>JARGCV010000033.1:3512500-4712500 GCA_034064705.1 Bothrops alternatus
TAAAGTCGGCAGTGTTTATATAATGGACCCGAAGGGCTCCCACCTCGGCTTTTTCTGAAATTCGGACGAGGTCGTTGAGTCCGAAACGCCTGCTTCAAAAGCGAATTTCATTTCATCCTGTGGTACTTGTCACTGGGAGAAGAAACCCGAAGAAATGTAGAACCCTTATATGGGACCCATCAGAAGAATCGGCTCCGATTTTTTTAAAAAACAACAACATTACTATTATTTAAAAAATAGAATGGCTGCCAAGAACTATATTTGCAAAAGTGATTGCTATGCTGAGCTTGGCTCAACTCAATGGAGAATATATATTTAATAGAATGCAGATAGATAAGATTTTATGCCAAGATGTCAATTTTTTCCCTAGATTGATGGCCTAAACTCCAGGCAAATGCTTGATTCCATCCATCCACTATTTTCATTTTCTAGATATGTTTATTGGTTGCACTTGGACTTTTGTATATGAAGATGCCATTTTCTCATGACTTATAACCTTCAAAAAAGTTGGAGGCTACGTGGGCAGCAACATAACCTAGGGGTATTATATTGCCCTTCCATCCCAGTGTCTGCAAAGTATGATAGCGTTAACTGCAATTTACCTCTGGTGTCAAATGCTATATGTATACACATTGGTACAGAGGAGGAAAAAAAAATAAGGTTACTAAACTGGATATACAGGTAGCCAATTCAGACCTAAAACCAGGATATTCATTAACAAAATTAAGATCAAAAATAATTTTGCCATTTTTTGAAGATGACATACATATTATAATCCTAGCTGTACTTACTAGGGCTATTCATTGTTTCAAATATGAAGGCAAAAGCAGATGCCTGCCACTCCTTAAAGCACAAACTGTTTCCTTAAATGCACAAGCACTGCCTTATCTACAGCTACTGCACTTCCTGGGAAAAGATGTGTAGGGTAAAGAGTTGCAGACCAATTCCTGTGCTCGCATCCCCATGTGCCCCACCTTCTTTGTCACCAAATTTGAAGCACTACATGTCCCATTGAATACAGAAGTGTCCATATAATGTGAGTATTATTGTGCATGCCTCCCACTGAACTGTCCCTACAAGTTCTTCTAGAACAAGATTAAAAGAAAACGTGTGAAAGAATTAGTGGTGAAGTGGTTTGACTGTGCAGTATTTAAACAAGGATGCATCATGCTGTAAAATCAAAAGCTATTTTTTCATTAAGTAGTATTTCAGATTACAGCATTAGAAAGGTCTGATTCTGTAACTCAGGTGTCAAACTGCTGGCCCGCGGGCTGGTTACATCATACAGAGGCCGTGCCTACCCCAGCTCCGGCAATGCAAAAAGTCACGATACATCGCGACACGTCATGTGAACCGGCGAGTTTGACATCTGTGCTGTAACTGATACCAGAATCTTAAATTATTTGAACAAATTTAAAAGCGCCTTAAGTCATTCCATAACATCCTTTTATATTATTCATGCTCAGTGCACTCATTTTAACAGCAGCAGTGACTTTCTCCCAATGTTGCATTTAGTATCTAACCTATTTATTCTGTCATTATTCAGTTGGTGATTTCTTGAACTCTCTTGCAGTTCAAGGAAATGGGTCAGTTTTATAGTATTACTTGCTATATAGAGCTTGTTTTAGAATAAAATAATCCAAGTAATACGATTGCAGGAACTGGTAACATTTCTATTTTTTTCTAATTTTCTAATTTTTAATGTTGCCTCATTATTAGCAGAATCTGCCTTGTGCTGAATTTTTCTTTTTAGCTCTCTGATACAATATTGGTTGTCACTGCTTAACTCGCCCATTTCAGTAGTTAATAATTTAGCATGATTTTTTTTATTGAACAGAATATTTCCTTAATAAAAAAGGGCCTGTGCAATGATTCAGACTCTAAGGGTTACGGAGTGCTGTGAGGTTGCATGTACAGTACCTGTTGGCATTTCCTTAAATCAAAATGACTTTTTCCAAGGCCTCATGAGTTGCCCATAGGGGCTGTGTCAACACTCATGTACTTCAAATTGTCTTTTCCCCTTTGAATCAGACTGCTGCATAGTGCCAATCCCTGTTCCTGCAAGGCATAACAACTCCTCTACCAATATTGTGAATGGGTAATCTTGTCCTGGCAGTGTGCAAGAGTCAAACTATGCTTAATATAAACATGGCAAGTATTTAAGTATGTAATAGGTGACAAAGTAGCCAAGTTGTGAATGAATATTGTGATCAAATTGTACTAGTTTTATAAGAAAATTCTCTTGTTCTGTTGGAATTCACGCTTCAGTTTTTTTTCCTATCGGGTGTTTTCAGTAAACATGACTGCCAGTTGACCATAGTTACAAGAGAAACATCAGCTAATACAAAATCTTTTTTTTTTGTCAAGTTAAGTTTTTATTCTTGGTAAAAATATTTTTTTCTAAAAGTAAGTCCTTCAGGGTCTATAAGTTTGAATGTATTTACAGCAAGCTTTTAAGATAATTACTTTTCTTACTGTAGGAAACAGCTTTAATACAGGGGTTCTCAACCTTGGCAACTTTAAGACTTGTGGACTTCAATTCCCAGAATTCCTCAGCCAGCAAAGCTGACTGAGGAATTCTGGGAGTTGAAGTCCACAAGTCTTAAAGTTGCCAAGGTTGAGAACCCCTGCTTTAATAGAAGGCAGCAAGTTTTTAGTAGGCATGTTTGAAACAGCTGTCAATTTTAAGAGGGTTAAGACAATTGAAGAAGCTGGCACAATCAATGTTGAAGATTATTTTATATGAAGATAAGAGATTTCTTGCCTGTTAAAATAGGCTAATTAGATGAACTTATTTCCCCCATTACCATCACCAAAATCAACTAAGTTGGTGATGGTATGAGGGAAATCAGCTTTGTTGATTTCAAGTACTGTAGATATACTATACTATTAGGTAGCTGTTCCAGATGCTTGGACTGAAAAAAAATATAAGTTTAAGGATTGAATACTTCATGCAAACTAGTTTAGTCCTACTAATATACCTGGAGCTAATTCATATTAAATCCATTTACTTTGTGTGAAACCAGTTATATAATACGGTACCACAGTTAAAAAAGCCCGTATAGCTTTCTGCTATAATTTAAGGTGGATACTATAATTAGCATGACTATCCTTTGCCAGTAAAATGATAACTTTCACTGATGAATACTCATTCAGAATCCATAATCTGGTGGTAGTAGCTATTAATTTGTACATTACAGGCGCTGGAAAAAAAGCATTTGCATGCAAGAAGTATTTTGGGGATAGACAAAGTTTTGTCCATGGAAGTTGCTTGAATAGGGGGAAAATCGGATAGATTTACTTAGCTAAGTTCCAGATTTGTGATGTATCACAACTTCCAAAGTGAATTCTATGTTACTCTCTTCAAGTCCTTTTTGACAGCCACCAGAGTTAAAGCTGCTTTAAGAAGATATATTTCAGATAACCACACTGTTTCATAAAACAAATGATACCATTTATTAAATAGCAAACATTCAGATTGACAAGCAAATTTCATGTAAAACAACATCTATGTACAAAGCAATTTTATATATATTAGTATCAATATGTATATATACGTATATGTATATATACATATATAGAGAGACATATATATATATATATATGTATATATACATAGTTTTAAAGTCCCTGGTCTGTTTTCTTACAATGTGGACAGATTGGACTTAAAGTGTGCAAGATGCAAAAGTTCCCACATTCCACCACAGCAACTTTTAGCTTATATCTATGTAATATTTGAGGAACACAAGAGCTTTGGGTGAACTATAGCATCTGAAATTCTTAAAGCCTTGCTTTTTTTAACCAAAAGAAATATTTTTTATTTATTGACACAGTAAATAAATCTCTTTACTTCTATTGGAATAAGCTCAGTGATTTCAGTTACATAGGGTGCTGAACATAAGATGGATATTTAAGCAGAACATAATGGGAGAGGTTTTTTTATGCCACAGTTACTTCTATATTGAAAGCAGCTTTCATGTCACTGGGCAAAAAGTAGGCTTTTACTTGAACCAGTTCACATGTCAAAACATACTTATTGGAACTGTGAACATTAAGCAGGAAGTTGGGCTTAATTCATATTGAGTTGTACACGAGTTACAAAGCTCATCTGTGAAATACTTTGGTTGACCAAACCTAGACAGGCTTTTTTTTTCCTTCTAAAAACCAGCACACCATTGGTCCTTAAAATGCTAAGAAAGCTATTCTAAACACATTCTTGCTGTACAGTATTGACATGTAAAGCATACAAACGAGCAGCAGATGCAATAGGCGAGGAAAGACTATGCGCATCATGGCACCTGTCCAGCAAGAAGCAAACTTCAAAAAGCCCCTCGTCAGCATTGTTTTATGGCTGTTATCTTCAGATTAATCCACCGTGAGGGAACTGAAGGCTTCAAATATGGTTATGTATTCTGTCTCAGAAGCAACTACCAGGGATCTAGCTTTCAAAAGCTGTGTCCACTCTGGACTCGCCCTGATGCACATGCAGTACATGTGATTTGGAGCATTTAGATTAATTGGGAATGTCTGCACTATTGTTCCGGTTTCCGTATTTGTGATGAATGACAAGCAGCACTACTCCAAGAAAAAAACAAACGGAGCCCACTGTTATATACGCTATTCCCAGGAATGGGTTTTTGCCTCCCATCCATGAAATGGTGCTCAGGATCATCCGTTTCCGCCCATCAAAGCTGTGCACAGGATAATCTGACGTATGCATAGGAAAAGCATACAGAAATATTGAAGTTGCATAATATTAAAAATCAGCCTAAACAAAAAAGGGTAGCAATACAAAATGGTATAATCAATCCATTTATTACGAAGCTATTCTGCTATACAAAATATTGTAGGCTAACTAATGATTTGTTTTTTTTTTAAAAAAGCAAACCCAAGTCTACTAGTTGCAGATGTTTTTAAAAAGTGAGGTAATACTCAAAGGATTGTTTCGATAAGGTAGCTATATTCTCATTAGGACAGCAATAATGGAATTTGAATCTGTTGAAGGTTGGTGAGCCTTTAATTTGAGATTTTAGGTCAGAGGGGCTAGTGAATCAATCTCCTTACGAATGAACAACATCCAATCTTAAAAACTTTAACTAAAGAAAATCTCCACAGGCTTTTAACTCAATACAGTATGGAGTTGGTCGTTGGACTAAGAATTAGCTTCTAAACACTACCTCTGCATCATTCACCTCTTGCAATAATGATACAAAGGAGTGCACCACTATAGACAGCAACCAACTCACTTATGGCTTTTCCCAGCATTATGAATGTGTTCACACAATAACAAAAATGTTATTGCAATCTTCCATTTTTGTAGATTTTTCTTGATTGGGAATATGAATGATTCTAAAACCAGGTACAGTAGTGACCAAAATTGTGGAAACCTTTTGGGAAAAGTGTACAGTATAAATGCCAACTTTGGTTAAGTTTCCACCAATTTTTCTTCTAATTTCTTTATAACTGTAGCCTTGTTCACTTAATAATACTATTTTACATTGCTTTCTGGGCAACCAGCCAGCTCTTTGCACCATTACTTTAATTTTATTACGTTTTACAAGCTCACTAAATGAAAGAAAAAAAACCCAACTTGATAGCGATCACATAACACACTGACAAATGTCCTCCTCTCAGCTTCAATACATGACATCAATAACTGGATCCTACTGTGATCTGATTGGCTCATTGCCAAAACAAGATAACACCTGATTGGCTCTCTAAACACTCATGTTCATTGGCTACAATCAGAGGAAGGAAAGCTACCTGATATCAACCTAAGCAAGTTGTGCTTCCTTTGTCTGGTTATTTGGCTATAACTATGTAGCATTACATTCTTGATTAAATTATCTTTCCATTGATATGTAATTTTATGGTACTACTCCAAAAAAAGTGGTGTTATTAGCCATCAAACCTCAAAAATACACTTTTTCCAAAAGGTTTCCACAATTTTGGCCACTACTGTAATTATCTACACTATTTCCATTCCACACAATCAAATATTAAATAAAATATATCAAATTTAAACAAATACCCCATCATGTAGTCCTACAACCTTTTCCCACTCACTCTGTTCCTTTAGGTGAATGATACACTTAACCCTTACAATGTTCAATAAAGGATACTATATTCTATTTCCAAAGAATATTTCCCAGCTGGCAGAGTAGGTTGTAAGTTATCTTGCTTCTCTATAAGACGATACAGCTTACGGAATGTAGGCAGTGCTGCAGTACGCATCCATACAATAAAGTCTTCATTGATGAATCCATTGTTGTCCTGATCAGAATCTAACAAATACACTGGCTTGCGCCAGTTGACAGGTTTTGATGTTCCTTCAAAAAAATGCAAACACTGAAATTAGTTAAGATAATTTATCTTCAGAAAATGATGTTTACACATTTCACTAAAAACATTTTTCAAGTTACCCTTGTAAAAATTCAAACCATGTGCGACAGTCTTCTTTCCAATATAATCTTTCAGAACAGAAAAAGCAACACAGTAAATAAGAGTAACTTCTTTTACAAAGCCAGGGGATACCCTAGAACAGTGTTTCTCAACCTTGACAATTTTAAGGCATGTGGACTTCAACTCCCAGAATTCCACAGCCAGCAACGCTGGCTGTGGAATTCTGGGAGTTGAAGTCCACATGCCTTAAAATTGTCAAAGTTGAGAAACACTGCCCTAGAGTTTTACAAATGATATTTCTTTTACCTCCCTTATAGCCTTGATGAAAAATACTAGGAGTTATAATTCAATATTACGTATGGTCATTCCCACCCTCCTTTGAGGACATCTTCTGTAATTTTAAGTAGCAGACATGCTTGGCCAAGTATATTTTACTCCCGCCATCAAAATTACTGACACATCCGTAATAACTGGAAAACAGCAGTTTAAAGAGTTATGAAAAAGTTGTGAACGTGGAGATTGAAAAAGGAATGCACATGGCAACCCAAGAAAAAAATTCTAAAAGTAACTGTGCTGTTTCAGTAGTGAACATATATCTAGTCACACATATTTTACCTACCTGCACTTTAAAATCATATGGTTTTGGTTTGTTGTTTTTTTTTAAAACCCCATAATGAAAATAAAATAAATTTCAGCCATTTTAATGACACCATTCCAAGAAGTTCCCAATGAGAATTGTTGCACAATAATATATAAACAATTAGCCACTGGTTATATTTTTACCTTGAAAAAGTATTGTCAAGTTATTTGTTTCACCAGTAGGATTCCTGAACTTAACATTTTTGTCTGTCCACCAAGCAATGCCTTTTCTCAGCAGAGAAATAGTTTTGGGCTTAGAGGTATCGTGGTCATAATGAACAAGTGTCAATGTATCTAAAAAGAAAAATAATTAAAATCTAATCAGTGTCTAGGTTTTATTAACAATTTATACACTTCTGTTTTATGCAAAAGTAAGTACATTGGTTATAAAATGAAACGATGTATTTCCAAGTGATTCTGCAAACTGTCATAAGGCATGATGTGGCTATCAAAATAAATTATCAAAGTACAGAATGTACAGAAATGTGAAAACTCATAGTGGCCTGTTTTTCCTTCTTAGTCACACACAAGTTTAAAAAGTATGTTAAATAAATATGAGCTTGAAGTCCATTAGAAGGGAGGTACGATCTTGCATGAACAAATTTGAAACAACTCCTGACGAAGTGGAAAGTGACATGTGCTTGGACCCATAAAATATTACTGGCTTTATTGAAGGAGGGGGTGGTTCCATCAGCCTTCACTTTGGTGAAATTAGCATGCCAGTCATGTTATAAGGATGGGTGTGTCTTATACCAAGTCTGGCTAATGACTTGTCTAACTTAATACTCTCTGAACTGAATGAGCGTTCAAGTTGGTGTAGGGAGGAACTATATGGATTTCATGAACATTCTTTGCTTTAAACAAAACACAATTCAGAAGTACAATGTTGTATCATAATATACTTTTAAAAATATCATACCATTGAACATGCTGTTGGCAATAGCTCCACAAGGAGCAATTGGTTTATTCTCACTCGTATGGTAAGGTTCACACTCTTTACTAGGTTTCTAAGTGATTTAAAAAAAAAAAAGTCAATTTTGATATCATGAAAGTAAAGATGCTCAGTATAATCACATTAAATCTAGAGTGTAAGAATACCTTTTGTAACATGTTTTCATGGAAAATATTTGTCATTAAATTTGTCATTAAATCTACTTCTTGCCACTGATCAATGGGGTAATGTTTGTTTCTGTTATAATAATTTCTTATTATAAGCTTGGGCTAGAGCCAAATGACTAATACATAATTTATTTCAAGCTATGTTCAAATTTATACTAACAGACTTAACTTCTTCAGCAAGGCTTCTTCCTATTATTACACTCTTCTGTACATATCCCAAACTTTCTCTTGAAGATCTAGACCTATTCACAATTCATTATTCTGTTTACAGTAATGAAGGACCTACTTAGATGTATAACTAGAGCAAAATTTAAAGGAAGGAAGATGTATGAGAAAACAATGTAGCAATCTCTAATACACACAGATACATGCACGAAAATATCCATATTTAAAAACCCATTTTGGGGAAATCATCATGACGACATACACAAATAATTTTACTTACATGTAAAGAAACGTTATTTCCATTTAGCTGGCTATCATCCCGAGACTTTACATAGCGACGGTGATTTTGGTAAAAGTTGGATAATCCATAGTACATAAATACATTGCCCTAAAAAAATAAGTTAGGATGTTTCACTGACTATAACATTCACGTAGTTACGGTAGGTATAGCAGTAGTTTCACTAGGTTTTCAGAATTCATGCCTTATTTATTCATCTGGGTAAGATTTTTTAAGTCTGTTGCTAAACTTAAAACTCTGGCTTTGCTGGTAACAGGAGACCAGTAAGCTGTAGAACATGAACCCACCAGGGTGTGGAAAACTTTTGCATGGATAGTTTTAATACAAAATATACAAAGCAGGATTTTTTTGGTAGGATTTTTCTGCTACCTTCTACACTGGGCACTACCTATAGAAATACAGGGATAAGAAAAATAATAAAGCTATAAAGAAAGCAAAGCAATAGTGAAAAGCACATGCATTTAACATTACTCTAGACCTAATTTTTATTACAATAAATTAATAAAAAAACCTAGTTCACGTAGGTTCAGTGCATAAAGATTTCTTGAGGAAGAAAAGTAACCATTGTAAAAAATAAGTTTCCACACTCTTATTAGTTCAACTAAAATTACACAAATGTTCCACATACCTACTGACTTTAGATTCAATTATTTAATCAATTTATCCTGCTTGTATCCTGTCCATTCCTGTATGCTTTAGATTTATTATGAAGGCATTCTACTTCGGAGCTACACAGGAACAGAGGATCATTTTCCTCCAGTCATATATTTACAGTCATATGAAAAATAAAGGGATTTTTAAAACCAACGTGGACCTATCAATATTGTATCTTCACTATATAAAAGTGATGTAACTGAACACAAAAGCTAGGAAAAACTGATTTGGCAATCATTTATTAAAGAAGTTAAGAGATATGCCATTTCCTTCTGTGGAAAAAAATAAGTATACCCATGGCTCTAATATCTGGTATTGTTCCATTTAGCAGTAATAACCTCAAGTAGTTATTTCTTATAACTGTCTACCAGTCTTTGAAATTGACTGGGAGGCACTTTTTCGTACATCCGGATGCAGATTTCAGCCATCTGATGTTTGAAGAGTTTCCTGTATGCACAGCCCAATCCAAATCATCCTACAGAATCTCAATGGGACTTAGATCTGAGATTTGACTTTCCATGCCAGGACCCTCCATTTCTCTCTCTCTTTTTTTCAGCTATTCCTTGATTTATTTTGCTGGAATGAAAGAGTGCAAGGCAATACTAGACAAAGCTAGACAGATAAGAATATAACAGACCTCAAACGACAGATCCAATGTGAAGTTAATGACACAGTGGCAGGGTGAGGCATTCCAAGATACATTTAAACATTTATTGCAGGGACTACTTGGATCTATTCCTGTGTAATCAATCTGTAATAGAAAAAAGGAAGACAGGAATAAGGTGGAGGGAAGAAAAATTATAAAGCCAATATTAAATCACAATATATAGCATATCTATACATATCTGAGTCACTGCTAATCCTACGGTTCCCATAGTGTTCTCGGGGAAGTGAACTATTATTAGGAAAGAGGATGCTAAGTGAAACCATTCATATTTAGATCATCATAAAATAAATGGTTTTCTGTGTCATTTTTAACATGTCAAATATATATGTGCAGCATATATTTTAATGGATTGAGTCATAATGAAATCTATAGCATTATGTAGAGAGATCTTAGACAAGTCAGAATATAACATAGATTTGTACCTGTCCAACACCAAACCATGTATTCCAATACTCACTTTAAAATGTTAGTATCCTAGGAACAATGAGCTAAATGAAGCAATCACGCTCAAATATAGGCTAACTACTGACAGAGTATTACTAATTTGCCTTAATATTGTAATAATATTTAGGGTTAAAGAGTTAGCAGATGCTACTGGAAAATAAGGAAAAGCATATACAATGTTTACTGAATTAAGAGAACAACAAACACAAACTGATAAATTAATATTACCTCTTAGAATCTTTTTATTACAGCAACAATAATGGAGCAAATTTCTCTGCATTGACAGTTTAAGAAGAAGCTTTTTGTTCTTAAGACATCAAAAGCTGCCTATTTTTAGAAAATGATTAATGGAACCGAATGCACCAAAGACATACATACATTTCAGGCTGACTTTTGGAATTCTAAAAGTATTCAAAGATTTACACTGAAAAAGAACAATTTCTTTAATTGGATGCTGCCACCTAACATTTCCTCACTATCATTGTTATTTTATATGGCTACACAAAGCCCTCAAAAATGGTTTATATATGGGAGCATTAACAAACAGCTTTATGCATGTTCTCTGCAAGCTCATATTGCTGTTTTGCAGCATGTCTGCACATACAACCATTTTACTGGTAAACTCCATGTCATGCTAAGACTTGGGTGCAATTGCTTTAACACTCTGAATTTCTTCCAGAATACACGATACACATACTGTTGCAAGTAGCAAAGTTGTATATGCATATTAGATCTGTACATCAGCACTACAGCATCCCTGTCAAATACCAGGAACCAGTAAATTATGTAAGCCAGATTTAGTTAGATAGGAAAGGTGATATACGCCCTCTGAAAAATCTTTCACACGTCACATGAAAGCCTATTTTATATACTTTAAAAATACACAAAAAGGAATTCCTAACTCATTCTTGTTGATATGGTAAAGGATTTGCTTTATATTTAGCGATATGCCAAATTTAAGAATCTTGTTTTTGTTGTTATTTGCAATTCAAGTCTGCTTTCATGGTTAAAAAAGGAATAATAGGTATTTGTGGTAAAGTCACTTATTAGCTAGATAAGAGTACAGGCAAGAGAAATAGTAAAGATAATTAAAAACTTCAAAATTAATAGCCACAGAAAAATGGGAAGTCACTGTCAGGAGTGAAATTTCTCCCACAATTTAGCACACTGTTGTTCATCTGATGCTCTCAGAACTATCAGTCTGAAATACCACCAGGACTAATCAATTGTTTTACACAAAAATATATCCTGTTGACAAATACAGTCTCCTTCCACAGATATCACTCTCAAATACATCTCAGGCAACACCAGCCTCCTGAACTTTGTCTCTCAAAAAACGTTAAGTGCAGGGAAAAAAACTTCAGATGCTCATGTAACTGCTAATCCCCACAAAAAACATAGCATTGTTTTCTGTCACCTGTTAATACTCGTAAGATCTAAACATCAGAATTCTGATGAGCTTATTCCATTTTGCTTATTTATCAGATTTCTATTATGTAAAAGATAAGATTTATTATGTAAGACTTTCATTTATTTTCTTGATTTCCATCTAAAATATCAGTATAAAATGAGTCCAAGATGACCTTTGAAAATAGCTTCATCTTCTCTTAATTTTATTTCTGAATTTGTTTTGCCTGTTGTATGAAAGAAAATCCATTAGCGATCCACATTTTAAATATATATTTATTATAATTTATTATAATTATAATTATTCCCAAAGGCTTTACTTTGCGATCACAAATTTCTTTGCACTGTTAATTTCATCCCATTCATCCTCTCTTCCCTCTTATATCGTACTTTGTTCTCCAGTGATGGAAACTTAAAGCTGAATTTGCTCATTTGTTTTTACAATCTTTTTATTTCCAAATATGTTCTTTCACCTCTTCAGATTCATACACAACTTTAATAGTTCTTGCTGGCTTAAACTTTATGTCCTCTCAAATAATAATCGATTTTTACCGATGACAGCTTGCTAAGCCAGCATTTTAAAAATATAAATGGAAAAATCAGAGGTCATAAAATTCACAAACCTAAAATTAAATACAATGCAATAAGCACTAAAAACAGTAGAAGAAAATACTTTATCATGAAAATTCATATGGCCGCCTACTCATCCTCAGTGACTCTGGGCAGCTTATAAAAATAAAAACCCAATATACAAATAATAAAAACAATAATCCCTCAACTCCCTGGTGCCAACAATTGCAATAAGTGTCATAAAAATAATACTTTAGGTGGCTCATATCCTCTGGACTTCACACAAGGTACATTATCCATCAAGAAAACACACATCTACGTAATTGGACACACGGAGGATAGTCCATAGTGTAAAAGAAAATCCTAAGATGACGAATGATAAACGCTAGTCTGTTCTAAAACTCTTTAAATTGCAATCATACTTCGGATAAGTTGTACTGAATACAATGTTCTCTATATTATTAATCATCAAAATCTCAACACTCTATAAAACACACAGGATCTGTCATAAGTACCTTTGTCATGGTTGCAATTATTGCTAACATGCCATTCTCCTTAGGATGAAGACATTCCAATTATAACTTCTGAAATTACAGCAAATGATTTTTTCCACTCTTTAATAATCAGAACTAGTTTGATGCAATAGTTAAAGCAACAGCTTAGAAACCAGGAAGCTGTGAGCTTTAGTCCCACCTTAGGCACAAAACCAGCTGACTGATCTTGTGCCAATCACTCTTTCTTAGCCCAAGAAAGGAGGCAATAGTAAACCTCTTCACAAAAAAACCTTGCCGAGAAAACTGCAGGGAGTTGTCTACTAGTTGCCCAAAATCAAAAACTGATTCTAAGAAAAAAAAAATCAACAAATCAAGTTCAAGCCAGAATTTGAAGTGCACAATGAGAAGAGGAAAGAAGAGCAAGAGAATAGCACAAAGCTACAGCTTTATAAATTTTTATTGGAAACTATATGAAGTCATTTAGTCTCATAAAGATCAAATGGTGAAAAATTTGATTTTATTACTGACATATAATGTTGCAGTTTCACACACTGTTTTATAATAGCAAAAAACACTCAAAACAGATAACTCTGCTTCAATGCATTTTGTTTATTTTTATAAAATTGGGTTGGGGAAAATCAACTTGTTTTCCCTTACTGACTTGAAGAAATAAACTTTTGCCCAGTTGGCTCCTCTAAATTAAACATCTAGACCACAGTTTCCCAAAGTGGTAAATAGGACTAACCAAGGGACAATGGGACTGTTAATTGTAGTGCTTTTGCTCGAGTTGTATTTATTAAATGATTTTCATATAATAAATGAAACTTCATAAATGGGTGTGGGTAGGTTGAAGAGTTTGGTTCTGGAGTGCTGTTTTCTGCAACTGTGTACTACAACAAACATGATTAGGTGACTGTAGGCTAAAACATATAAAGAACAGTTACTGCAATTGTATAGGTCTAGTTTAATGAAGAGAAGGACAAGGGGGGACATGATAGCAGTGTTCCAATATCTCAGGGGCTGCCACAAAGAAGAGGGAGTCAAGCTATTTTCCAAAGCACCTGAAGGCAGCAACGGATGGAAACTAATCAAGGAGAGAAGCAACCTAGAACTAAGGAGATACTTCCTGACAGAACAATTAACAAGTGGAACAACCTGTCTCCAGAAGCAGTGAATGCACCAACACTGGAAGTTTTTAAGAAGAGACTGGACAACCATTTATCTGAAATGGTATAGGGTTTCCTGCCTGAGCAGAGGGTTGGACTAGATCAGTGGTTCTTAACCTGGGCGATATTGCCCCCCAGGGGGCGATTTCATTTTTCAGGGGGGCGATTGAACAAAAAGGGGGTGACACGGGGGCGAAGGACCAAAAAGGGGGCGATATGGGGGTGATGGAGCAAGAAGTTTTGGGGACACTTTTGAGACTTTTTCGTTCAGTGAATCGCTGTATATCTGATGGGGGGAGCACTTCTTTCAAAACACTGCATGTTGAGTGGCTCTGTAAAACATTTCGTATTGTATTTTTTTAGCGTGCACTCCAGTTCAATATTATATTTTCTTTGTGTCTTTTTAATCCTTTTTACAGTGTGCGTGACTATATATACTTTCCTCGAATCTTAATTTAGTTTCAGAGTTCTCGTCTTGAAATTCTTAGTTCCTGCACTGCAGTTTGTTCTTATGCCCTTTTTATATTTCTTTTTGCATCTTAAATTTCACTTGTAATTCAATCATTAAATGTTACTGTTTTTCTTTTCGGGCATTTCACTTTCTTGCAACTGAATTTTGTTTTCAGTGGTCACTACATTTAAGTGTCTTGAATAAATAAGGTAATAATGAAATACATGCATCACGAAGTTTGAGAATAAAGTGGCGGGTGGCACCAACATTTTTTCACGCAGTTGAGATATGGGGAAAAGACTGGAAATAAATTATTTGCATCGATATGTCCCGATGACAATTTTAAAGAAAACAAAAAAAAAAGTGTTTGGATAAATTGAAGAATTATTTCCTCTGTTGTGATTGAGAGGTTATGTTGGGGGAGGGGGGCGATGACAACTTCCTCATTGGCTCAAGGGGGCGATTCGTTCAAAAAGGTTAAGAACCAGTGGACTAGATGACCTCCAAGGTCCCTTCCCACTCTGTTATTCTGTTTATACACTAAACCAGGGGTTCTCAACCTTGGCAACTTTAAGACTTGTGGACTTCAACTCCCAGAATTCCTCAGCCAGCTTTGCTGGCTGAGGAATTCTGGGAGTTGAAGTCCACAAGTCTTAAAGTTGCCAAGGTTGAGAACCCCTGCGACTAAACACTCCTATGGATTCCTCATGCACGCTACTCCGACAACCTTCTCAAGGTCCTCCCAAACCCACAGCAGGTGTTCAGTGAACACTGGAGCTTCCCTGTTCCTCAGGAAGCGGCACCACCCGACAGGTCCCAGGCACCCCCCCTACTACGCCTACACTTCACTTTACACGCCACTGGTGCGAGACCACTCCACAAAGCCACGATTAACAAGGCCTCGGCAGCCCGTACGGGAATTTCCCCAGAGGGGTCCATTCCTTCACGCCTCCGCTCGTTCCCTCGCCAGGTTATCACCCCTGCGTGCGAGTGGCCCTGCCCATGTCCTACAATTTCTCTCCCCACCCCCCACCCCCCACCCCCCCAAAATAAATAAGAGCTCTTCCTCAGCAACCGCAGGAACCGGTTCTGGGAGACCGAAAGTGAGGGACTCCGGGTCGAGCCCCGGGCGGCCAAGTTCAGCGTCAGCCCGTGCGCGTTTCCAAGGAACTCCAAGCAGGCCAGTCCGGGGCGGCACCCCGCAAACCGGGCAGGTGAGGCCCCCCTCAAACTCTCAAGAGGCCCGCGCCGACAGCAGCCTCTCCTCCTCGGCGCCCCGCCGCCCTCCCCCCTCCCCCTCCCCCTCCCCCTCCCCGAGGACTCACCTCGAACTCGCGGATGTTGTTGGAGGTGACGAAGATGCCGATGCCGATGGGGATAAAGATGAGGCCTATGACGAAGAAAGCCGGCAGGACGGTGCCGGCGGTGAGGATGGGTTGCCAAGCCGGCAGGCGCTGTTGCTTGAAGGCCGTGTTGTCGGGCTTGCGGCTCTTGGCGGCGGCTACGCCGGTCGCCCCGCCGGTCGCCCCGAGGCCGCTGGCCCCCGGCTGCCCGTCCGCCTTGGCGTTGTAGTTCATCGCCATGGAGCCTCCGCCGCCTGGAAACGGCCCGGAAAAGACGAGAGAAGAGAAGACAGGAGACCGAAACGGCGCTGGCGGATTGCGAGACGACGACGACGACGACCGGTCTTCCCTTCTTGGTCGCAAGAGTGACAACCACGCTTGCGCAAACTCTCCGATATAAATACAAAGGAGCGGAGCGCTTTTTCCGGCCTCTCCCCCACCCGCGGGCCGGCACTTCCCCGGCGTGCGCATGCGTCAGGCGATAACTTGACCTTGGATGAGGACCGGTTCGCGACGTCAATAGATTCCGGCCTCTCAATCGGTTCAAAGAGCCAATGGGAACAACGCCCTCAGGTAGAATTTCTAAAAGCACGCATGCGCAGCGAGGGGCGAAAAAAAAAAAAAGAATGGTGCGGGTTTATCATAGTTGACGTAACTGTTGCCAGAACGTCCGTGGCGCTTGCGGGCGCCTGTGCGTGACTGGATCGGAAGCACCTGTTATTAGTATATAAAATTATTATTTATAGAAAAATGTGAAACTACCGCTATCGCTTCTTTAACTGGTGTCGGTCTTCATGTGCATCCAGTTCTTCCCATGAACTTACAGGGGTTCTCAACCTTGGCAACTTTAAGACTTGTGGACTTCAATTCCCAGAATTCCTCAGCCAGCAAAGCTGGCTGAGGAATTCTGGGAGTTGAAGTCCACAAGTCTTAAAGTTGCCAAGGTTGAGAACCCCTGATTTTAGAATGTGGTAATTTATCGGAGTAGTATGTATGCAGATTCAAGCAGCGAGGCCTTTTGCAAATGGCAGTTGGAAATTTTGTCAATGCAGATTTTCTTAGTGCCACCCAAGATTTTTTGATATGCCATCCAGTTGGCCAATAATAACTACTTGGGACCACCAAGCTGGTTTATGCCATCGTCATTCCATTTCAGATTTCAGATCTCAATATTTTGTGATCTTTTCCAGTTCTTTGTGTTCTATTCTGCTGTCCTCTGGTATTGCTGCATCAATTACCCACACTTTCTTTTCAGCCACAGTTGCATCTGATGGGTTAGGAGCCAAATATGTATTGGAAATACAATATTTACTGTAATTATATGATTAAGGTCAGTATAATTGTGGAAAATTCATGGAACGCTGTATTCAAAAGCAGTTATATTCAATGTATTCAGATAGCATGGTGAAGATAAAGGTCCAGTAGATTCCTATTGAGTGCTTCTCTGTAGTTCTATGGAATTTGTACTGAAGTGATTTGCTGTTTGGTGTGGTTAAGTATTAGAAAAAAGGATGTCTCTTAGAGGTTTGCTTCTGAGCATTGGGTACAGAAAAGACAATTATCCCAGCAGATAACATTTAAGCCTACCAGTTTGTGTGATGTTTCTGGCAATTTCTGTTGGAACATTTTTTTAAAAAAAGATCTTGATAATAAAAATAGGTACTTAAGGGATAAGATGACATGGCTTATTCCAAAACTGCCATTCTTCAGAAGTATTGAGATACCATCCCCATAATCCATAACAGGGCAGCTATTGTGGGTTGAGGATTATGTGAGATATAGTTCACTCTGGAGTACTGAGTGAAAGAAGTTTGATACAACAGTGGGCAGTGAACCAAAAAAGGAGACAATAGGATACTGTAGATCGCCTGCCAAGAACACTTAAAAGCATGGATGGCATTCAGGAGAAAGACAGAAGCCGCTGTACCTTCGCCTCCCCACTTTGATGCACACCAGGAATCAGTCACTCTGTTCTGCCCTAATTTCTGCAACTTCTAGTGTTTAATGTTTTAGCAGTTCTGCTGCTGCTAAGATTAATCATCAAGGATAAAACAGGCTCTCCTTTTCAGCTTGCGAGAATTTTTGAAAAAATGAACCTTGAGAAATCCTGTGCGGGGGAAGGTTGGGGTTTTTCTTTTTGGTATTGGTAGCTTGGAGGACTACATGAGAACTATATTCCATGCACATGCTTAACTATTTCAGTCGTCTTAAAACTATGGGAACCTCTTTACAGAATGGACCCTGGCACTTCTACAGTGCAGCCTTCAGAGACCCGCATAAATCCTTGGGGTCCCTCAATCCAGCAGAAAAAGTGTGCACCCCTGAAATAAATAACAGTTTGCTATTAAATATTTGGTTGTAGATTTGTGGGAAGTATTATGAGTGTTAAAAAGCTGGAGTTTAGCAAAGAGTAAAAATGCAAAAGTGAAAGGATTTAGAGATAATTACTGAAATCATAAAGATAAATGTGATTGACATCATAAGGGTTGTTTTTTTTAATTTTCATGGTTTTCCAATTAGCATAACTTTACAAATAGAAAACTCTGCCTGAATCAAATCTCTTACATCTACTAAAGCTTTCACAAAATATGAAAGGAAAAAATTTCAAGTCAGATAAATTGGTTCTTATCCCCTAAGGAAGTTGAAGGCTATGATTAACTCTACTGTGTTACTTCTGCTGACTGATCTTATCCATGTTTATTGATAAATTCCCCTTGATTTCATTGGAATTTACAACCATCTGTATAGTTAGCAGGCCTTTTCTCATCTTATCTTGCATAAATATTACCTTAGGTATATATGTACTCAACATCATTCAGACGTAGCAATACATTCAAGCAGCAAGAATCTTCCTGATTATATCCACACATAGAAAACCCAGATTATGTAATGCACAAGGAAATACTTTACTTACGGTATATAATACTAATTTGTGGTGTATGCATATGCCTCCATGTCAGTGTTGACATCTGGCAACTGCCTGGACAAGTCCCTGCAGTTTTCTTGGCAAGATATTTATAAATGGCTTGTCCTTGTTTTCTTCCTAGTGTTGACACAGAATGACTGGCCCAAGATCACCTAGCTGGCTTTGACTCTAAGGCAGGACCAGAACTGTCCCCTTGTTTCTAGCGTGGTGTCTTAGCCATTACATCAAATGGCTCTCTATTTGATTTCTATAGCTGGCCATCTCAACAAGAAACACTAATTCTTTAGTCTCATTGAAATGCCTGCTTTCAGATTAATTTTCTAACCTCCATTTTTGCTCATCGTGATTCCTTTCCCTCTTCTTAATATTTTATAAAATGTAAGTGTTTCATCACGGTTAAATTTCCATTTACTTAATGAATATACATCTGCTACAAGGATTATACAAGAATTTACAATATATGTTGCCACTTTGGCTAACTCAGTTATTATATTGTTTCTGTGTTCCAGCTAAAATATAATCTTCAGATAGAATTAGAGGACCCATTTTAGTGTACAAATCCTTCACAAAGACACCTTCATAAAATCACATATTTGGTTTGTGGTGAAGTCAATCTGATAAGAGTAACTAGTTTTGAAGCTCAGCAGATGCCCTGCCCTTTCGTAATACTGAAATAATGTTCTGAATGATAACGCAGCATTTGCATGCAAATGGTTTGGAGACCTACAGATGAATCAGGCACATGTCACCCTGTCACTTCTATCAAAAATGGACCAAGGATTGAGAGATGCTCGGAAATGACACAGGAGGAATTAGGAAAGGAAAACTTCCAAAATACCTGTGCATAGGTGATTTAGATTCCTACATAAAGGGTTTGGGATGATGACTTCTACCATTCTACCATGGAGCTGAATTTCCTGGTACATACTTAACAAGGCCAGTCTGCAGCAAATTGAAAACAGGGACTCAAAGGTAGAAGTAATTAACTGATAATTTGCTACCTAAACCTATACAAACCTAATACAAACCTATACTATATCTGAATACATTGCAATTAATTTCTCCATCCAATTAAACTGATCTTAATTAACATAGCATATTTTAACAATATGAATTATTAAGATTTTTTTTAAAAAATTGCTGTCTGTTAAATTCAAGGGCTACCATATTGTTGCACGCTTATGAAAATTTATTTGGCACAGTGCGATAAAAAGAAAACATTTTGGCACAAGAATATGTAACAGCACACATGTAAGCATTGTTTAATAAACATTGGCATAAAATATTTTTTAAAAATTGTGAAACTCAAATACAATTCAAGGCTTTGGTTTGTTGGCTATTATTTTTATATTAAATCATAGCGCAGTGCAAAGTTCTATAATACTGTCTTATAGAGCAGTCCTCAGGGCAATTCAGTCACACAGTCACATTTTAGCTGGAAACATCTGTGACACGTTTTCTTTAAAAGGTGCCTTTGTTGAGGTCAAATCACTATCACTACCTATAGAAAATATACAAACTGGCACCTTGCAAATTTTGACAGTGTATTCTACAAAATTAATGTGCCATGGACACGGTAGTCAGAAGGTCTGGCAAAACAAAATCCCGCATTACAAAGTGTATTATAAAAATAAATTATGTAGGAAACACCAAACAAAATCAGACAAATACCAATTGGTTTGAACACTTCGCAAAGCACATGTTTTCCTTTCTTACTGTCTAGTTTAAAAAAAACCCCAGCAAACACAATTTCTTGAGAATTAAAATAAAAGTTGCACATGCACACAAAGAAAAATCAAAATCCAACGGAAGCAGCAAAATATACTTCCACAAGTGATCAGTAGCATGGACGATCAGAATTATAGAGGCAGAACTTTCACAGTGATCAATCCAGAGGTGTGGAGAAGAAGTGCACAAGAATAACACGGAGTTGACGTGGCTTCTCATCTTGAGTTTATGCGCACCTGACGAATGACGATGCTCTCTAATGGGGAAAGAAGCATAGTAAAGCAACAACTGTTAACATGGAAAACATGAAAACTTATGAGGACCCATACTGTGTTTTTATTTCATCCTAATATATTACGGTTATTTCAAAGTGACATTTCGTATCATATCAAGATTGCTAGAGTAGAAATTGGAGCATTCCAGAAAGTATTTATCCTTGTGTTCAGATATAGAAAGGGGATTATCCATTCCACTTGTGCATCTTCATGGAAGACAGTCAAGTCTTGTTTTTCCCTATTACCTCAACTGGGCAAAAGTTTATTTCTTCAAATCAATAGCAATAACACTTAGACTTATATACTGCTTCACAGTGCTTTACAGCCCTCTTTATGCAGTTTACAGAGTCAGCACCCAACAATCTGGATCTTCATTTTATTGACCTCAGAGGAGGTTGAGTCAACCTTCAGCCAGTCAGGACTGAACTCCTGGCAGTGGAATGCAGAGTTAGCCTGCAATACTGCAATCTAACCACTGTGCCACCACGGCTCATCAACAGGGTGAGGAGAACATTAGGGGGAAATGGAGAGCCACACACGTCTCTCTTTGGTGTGTGCAAATTACTTGTGCTTAATACGATCAGTATTATATGGATTTCACATTTATTATTTGGGTCTTTATGTCATGTACACTTAGGAAACTGGGAAGGGACATAATGATTAAGACCCTTTAAATATAGGCAGTGCATCTAAGGTACTGGATAATGTCCCAAATAATTACTATTCAAATAAATATTTGAGTGCATAAAGAGTGAATGCTTTTGTTTTCAGCATTTTTTAGAGAGAGGGGGGAAAAAATCAAAGAATGAAATATTATCTATCTTGGTTGACCTTGAAAGCAAATTATGGTAAAATATTTAAGATAGCTCTAATTTGGGTCAAAACATAGAGCAGAAGAGAGCAGGTTGGCTTAACTTTAGTTGGATTCATCCTAAGCCTATGGAGCTTCAGAAGAATAAAATGGCTTTTGTCTGGGGGAGGGGGATGGAATTAAAAGATACCGGATTAGGTGATGAATAGGTCAGTCCTACTGATCAACCTGCAATCAGATCACCCTCAGTTGTCCTAAGAGCAACTTCACAGATGAGTAGCATATTCAAGAAGGATGGTGACAAAAAGACAAAAAGCGAGGTCCGTTTCCTTTTTTTTTACTTACAGTCATGCTGGAGTGATCAAGGATGGGCAGGGGATGGTAGGTCTCATTCAAAATTGCCCCCCTAAGGAATACTGGGAGCTTTGGTAAAATTGCCTGAGCAAACTGCCTGAGAGGGGAAAAAAAACCCAATAAGAACAAAACAAAAACAGAGTGAGTTGGCTATGATGACAGGTCGCACTAAACTCAAGTCAATGGATTGTGGTCCAGTTTGGAAGATAAGTTTGCCGTTGTCTGAAAGGAAGGCCAGGAGAACATCCAGGTGGGACTTTGGGAGAAGAATGTCACCCTTTCTCTCCTCCTGCAAATATTTCATTCTTCTCTAGAAATATGAAGCTAGGAGGTCTATATAGTCTATGGTAGACATGTCAAACTCGCGACATCACGTGAGTCACACAACTTATCGGGACGGTTTTGCCATTGCCGGCAATGGGGTGAGCGCGGCTTCCGGATGACGCGTCCGGCCCTCGGGCCGGCAGTTTGACATCCTGGTCTATGGTGAAGGCAGTGGGTTAAAAAAGTCTCTTTTTTTTGAGCATCTTCATATAATGTTGTCCTACAGAATCTCTAGACACAGAAGGAGGAGGCTGGGCTCTGACCACCTTCTCAGTGAAATAACAGGATTGAGCTACTTCTAGGAATCTGACCATGAAACTAATTCTTATCCAACTCTAATTTTAGCAACAAGAAGGAAAATAACAGCATTATAGCTGCTCACGGGAGGCAGAAATTCTCTTTTCTTTATGAATAGCACTTGATGAAGTTAAAAGAAAATATTTGTGTACTTTAAAAGGACCATCTAGGGTTTAGTTTTCATTCTGGGACTTCACCAATAAGTAAGAAGAAAAGGAGCCCCTTTCTTTGTTTAAGGATTTCCAGTTTGGGTTTATTTATCTTATTTTTGCTTAGACAGCATACATACGTCTAGGATTGCTTTCAGACTGAGCTGTTAGGATCCAGCTCAGATAAAATACATTAGACAAAATATTAATTGGTAGATATATTAAACTGATAACAAAGATATCAAATCCCCAGTTTTAACATAGCGGCTGTGAAAGTTGGATCATCAGAAAGCCTGGGCAAAGAAAAATGTAGGCCTTGAAGTGTGGCGTTAAGAGAAAGTAACTGCGAATTGCTTGGACCACAAAACTAACAAATTATTCAGTCCTACATGAAGTAAAATAAAGTTGATCATTGGAAGCATTAATAATGAAGCTGAAGCTTGGATATTTTGGACACATAATATAAAGATAAGAAGGCCCCAAAGCTTGGAAAAATCAAAGGCAATTGAAAAAGAACCAGTAAAAGGCAAGATGGCTATAAGCAATCACCAATGGCACAAGTATGAGTTTATAAGAATTCAAAGAACCAATTATTGACAGATAATCTTTGTGTCTGTTGGGTCACGAAGAATCAGAAGGATCTGAATGAGAGCACAACAAGGAATTGGAAAATTTCATTATAGTTAATTTGGCCCATGGATTGCGGTGAAAACAACATAGTTAACTGTGACTTTCTTTGAAAATTCTGGAAGAAGACTAAGTCTCATTCTTTATAAATGTTAACTGCAATTAATATGAACTTTATTATTCTCATCGTAGCATCATTTGCTTTTTTAAAGTTGGGGGTTCCTTTCATAATCCTATTATCAAACTGAATACCTCTGTGTTAAATTTTCATATATTAAATGTTTCTTTGTGAAAAGAATCTCACCCTTACAAAGTAGTAAGTGTTGATTATAGAGATGAATCAATATACAGTATATTATTATTATTATTATTATTATTATTATTATTATTATTATTATTATTATTATTATTATTATTATTATTATTATTATTCTGCACTCTATTGCAGTTTAGGCATATGTAAACAAATTTTGGAATTTTTCAAATGTATAGTTTACAGAAGTGCCTCTTATGGGAAAAAGCTGATTAAATTAAGTCCTGGCTAAATCAAAGAGACATCGATACGGTACATCCTGAGATCAAGTTTTAAAATAGCTATTCTACGACATTGCCACTAGATGGCACTATTCTAACCTAACTCAAAAAGAAGCAACCAATTCCTATTATACTTACTTGGAAGCATAATTCAAAGAAATTCATGAAGTTACTGCCGGATCATTACTTTAACTATTTCAAACAGTAAATGTTGAAATGTATACCCGTATTTGCTCTTTATAATTAATGTGATGGTGACATGGCTATTTGACACTCCAATATCAAATCTGAATATCCCAACCATATAAATCATACTGATTAAATTAATTCTTGGTAGCTCAAAGTTACATTTCTTTCCTCATCCTAAATAATTTTTTGCAAGGCCCATAGTTTGCAGATTTCTTTTCTGCCATTTCTGTGTTTCAACAACTTTAAAGACCCTTCCCTTCAAATGCCTCACTGGAGTGTATCACGTTTTGTCACTTCCAGAGGATTAACATAATTTAATCCAAACATATTTCTATTTATTCTTGCATTCTTGGTTGGTACTTTCCAACCTAGAAGTTCTTAATAATAATGTACACAAAATTCCTGCAGCAGAACCTTGTCCAAGTAGTAAGATAGTTTTAACATGAGGTCAACATTTACAGTCACAAAATATTAGCACAAGCTTTTATAAAAGTTCAGTGAAGATTAAAGGAATTACATTGATTGGGGGGGGGAGAAATAACCTTCTGTGAAAATAAGCCCCAAAAGATGATCTCACTGCCAGCAAATGACAGTTTTGATCATGCTCGCTAATGTCAGCAGCTAATAGCCAATAAAAGCAGATAAGAGCTTTCTAAAAACCATGGTTACTATAGTAGCTGGTGCCATAAGCCAGTTAAAACATTGGGAAGCAGGTAGCAAATGTGACCCTACACTGTTATCAAAATGACCTCAAACCCAAGTTAATTTTGAAAAGATATTCGAACTAGCAAACATTGCATACCGTCCCCCATCAAACCGTATTTTGAGACTCTTGTGGTATTTTAGTGCTACGAAAGCATTATATGAAGAACAATATAAAAATGGTCTGGGGTCTCATAGCTTCAGAACATTAAGAATTCACTGGATAATACCTGCCATCAAGGGATGGTATAGAAAACTTATATTTTTAGCAGGCTTTTGGTTTGCTTCGATGATCCTTCAACTTATGGGCCAGTACATATAATTCTAAGATCAGGGGAAAGATTATATGCTAGTTTTGTATTCATTGAATTATTCTGGGGGAGTAGGCACCACTTAACTCATTACTGCCAGTCTGTCCACATTGGTAGATTTTATTCTAAATTAAATAATGCAGTTCTTTTTTCAAAGCTAAAGTACAACTGTATTTTATCTAACAAGCAACATAAAAAGCTGTGGTCAATCTACCAACCAGTTATTATTATTATTATTATTGTTGTTGTTGTTGTTGTTATTATTAATTTTATTTCTATGCCGCCCTATTCCAGGAACTCAGGGCGGCTCACAGCATAAATAGAAATCTAACATAAAATACATATATAAAAAGAACCCCTGAGTTAAAAAAAACAATCATCCAACAAACATGCACACAAACATACACTGGCTAGGGGCAAGATGCTAACTGCCCCAGGCCTGTCGGCAAAGATGTGTTTTGAGCAGTTTACGAAAGGCGGAGAGGGTGGGGGCGATACGGATCTCCGGGGGGAGTTGATTCCAGAGGGCCGGGGCCGCAACAGAGAAAGCTCTTAGTGGTTGCTGGTGAGTTGCAAAATCATAGTAAAATGGGTTCAATTTTTTTTTCAACATTAAATATTCCACATATCAACAAGGCCTGATCTGATACCCCACATTATCCCTTACCTCCATTTAAATACAAATTCCCCCTTTGTTTCACATGGTTATTAAGAATAAAAATCTATAAATTTGGCAGATGCAATAACAGAGCGGCTACCTCAACAATGTATTAAAATCATACCCTTCCTTGGCTCATATAAATGAGTAGCTGCCATTGATTTCTATGGTCAAAGCATTGTCTTGTAAAAGTGAATTTAATTTATTCCCTGCCCCTCCCCTCCCCACCCCCGTGCATTGAGTAGCCTGGTCCTTAACAAAGATCCCATGAGATTAATAGGTTTGATAAGATGAATATATTAATTCATCACATCATATTCAATTTCTTTTCTAAGCCACATTCAGTTTAGACTTTTCCTATCATTAGGGAGTGTGGCACATGTCACAGGTGCAACCAACATATCTGTTAACATAGTTTACATCTTTATTGTACTAAAGAAGAGAGATCCTGCAAGCATCTTTATGGCTTCAACTCATATTTTCCCCACAATAAGAGTAAGGATGTATGCTTAAGGAAAAACTAGAACTCAGTTTCCTGGTTTCTAGCCCAGCACTTTGGCTACTGCAGGGATCTTCAAACTTGACCCTTTTATTTATTTATTTATTTAATTTTATCAAATTTGTATGCCGCCCCTCTCCTGAGACTCGCTGGCACGCTGGCTGAGGACTTTCTGGGAGTTGAAGTCCACAAGTCACAAAAGGGCCAAGTTTGAAGACCTCTGGGCTACTGCCTCGAACTGATTCAATATTATGTGAAAGTCTCATTGACCAAAGCCATGATGGGCAACTGAAATAAATTATCAATGGACCCCACCTGGTGATGACCATGACATGTGGAAGTTTACAAATTAGAATATAAAAAGAATAACTTAACAAACAAAATGTAAGAAATAAAGATGGATATGCTGTGTA
Source organism: Bothrops alternatus (assembly GCA_034064705.1). Classification (NCBI taxonomy): domain Eukaryota; kingdom Metazoa; phylum Chordata; class Lepidosauria; order Squamata; family Viperidae; genus Bothrops; species Bothrops alternatus. Next base: position 3,539,117 of record JARGCV010000033.1, read on the forward strand.
TCTGTGAAATTAAGAGAAAGGGCTAATACATCTAAACGAAGATAGCTGGAGAAAAATATAAGAATGCTTGTAATATCCGTATACTTATGTATGCAAATGATGCCATGCTGTTGACTAAGAACTCAAGTGATTTTTCAGGAAATGTTAGTTAGGTTATGATGAAAAAGCTACTGTGGTTTCACCGATTAATTAATGAAATACTAAAGTACTTGTGCTTGATGGAAAAAAAGTGGAGTGATTGTTGCAGGTAATAAATAAATGATATTCATCTAGAGCAGGGGTAGGCAATCTTGGCTCTTTTATGGCTCGTGGACTTCAACTCCCAGAATTCCTTAGCCAGCCATAAATGACTATATGTTCCTCGATAGAATGTTTCCGAAACTGGGGAAATTGAGACAGATATTTTAAGATGTATAAATACATACCAGCTGAAAAAATAATAATTAGTAGGTGGAAGAATGAATGCTTGTTGAAACAAGCAAAATTCTTCTACCTAAGTTGTTATATAGAAAGCGAGGGTTGTGCAAGCAAGGATAAATTTAAAAGTAAGTGGAATGGTCAGGAGCTATTTACCGGTAATAAGCATTTGGGGGTGCTGAATGAATGTGACCTTAACACAAAAGAGCATGAGTACAGAAGAATTAGGATGAGAGGGGTTTGGTCCCCCACAGAAAATGAGGGAGGACTGAATTGCAAAACAAATATGTGAAGAGAAAGTGAATGGGTTAAGGGGAAAAGAGCAGTTAAGAAAATTATGGTTGGAATTGATAAGAACCTCAGAAAGAAACAGGCGAGAATGTAGTGGAGGTACAAGGTGAGGTACAGAGAATGCTGTTGGTGTTAACTAAATGTAATTATATCTTTTTTCATTTTTTTTCTCCTTTCTTGTATCATTTCTCCCTTGTGTTTACTATTTCTCATTCTTTTTCTGCACTTTGTACCATGTTCCTTGCCCCAAAAGGGAAATACTGTGATGTGCACATACGGTTCATTTTACACTATTATTCCTAAGTACAAGAAGCTGGAAGCTACCGTAGGAAATAGGACAGGAAAAGAATTCAGCATGTGTTGCTTATCTAAGCAGGAAAAATCAATAGAAACCATGTTTGTTGTTGTTGTTTTAAAATCACAGGTTGTGAATTTAAGAACCTGTCACAAAGAATTCAGATGCCTTTGCTAGTAAGGTTGCTTGTGAAATCTATTCAAGAGCCTCACATTTGTAGGAGGGAAGGGCACAACAATTTCAGCAAGCAGGAGAACAGTCTGCCCCCAAGCCCCTCAGAAGTCCAGTAACACTCACAGAAGTGCACAAGTTCAGATTAGGGTTAGTTGTCCAAAGAAAACAGTATTGCTGGAACAGCACGGAGCACAAATGCCACCTGTGTAGAAACCCTTTACCAATATAGTTAGGCAATATGGGAATTTGAGGTTCAGTGAATTAGGCATCAGGCTGAGGAACATCTGAGATATCAAACTCAACTGAAATATCAACATCTCATCTTACTCAAAAAATTGTGCTCTTGTTGTGATCTATGATATTTTGAGACCTCTGTGTAGTTTGAGGAATGAGGGTTCAGTCCATGGAAGAACTGCTTAATTTTTTTGCTGCTTTTAACTAATGTGTTATTCATCCGGAATTTGAAATATTTAAAAACATTTCAGTACATAAAACCTCTAATGAGGAAGAAAATGTAGCTATCTTCTTCCACAACTTCCTTCCAATTTGTGGAAGACTTATAGTTTATGGCACCATTTCAGTTATGATTCATTTGTTTATTCATATTTTACTTAGAGCCACTGATGGATGGCCAAAATTTTGTTTTATAGACTATTCTTTCAAACAACTTGATGTTCCCACCAGTCTTCTAATGAACAAATCCATCCATTCTGTTTTAGCCAACATAACCATTTTATTTTAAATGGTTAAGGTTGTAGGAAGATTAAATTTTATTACATCTCTCTCTAGTCCAGAATCTTAAGAAATCTCTTGCTGAATTTTAACAGATTACCCAAAGAGGGAAGAAAGGAAGGAATTTGGTATCAAAGTCTTTTCCACCAAAACTAGAAGTTTTTGTTCCATTAGCTTGGTTTTTTTTTAAAGCTTCCTTCATAAATGAAGTCAGCATATTTTCTAGAGATCTCTATTTTTAAAACATGCTTTCAAAAACAAGAGTAAAGCACTTCAAAAAATTCAATACAGACAGAAGAAACACAGTCAAGAAAACCCTGTCCAGTCTTTCCCTGTTCTAGACACAGGCCGGGACTCTGATTCAGAATGGCTAATATTTAACAAGGTCTCAATTCCAGTTTGTTTCAGAACCATGTCAAAAGTTAGAGATAACTGCCTGATTTATCAGTTATTGACATGATTGAGAATTTTAAATGATTTTAACGAACCCTCAATTTAGTTATACTTGAGAAGGAGGAAAACATTAAAGGCTGGCTCTTTATCAGGTTTTAGGTTCTACTAAATCACTAAGTGGGGCATTTCTTTTGGCCAGTTTTTATCTGAGAAACATCAGAACTGAGGGAACAAACAATATGCCATCTCTAATGAGCTACAATTAAACAGTGAACTCCGTTATGTTTCTGGAAAACCACTCACTTAGATAGATGTCCTGGCGGGCTCGACTGATTACAAAATGCACAAAAAAAAGGTGGTTATAAGAAAACCATTTTATAATTAAGAGGGAGGCGTTTGAACATGTCAATCAGCAGTGGCTCCTTTGTAGAAGTAGCTGAACCAGGCTGATCTGTGAGTTTTTAACTCAACTGAGGGGAAAGGAAGGGATTACTACATTCAGGAGGTAAGGCACGCATGCCATTAGTTGATGTGACAGCTTCAGCAGGTGTCATTAGTACATGCCAGCACTAAAAACCACACAAGCAGGGCTTATTTCCATGGTAGCAGTAAAATCTGCACAACATACCCCCGGAGACACTGCCCTCAGCCCTTCCCCCCACTAAGGGAGGAAGAGCTATTGGCTGAAGACTTCTTCAGTTCTATTTTCATAGACTGAGTCTCCGCACGAGGCTCGAATTTGGTCTGATTTCCTGATCCAGGGGCCGGCACAATTGGCTTCCCAGCTTTCATACCTTTAGATACAGGGATTCGGGTAGGTGTAGGTCTCTGGGATGACCCATCCTGTCCTGTCTGCAAGACAAAGAGGGGGGTAAAAGAGGGGGAAAGCCACAAGGTTAGATTTATGTGTGTAATTTGTGCATGTATATTTGTACACCACAAAAGTCAGTTCCTGGAATAGGGCGGCATAGAAATAAATAAATAAATAAATAAATAAATAAATAAATAAATAAACAAACAAACAAACAAACAAACAAACAAACAAATAAATAAAATGTTTTTCAACTTCCCTTTCAATCTAGGGCTGTGCCAAAATCAACAGTCAGTTTCTATGCCTATGGCAGAGTAAAACCTAGCATTCCTGCTCCTAGGACCTCGTTCAACATCTTAATCACTGTACTATACTGGATTTCCATATATGCATACACACATGCAGACTTGAACACTGGACGCTATCTAACAAAATGAAATTCAGTGGTGAAAAAAGTAAGCTTCTACATTTCGGCAAGAAAAACCAAATGCACAGGTACAGTATAAGTGGTATTTTGCTCAATAGTAGTAACTGTGAGAGGGACCTCAGAGTCCTAGTAGACAATCACCTAAATATGAGCCAGCAGTGTGCTGCAGCTGCCAAAAAGGCCAACACAGTGCTGGGCTGCATTAACAGAGGGATAGAATCAAGATCACGTGAAGTGTTAATACCACTTTACAATGCCTTGGTAAGGCCACACTTGGAATACTGCATCCAGTTTTGGTCACTGCGATGTAAAAAAGATGTTGAGACTCTAGAAAGAGTACAGAGAAGAGCAACAAAGATGATTAGGGGACTGGAGGCTAAAACATATAAGGAACGGTTGCTGGAATTGGGTATGTCTAGTTTAACGAAGAGAAGGACGAGGGGGGGCATGATAGCAGTGTTCCAATATCTCAGGGGCTGCCACAAAGAAGAGGGAGTCAAGCTATTCACCAAGGCGCCTGAAGGCAGGACAAGAAACTAATCAAGGAGAGAAGCAACCTAGAACTAAGGAGAAACTTCCCGACAGTTAGAACAATTAACCAGTGGAACAACCTGCCTCCAGAAGCGGTGAATGTGCCAACACTGGAAGTTTTTAAGAAGAGACTGGACAGCCATTTGTCCGAAATGGTATAGGGTTTCCTGTCTGAGCAGGGGGTTGGACTAGATGACCTCCAAGGTCCCTTCCAACTTTATCATTATTATTATTATTACTCACACGCACACTTCTACAGCTTCTTATCTAGAAAGCATTTAAGACATCTTTTCCATAATAAATATACTTGGAGGCTCAATTTTCATTGACGTACTGTAGCTGGGGACTCAGCCCAAGAGCAATCTAACTTCTTTCAGCAAGCTCATCAAATCTAATGCTAATTATGCAAAGATTGGCAAGATGGCCTCTGTCACTTCCTCAAATGGCATTGTACCCCCACCACACACATTGAAATTAAAACTTTAAATGTACCACATGTAATGGGATGCTGGAAAATGTGGGGAGATATTAACCCTTTGAGGTAGAGGCCAGGTCAAGAAACAGAAGCCACAAAAACTACTAGAACTCTACTTTTGCAGGGTATAATAACAAAATCGTGAAAGACTGAAAGGGTTTTCCTCTGCCTCCTCTTATACCAAAGAGAATCAAGGCAGGGTCATCTTGAGTTTCTTTCTCATCCTGTCTTCTTTCCCAAGTTGATATTTAATTGTTCTTGCATTGTTTCTTCAAGGTGATCTCCAGCTCCATTCAAGGAGGGAAGATAGACCAATACACAAAACCACAGTGTCAGAATTTTAAAATTTATTGATTCTTAAGAGTAGCCTTTCCCAACCTGGTGCCCTTCTGATGTAATGGGATTACTATTCACAGAATTCCCTGTTAATGTGGCCAAAACAGTTTTGCTGGCTCACCTGGAAATTGCCAGATTAGAGAAGTATTTAGTGACTTTTCTCAAAACTTTAGTATTCCTATTATGATCTAACTCCTTTTAGAATATCCAAATCCTGAGTGGGAAAAACTCACTTTTTTTTTTCAGTGAGGTCCGCCCAAGCCGCAGACATATCTAGTGTACAGTATACCACTTTATCTGATAAAGTTTAGCCTAAAAAACAGAAGCCTGATGAAATGCAGATCAGTTAATACTAGAAATCATAGTTTCCACCAAGGATGATACAATTCCCAGGGATTCCTGAGGAAAGGAGAAAGATCACTGGAGGAAGCTGTGTCTTTACAGTTGATAGTGCCCATTCACTAGAACTAGTAGTAGTGGGACAATTACATCTATATCGCACCTTCATTTTATCCAATAGAGTTTGCTGCAATTTGCAAACTTGTTAAGAAGGCAAATATAATCTTAACCTTATTTACACTGACAATATATGATTCGCTGTAAAGTAACCATCATTAGTCTTGTACTCTCCAAGTATCAATATGCCAAACACTTACATTTGAGTACAGGCATTGTTGAAAATTATCAGAGATGCAGCCCAAATCACCCAGTGAGAAGAATAATAAAATAACAAGAGTTGGAGGTGACCTTGGAGCTCTTATAATCCAACTCCCCACTTAAATAGGAGAACCTATTGCAGTTCAGACAAATGGCTGTCCAATCTCTTCTTAAAAACCTCCAATGATGGAGCACCCACAACTTCTGGAGGCAAGTGGTTCCACTGATTGCTCTACGGTGAATATGACAGATAAAGAAACTAATAGGTTTTTTTAGAGACCGAGCATAAAATATTTGTTAGAATATAGAATTAGAACTTCGTAGCAAACTTTCATCGTGGTCATTCCAGTGTAGAAAAGTAAATTAGTAGAAAGAACAAAACTGCCTTTACAAACTTTCAAGCATCATGAAAGAAATACCCAGAACTCATACTGAAACATTTAAAATAATAACAATAATCATAAAAAGAATAACAACCAGCTATATTTCTACTCTAATGAGTTAATTCCATGTAGAACAAGCTTGCCTATGTTTCATTAACCTGAACTTCATTTGTCAGGTATCTGAATGGTTATTCTCAGCAGCAAGATTAAAAAAAAAAAGAGAGAGAAAGCAGAAATTCAAAAGTGGATTAGCCAGCCCTCCAATAAAATACCAGGCAGAAAAGGAAGCTTTGCCGATGTTAATTAGTGCTCTAGAGCAAAGCATCCTAAAAAAAAAGCATCTGCAGAATCTTTCTGGCAGCTTAATCATTAATAGCTACAGTTCAGCAACTTCTCTGCCTGAGCACTCTGGCTGGCCAAGATCAAAGACTCTTCTGTTTCTGGTAGACATGCTGGGAATATGCAATAGCCGTAAGAGGATAGGATTGGGGAACTCAGGTTTGGGAATGTCAGCTATGTAGCTTCATTACTCTGAGCTTAGTCTACCGCAGAGCATTGTTGGAAAGCTAAAACAGCATTCTTGGCTTCATTTCCCTCTAATGCCTAACTTTCCACCATTCTAGCTTAAATGGACTCCAGAAGATGGTATAGGACAGGAAGGCCTGGAGGAGGAGGAGGAGGAGGAGGAGGAGGAGGAAGGAGGAAGGAGGAAGGAGGAAGGAGGAAGGAGGAAGGAGAAGGAGAAGGAGAAGGAGAAGGAGAAGGAGAAGGAGAAGGAGAAGGAGAAGGAGAAGAAGAAGAAGAAGAAGAAGAAGAAGAAGAAGAAGAAGAAGAAGAAGAAGAAGAAGAAGAAGAAGAAGAAGAAGAAGAAGAAGAAGAAGAAGAAGAAGAAGAAGAAGAAGAAGAAGAAGAAGAAGAAGAAGAAGAAGAAGAAGAAGAAGAAGAAGAAGAAGAAGAAAAGGGGCATTTGGATGATACCAACATGTGAAACTACGCTCCACAGGGCAGGATAGGGCTGGCAGCCCTTCAGCCACAGGCCACTGGTAGTTCCCAGCCTCCCCAAGAAGGAGGAGAATGCAGTCATTGCCACTAAGCTAATCATTGTTACTGAGGGTCCAACGTCTCACTTCCAAATAATGGGAGTTAATCAAAAGGGCTGATTGCCTTTCCAATCCTTTCTCTGCCACAGCTACAAGGCAAGAGAGGGCTCTGTGTGTACGGAGTGCTCATGAAGACAGAGATGGTGGGAGGAACAATGAACCCTACTTTGTACCTATCTTCTGCCCTCAGGTCTCCAACGTGAGATCCGGGAGCAAAGGAGACATTCTATCCAGGATGCAGCAAAAGCAAGAGGGGAAGAAAAGGAGGGGAAAAGTCTCTTTTGCATGCTAGTTCTCCCGACATTTATTTATTTATTTATTTTATTTATTTAATTAGATTTCTATGCCGCCCTATTCCAAGAACTCAGGGCGGCTTACAACATGGATACTCACATGAAGAAATCTGGCATTAAAATACATTATAAAAACCCCTTAATTAAAAACCAATCATCCAAAGACAGACATGCAAACAAACATACACTGGCTGGAGCAAGGTGTTAACTGCCCCAGGCCTGTCGGCAAAGATGTGTCTTCAATACTTTGCGAAAGGCGGAGAGGGTGGGGGCAATACGGATCTCCGGGGGGAGTTGATTCCAGAGGGCCGGGGCCGCAACAGAGAAGGCGACACTGTCTGGCTGACGGGACCTGGAGAAGGCCGACTCTGTGGGCCCTAACCGGTCGCTGGGTTTCATGGGGCAGCAGACGGTCCCGTAAGTTGGAGGTGACATCAAAAATGCTTGCTTGTTACACGCCCCCACCCCCCATACACACACACACCAAAGTGGCAGCTGAACAGTCTTTTTTCCCACCTTCCTGCAGGGAAAAAGAAATCAGGTGGAGTTGGCACTTCTTAACCTTATAAGGTTGCCAATGAGTGGTGGCAGGAGAAGGCAGCTTCACCTCCAGGCTGCCAGGTGAGGTTCTGTAGCTCTGTGCCCACAGCCCTGCAGGGATCCTTTTTCTACATGCATATATACACTTGCGTATACACCTGTGACAGATGTAACTGCAGCAAAGATGGGGCAACTGAATCACAAGAATGCCCCTTTGCCTCCAAGTACCTCTCCCAAACCTTCCCACAGTGCAAGGTACACTGAACCCACAAGGGCCACATCAATGTGACAGGTCTACCTATCTACTCAGAAACCACTGCATACGTAATTTATTAGAATATCACTTAGTTCTTATTCTCGCCTACATACTTAGATTTCGTTCTATTATTTTAGTGTAGGAAAGAGAATGCAAAGAGAAGTGGAACATAATGGATCGAAGATCTTATTTGACTCAAGTTTTCATTAATTACCTCACAGAATCCCAAGATTGCAATCTTATCATAGTTACCTGAGATCACGATGGCAATAGTGCTGTTTAAAAGTTACTCAATCACAATTTGAATCATCCTTATTAAACACAATGGGATTTCCATGTTGGGCTAAGCGGCATTAGTTCTCATTTCATATATTTCCATGACAAAAGGAAATCCTGTCTCAGTCGCCTTTCGAAAGATACAAATTTATAAAGTGATACAGATGACAATTTAAAATCTGGAGAATTAGTAACAGGGAGGGAAACGGATAGGACGCCAATCTATCTTAGAGACACTTCTCCCTCGTATTATAACCCAAAGATACAATGAGAAAAATATTTTAAAATTTGTATAAAGAATAAAGACTTGAATAACGACTTGTATTCAACGCCTAGTTTTTAAATGAAGTAGTTCTTTGAGTTTGAATATTCAAGAATTCTTTAAAACCTCAGATGTTTCCTTTCTCCTGCCCTGATATTCAATAGAGCAGCGGTTCTCAACCTGTGGGTCGCGACCCCATTTGGGGTTGAACGACCATTTCACGGGGGTCGCCAAACATCGCAGTCCGCCATTTATTATTTTGTGGGGGGGTCGGCCATTTTTTCCCCTTTGCGATGCGGGCCGTCGTGCCGCGCATGCGCGATGTGCCCCGTCGCACCGCACATGTGCGATGCACCCCGTCACGCCACGCATGCGCAATGCGCCCCCGGGCCGGGGGTCGAGCTCCGGAAAAGGTTGAGAACCGCTGCAATAGAGGAAAGAAAAGCAAGCGAGACCATAACTTGCAGGAAAATTACAGGAAGATGGATGGAGATAAAATGTAAAGGTTTTAAAACAGTTACATTAAAAAAAATAAAAAACCCACTCCTACCCTTACAGTTCTCCCTGATTTAAAAACAGCCCCCAGCCACTATTTGGGGATTAATTAGGGAACATTTTTTGGATTTGGGAAGTTATGAGTAAAGGACAGGAAAGTAATGTCTTCAAGAGACCTCCTATTTCTATGATTAAAACATCCCCAAAATTCAGCAAAACGGGGGACAAAATCAATTTCCAAACCAAGGAGTTCCAGGCATTTGGAGACTTGGGATGAGTGGCTTAGAGGTTTTGAATAATTTTTGAATAATAAACTCAAACCATTACAACTAATGAGGGGGCCACAGATGAGGTGCTAGAGAAGGGCTGTTTGCAGCCCATGGGCCACAAATGGAGTCCAACTCTACCACCACTTCCCCCTACATTGTGCAGATGCAAACAGGAAAAAAGAGTCTAGTGTGCTTACCACTGATTGTGTTCCTCGTGTGGATGATGTAGTAACTGGAGTAATAGTAATGGTGCTGGTCACTTTGCTTGCTCCAGATCTTGAGGATACATTATTCCTGGGGGACCGAAGGACAGTGCCTGTCAAGTCCTCCTTTTCTGCCACTACATTCATAGGCCTGACAGTAATTACAGGACTCATTCCTTCTTGGGCAGTGCTAGGTGAGCGTTTAAACTGAGTCCCTAAGTGGATGTGAATTTTATTGTCCTCTGTCGTTATAATGTTTGCATTTGGATTGTACTGTCGGACTGGAGTTGGGACAGTTTGTTTCTCTGGCGTCACTCTAAACACAGCTCTCCCCATGGTCATGTCCTGTGACTCAGGGGATACAGTAATTTCTGTGGGTGCTGCAGAGGTAGATAAGGTCATGATCTGAATTGGGGACATGGGCCTTTCCATGAATGGAGACATCTCACTCTCTACAGATTTGTCTCTGGAGAAAGTAGTCAGAGTCACTGGTGACATTGCTCTCTCTGGACCCACTGGGCTCTCACCACTTCTCCCTTTTTGGGACATAACATTAGGAGAAGGAATTATAGTGATCCTTGGTTTCTGATTCCCTAGGGTAGGAATAACAGTGGTGCTTGAGAAGAAATCTTCAGCTGTTGGGCTGGTGATTTCCAAAGTTGCTGTACTGTTTTCATGATCTGGTGTCACCCGAATATGAAGAGGCTGTCCCTGTTTTGGAGAAAGAACCACTTCCCCGGGACGCTCAGGGCTGGTTTGAATTCTGGCTCCTTTGTCTAGAGTTGGCTGACAACTGTTGTCTCTTTTTTTCATCCAAGGAATCCAAGATTTTCTCATGGTAAGCTCATTTGCAGCTGGGGGATACCTGTTCAGAACAGACGACCTGTCACTGGGCTTCTTGAGCCCAACCTGCCGAAGGTTGTTCATGATGTGGTTCTCCTCCTGGAAGGACTTCCTAATGAACACAGCAGGTGTTTCTTCTTCTGCCATTTCACCATTCATCATATCAGTTTGTACTCCAGTAGATGTAACAGGTACGTCAACCATCCTTCTGCCATTCGTGCTGGGTCTCAGGACACGACTATAGCGTTTAGACAGCTCAAGCTCTTTTGTCAAATTCAGCACCTCCTGTCCCATGGCTTTGCTTTTACTTTCTTCTTCCAAAAACCTTTGTTGGAGGACTGAATAATCTACTTGGAGCTGGGAAAGCTGGTCTTCTTTGTTCATCAGCTCATGAATTTTTTCTTTAAGAGCCAGGACTTCTGCTGTCAAGTCCCTGCATTTAGTTTCTTCCACCCGAAACCTTTGCCTCAGCTCAGCCTCTTGACTCACTGCCTCTCCCTTCTCTATTGCTTTATTTTTAGCAATCTGGAGCTTCATTTCTTCCAGCTGTTGGGAAAGAAGATTCGCTTTGTCCTGCTCAGTCCTAAATTTTTGCTCCAGCTGATCATATTCATCCTCGGTTTTCATCAAATCTCCCTCAACCACTTCTAACTGCTTGAGGCGATTTTTTAGCTTTTCTATTTCAACCGTTAGTTCTTTGATCTTGTTATCTTCTGGCCCTTTTCTAACTCGACCTCTGGCAATTTCTCTCTCAACCTCCTCTATACCATCAATTCTTTTCTTTAATAGGTCCACCGTACAGCTCAGCTGCAGTGATTTCTCCTCTTCGCTTTTTAACTTGTTAATTAACTCATCCTTTTCCTTAGTCAAACTGGATACTTCTTCCTCCATTTCAGATTTCAGCTTCAAAAATTTTTTACTTTCCTCTATTAGCTTTTCAGTCACTTCCATTACTTTGCTTTGCTCCACCTTGAAGTTCCTAGTCAGGCTTTCCACTTTCCTCTCTTCCTGTTTTATTTTATCCGCCATGTTTTTTCTTTCATCCACCATCATAACAGTAAAAGACTTCAGCTTCGTCATATCATCTTTTAGGATCAATTCTGCCTTTTCCAGTTTGGTTTCGGAAACCTCTAAGTCTTTTACCCGACTTTTCACTACTTCCAACTCACTGATCAGGTCTTTCGTCAAAGTCTTCTCCTTCTCCAAGTTCAAACGCAGCTGGGCACATTCCGATTTGCTTCTGCTGAAGGCTTCTTCCAGCTTCTCAAGGTCCGACATCCTCTTCTGCAGCTTCTCAACTTCAAGCCTCAGTTCCTTACTCTGGTGTTCCTCCTCTTGCAACTTCTTCCTCAACTCTTTGCACTGAGACTCTGTTTTGGTGATCTCCTCATCTTTGCCTTCCATTTCAAGCACACGCTTGCGAAGGTTTTCCACCTCAGCCATTAAGCTGGAATTCCCACATTCCCCTCTGGCTATTTTGTCTCTCAGCTCCTGAAGCTCCTCTTCAGTCTTTTGAAGGCTTCTGTTGGTTTCCTCCAGTTCCTCAATTTTGTTGCTGAAGCCCACCAGCTTCAGCCTGAGCTGCTTATTGTGTGACTCTTGATGGGCAAATTTAGCAGTCATCTCCTCATGCTCTTGAGAATATGAGGCTGTCTTGTACTCAAGTTCAGCCTCCAAGTTTATGAATTTCTGCCCATCTTCTTTTGCTTTGGAATCCAAAACCTTAAACTTCTCTTCTTCTTCTCTCAATTGCTGGCTGAGAGTTTGTATTTTCTGGGTTTGCTGATCAAGTCGTTCAATGTGCAGCTGCCGTTCGTCCACCAGCATAAGGGCAAATGACTTGAGTTTAACAAGTTCTTCTCTTAGCTTATTCAGGCGCTTTGTGTTTTCTTTGTCCTTGCGAGCTTGGTAGTTTTTTTCCTGTTCAAGCAGCTTCTTTAACCTGAGAGAAGAGACAGAGAAAGAATGCGTTCAATGAAGTAAGGTCTTTTTTTTAAAACAAAAAACAAAAAACAACTTATTTCGACTCCCTTACAAACTATTTAAACAACAAGCTAAAGCATAGAATGTTCGTTGGCTTTGGCTTAGGATAAAATGAGAATCCAGCCACTGTGGCTGCTTAACTACGGTACAAGTTATACTTAGCATGCTATAGGAAGCCAATCACTTCTGTAGTGGCCTGTCTCAAACCCTGCCTTTCTGTGAAGGTGCTGCAGAAGATAGTAAGGTTTCAGTTACTGAGGATCCTAGAAACGACAGAATTTCTGAGTCCTTTTCTGGGTTCAGGCTGGGCATGGGACAGCAATGGCTTAGGTTGCTCTAGTACAGGGGTCTTCAAACTTGGCAACTGTAAGACTTGTGGACTTCAACTCCCAGAATTCCTCAGCCAGCCAGGGCTGGCTGAGGAATTCTGGGAGTTGAAGTCCACAAGTCTTAAAGTTGTCAAGTTTGAAGACCCCTGCTCTCGTGGAAGACCCTTCTTGGGACATCAAGGGAAGGAATGTGCTTCCCCCTGGCCCAATTAGACTCTTAGCAGGGTTCCATACCGTTGACTATAGCAGGCATCCTAAAACTCTTCAGCTCATCCACCTCTTCATGAAGTTTCATGTGTTCACCGACCCTCAAACATTATATGAAAATAATTTAAGAAATACTATTTTAATTAAGGGTACTATGAAGATTCAGAAGATTTGCAAGAAATACCATTTGCCTGCAAGTAAGAATTGATGGGACCACAAAATAGATAAAACAATGGTAAATGGAGAAGCCAAAGTGCTCAGGAACTTTTGAATTCAAAGACAAGCACCTGCCATACAACAACCAGACTTAGGAATTATTGGTAAGAAAAACAAAATCTGAAGAGTGGACATCGCAGTACCTATAAATAGCAGAAGAGAAAGAACTGGAGAAAATCACAAAATACAAAGGCCTGCAAATAGGAAGTAGAACAACTGTGGCAAAAGAAAGTAAAATACCAATAGGGATAGGCACTTTGGGTGCAACCCCAAAACATCTGGAGCACCACTTGAACACTATCAACATTGATAAAATCATCATTAGTCAATTGTAAAACGCAGGTTTCCTTGGAACAGCTTACATGGGACAATATCTTTAATACCATCAAACAACCTCTGCGTATCTCAGGTCCTTGGGCAGACTCAACAGGGGCATAAAAATGCCAAATCCAGACTTAACATCTGGCTGACAGTGTAACCAACCATAACACGAACAACAACAAGGGGCAGTCTCATCAACTTTGATGGTTGATACTGACCACTTTGGGGAACTTTGGACTATGGTATCCTTCTGAACCCTCTGTTAGGGTTGGGTTCATAAGGTACTGGTTCCAGTTGTTCCAAAGTGAACGGTTCCAATCAGTGCACATAGAGAGGAACCGCTGTCAATTCCACAGGATTCAGTCTTCTTCCTTCACATTCTGAAATTTTTACACGAAACACTGCAGGAAGTCATGTTTTGGCTTAGGATGAGGCCCTGAGTTCTTCGGAATAGGGCGGCATAGAAATCGAATAAATAATAATAATAATAATAATAATAATAATAATAATAATAATAATAATAATAATAACTATTCCGCTAATAATTCTCAGAATTGTTCCTCATGACTGCATGAATGTGCATTCCTCCAATCCCTAAGTCATCAGAAAAATATCCTGGCATATTTTTTCTGGTATAAGCTCCTGGCTGTCCCTCACTTACACCCATGAGCTGGAGGTTTTGGGGACAGAGCTTTATCAATCTTCTAAATATCTGCTAGATGGGTTGACTGGTCTTCTTAGAATTTGGGCTAGAAGGATAAATTAGTAGAAGCCTTGTTACTTTTCCCAATATTCCTAATCCTAATCAAATCCAAGGAGTGCAATGCCAGGAATGGGTGGTCACAGTTAGGAATGCTCAGAGATATACCAGTAGAAAAAGCTGATATACTGTACCAGAAATACAGTTCTTTCTCAGTTTAAAGAAACCATCCATCCATCCATCCATCCATGCATCCTGTTGGTGCAGTAGTTAAAATGCAGTATTGCAGGTAAACTCTGCCCACAGCCTAGAGTTTGATTCTACTGTGCTCAAGGCTGACTCAGCTTTCCATCCTTCCACTAAAATGAGGACCCAGATTGTTGGTGGCAATATGCTGACATTACAAACTACCCAGACAGCTGTAAAGCATTACAGAGCGTTATATAAGTACTATTGCTAGTGCTAGTGCTATCATCCATCCATCCATCCATCCATCCACTCATGAATATAACCTAACAAGTTTTTTGAAGAGCGTTGAACATGTTTAATAACAAATCTCCCAGAAGACTAGAATACTCATATACACAAGGCTACATAATTCTGATAAGTAGTTAAAAGTTAATAAAAACAAACATAAAGATTGAACAGAGAAACTCTGATGGAGGATAGCCAACAAGACTGACATAAAAATGGAACAAAAGAGAAATAAGATGAAGAAAAATAGTAAACTCTCAAGATTTATAGTAACACCCCAAAAGAGCTTGAATGCACTGTTCAGAAATACAGCTTGTAAAACTTGAACAATTTATTTATATCCTGCCTTTATATTTTTTAATCAACAACTAAATGTGGCAAACATATCTAATATTCTTCCACCTATTTTCCTCACAACAACAGCCCCGTGAGATGAACTGGGCTGAGAGTGACTGACCCAAAGTCGCCCAGCTGGCTTTCATAGCTAACGTGGGACAAGGACTCGCAGTTTCCTGCTTTCTACCCTGGTGCCATAACCCTTAGCCTAGACCAGCGGTTCTCAACCTGTGGGTCGCGACTGCATTTGGGGTCGAATGACCATTTCACGGGGGTCGCCAAACAACGCAGTCCGCCATTTTTCCCCCTTTTCCTTAGCTGTCTACTCCCTCTTATTCTATTGGCTTTTGTAAGCTAATAGAATAGACTCTCTTGAATAGAATCTAATTCTATTGGCTTTCAAAAGCCAATGGGAATTGTCCAGGCTGTCTCTGCCCTGCTGAGCCCGCCAAAAGTCCCAGTCTGCAAACGGTGCTACAAGTTGTCTGCAGCAAAGGCGAGCTGTCTAGAAGTTTCCACCCTTCCTTGCTGAGCAACTACTAAAAATGTAAGTAAAAAGGGCCAGGGGTGGGAGGTGGGAGGCCGTCGGGCGCAGAGAGGGTTGCTGGTGCGCGTGGGGCCCAGTGGGTGCCTTACCTCCCTTGGGCTGGGCCAGCTGGTGGCCCTGCCAGTGGTCGCCCTGCGCCGTTGCCGCCCCTTGCCAGCTGCACCTCGGCTGGCGCAGGGGGCGGCACCACACATGCGCAGCGCTCCCGGGCAGGGTAAGTCCTCGACTTACGACCGGTTGGGGTCCTTGACTTACAACCGGTTGGGTAGTCCTCGACTTATGACCGGTTGGGGGTCGCTGCATTAAAAAGTTGAGAACCACTGGCCTAGACCAAACTGGCTCAATGTGGAATATTCAAATTGAATTCAAATGTAGAATATTGATTGAATAATGCACTCAAGAAGACAGACAAGTGGCAATCCAGTCTCTTAAAAGCCTCCAATGTTGGAGAACCCACAACTTCGGCTTGCCTTTAGAAAAGCCTCACTGGAAGCTTTTAAGAAGAGACTGGACAGCCACCTGTCTGGAATGGTATAGGGCAGGGATAGGCAACCTTGTCTCTTTTATGACTCGTGGACTTCAACTCCCAGAATTCCTGAGACAGCCATGCTGGCTCAGGAATTCTGGGAGTTGAAGTCCACGAGTCATAAAAGAGCCCAGGTTGCCTACCCTTGGTATAGGGTTTCTTCTTTGTGCAAAGTTCCTTCCAACTTCATTATTGTGTTAGTCTGTTAGGAACAGTGAAATGCTTGATTACAAAGAGTTGTAAGCTAGACCAAATCAAAGTACTGTATTTCTTTTGACAGACTATATTGCAAATTGTTAATTTTTGCTTCTCTTAGTCACTTAAGATGAAATCTTGCCCATAAACTGTTGCTCAGTATAAATTATTGTATGCCTTTCAATATTGGTTGCTGAGGAACAGCAACAGAAAAAGACAATTGCCTTCAAGTCCTGTGTGAACTTCTTAGAAGTATGGGGTCAGCTCCTAAAAGATACTGGATGATACCAATCTTTCAAGTGAGCCAACATGGTCTTTTCTGAAGTTAGTCAGGTGCAGTTGTGCTGGGCCAAATTCTAAGGATCCTTATGAGCAAATGCCTGATAATAATCTATATCTCTTCAAACGCTTTTTAGTGATCTCTCTGACGTTGCCTCATCTATTGTTTTCTCATCTACTTTCCTCAGTCTTTCAAGAACAGTTGTTGTTTTTTTCTAATTCATTATCCACTCACAACACATGCCCAAAGTATGAGAGTTTCTGTTTGAAGGGTGCGGTTATTTATACGGTCCAGGACTAACTGGTTCATCTTGCAGTTCCTGGCAACCTCAGCAGCTATTTGCACCTCCCTAATTCAAAGGCATCTCTTCCCCCCCCCATTTGTTTACCTCATTACCACTAAAAAGATGGCTGCCTGAACTGTTTTGTTCATAGACAAAAACATGCAATAAAAGTATATTTTTTAAGCTTGGCCTTGCATTTTCATTGGATTAATCCTTTTTGCTTCTCTGACATTCTGTCCATCTTTAACATTCTTGAGTCCAAGGCAGAAAACTTTTTATCATCTTCATTTTGTTCACCTTATCTTTATGTTTCTGCTTGGTATTCCTTTTGTTTTGTTAATACAGGTAGTCCTCAACTTATAACCATTCAGCAACCGAAGTTACAACTGCACTGAAAAAACTGACTTATGACCCATCTTTGCACTTACAACCCTAGCCACATCCCTATAGTCATGTGATCAAAATTCAGGCATTTGGCAATCAACATGTATTTGTGATGGTGGCAGCATCCTGGGGTCATGTGATCCCTATCTGAAATTTTCTCAGCTGGCATCTGACAAAGACAATGGAGGAAGCAGGATTTGCTTAACCATCTTGTGATTCACTTAACAACTGCAGTGATTAACTTAACAACCGCCTTGCTTAGTAATGGAAATTCTGGCCCCAAATTTGAGGACTGACTTTATTAATCATTAATCCAGATCATTACTTTCCATTTTTACTTTCGTAATGAAATTGTCTAATTATTTTTAATTTCAATTAACAAAGACCTTTCTCATTTGACTCTATCCAATATTACAGAACTGTCCCGTTAAATCGTGTTATAATTTTTTATAAAAAAAGTGTATTCTTCTGTGGCTCCAATTCAGCTGAAAACTCATATAAGGGAACTTATTTAAAAAAAAAACTGAATGGAAGCCAATGTGTTTTTAGTCCTTATTGGACTAAAGGAGTAGGTCACAGACCAGATAGACCATGTGAGAGACATTTCTGGTCTGTCACCAAAACAAATAGATTCCCTACTCCATGTTCTAGAATGAATTGGGGGAAAGTATGACAGGATTTTCCTCACTCACAATCTGTATACAAATGCATCTAAAAGTCAAAAAGTGTAAAAACCTTCTCACCATTTTCTTCAGTCAAGCATACTGTCGCTTTTGCAGATTAATTAACTGAAGGATAATTCTCTATATCACAGGTAGGGAATGATGGCCCCTTTATGACTTGTGGACTTCAATTCCCAGAATTCCATGCTGGCTTAGGAATTCTGGGGGTTGAAGTCCACAACTCACAAAAGGGCCCTCATTCCACACCCCTTCTCATGGGCAGAAATGGAAATTAGCTGGTTAAGATTTTCACATCACATTACATCTTTATAACCTTCTGTGCTCAGGAACAAATGTGCAGCTTTATAGCTAGGAAAATAGTTTTGTTAGCACTTTTAATCGCATCAGTGATCAAGTTGCATGATCATTCTTTCCCAAGATTGCCTAAAGATGACGGAAGGAATAAAACTGATCTGAATTCAGCATCTGGAAACGGAGGCAGTCACACTGATGGATCATAGAGCAAAAAGAAAAAAGAAACTAGACTTATTGTAGGAGGAAAATCAGGCTCATTCAGGTTTTACTAATTTTCACTGATTACTTAATGCTATAATAGTGCTATTACCGTAGTACACCTTGCTCAGAAGATAAACTACTTTAAGAATGTTTTGAAGTTACTACCTGAAAAGTAAAACATTAATTCAAAATTTTGGCAGGCATGTATTACGAAGAGATTTCAACATGAAAAGGGGAAAGCAGCAACATTAAAATCCTTTTTTGGGGGACAAGGAAAGTGTTCAAGACTCAAGGCAATAAGGAAATATTTGCAAAATCCAGTCTGACTTCAAATGCCATTAATGAGCAGTTTACACAATGTTCTGGCATAGTTTTGAAAGGCAGAAATTCCATAAAGATTTCTGTTGCATCTTTTGAAATAAAGAGGCAGTTCTCAAATACAAAAATCGGCAGAAATCAGAAATCGTGTGTGTATCAGTAAAGAATCAGGCCTTATTTTTTTTCCATTCCCTATGGAATGTTCATAGATTTCGAAACTGACATCCAAGTCAGCATTTCTTTAGTTATCTTGACTCTTTCAAATCAAGCGTATTTAATATTTAAATAATTATACTTGTGGGACAGAACCAATTATCAGGGTTATAAATCTTCTGAGTAAATTAAGTACCCTCAGCAGGTATCTGAGTGTTAGCCTTAGAACATTAAAGTTTCAATCAAATTCCCCAGCTTGAGGGAATTTTACTGCTGCTTAGAGTAGCAAGTATTTCCTGATCAAGCTATTCCAAAATTGGAATTTACACAGCATTCTTTGCATCCTTTTTCCATAAACCTTTTAAACATTTCCATAAAGAAACAAGATGTTTAATTAATTAGTTTGAGTGAAGTGAAGAAAGATGGAAGAAGAAAAATTGTCCCTTGTTCTGGGTTGAACTGTTTGGTTCTTGGTGCTCAGAGAACATCACAGCCCAATACAGTAAAATATATATTTTAAAGTACACATACACATAGATTTATCTTCCTTCATTAGGTTCAAGGCAGTATACATGGATGGAGTGTAATGTGACCAATCGTCCTCCTTTAGGGAGGACGGTCCTTCTTTTGTACTCATTTAAATAATAATAGGCATGTAAGCATAATTACAATATAAAATGTTATTGTTACAAATGTTTTTTATTATGCATTTATCATATTATAGTGTATTCTGTATGTTGCAATGAATAAAATGTTTTATTTACAATATTTTTTTTCTTCAATTTATTTGTGTCCTCCTTCTCATTGTAAAAAAGTTGGTCACCTTAATGGAGTGTCCCTAAGTTATTGCTCATTTGGCCTTGAACAGATTCAGATCTTCAGCAAAATGATTATAACCTTTCCTCAGCCTTAAATAATGCCCGAAATCTGAGCAGGAGGAAAAATGTATGTTCTTTCAGGCCAGCAGAATTAGAAGCTTTTAAAGTGCCATTTAGGAACGAGTCTAGTAACTCAGAAATATTCCCTGTAAGATAGCAAAGTAGTCCTGCTGGCCTCCTCAAAGGCATCCATCAGATAAGGTAGGCAAAACAGAAAAATGCTTAGGGAAAGCGAACCATTTCAATTTTTCGATTACATGACAAGAATTGATTAGTACATACAGAACTTGGGGGAGGTCAGCAAAAGGCTGGAGGCGCAAAAGAAAACTTTTTCCCAGCAGTCAGTGCGAAACTGAAGGCTTCATTCTCAGTTCAAGCATCTGCATGTACAAAGAAAGGTCAAAAGTCCCTCTGCGTAAAACCAAAGTCTCCCAGAGATGACGCTGCAAGGTATCTTCCTGATCTTCGCCCCGGTTCAGCAGAAGAGGAAAGACTGAAGTTTTAAAAGCTGCGGGCGCTGTTTTGCCCTATCCCTTCTAACAAGCATCTATCTGGCCTTCCGCCTGCAAAGTGCAAGGGCTCCCCAGCTGATTCTCCTTACCGAGCAATCTCATTCACCCACATGCCTGCACAAAACCCAAGGTGCACCGACAGGGAGCAACGCTAAAGAAAACGAGCGCGCAACCCAACCCCAGCACTAGGCAGCTTTCTTACCTTCTTAGGCTGGAGCAGCCCTTTCCATTCGCCTTCCCTTGCAAGAGTCGGCTGGTGCCCAGGCCCTGCTCTCCAGGGAATTAGCCATCACATTCCAGCCATGTCATCGGAACAATGAAAGGTGAATGTTGTGCAAAACAGCCTGGGACCACTTACTGGTGATGTCATCCCTCCCTTATACAGCTCATTATTGTGCAGATTTAACTTTGGGCAGCGGGGTGGGGGTGGGGTGGAGCCTCTCTACTTCGGGAAGCAAGGGAGAATGTTGGCTAAGGAAAGATTTAACGAAAAGGGGGAAAGCAGCAGAGAAGTGTATGTCTCCCACTCGACCCCTTCTTCTTCCAAATTCATTGAACTCCAGCCAGTTCTATTTAACATATGTTTAAGCAGCATTCGGCTCCCCTTTCAGAATCAACATAAGAAAGTGGAATCGTGCAAGATGAAACAAACCATTATCCGGCTATAAAGGTTCCTAAATGCAGCATAAGGCAGGCGGGAACTTGAATAATTATCCACACTTATGAAAAAAAAAACTCATTTATAATAGGTAATGCTTTTCTCCAAAAAGCTATCATGACAACTATGTATTAATGACCCATGCCTTGAATAATATCAGGTTATAACTTGGGGATAAAAGTAGTTTACATTCCTTTTTGGCATTTGATAACTGGGAAATAGGGGGAAAAAATTTATCAAATCAGTGTCACTGCTTTGTGATAGGATAGTGTTATTTATTTGTTTTTCCCCAATATTTATTATAACTACTACTATTCTTAAGGTCTGGGCAGATGACAGCACCAGCTGACCTGAGCTGATCTGTAAAAGATCAGCAGATCTAATTAGTATTGGGATGAAATGAAGAAATCCCAGAGTACATTATAGTACATTAGATGGGGAAATTGAAAAAGATACCCCAGAAAAAGCAATGGCATAATGTGGCTGAAAAGATGTACAAAGATTTGTCCATAGTTACCAGGAATGATGCTCTACGTAAATTCCTAAATTACCCAAATTCCAAAGCAAAGACTGGTGTTATTTTTCTTCAAGCTCAGAACAGTAGCCTATGGGCATACTTCTGCTACAGAAGAAAAACTTAGCCAAATCTTGGAAGTTCTTGTTGCTTAAAAGTGTATACATCCTGCAAAGAACACTTCTAACCATTCCTAAATAGGCCATTAAGGCCTTTTGTGATTAAGCTGACCTTTGGACAGATGAGAGTTCTCCAGTTAGGATCCTTTGACAAAACTACCTAACTTCTAGGTAGGTTAGAAGGCAGGATTGGCTGATTGGCTCAAGGTTGACTCAGCCTTCCAGCCTTCCAAGGTGGTTAAAATGGAGAGCCAGATTGTTTTGGGCAATATGCTAACTCTGTAAATCACAGGGCTGTAAAGCACTGCAAAGCGGTATTTATTTATTTATTATTTATTTATTTATCAAATTTTTATGCCGCCCCTCTCCCAAGACTCGGGGCGGCTCACAACAACAATACAGCTACATATAAATTAATAATAATAATAACATACAATCCAAAGATCCATACATACAACATGCAAACACAATCAAATACACAATCAACGATGGGAGCATATTCCTCGGCCCGGGGGCAGAACAAAGTTCATACCCCCCAAGCCTGTCGGCATAAATAGGTCTTCAAAAGTTTCCGGAAAGCTAGGAGGGAGGAGGCAGTACGAACCTCTGAGGGAAGCTGGTTCCAGAGGGCTGGGGCAGCAATGGAGAAGGCCCTTGTCCTAGGACCCGTCAGATGACATTGTCTGATGGACGGGACCCATAGGAGGCCAGCCCTATGCGCCCTAACCGGTCACTGGGATTCATGAGGCTGAAGATGGTCCCGCAAGTATACAGTAAGTCTAAGTGCTATTGCTAACAATGGATATAAAAGAATTCCAATTCCCATGAATTAATGGGGTGAGGTTCTCCACCCAACACCCCCTTAAAATTTCATCATTCAGATGTATTGGTTATCTTTCTAACATTTATTGTTTCTTATGGAGTGTTTATTAAAGTGTCCTTTTTTGGACCAAAAAGAATTCAGGCTTTTTATAAAACATAGCACCATACAATAATGAGCACAATCTTTCAGAGTTGATCCTGTTTCATTCTTCTTCCATCAAGCAAAGTGATTTGTCTAAGTCACGGGTGTCAAACATGACGTGTCGCAATGTATCGTGACTTTTTTCACATTTCCAGAGCTGGGGTGGGTGTGGCCTCTGCATGATGCAATCGGCCCGCGGTCCAGCAGTTTGACACCCCTGGTCTAAGTGATAGAGAATGGTCTCTTAACAAAAATTAAATGAATTAATTTTTCAAGATAACATTGACCAATCTCAACTTTGGAACAGAGATTCGTTAGCTAAAATCCATCATTTTTTTAAAATGTGATTTTGTAGTTCCACAAATGGTTCTACCGTACAGTTTAAGATAATTAAAACATAGTATTCTGATGCTGAATGTAAATATCTGTAGCTTTTGTTGAGGCTGCAGTTGTCTGTTTTGTACCCCATTCTGTTTGTCATTTTCTCAAATTGTTTGAAAAGAAAATCTATTATTGCAAAAACTCTTTGTTTTTATCTGTCTGTCTGTACCCAAAATCTACTAACTTAAAGAATACATTAAAAAAAATCAGAGACCCAATACTGCTATGGAATTGAAACTTCCACAATGTTCCAACCAGATTTATTTGCAAAGTTGTGGCCATTGCAGCATTGCCATAGTCATGGAACTGTGATTTCCAGTGTTACCTGCCAGATTTCCACAAGCACAGTCAGATGGGGAAGCTTGGCAAGAAGTTGGAAGTAACTCAAGTTCCCACTATTCTGCCTACCCATAGTCATTCTGCTTATCTGTTTAGGTAAGTAGATATTGTCTTTTTTATTGAAATTCCTGTGGGAAGAATTCAGAGAAAGAAATATTTTGGGGAATATTAAAAAGGCAGAATATATTTCTCCAAAGGAATAATGGAGAAGATCTTTAAAAAGGCAGAAATTTCTCCCTCCCCCTAGTCCAGGGGTCTTCAAACTTGGCCCTTTTAAGACTTGTGGACTTCCTCAGCCACACTGGCTGAGGAATTCTGGGAATTGAAGTCCACAACTCATAAAAGGGCCAAGTTTGAAGACCCCTGCCCTAGCCAAAAAACTCAGCAGAAACCAGCTTTTACACATGCAAATGTGATAATCCTTTGGAGTCAGGAAGCTAGAAGCTGATGATATTAGAAAGACAAAGACCCCTAAAATTTACATCCTCCAGCCAAACTCTAAAGACAGGAAACATAATAGGATTAACCCACCAATACCAAAAAAGACACACTGAACCTCAGGTCAAAGTTCACGCCACAGGAATAGGAAACAACCTCAAAAGCCCCAGAAAGTATAAAAACCCACCACTCCCAGCAATATGTGGTCAGCTTTCCCAGAGCCACCCTTCTGTCTGGCTTTGCTCTTCAATAAACTACAACCTTCTTTCTAAAGCAATCTCCATTTTGTTTATTCTTGGCTTGGACTGGACCCTGATGAAGATTTTTCTTTCAACATTCCTTTGCTACTACATTTTTCTATCACATGATCATAGTATTGGGGTAAAAAATATGTGATCAGCCAAAGATTTAATGTTTATTCTGATTGCACCAGACTATACTACCTTTCTCTCAAAGGATAGCCCAATGGATGATAGGATTGTGTAGTATAGTATAAATATTTCAGTGAATCATGCATTTTGCTGATCCTGGCAGAAAGACTGACACTTATCTAAGGACTTTCTATAGCAACAAAATGGCAGCAAAAGAGTGCCTTAATTTCTAAAATTCATCCCCAAAATGTTTTGCTGTGCTAATAAAACATTATGTGATACAATTTCCCATTGCAACTACAACTACTGCCAAACATTTGATAGATCTTACCAGAATGACCAAAGATGAGATGTTGGGAATTGTAATTCCACAATTCCCATCTCCAGATTACACAGTTTGCTTAATTAGGGCAGTAAGGTTGCTTGGCCTCCCCTTCAGTTTAAGATATTCACATACCTCTTTCTTCAGATCTTCATTTCAAATATGTATTAGGTCAGCAGAAACACCTGCAACAAATTGCTGAACTAAAATTTCCAGTGTCATGCATTTTTCTAGACTGGCTAGAAATCTTGGCACTTGGAGTTCAACTACATCTAATAGGACTTATGTTGCCAATCACTGTTAAAACGTCAAGACAGCGAGCTATGTTTAATCTTGCTAAAGTCTATTTTTTAGATATGCAAAACATGGCCCAAGGTTAAAACCTGTGCCTCTTACAAGGAAGTAGCAATTTTCAGTTCTCTGCTTTTAATACCCCTCATTATAGGCAGGCAGGCAGCTGATGAAAGTATTCCTATCCATGACTACTGCTTAATTGTATTTCTGGTTATTAAGCTACTGTTAAAGCTACAGGAATGTTCTTTTTTTTTTCTTAGAAAGAGTCTGCTGCTTAAACATTGCTTGCATATCTTTTGTAAGTTGGGAATATATACACTGGATTCCAACCATACAGTACACCTATGACAAAAATGAACCCAGCTTTAAAGCTAAACTCTCTCTCAAACTGAGCTCAATTCAGGGTGACTCCATATTTTTATTGTTTACCATTGTGATCTTGTTCTGGAATGTTTCGTTAAGTCTACTGCCCTAAGTTTCTGTAGGTTCTCAAGTCTGACCTTCCTTAGTTTTCTTTCACAACTGAGAGAATGTAAGATACTGCCACTTATTGGGTTGATTGCCCATTACTTTGACATATTTATTTATGTATTATTTATTTAAACTTGACCTTGTCCTAGAAATATTTTGAAGCTAGGTATTGGCCAAATCCAAAAACCGCAGTATGTCACCTTTGATATATGAATCCAAATTATCAACTTCAATAAAGTGTTTTAAGACTGTGATTTGCTATCTCTGGCTTTTGTTCCTGTCTAGATTTGATGAGATTGCAGCTATTCAGTTGTTATTGCTCTTTCTGTGTTGATATATTGTTCTAAACCAGGGGTGTCACGCCAAAACCGCACCCACTCCATTGCCAGCAATGGGGAAAAAGTCATGATATGTTGCAACACATCATGTGACAGCCAAAATCCTGATAGATATTTACTTTACAAAAAAATACACTGATTTCAGTAACACTCCTGAGGAGACATGTAGATGTTTATATTTCATAGGGTGGGGACCGATGGCCCTCTTATGACTTCTGGACTTCAATTCCCAGAATTCCTGACCCAACCATGCTGGCTCAGGAGTTCTGGGAGTTTATTTTTATTTTATTTTATTTTATTCGGATTTGTATGCCGCTCCTCTCCGAAGAAGTCCACAAGTCATAAAGGGGCTATAGTTCCCCACCTCTGCATCACATTAACAGTTATTTGGGGATTTTTAGTTGGCAGCTTTTAAATGTTTATCAGATAAATTTTACAAAGAAAACCACCATGATCCAAATTCATGTCTATTATTATGGCTGTATGATGAAATCAAAATAAATTGCAGTGCCATGGAAAACTACAAGAGCTTTTTAGTAGCCTAAAGCTACTAAAACTGTACCAAAACTGTAAAGATGTCCAATAAATGAAGCAAAAAAAAAAAGCCATGTAATAGACATGAGCCATTTAGCAACTATCTGGATTTTTGCAACCTATAGATTCTACAAAGATTCAACCATTGTTCTGTCAATATAACTATAATGAGGACTAGTCTTGTATCACTTCAAAAATGGCTGGGCCATGCTGAACACTGTATATGGCCTTTTCGGACTTACATCTAATCAGACTATCAAACTCCATGATTAGAGCTGCTAACTTTACTTTTATCTTATCACTACCCAGGAGCCAGAAAACCTTATTAAAGTTGTATTTTCTCACTAACTTCCCTCCAAGATAATGGGTAACAAAGCTCAATAAATGTTATTGTAATGAGGACAATAACTTGAAAAATAGGCAATACAGGCTAGAGATTGACAAGGGGGACAGCAAATTTCATATCAGTATTGTCTTCTCCCAATTCATAACACTTCAGTTCATAACATTTCCACCCAGCTTTGGGGAAAAGTCCTAAGTGCATCATGGGGAAATTGCCACTGGGACTGAAAGAGTTAATTAAACGGTTAATTGAAGACCTCCTAATAGGAATTAGACATTAAGGATTGAAAGATGTGGGGATATAGATACAGAAATTGCTGATTTCTCTTCCATTCCATTTCCTACCAGCTGAAGGTAGGAATAAAGAGTTTTGATTTGAAATGGATGGATGTTTCCAAAAGTGGAGAATCTACCAACATTCTTCTTTACATCAATCTTTATAAGAGCCTTCATTGCAATTGTATTCTGGCACCAATTTCTACCTCCAAGGACTCTCTATCATACCACCCAACCACCATAACTTGGAACGGGCAAGGCTCCAAGATCAGCCACATTTTTCTTCCCCGAAATTCTCTGATGAAGACTTGAAAGGAGCAAAAATATGACAGATGGCTAGGAATTCACAGTAACCGAGAAAAGTGCATCGTTTTCTGTGCTTTATTAATAATCCTATAATTATCTGAGAAAGTTCTTCCCCCTTCTTTCTTTCACCATCCCCAATGTGAAACTAAGCTTTCAAGATTGATTGTGACACAACTGTACAAAGGCCAGCAATCAAAAGTGACAGCTTAATAATGCATAGAATATTGCAGGAGCTTGGTTTAAATCTCAGCCCGTTTAGTTCAGTTAAGCATCAGCTAGGAAACAGAAGAATGATAGTGGGTTTTCTCTCCCCACCCCCTCCCTTTTTTAAAAAAAAAAGTGGATTTAAATCATACACAGCAGGCGCTACCCTAGGGTGATAATTTCTGCCTCAGGCTTTTGGTGCTCTTGATGAGTTGCAGATGGCTTTCCTGCACAGGTGATGTGGCCCCCAGACTGACATCACCAGGAGAGCAGCCAAGCCCCATCCCAGCGCCAGGATGACTGAAGCAGTGTGGAATGCATCAGCACAAGCTCCAGAGAAACTCGCCAATACTTACTTTGCTGGGGGTGCTAGGATAAGAAGGGGGAGGGCAGAAGATGCTGTTGGGGGGCTGAAAGCAACTTTTATAGAAGAGAGAAGGACAATGCTGGGAATTCCCTAGACTATGATGATGATGATGATGATGATGATGATGATGATGATGATGATGATGATGATCTTAGCGGGAGATAAGATTCAGCACAGTGGTTGTTCCAAAGCCCAGATTTAACAGGCTAATAATGGATTTTCCCCTCTCCCCCTTCAGTCCTGTATTGGAAGAAATTAATCAACTTTTTTTTTTTTGCTGTTCTCAGGACCCAGCTGATTTAGGTAAAAAAAACCAGAGCTTCAGGGCCAATGAGCTAATGAAATCACAAGCTCTGGTTTTTAACCTATGAAGGGAAATTTCAGGTTAGGAATACTTTAAACATTTGTTTTTTATGTTTTTAAAAAACCCAGAGACATTGAAGACTAGATTTTTCTCTACCCAATTCTTGGTCTTGGAGTCTGCATTAAATGCACCCAGGCCATTTTAGAACTGGCCTCAATTTCCCACCAATCCATGTGTCAAATGCAAGCATGCTGAAATACTGTAGTGTCACCGATACATATGAAGGTATGCTATTAAATTGAGAGAATACAAGTCACTTCCTACCTCCTTCCTTTCTTTTCACGATTTAAGTATCAAAGGAGCACAGCTGAAAGCTCTTATGTATATGCAAGAAGATGTCACAGTGTGAGTGAAATTAAAATCCCTAAAAACCATGCACTATAGCATTGTGTTAATACTTCAGAAGAATTGGTTTTGACATGATGGTGCACAAGAACTGGTTGACTTATAGTTGAGTTCACACTTTTCTAAGTACAAAATATCTCTGTAATTGCACAGTTTCTGGTTGACAATGGTATATAATTTGTTTACTGTAGAATAATGTATTCAATAGCCTATGGTTAAGTATTAAAAACAATGTATTGTGTTGCCCCAAAGTATTAAAAAAGGATGCAATAATATGTTAAGTGCCATGCTCTAGCTTAGATCAAGATATACTCTTTGTAAGAGCTTATATAAAGTAAATGATTCAGAATTAAATTTATAAAACTTAGGAAAAACTGGTAATGGAGCATTTTCATCTTTCTGGATATTCTATATTAGTAAAGCTACAAAATAAGCCAGAAGTCCATATATATATATTTCTCAAATATATGTGTGTGTAAATTATTCTCCTAATCAAATATCCTCCTCCTTAGTTATTTTTCAATGGCTAGATGATATTTAAATTAAATTTTCACTAATTCAGAGTAATATAATTATTTTAAGGCACGCATTAAGATACAATAGACCAGTGGTTCTCAACCTTTTTTAAGTTGAGACCCCACTTTGCGCCGCCCATGTGCGCTGCGACCCCGACCTGGGTGCGCGCGCACGTGCACGCGCACACCCCCCCAAAAAAATGGCGGACCGCGACGCGCCGATCTGCGCGTGCGCGTGCGACAGCCGATCTGCGCGTGCGCGTGTGACGGCCGATCTGCGCATGCGTGTGCGACGGGCCCGAACCACGCATGCGCGCGAAGCGCCAAACTGAACATGCGCAAAACCGGCGGGCCCGCCGGCTCCACACCAGGCCAGCCTCGCCTCCCATCGCTGACTCACGTCCCAGGGCCGGCCTCCAACTCGCCCTCCGGCAGCCGGCCAAGCGGTCGGGGCAGCCTGCACTTAACCGAGACCGGCTCGGCTGTGGCGAGAGGCGCCCGGCGGCCGCCTCCAGCCCCCAAGTTCGCGCTACGGACTGGCGTCCAGGTTGCAGCGCTCTGTCTGCCAGGCTCGTCCGGGACTCCCGCGCCTTCCGCAGGGCCGGCAGCGGCCGTAGGTAGGTAGGCGGGCGGCAGGACTGGGGAGCCCGCCCGGGCCAGCTCGCTCTCAGCGCCGAACTCCTTCCCCGGCTCGGCCTCCCCCCACGCCCGGCTCCTTCCCCGGCTCGGCCTCCCGCCACGCCCGGCTCCTTCCCCGGCTTGGCCTCCCCCCACGCCCGGCTCCTTCCCCGGCTCGGCCTCCCCCCATGCCCGGCTCCTTCCCCATGCTCGGCCTCCCCCCACACCCGGCTCCTTCCCCGGCTCGGCCTCCCCCCATGCCCGGCTCCCTCCCCGGCTCGGCCTCCCCCCACGCCCGGCTCCCTCCCCGGCTCGGCCTCCCCCCACGCCCGGCTCCTTCCCCGGCTCGGCCTCCACCCACGCCCGGCTCCTTCCCTGGCTCGGCCTCCCCCCACGCCCAGCTCCTTCCCCGGCTCGGCCTCCCCCCACGCCCGGCTCCCTCCCCGGCTCGGCCTCTCCCCACGCCCGGCTCCTTCCCCGGCTCGGCCTCCCCCCACACCCGGCTCCCTCCCCGGCTCGGCCTCTCCCCACGCCCGGCTCCCTCCCCGGCTCGGCCTCCCCCCCACGCCCGGCAGGGACTCACCAGTTCATCTTGCCGATCCGCTGGCTGGGTGCCTTACCGCCTGCTTCGGCCGCCGCCGCCGACCGAGGGAGGGAGCTGGCCCGGGCGGGCTCCCCAGTCCTGCCACCCGCCTACCTACCTGCTGCTGCTGCTGCTGCCGGCCCTGTGGAAGGCGCGGGAGTCCCGGACGAGCCTGGCAGACGGAGCGCTGCGACCTGGACGCCAGTCCGTAGCGCAGACTTGGGGGCCGGAGGCGGCCTCCGGGCGCCTCTCGCCACAGCCGAGCCGGTCTCGGTGAAGTGCAGGCCCGCCTCGAGGTCCGGCTGCCCCGACCGCTTGGCCGGCTGCCGGAGGGCGAGTTGGAGGCCGGGCCTGGGACGGAGCGGAGCGGAGTGGGAAGGAGGCAGCTTTGTGCCCGCCTGCTCCGGACCGCTCCTCCGTGTGCCTGCCGGAGTTTCTGAGGCAGCGGTGGGAGGCGAGCGGCCCGGTTGCGCTGCGCATGGGCCAAACTGCGCATGCGTGTGCGGATCGGGTCGTCGTGCACGCCGCACATGCGTGGTTCGGCCCATCGCGTGCACGCGACGGGCCGAACTGCGCATGCACCGGCCAAAAAAAAATTAAAAAAATTAAAAAAAAATTAAAAACAAAATTGCGGCCCGCAGTGTCTGGCGACCCCCGCGAAATGGTCTCGGGTCGCGACCCCAAGGTTGAGAACCGCTGCAATAGACCCAAAAGCTACTTACACTAAAAAGGTGGGATTAAAATAAATCAAGTCTGTTTCAGTGTTGGAGCCAAACAGCTAAAAATATATGTTCTTTTTACAGAATTTTTGTGCACTGAAGCATATTTGGATGTGCAGACAGTTCAGATGGAATATGAGCTGAGAGGATGTATACATTAACTGAGATGGTAATACACCCCAGATATTCCTGTGATTGCACATGAAGTGTTTAGCCCGGCCCAGAATTCCTCAGCCAGTATGCCTGGCTGAGGAATTCTGGGAGTTGAAGTCCACAAGTCATAAAAGGGCCAAGTTTGAAGACCCCTGGTTTAGCCTGAGGGGTTGAGCTACACAACTAACCTTAAACTTACATGCTGCTTCTTTGGAAGGGTAGTAAGAACGGTGGTGTATTTTTCCTTTTTTCCTGATCATTCCAACATAGCAAATTGTGGTTATTTCTAACACTAGTGCTTTGGAACAATCCCACTTTAAAGTATTTTTAAAGTATTGTATTTTATATATTATATGAGTATTGTACTTATATATACAATATTTTAAAGTATTAAATATATTAAAACTATTATGAAATAGTTAAAACTATTATGAAAATAGTTTGCAGCTATATCAGGGAAGGAAAGTGGGAGAGAGGGAACCAGAAACCAGCTTCTAGTCATTTTCATGATGCTGAATCATGGTTTAGAACCACTAGATGGGAGAGGGGGGTCTCAAACCAATATAGAAAAGTAGTCCTTTACTTCCATCTAGTGGTCATCCAAATTTTTGCACCTCAAATATAGTACCTGTATACCTAGAAATGAAGCCAAAAGGTATCCCAATGTAAAATACACTTCACATACAAAATATACAATTGCATTTTATATTTGATTCTTTCAATTAAAATTTTACAAAACTGGGCATTTTCAAACATTTGGTTCAACAATGAAACAGAGTTAATGGCTTTGTTTGCTTCATAAACTTATGGAGTTAACGATTAAATTAATCCTATGTTCTGGATTTGCAATTTCAACCGTGTGAGTTGGCTTCATATACATCACAGCTAGATAAACTATGATTGCCCATTCATAGAAATCTCTTAAGATTGCAATTTGGATAGGGATTAGGGATTTCTAATAGCTGTTGGTAATTTTCATCCAATACTTCTTCCAATTCACTGGAGAAATTATGATTTGTTGTATAAAATATATATAAGTAAAAAATCAGTGGCAGCAGTATTTGGCTGGCCTTTTTCTGGCTTGGAAGCTAAGCAGCTTAACAAGCTCAATGAAAGAGACAGAGTAGCTATGTCCTCAAAGTATAAATGCAAATATTAGGAACTCTCTCATTAAACTCTTATGGCAATTCCTTTAATAATGAGTCATAATAGTATTATTTTTGTCTGTTTAACTTGACACATCTTGCTTCTGGTGTATCTGTGCCAGTCTTCTTTTGAATGGTCAAACTGATTTCTGGTCATTATTTGCTACACCCGAATAAAGATAATCTTTTGAAGTCGTTAAGCACTTCCAGCCTTTCTAAACGTAAGTTTTAAAACCCCGGAAACTGTTTCAGGCAGTTTTGACTCTCTGCAGTTCTACATAGCTATGGGGACGCCTCAAGCACAGATTTGTTTGCATACTTTTGAGTTTATTGAGTTCGTGAACAACTACCGGAAGCAGCAAATCAACTTTTGCTAATTTTGACAATAACTGTGCATAGAGAACCAGGACCAAACAGAACTTGCTAGCCCAAAGTTACTCAAAATCTTATCCCAATCCCTCAGGCCTGTTCCCAAACAGCCATATGCCCCCCCCCTGGTAACAATAAAAGAAAATTAATTATTAGTATTTTACTAGGTTTCTGTTCTGACTTTGATGGCAAAGCTTCAAATTCTAAATACAGTTATATTGGCAGTTTTGCACTTCGACTTCTCTTAATCATGACAACAAGGATCTGACATGATCGGACAAGCATCAGTCTCCTACAATGAAACCACAGATGGCATCTGCTTAGGCTGAAGTTCTTTGCCAGTTCTGAAGCTGCATTTGCTGACTTGAAACAGTATTTTCTCAACCAGAAGTACCACAACACAGACAAAGTATATCAAAACAGCTTGTAATTGCAAGATCCCAGTGACAATTTTGGGCAACCAAGAGAGGCTTCAATTGAGCCAGCATCAGGAGTATGCGTTGATCTCAAAGTTTCCGCTACATTTAAACATCTATTAGCGATAGCAATAGCACCTTAGGCTTATATACCGCTTCCTAGTGCTATTTTATCGCCCTCTATAAGTGGTTTACAGTCAGCCTATTGCCCCCCAGCAATCTGGGTCCTCGTTTTACCGACCTCGGAAGAAAGGAAAGCTGAGTCAACCTTGAGCGGGTGAGATTCAAAACTGCCAAACTGCTGGCAGTTGGCAGTCAGCAGAATTAGACTGCAATACTGCATTCCAACCACTGCGCCATCACGACTGAATGTATTTTTAAGTGTTTGACAAAGTCTTAACAAGTGAAGTAAGCCATTTATGTACATCACGTTTATGCTTGTGTAAATTAATCGCAAAAACTGAGGTTTTGTATTTAATGGCACCAGGCACTAAATTGGGATCGATAGGATTGATAGTGAGACCAATGTACAGGCAGTCCTTGACATATAACCATTTGAAGATAGGATGGCACCAAAAAAAGTGACTTACGACTGTTTTTCGCATGACCGTTGCAGCATCCCCATGGTCATGTGATTAAAATTTGGGCACTTGGCAACTGGCTCATATTTATGACAGTTGTAGTGTTCTGGGGTCATGGGGTCAACGATGACCACACGATTCACTGAATCACTGCTGTGATTCACTTAACAATTGTGGCAAAAAGGTGGTGAAATGGGACAAAACTCAATAACTTCCTCGTTTAGCCACGGAAATTTTGGGCTCAACTGCGATCATAAGTCGAGGACCATCTGTACTGAAAAATATTTTTGAAATGTTAAATCATAGCTCCCCTTAGAATGCTATAGATCAGGGGGGGAAAAGCCGAGCAACAGCACCTCACTTCCTATCAAATTAATTTTTGAACTGCAGATCTGATCCAACAGAATGTGTTTGAAGCTCACCGTTCACGCTCCTGTTCCAAGAGATTGGTGAAGTCATCACTTTTGTTCATGTAATCAGTGTGTTTATGCTTCTCGTTTTCCAACTCGTAAACCGTGCGTCGATGGCATTTTTCTGCCAAGAGAAGCTGCTCAAGCATGCGCCGATATGTTTCCTTCTGCTTTTCTTCCAGTCTGTCCAGCTGGTTTATTGAAACATAAAAGGGACGGTGTTAAATAGGTCACTGGCTGACTTTGGGTTAATTTACCCAACAAGGAATTTGTCATACAGAAAAGACATGGACTCCGTTACAGTTTCTGAGCTGCCAGCATTTGGATGTGCTCATCATATTGGATGTTTTAACTATTTATTTATTTATTTTATCACATTTATATGCCGCCCTTCTCCGAAGACCCAGGGCGGCTCACAACAGGATACAACAACAATTTTAAAATTAGCCACATACAAGCACAATCAATTCTCAGGCGCTGATGGCGAGACACTCTTAGGGCCGAGGGGCAGAGCACAGCTACCAAAGAAAGATGTTCACATGTTGGTTACACTGAGCTATTTGAGGAATGAGTTTTCCAGGTCTGGAGCTTGGTGAAGGATGGTGGTGGGCAGAAAAGAGGATGAAAGGGAACATTCTCATCAAGCTTTGAAGTAAATGTTCACTCACACAGTGTGCATATTAATCTCTTGCTCATGAAGGCATCCATAGGAATCTCACTGTATTTCTACTTTATGACTAAAGCAGCTGTCTTCAAAGCATTCAGCAAGCTCCATCATCCCCAGTCATTTGGAGGAACCTGGAACCTAGGTCACCTCAGTCCTGGCTTATGATTTTTCAGCCATTGCTTCAATTTCAGGAATCTGATCAGATTCTAGAAGTGAGGAAACCTCTTAATGACTGCTCTAATGAAAGCTGACAAGCATCACAAGAGCACATCCTGAAAATAATCATGTCAGGAAATAAGCCTGCAGATTCCCTCAGTCAAGCCAGCTTGGTATTTATACACAGCTGTGCAACAGAGAAGTTCTATCAATGCCTTGCCTGCTGGAGCCGATTTAACCGGCTTCCTATAACAGCACGCAGACGTCACTCTGGTTTGCTTTCTGTTGCGTTGGGCTGTTGAGGAATGTAAAGTTGCTAACATTCCAGTATCCCAGTTTCAACTTCAGAGCTAGAGAAATCTTGAGAAGTGAAATTGCATGTGTCAATAGGATGCCTTCCCTGGAAGCAGGGTTGCCATTCTACAATTTGCTTTTTAGAGTTTCTGATATTAATACGCTTTAATAATAATATCTCAGGCAAACACAGCAGAATGCAAGTTGAAGAAAAACATTCAAAAGGCCCTTCGATTTTCAGTGTAACCAGGATAACCCGAAAGGTGCTTACCTCTGAAATGGGCATTTCATAAACATCTTCTCCTACTGATTTCTCTTTGGAAAGGAGAGCATCTCTATGCAATATTCTGAGGACGTTCTCTGGGGCTGCAGAGCCATAGTGTGCCTCCAGGATTTCAGGTCTGATTTTCTCGGTCTTCAGCATATGGATCACATCATCTCTAGCCTGCAAGTTTACACTTCAATGTTATTACCATTCTAACACTAAGTCAATATTATCATGAAATAGTAGCATTCTTTGTTGCTTTTCTGTTATCAGCTAAAGTGCATCTACTGAATTATTAAGGTTTACCAGATGTTGGTTAATAAAAAGTTCTTTTTTTTTAATTCCTTCCCTGTGAATCCCCATATATGGAAAAGACAACAGAATTAGAACAGAGGGAAGAATCTGAGTTCTTTTTTTTACAAAGCCGGATGACGGAGGGCTCAAAAATGTGAATGGGATGGAGTGGAGAAATATTCTCTCCTAGAACTGAAATTCAGGGTCACTCACTTAAAATTGATTGGCAGTTGATCTGGAAGACTGCTTCAAAAAGGGCGCAGACAGCCTATCCCAAACATAGTATGAAAATGATCTAAGATTTCTAAAGAAGACTCCAGTAAATGCATCCTATTGACCTCTGTTAACTATAATAGGGAAATTAAATTCCATATTTGAAAGATCATATATTTCTAAATTACAGATTCTTGGGGCAAACAATAAAAGATGGTTATCTTATTGTGCCACGTTTATTTTGTGTGCAGTTGTACGTGTGACTTTAAACTGACTTAGAATGAGTAGTGCCCCCACTTTGAGGAATTAAAGTATATTTTGGTCCTGATCACCATTTTATTGCTCACTAAGGCTTAAAGGTATGCAATGTTTTTATATTTGTTGGGTTTGATTTCCCCCCCCTTTGTACACTGCTCAGAATCATACTGTCTGAGTTGGATGACCACATAAAAGGAAAAAAGGCTTTCTTGAAAAAAGCTATGTATCCTTATTTAAAGTATTTATATCCCACTCTTTACCTTGAGAGTCTCCCAGAAATCTTCCAGATTTTTTTTTTTAAAAAAAGATGTGGCACATAAGGGAAGGAGAAGGAGACTGCAAGGAAAAGCAAAAAATACCATTCAGACAGAAGTTTTTTATGAATTGTAAGGAACATTTTGGCTGTCTATGAAGGACTGTTCAGGAATGCCCAGATGACACTGTTGTCTCCAGAGCAGGTGGCATTATTGTGTTAGTTAGGGTAATTAGTCTTAGTAACCTTTCTGAGAAGGAAGATAAGGGTCAGCCTTGCTATTAGTAACAGCCC
This sequence comes from Bothrops alternatus, assembly GCA_034064705.1. Lineage (NCBI taxonomy): Eukaryota > Metazoa > Chordata > Lepidosauria > Squamata > Viperidae > Bothrops > Bothrops alternatus. The sequence goes on from JARGCV010000033.1 coordinate 3,575,546, forward strand.
CATCAGAAACTGGTAGATATAGTGATTCCATACTGTTCCTCCTCTTCCTCAGATGACTCAGAAACAGATTTGGTGACTGGATCCTGAACTACTCTTTCTTGAGCCAGTGTGAAAAATCCTTTGGAATATAAAAATTGAGCCACTGAGTTGATGACCACACTGCATTGTGGTGAGGAGAGGAAACCCATGTCCTTATCTTATATCTGATCCTGTTACACAGCAGCTGATACATTATTAATAAACTGACAGGTAGGACAGAGGGGACAAATCAGGATTTGTCATGTTAGAATAACTCACAACAAAAATATGGACTTAGTAAACTTACGATTATCCATTTAATGTTGTGCTTACATTTATGGGCTGTATTCTTCGCTGTGTACCACGGAGGATACAAGAATGGCATCTAATAATGGTCTTGATTCTGTTTCTTTCCTTTTCATCTCAGGGATATGAATGAAAAGATTTTTAGCTCTGTCTCTATCACAGAGCATTGTTACTGAAATTCGAAAGAGAAATTGCTAGGCTACCGAGGTGGTCAGGCCACCCAGTCAAGCAGCCAGAAATGGCTTTTTAGGATTGGGGAGAAAAGGGGAGGAAATCCATTGGTCACCATGCCTTTAATGATAAAGCCATTTGCTGACTCCTAATTAGAATTCACTCTAGCCCAGGTAAAGAGTACACAATTCCTGGTGGCTTCATGGACATACCCTTGCAGTTTTTAGGGGAATTAAGAACTGGCTTCTGTCGCCTTCCCCCAAGATGTGTTTGGAACTTCCCAGTCTAACCTACAGCCTGAGGCTTCCTGGGTGACTCCTGTTTCATTTTTTTTTTCCAAAACCCCTAAAATTCCTGTTAGGGGAGAGACCCACAAAGATGTATATTGCAATAGCACTTAGACTTATACACGGCTTCACAGTGCTTTACAGCCCTTTCTAAGCAGTTTTAGAGAATCAGCATATTGTCCCCAACAATTTGGGTCCTCATTTTACCGACCTCGGAAGGATGGAAGTCTGAGTCAACCTTGAGCCGGTGAGACTTGAACTGTCGAATTGCAGTCAGCCAGCAGTCAGCAGAAGTAGCCTGCAATACTGCATTCTAACCACTGTGCCACCACTGCTCATGTGGTGCACAATGGGAACAAAATCAACCCAGCTCTGGTCTGCTGCCATCTTTTAGCGAAGTATATACTTGTCAGAACAGCAGCTTCCAATAAACGGGTATGCTAACTCAATATCCTGGGAGTTACCATCCAACAGATCTGTGGGGTAGGCATATCCGGTAGGATAGGCTGTGTGTCCTTCTCGTTCATAACAGACATCAGCTAATCATTCCACATGGTATTAATGGAACTTCTGTAGTTCCCAACAATTGGGCATCAGTTTCTGGGACTGCCTATCTCCAGTTATTTCTGCCCATACCATGGGATTTCCTACTTGAGGCAATGTCATCTGATGAAGCCTAGGAGCAGTACTGCCTTTTCTATTGCAGTACTTGCCCTCTTTGGAACAACCCCCCCCCAAAAAATTGAGATCACCCCAACATTTTAGCCTTCAGGGAAGTTTCAAGATCTTGCCTTCCCCCCCCCCCAGCATTGGACAAGAGATGAGTTTGTTTTTTGGATGGTGGAGGGTATAAAGAGGCCCAAGCTTATGTTGTTGAAATGTTAGCATTTAGATTTTTTAAAAAATATACGGTGTGGTTTTAGTTGTAATACAGGAAGTCCTTGACTTACAATAGTTTGTTTAATATCATTCAAAATTAAAACGGCACTGGAAACAATGACATATGACTGTTCTTCACACTTATGACCATTGAGTATTCACATGATCACATGACCAAAATTCAGATACTTGGCAACCAGTTCATATTTACGATGGTTGCAGTGTGCCAGGGTTATGTGATCACGTTTTGCGACCCTCTAACAAGGAAAGTCAAGGGGGAAGCCACTTAACAACTGTGTTATTAACTGAACAACTGCAGTGATCCACTTCACCACTGTGGCAAGAAAAGTCATAAAGAGGGGCAAAACTCAAACTTAACAAATGTCTCACTTAGCAACAGAAATTTTGGACTCAAATGTGGTCATAAGTTGGGGATTATTTGTATTATTTGGGGGTTTTGTAATTTTATGTATGGAGTTCCGATATATCACAATGGAATTGTGATATAAATAAATCTTCCAAATAAATAAATCAGTGGTTCTCAACCTTCCTAATGCCGCGACCCTTTAATACAGTTCCTCATGTTGTGGTTACCCCCAACCATAAAATTATTTTTGTTGCTACTTCATAACTGTAATTTTGCTACTGTTATGAATCATAATGTAAATATCTGATATGCAAGGTGTATTTTCATTGTTACGAATTGAACATAATTAAAGCATAGTGATTAATCACAAAAACAATATAGCAATGCTCGCTGGAGAAGCTTGCTCTTCCTTGCTCAAAAATGTTGGGAGGGAGGGAAGGGGAAGGAAGGAAGGAAGATTGAAGGGACAAGGAAGGATATGGAGAAGGAAGGAGATTGAAGGGGAAAGGAAGGAAGGAAGGAAGGAAGGAAGGAAGGAAGGAAGATTGAAGGGAAAGGAAGGAGATTGAAGGGGAAAGGAAGGAAGGAAGGAAGATTGAAGGGGAAAGGAAGGAGATGGAGAAGGAAGGAGATTGAAGGGGGAAGGAAGGAGAGAGATTGAAAGGGAAAGGAAGGAGATGGAGAAGGAGAAGGAAGGAGATTGCAGGGGGAGGAAGGAAGGAGAGAGAGATTGAAGGGGAAGGGATGGAGATGGAAGGAAGGAAGGAAGGAAGGAAGGAAGATTGAAGGGGAAAAGAAGGAGATGGAGAAGGAAGGAGATTGAAAGGTAAAGGAAGGAAGGAAGGAGAGAGATTGAAGGGGAAGGGATGGAGATGGAAGGAAGGAAGATTGAAGGGGAAAGGAAGGAGATGGAGAAGGAAGGAGATTGAAGGGGGAAGGAAGGAGATTGAAGGGGAAGGAAGAAAGGAGAGAGAGAGATTGAAGGGGAAGGGATGGAGATAGAGATGGAAGGAAGGAAGGAAGATTGAAGGGGAAAGGAAGGAGATGGAGAAGGAAGGAGATTGAAGGGGGGAGGCACTGCCAAGGACACACAAGCAGCTCCGCACAATTGCCCGGGGAGGGGGGAGGCTCTGGCGGAGAGCCTGATGGAGAGCCAAGCAGCAGCACATCCGGGGCCTCAGAAGCTGCGCGGAGAATCCGAGCACTTTGGAGCCACCAGCTGCCCTCTCACACCCACCAACCTGGAGCCCCCCATCCTCATCCCGGCACCTCTTGCCCTCTCCCAGCTGCCCCCCCCAGGACCTGCCCATCCCTTGAGCCTCCTGAGTGCCATCGCAGCGGCGAGGTCACGGGAGCCCCTTTCCACGCCGCGCAGCCCATTGCACACGAGAGGGGCATGGCTGGAGCGCTAGCTCCCACTCGGAAGGCGCCACTTCTCCCCTCCCAGCCTGGCCAGTTGGCCTCTGACCCACATGTGGGTATCGCTGCCACCTCGCCCTCTTCCCCACCCCCTGGCTGCTTCCGAGGCCCGGAGTCCAGCGAGCTGGGAAGGAGCTGCTCATGCCCGGCAGCCCCACGGCCGTGCCAGGCACTTGAGGGCTGAAGCAGCCTCCGACAGCGAGAGAGGCTGCCGCGTGGCGCAGAGGGCGGCCGGGGGCAGAGTGCGGCCAGGCAACCAGGAGGCGTGGAGACTGGCTTGGCGCTGCAGCTCAGTTCAGCCAGCAGTGGCGCAGCGGCGGAGCAGCCCAGCAGCAGCACCAGCAGTGGCCCAGATCCAGCTTGGCTTGGACCGGCTGCTGAGCCAGCCCAGGGTGGCATCAGGGGTGCGCACGATGGCACTGCGGTGGCAGGAGCAGGCGCTGTTGGAGGAGAAGGGCACCCTGGAGGTGGAGGAGGCGGCGGAGGAGGAGGAGGAGGGCGGTGGCGGCTGGATAGAGGAGCAGTGTCTTGGTTTCTAAGACCATCGGAAATATGTGTTTTCCGATGGTCTTAGGCGATCCCTGTGAAAGCGTCGTTCGACCCCCAAAAGGGTCGCGACTCACAGGTTGAGAATCACTGGTCTAAAGTCTTGCTCTCTCTGCATGAGGGACATCCAAGAATAGTAAGGATGAACGTGCTTGTGCGCAGCCATCTCTGGTGGCCTGGGCTCAATAAAGACATCAAGGCCCAGGTGCATGGGTGCCAAGTATGCCAACAGTCATGGCCTGAAATGCCTCAGGCCCCAGTACATAGGTGGGAGGAAACACAAACCCCTTGGTCAAGGGTACATATAGATTATGCTGGGCCCTTTCAGGGGAAATTCTTCCTTTTCCTCGTTTACATCCATTCCAAGTGGCTAGAGGTTGTTCCTGTTTCCTCCACTACTACTGCCAGGACCATCCAGGTGTTGACAGGAATTTTCACCTCACATGGACTTCCAGATGTCCTGGTTTCAGATAATGGCCCCCAATTTACCTCTTTTCAGTTCCAGGCTTTTCTTCAGGCCAACTTGATCTGGCATGCGACTTCTGCTCCCTTCCACCCATCGTCCAACGACCAAGCAGAGAGGATGGTGCGCACTACTAAAGATGCTCTCAAGAAACTGACTGATGGTAACTGGCATCACAGGTTAGCAAATTTCCTTCTTGCACACTGCACCACACCTTGCACAGCCACAGGAAAGAGCTCAGCAGAACTCCGCTGGGGTCGCCGCCTCATCACCAAACTGGACAGGTTGCACCCAGACTGGGTGGCTTCATAGGTGTCACAGCCACAGACACCTAGGAGACTTCAGGCGGGCGATCCGGTCTGGGCAAGGAACTATGGGCCTGGACACCTCTGGGTCACAGTAGTGGTATGCAAGGTCTCTGGGCCGCTGTCATATGAAGTGGCCTTGGATGATGGACGTGTCATCCGCAGACACATCGACCAACTGCGCTGGAGGCTGCACAGCAACACTTCCGCTCCTGGCTCTGCTCTGGGGGGGCGGGGAGGAGGACCATAATCTGCATTCTGGTTCACAGTTTCCCAGTTCCAGCAGCGTCTCACACGATGCTCCTGCGCCAGTTCAGGGGTATTCACAAACTTCAGCAAGTGCTCCAGACAGGGAGTCGCACAGGGGGTACCCACATAATCCAAATACTTCAGATAGTGCTCCAGACAGGGAGTCACACTGGGGGTATCCACACAATTCAAATACAGCCCCAGACAGGGAATTTCACCGGGGGCACTCACACAGTTCAGCTATTGCTCCAAAAAGGAAGTCTTCAGAAAGGGGGTTTGCCATGGAGACGGCTCCTGACTCTGGCACTTTTGGCATGTACACAGGGGCTACGGGGTACTGGGGCACTTCCGCCACTCAGGCCACTCCAGCTGCTGGTCTTGGGCTCGAGGCACAGTGCTCCCAAGAGGGGTCCATTGTGGACTTGGGGAATTCCACCCCTCCACTGGACTTGGGGAATTCCACCCCCCCCAAGGAACTCTGGCTTGGATTCAGAGGATCCAGCCAGTCAGCAGCTGGGTGGGTCACCTGGGTCCTTGGGGCATCAAAGTCCTGGTCTGCCTAGCCTGGCAGGCGAGCAGGTAGGCCAGGCACACCTACCGGCCATTAGAAGGTTACAACAGGCCAAGTGCCCACCCAAACATCTTGGAGACTATGTGAGGTTTCTGTCAATGCAAAGGGAACCTTGCTAGTCTGGAACAGGATGCTGACTAACACTCAGTATAGAGTGTTATCTACAATATATGATTTTGGGTGCATTTTTGTTTAGTTGAAATAATTATTGTGTACACGTGCTCTGCCTGTGTCCACTACTCCCTGCCCCTTGAACAAATGTACCTATGTGTGTAGCTAAGGTGTGTTTTATCTAGGGGAGAGGGGTGTTGTGTCCTGAGCCTGCTGAAGTATTCAGCAGGCTCAGAAATGTTGCAAACAGTCCCATGTGCATGCACAAGGCGCAAAATAGCTAGATTCCTATTGGTTGTTGTTGTCCGGGTTCAGGATACTATAAAAGGCCTGCATGCCTTTTGCTGTTTTGCTGGTTGTAAGGAGAAGATCAATAAAGAAGCTTGTTGTTCACGATGTGCCTTCATGTGATGGCTGAATCCCCAATACATAAAAGTTGCATTTTTCTTCTTTTTTGCAGATATTAGGAGTGCCTCCAAAGGATCTGAGAACACCATTTCCCTCTGCTCACCTCCAAATCCCTGCAAAGGTTTAGTCACTGATAATAGCACTGATGTCATTTTACCCACCACGTTTTGAAAGAGTTCAAAGAGATCCTATTGTTGCCTGCCTACACAGTTTTGGCTCTGCTTTATTGCCAGAAAATTACACTGATGATGTCACCTCTGTCTAAAGACAACACCCCACCCGAGCTCTGGGCTGACATAATTCATTATCTGTGGTCTGGTGTAAGAGTACTGAATTCCCATGACAAGGAATTAAAGTTACTCTGTTTGAAGTTTGAAGAGTTGAAAGATACCACTTCTCATTTTCCTGACACCAAAAAGCAGCTTTGTTCTGTGCTATTATCAGACCAAACAGAGAGCTGCTAAAGCCTATCATTCTGCGATCCTTGGCAGTACAAGAAGCAAACTCAAAAGGTTATTGTAGATTGTGTACACAAATCGAAATGTGTTGTGATATGTCTTGCATGCTACAAGAATTAGCACATCACAGTGGGTAAATCAGCTGACTTGGGGGAAGCTGTAACTGGCTATTATAAATATGCCCATGGACAAATTTAGCTCTCTGTAGAGTCTATGGCCAGTGACTAGGGTGAATGAAGGTAAACTAAATAGTCCAGTTCTCTTATTCACCCATTACTGTAGTCCAGGGTCTCCATACTTGGCAACTTTAAGACTTGTGGGCTTCAACTCCCAGAATTCCCCAGCCAGCTCCCCTAGGAATTGAAGTCCACAAATCTTAAAGTTGCGAAGTTTATTGGCCCCTGCTGCAGACTCACAAATGACAAGATTTTTCTTTACTTTTTTACGGGTGTCCCTTGGATACTGCATATGAAAATCCTTTTTTCCAATTAGTTGCTCTTCAAATGTGATGGCAAACAATTCCCAGAGTCCTGAATGGGAATTCTCCTAGTTGTAGAGGTTATACACCATAGAGCTATGTTGGCTGGGAATCCTGGGAGTGGTAGTAGGTATTCAAGACTTCTTGTATTGTGTTTTTTTAAAAGATATCCTGCTTTTGTTCCTCCTTCAGCCCCCCCCCCAATGAGTTGCAAGGAAGTAGGGACTCTTCTCTCTATTTCTTTTTTCTATTTGGATTTTCAGTAAAGTCACTGAAAAAGGATGGAGCTGTGTGGTTTACCTTTGCCTAGCAACCCGTTTTATAACTGTTCTCTTCCTACAGAGAAAATTGCTCATCAGCAAAGAGGGTTCAGGTTAGAGAGAAAGCACCAGTTGTTTTCTTTGCAACAATGCTGTTCAGTTAATCACAGACAAGGTCTCCCCTATTTTTCCCCCTCTTATGCAGTTGATTTCTGATAAAAAAATATCTATCCTATTAGGAACTACTATATATTGTTTTGATAGCACCTGTTGAATCATACAGCATTTTTTTAAAATTCCAAGTTGATTAAGTGATATAAACCTAGAAAAATACAGGGACTTTAACACAGAACAAGTCACAATACAGAATTTGTTCCATTTTAATCATTGGGTAGAGCAGGAGCCCCAAATCTTAAAAACAATCTTCAGTTCAGAAGATTTGATTAAAACTCAAGTTTTGCATCTGACCGCATTAAAATGAATGCTGAAAGGGTATGATAATTATAATAAAAATAACTATTCCCGGTAGAACCTTGTGCTTGGGCATTGGATCGTTACTTACATTTGTATAGCGTGGGAAAGAGTGAATATTTTAATTGAATGTTACATTTATGATCCTCATTTATTGTTTTAATGTTTTATAGTGCATTTTAATTGGCCATCTGTAAGCCACCTAGAGTTGCCTCATGCGAGGTGGGCAGCATCCAAGTTTAATAAATAATAAATATGGATATATATGTAGGTCCTTGTTTCTTGTCAGTATCTTGACTGGGAAATAAAGTCAGGATAATTTGCTTTTCTCGTCCATTATTCAACAGACTTTGCATGCAACACATAACATTCTGTTGCAGTTTGCATCATTTGGATAATAGTGTTATTAGGTAATTGACATAACTTGCATCATCTCCATTGCTGCAGTACATACTTTTCCATTCACTGAACTTTTGATAATAATAAATACCCCTCTTTTCCCAATTCATCCTTTAAAACTGGGCTTCAGTGTACAATTGATAAGAACAAAAATTATATTTGGTCTTAGTCAAGGACTAAGCCGCCTGGGAAAGCCAACGGAAATCATCAAAACAATTAAAAAACGAAAGTTAGAATATTTTGGACATGTGATGTAACACCCAGAAAAATACGGCATACTCCATTTAATCCTCCAGGGAAAGACTGAAGGCAAATGAGAAGAAGAACATCATGGCTTCGAAACCTAAGGGACTGGTTTGGACAAAACTCAACAGCACTTTTTCGTGTGGCTGCTGATAAAAACAGGATCACCAAGATGATCGCCAATGTCCGATAATGGATATGGCACAAGAAGAAGAGCAAGAAGGACCAAGAAGCTTTTTATATCCTTTTGACTAAGATCAAGCATAGCATTTACTATTGCCATGAATTATGGATACAGTTTTAAAAGCTGGAATATTTGAGCAGGGACAATTATACATATCAGCAGTCTAGGTGCCAGTACAGTAGTGGTCAGAATTGTGGAAACCTTTTGGGAAAAGTGTATTTTTGAGGTTTGATGGCCAATAACACCATTTTTTTAGAGTGGTACTATAAAATTATATATCAATGGAAAGATAATTTAATCAAGAATGTAATGCAACAAAGTTTGTTCAATTATCTATACTGTATTCTATGAAAAGTTATAGCCAAATAACCATAAAAAGGAAGCATAACTTGCTTAGGTTGATATCAAGTAGCTTTCCTTCATCTGATTGTAGCCAATGAGCACGAGTGTTTAGAGAGCCAATCAGGTGTCATCTTGTTTTGGCAATGAGCCAATCAGATCACAGTAGGATCCAGTTATTGATGTCATGTATTGAAGCTGAGAGGAGGACATTTGTCAGTGTGTTATGTGATCACTATCAAGTTGGTTGGGTTTTTTTGTGTTCTTTCATTTAGTGAGCTTGTAAAAGGTAGTAAAATTAAAGTAATAGTGCAAAGAGTTGATTGGTTGCCCAGAAAGCGATGTAAAATAGTATTATTAAGTGAACAAGGCTACAGTTGGACCGGGAATCACTCCTCACAGTCACCCATGCCCTTGTCACCTCGAGACTCGACTACTGTAATGCTCTCTACATGGGGCAATCTTTGAAGAATGTCCGGAGACTGCAGGTAGTTCAGAATGCGGCCATGCGAGCCGTCTTGGGTCTCCCAAGACATGCTCATGTCACTCCAGCCCTCCGTGAGCTGCACTGGCTGCCAATTGGTCTCCGAACACAATTCAAAGTGTTGGTTATGACCTATAAAGCCCTATATGGCAATGGGCCAGGATACTTGCGGGACTGTCTTCTGCCTCATGAATCCCAGCGACCGGTTAGGGCACATAGGGTTGGCCTCCTACGGGTCCCGTCTGTTGGACAATGCCGTTTGGCGAGACCTAGGGCTAGGGCCTTCTCTGTTGCTGCCCCAGCCCTCTGGAATCAACTTCCCTCAGAGGTTCGTACTGCTCCTTCCCTCCTAGCTTTCCGAAAACTTTTAAAAACACATCTATGCAGACAGGCTTGGGGCTTGTGAGCTGCGCTCTGCCCCTGGGCCTTTGATTGGGACGGTATGTTGTATGAGTGGGTATAGTTTTATTGTTTTTTATAATGTATATTATTATTTTAAGTAATTTATATTTTGTACTTGTATTATTTGCTGTGAGCCGCCCTGAGTCTGAGGAGAAGGGCAGCATATAAGTCAAAATAAAGTAAGGGACTTCCGGTTCCGGTCACGAGGACCGGAGCCATCTCATGAGAGCTCCAAGATGGGGCTCTTTTAAATTAAAATAAAAAGACCACCGAGAGAGCGAGGCACAGGGAAAAAACGCCACGAGCGACGAGGAGCCCCGGATCTATCCGGACAGGCAGAAAGCACCACCGGAGGATCCGTGGGGGCTGCGGAAGGGGCCGCAGAAGCCGGTGGCGGCCGGGCGGCCAGCCGGCAGGCCCAAAGACGCTGCAAGACGCCGCAGGACGCAGCGTAACGAGACGGGAGGGAGCAGGCACCGGAGGAGCTCCAGAAAAGGAGGACACCGGCACGAATAGAGACGAGGGCCGCCGGGAGGGCCAACAGGCCGGAGGAAGACCCCCAGACGGAGCGACTGGGAGGAGGAAAGCCACAAGGACAGCAGAGGGGGCCCGACGAGGAGGAGGAAGGCGGAGGCGACAGCAAGTGAAGTTGCTGACAAGCTTGGTCTCTTTCAAGAGCTACAGTAGACAGAGACGGCGGGGGAAGACGCAGGAAAAGAGTACCCTGGACGGCAGAGGGACTGGTGAGTGACACCCCACGCGCTGCGCCCCAGACACTCCAGAACGGGAGCCCCAGGGGTACTGAAGAGGGCAGAATCTACCAGGGAGGAAGGTGGGAGTAAGAGGAAGACTGGAAGGCAACCTGGGACGCTGTAAAGGGAAGGCAGAAGGGATCTGGAAACACAAGCAGGCAGAAGACAGCAGAAAGTGATCTGGGAAAGAAAGCAAAGAAAGAGGGGCAAGAGGCAGCCAGAAAAGTGCAAGGAGAAGAGACAGGTTGGCAGAGGAGAGAGAAGAGGAAACCAAGGCAGAGGCACTGAACAGGCTCCCTGAACACAGAACTGCCTGAATATAGGCTCTTAGCCCTGCACTGCCTGAACCCTGAGGCCCCTCCCTGAAAGGTTAGAGTCCTGGATCATCAACAGAACACAGACTAGTGACCAATCTGGTCTAATTTGGAAATCAACACAGTGCCAGGCCAACAGGAGGATAAGCTCAAGATGGCCTCCAAACAGAACAAACAGACTAAACTGACACACACAAAGGGAGCTTCATCCTCCCCAGCTCAGCTTTCTACCCCGCCAGGAAACACCCTACCCATCCCCACACACCCCCATCCAACTACAGGCCCTCAGACCCATCTGCTAACCCATGCCTGCCCAACAGCACACATGATGCAAGAATTAAAAGGGATGATAGAGATGCTGGCAATGAGGGTGGATGGGATGGATAGAAAATTGGAGGAAATGGACGCAAGGATGGAGAAAAGGTGCATAGAGGCAGAACAGAAGATGGAGGAAAGATGCAAAGACATAAAACAGATGCTGGCGGACCAAGGTAGAGAGCTAGAGAGAAAATGGGAAGAACAATGCAGAGCGTTGGCCACAGACCTGGACCGAATGAAGGAGGCAATGCAAGCACACTACAAGAGAATAGGGGATGAAATGGGGAAGAACCTCCAGGAGATCAGGGAAAATACGGAAAAGAGGATGGAAGAAGTGGAGAACCGCATAGAGGGACAGATAGCAGAGATGAAAGGGGTGGCTCAAGACCAGTCCACCATGATGCAATACTGGCAAATGGCGTCTGCAATCAGGTTTAGAGGGTGGAAAGAAACAACAAATGAAACCCAAGGGGGCCTGCTCAGAACCTTTGTAGGGGCCCTGGCTACATTTCTGGGAAAGAAAACCGAAAAGATTGTATGGCAATTCGATAGAAACTACAGAGTTGGCTCATGGAAGTCAGCAAACAGGCATCAACCAAGGGACGTGGTCATCCATTTCGCAACACAGGGGTTCCGGAACCTCATCTCCGTCACATCCTACAACAAGAGATTATACATAGAGGAGCAGGAGGTGAAGGTACTGAAAGAGATCCCCCAGGCGATGCTGCGAGACAGAAAGGACTACAAATTCCTGGTCAATGAACTGAGACCACGCGCTCTGCAATATCGATGGGAAATCCCAACAGGGATGTCACTTCTCTATAGAAATAAAAGGTACTACCTGAACTCGGTCCAGAAAGCCAAAGACTTCCTTGAAAAGGAACTGAAGACGGACGGTTCTCAATCCACTATGAGGGATGACACAGAAGGGCCACTGGAATGCGGAAGGGATCGAGAACAATGAGCACACCACTCAGAAGCACAGACCGGCGCAGTAGCAGGAGAAAGAAATGGACCACCTCGAGATACGACGGCACAGAGAACAGAGGGCAACAAAAACAAGGAAACAGGGCAGTCTGCGGAGGGCAGGCTACTAAGATCCACTACCAAACGCACAGACCAGCAAGACAAGACCCTACTACACAACATGAGCACCAACCCGGATATCATGGGAACGAGACCAAAGAAGAAACCAGGAGAAAGAACAGAAGCGGTCTTGCAAGAGTATCCTGAAACTGATAATGACAACTAAATATTTGACTTGGAATGTTAACGGATTAAACTCCCCTCAGAAAAGGAGAAAAATATTCCACTACCTGAAACAAGGTAAAAGCGATATAATCTGCCTACAAGAAACACACATCAGAGCAGCAGACCAGAAATATTTAATCAACTACAAACTAGGCACACATTTTGTTGCAGTGGCACCAGAAAAAAAGAATGGGATTGTTATATATGTAAAGAACCATGTAATAGCTAAGCTAATAGAGTCCGACCCCCAAGGTAGATACCTGGCACTCGAAATAACACAAGAAGACAAGAAGATTCTGGTGATGGGCATATATGCACCAAATCAGCAACAAGGCAAATTCTACAAAAGGATACACAAGAAGTTAACACAACTCAACTACAGATCTTGCATTATACTGGGCGACTGGAACGGGGTCATAGAGACTGCCCTGGACAAAAAAGGACTGCACCTAACCCGCAAAAGCACTCCAAGTTGCCTAAATCCTTCTTTGACATGAAGGAGGACCTTGAACTAACAGACGTATGGAGGGAAAGGCACGGCAAAGAACAAGAATTCACCTTTTTCTCTGACAGACATCAATCATTCTCCAGAATTGACTTTATATTAACATCTAGCGACTTACTGGTTTGTCTAAACGCGGTGAAAATCCTACCCAAAGTACTAACAGACCACAACCCGGTGAGCATGGAATTAAGACAGGGCCTGAAACAGAGGAGATCCTGGAGAATTAATGAAAACCTGTTTAGACACGAAGAAAAGGTGGCTGAATGCAAAAATGCTATGAAGGAATTCTTCAACATAAATATGAACAATGAAACACCTATAGAAATGATTTGGGACACCAGCAAGGCGTATATGCATGGGATTCTTATGGACATGAACAACAGGCACCGTCGCAAACAAGAACAAAAAAGAAAGGAGTTAGAAGATGAGATAAGTAAGAAGGAGCGGCTATTAATAAAAAGACCGGAGGACAAAGTCACCAAAGAAGGAATCAAGATTCTAAGAAAGCAATTTGACATGTTGATGGCAGACCAAGTCGCAAGGAATATACAATATCCAAAACATAAGACATTCTGCAATGCCAACAAACCGGGTCGATGGCTGGCTTATATCATAAGAAAGAAACAGAAATCCCGCATAATTGAAAAGATAGAGTACAAAGGCAAGGAAGAATTTCGACAGGAAACCATCAAGAAAGCCTTTACCGAGTTCTACTCAAAGCTATACGCCGAGGAGAAGACACAAGACAAAGAGATAGATAAGTTTCTACAAAACGAAAAGATACTGGCAATCACCGATGCACAAAGAGATGCCCTGAATGCCTTAATTACAAAGGAGGAAATACACTCAGTGATCAAACAACTGAAAAAAGGAAAATCACCCGGGACGGATGGGATAACAGCGACCTACTACAAACATCTCCAGGAGGAGATGTTAAAACCCCTCAGAAAGCTATTTATCAACATACAAGAAGGAGGCCAAGTCCCACCATCCTGGAAAACAGCCTACATTTCGTTAATCCCCAAGGAGGGAAAAGATAACGCACAACCTGCAAACTACAGACCCATCTCACTACTAAACACAGACTACAAAATCTTCGCAAAAATTTTGGCCAATAGATTAATGACGGTACTACAAAAAACAATACACCCGGACCAAAGGGGATTTATAGGGCGCCAGATGAAAACTAATGTGAGACAGCTGTTCAACATAATAGAATACTTGGAAAGGCACAACCAGGTACCCGCCACTCTTATGTTTGTGGATGCAGAAAAAGCCTTCGACAGATTGAACCTGCCGTTTCTGACAAACTTGGTCTGGAAGATGAAAATGGGAACACAGTTTCTCAATTCCATACTTGCTATTTACCAGAAACAAACAGGCCAGATCATTGTTAATGGAGACCTAACGGACTCATTCAACATAGAAAGAGGCACAAGACAGGGCTGCCCGCTGTCACCCCTGCTATTTGTCCTAACGCTGGAGATTCTACTGAACAAGATAAGAGCGGCAGAGGACATAAAGGGCATACAAATTAGACAACAAGACTACAGACTGTGTGCCTTTGCAGATGACTTGCTGGTGACGGTGTCGCAACCAGTTCAGTCAGCAAGGAGATTAATGGAGATAATGGAAGACTATGGTAGGGTGTCAGGCTTCAAAGTAAATATATCAAAAACGAAGATGCTAGTTAAAAATCTAGACAACAAAGCAAAACAGGACTTGGAAAGAATAACGGGTTGTGAAATAGTCAAGAAAGTTAAATACTTAGGAGTGGAGATAGAAACAACGAACGCTAAATTATACAAGAATAACTACGAGGTGCTGTGGAACAAGATACAAGCAGATCTGGAAAGGTGGAAAACACTACGACTGTCCCTGCTGGGCAGGATAGCAGCAGTAAAAATGAACGTCTTGCCAAAATTTCTATTTCTCTTTCAAATGCTACCCATAATCAAAAAGGATGTGGACTTGGACAACTGGCAGAAGGGCATCAACAGATTTATTTGGGATGGCAAAAAACCGAGGGTAAAACTAAAAATCATCCAGGACACGAGGAAGAGAGGGGGACTAAAAATGCCCAATCTAAAGCTATACTACTACGCAGCGACATTGGAGGCGTTGAGTGACTGGATCAATATGACGAACAAAAGAATACTGAATGTGGAAGGGCACGGTCTACTATTCGGCTGGTACGCATACTTGGTGTACGACAAAAAGGCGGACAAGAACTTCAAGGAGAACCCACTACGAACCCCATTGTTGTGGGTTTGGAGGAAATATAAGTACCTTCTACGTGACAAGATCCCCATCTGGACGATCCCCGGACACGCAATAGGGGACGTAAACATACCCCAAGAGCAGGGAATGGTGCCCTACAGTAAACTGGTACTGGAAGAAGAAAATGGGTTCTCCTTAAAGCCTCAAACAACGCTAGCAGATGAAGGAATAGGAGGTATCTGGCTATCATACCTACAACTGCAGTCAAGGTAGCATAAAGACAAGAAGAAGAGCTTATCCCGGACTGATGAGACTTTAATTGAACAGATTAGAGAGCAGGGGATCATGCATATCAAACGAGTGTACAGTGTACTAATAGAAATTGACTCTGAAACGGTGCTAGTCAAGAACTGTATGGTAAAGTGGGAACAAGACTTTGGACATCCGATCACAATGGAAACGTGGGAGGAAATCTGGGTGAGAAATGTAGTATTTACGAAAGCGCAACAGCTAAGGGAAAACTTCTACAAGATGTTCTATAGGTGGCATCTAGACCCGAAAAAACTATCATACATCTATCCAGACACCCACCCCAGGTGCTGGAGGTGTGGCGATGGGGAGGCTACATACTTTCATGTATGGTGGACATGCAGAAAAATCAAAGCCTTCTGGAGGAAGATATGGTGGACACTCCAAACTATTTTCAAAAAGCGTATTGAATTTCTACCTCAGGTTTTTTTGTTAGGGATCATAAAAGATTGCACTACCACTGAGACGAACTTATTTCTGAACTTGATCACAGCAGCCAGACTGTTGGTGGGACAATACTGGAAGAACCCAGAAATACCACCTATGGAAGAATGGACTTTGAAAGTAATAAATTTGGCGGAAATGGCGAAAATATCGGCATACTTGAAAGATCGCTCAAATGAACAATATTTGACAGACTGGAAACAGTGGATAGACTATATACAAGAGAAACACCAATCAAATAAAATGTATCTGGCGTTTAGTTGAGGCTCGACGTGAGGAGTAAAGAATGTTTACCAAATCAAACGTTTACAAAGACTAATACCTAATGTTGTATTTTATGTTCTATGATGAATGCTTCTTAATATGATCTTATGCTTAATGTTGTTTGCTTTAATATTGAAAAAGCGGATTGAATTTCTACCTCAGGTTATTGAATTTCTACCTCAGGATCTTTTGTTAGGGATTATAAAAGATTGCACTATTACTGAGACGAAGTTAATTCTGAAGCGCGAATGAACAATATGTGATAGACTAGATACAGTAGATAGACCATATATAAGAGAAACACCAATCAAATAAAATGTATCAGGTGTATAGTCTAGGTTTGACATGAGGAGCGAAGAATGTTTACCAAACCAGACGTTTACAAAGACTAATACCTCATGCTGTATTTTCAGGTTTTATGAGGACAGCTTCTTAATATGATCCTATGTTTAATGTTGATTGCTTTAATATTGGAAAAGCGTACTGAATTTCTACCTCAGGTTATTGAATTTCTACCTCAGGATCTTTTGCTAGGGAGCATAAAAGAGTGCACTACTACTGAGACGAATTTACCTCTGAAGCTCGAATGAACAATATGTGATAGACTAGAAACAGTAGTTAGAACATATATAAGAGGAATGTTTACTAAACCAGACGTTTACAAAGACTAATCCTTAGTGTTGTATTGCAGGTTATATGATGATTGCTTTCTAATACGATCTTATGTTTGATGTTGATTGTTTCAATAAAAGAATTTTTTACAAAAAAAAATAATAATAAAGTAAAGTAAAGTAAAGTAAAGTTATAAAGAAATTAAAAGAAAAAATGGTGGAAACTTAACCAAAGGTGGCATTTCTACAGTACACGTTTCCCAAAAGGTTTCCACAATTTTGGCCACTACTGTATACAGATATTTCCTCTGATAGCAAGACTCAGTCTCTGGGGTTGTTTACAATTAATGATAATGCCCCTATGACTGGTACTGATAATAACAAATAAAACTTGTTTAATCCTTTTTTTCCTTACTATGTATCTTCAAAATATGTATACTATTTTGATACTATGTATCTTCAAAATACTACAGAAACTTCCTCAACCTGGACGTACTCTGGATGTTTGGAATATGCTTTCCATTTTCATGGATAATTGAAATTGTAGCCCACGTTCTGCATTATGGCTGCTTATCTTCCAACAAAAATAAGAGCATTTGCCCCCCTTCAATCCTACTGCATTATTTAAAAATTATTATACAGAACAGAAAAATCCCTCATTAAGAAAGTGATCGGTTATACATACGCAACCATAATTAAATTATTAAAATTGTCTGCCCTACCAGAATCTTCATTTTAGTTTGCTTTACACTTACGATTGTCCTTTTTCTGGCCAGGCTTCACATTTCATGACTTGGCCACTCCAGGGTATATATGAGGATATAGATTTAAAACTCATTAGGGAAATTACTTCATAAAACATAGACAAGTCTTTGGAACCTTTATCTCACTAGCAGCTTTTCTTTGAGATTAACAGACCGTGTGAATCAATGCAAATTGAGTTTCCCTTCCCTTATTTTGCTAGGATAAGGCTTTCTGCATTTTGGGGTCAGTTTTTCCAGTTGTGTAAGAATACTTAATGTGTAAGGCAGTTACACATTAAGGCAAGTTTCTTGGTAGGTAATAATTGTTTCTTTTCTCACCAATGAATTTTGGATCTTGTTCTGAGACAGTTGATATTATGCTGATGATGTCATACAGGTATAGATGGTGACTAACAGAACTCTCATTTCCTTATAGAGATCAGGGGATTCTGTTAATACTTTTGAAGTTGAAAATGAGATTCACAGGGCAGATTTTTCTTTCTCACAAACAAGGGGAGGACGGGAGGGGCTGCAAATATCCTCTCTAATATCTTACAACGGTATGTTTTGATAGACTGAAGGCAACAGAGTTCTATTCCATTTTTTTCAACTCAGTTTGAGTTTCTTTTCTGCAAAATATTGCTCTCTATCTAGAGCAGCAGTTCTCAACCTGTGCGTCGCGACCCCATTTGGGGTCGAATGACCATTTCACGGGGGTCGCCAAACACGGCAGTCTGCCATTTTTTTCCCCATTTTTTCCCCATTTCCCCTCGGCCGTCACGCGCGCGCTGCACATGCGCAATTCGGCCCGTTGCACCACGCATGCACGGTTTGGGCCGTCGCGTGCATGCCGCGCATGCGAGATTTGGTCCGTTGCGCCACGCATGCGCGGTTCAGGCCATCACGCGCGCCCCATGCATGCGCGGTTCACCCGTCGCGCCGCGCATGCACAGTTTGGCCCGTCGCGCCACGCATGTGCGGCGCAGGTCAGGGTCGCGCCGCACATGGGCGGCACAGGTGGGGTCTCGGCCTGAAAAAGGTTGAGAACCACTGATCTAGAGTGTGATTCAAGTGGAACCAGCCTCCACCTTAACATGACAGGACAATAGAAAAGCAAAAGCAGACTCTTTCCAAAAAAGCCAGCCAGAGAGTAGCATTTGGGTTTGTTCTACAGACAAATTGTGGTCAAGCTACTATTGTATTCTGATTCACTGGAAACACTGGAAGACACTTCTGAGCATGTGCAGAACACATGCAGAAGTATCTAACCCAGGGGTAGGCAACCTTGGCTCTTTTATGACTTGTGGACTTCAACTCCCAGAATTCCTGAGCCAGCCATGCTGATCTAACTACTACTAGAGGCAGCAAATTTCATGCCTTGAGGAAGTAAATCACACTGTCATTGCAGGTCACTGAAGTGAGTCATGTAGCTTTTGTAATGTAAAATCTCTCCTCAAAGTAAAGAGCAACCTTCTCATGGGAGGGGGTGGGTGGGGAAGGACAAGAGACCAAGATGGCAAGAGAGACCATGGGATTGAAACCACACTCCTTTGTATGCGCATTCCCTTTCCTGCAGATATCTGTGCTTCTCCCATAGGCCTAGTTCGTGGTTTTACCACATTGTGGAAACTTGGCCATTGTCTTAACATATTCTGGAACCACATTAGCTCTGTAAACTATAACCAAGGTTATTTATTTGAGCACATTTTTGGTAAGCATAGAAGTTGTGTTTTGTTAACCCTTTATTATGTAAAACCAACCATAGCATTAGAGAGAGTTTGATAGATGACTTAGTAGGAGAGAAGGAATGGAAGAAGGCTATCCCCAGCAGATGGCTTTTCATCCTCTGCTGAAAAAGTCTAATAACAATAGCACTTAGTCTTATATACTGTTCCATAATGCTCTACAGCGCTCTCTGGGCGGTTTATATTGTCACGATGTTGCCCCCAGCAATCTGGGTTATCATTTTACCGACCTCAGGACTCCAGGCTGAGGGCAGAGTTTGCCTGCAATACCACATTTTAACCACTGCGTCAACAGTATAGAATAGACAGGCAGGCAGGCAATTAGTTTCTTTCAGCTGTGGGCAGAGTTAGCACCTGCAATACTGCATTTTAACCATTGTGCCACCAGGACTCCTAACAGCAAAATGTTATTGCTAGGTCACAAATATTTTATTTTATATTTAATGAACAAACATCTCACAACAAATAATTAGATTTTATATATACCTGTAGCTCTCCTTCCATTATACTCAGGAGCCGGATGAGGTCCTCTTTAGAAAGTTCTACTGATTGCTTGCTTTTTCGCTCATTAGGCCCTTGTAATTTGCTGCGCTGCTTCACAGTTCCCGGACCTAGGATTTCATCTTCTTTTTGATTAGATTTCTTCTTTTTCTTTGCATCTTCCTGAAAGTTTTGATTTTCTGAAGCGTTCATAATAGCCCTTGACTTGGGTGACTGCTTGTTGGATGAGCTCTCACCAGCTTGATTTCGAGATCGCATTTTGACCTAGATAAAAAAGGGGAAAATTAAATGCAAGACTGGGCACGTTTCCTTCTACATTTTCAAGAAATCACAACTTATCAATTTGCACAGAAGTCTCAAGACATCCAAAACTGAATCTATTTTAATAGTCACACTACGAACTTTTTCACATCGTTATAAATAAACATCTGTTTACAACATTGGGCAGAAAATATTATGTAATATTCAATCAGAATAGAGCTGGAAGGGACCTTGGAGGTCTTTTAGTCCAGCCCCCTTCTGCTCAAGCAGGAGACCCTATATCATTTCAGAAAAATGACTGTCCAGTCTCTTCTTAAAAACCTCAAGTGATTGAGCACCCACAACATCTGAAGGCAAGCTATTCAATTGGTTAATTGTCCTCACTGTTTGGAAGTTTCTCTTTAATTCCAGATTGCTTCTTTCTTTGATTAATTTCCATCCATTGTTTCTTGTCTTGGCTTCTGGTGCTTCGGAAAATAATTTGACTCCCTCCTCCTTGTGGCAGCCTCTCAAATACTGGAATACTGCTATCATGTCCCCCCTAGTCTTTCTTCTCTCTAGACTGGCCATTCCCAAATCCTGCAACCGTTCTTCATATGTTTTAGTCTCCAGGCCTTTAATCATCTTAGTTGCTCTTCTTTGCACTTTTACATCTTTTTTGTAATGTGGTGACCAAAACTGGATGCAGTATTCCAGTACACCATCTAAATACAAAATTTAAATACATGAGCGAGCTTCACGTATTCACTACTGCAATGCAACAGTGATGAAAATTGTTGTAATTGGTCACTGGAGAAAGAAAAAGAAAAGGAATTGCATGGCTGCATCATATAGGTTCTCTGGACTTCCTGATTGGGAAGAATGATTCTAAATTTTAAGGAAAATTCAGAAGCATTTCATTGCTTTCAGGATACTAGAAGCCAAGCACCTTTTGAAGCTGTTTCACAAAGGAACACAGTTGTTGCTGCTGCTTCTAAAAGCATAGCAGTGAACTTGTTTTGTATCATTATGAGGCATTGTCCATCACTGTGGTAGCAGGAAGATACATGTGGGGATTATTTTGCATGCACAGAAGTTTTTTGCAGCTACTGGACCTTCCAGAAGTAATCTCAGAGTGACATGAAGGCTTTCCAGTGGCTAAACTACAGCATATTCACACCTCAAGAAAGAAACCCGATTGCAGTGCCACAAAGATGGCCATCTATACTGGTCTAGTAGACCATCTTTTATCACCTTATTTCTATTAGAACATTGTTCAAATATAGATATATAATGGCTACTGGAGTCTTGTGACTAAATAGAATTTAAATATCACTCCTTAACATACATATTTTCTCAAGAACAATGGTTAATGAAAACCAGCTTCCTAATGGTATTCTTGGCTCTGGGAGAATAATATCAGTAGAATCCCTTTTTTACTCAACAGCCTAATTGTTGAGCTTTTGTTTTATCTTTGAGAAGGGAAGAAACTATGTAGATATTAAAACAGCAGCTCTCACAGTGTTCCTTTGACTATAGCTTAGCTATAGGAATTATTGGGGATAAAGCAGGAAAGCCTGAAATTCTGGTCTCCCTGGCATTCAAACCAGAAATGGCCACAGACCCAGCCACAAAATGGCTTAATGTTTCATACCAATTTAGTGATGCAATACAAAGCCATTGTTTGCTTAACAATATTGTATTGCATTAATCATAGGATATGAGTTTCACAGAACATGCTAAGCCAAACAAAGCCCAGTATAAAATAATACAAAAGGTGAACCCAGTGTGTATTGGTGTGTTGTTATTCTTTTTATCATTTTGCCATTTTAGCTGATCAATTTAGTTTTACCAGATAGGCTGCCGATTTGACTTTCTATTTTAATTTTGTTTGGTTTTGCTATTGTGAATAGTTTTACATATAATTTTGTATGGTTAAACAGCTTGATAAGAAGATGGGATGCAAAGGGTTATGTTATATTATTAGTGTCGTGGTTAAGGTATCAAGTTAGAAACTGGAACACTGGCAATGCTAGTCCCTCCCTAGGGACAAAGCCATCTGGGTGACAATCACTTCACAAGACAAGTTTGGATGCTTTCACAAATGTGCGTTCTCAGTATAACATCAATTTGTGTTTCACATAAGTAGAACAATAATTAAGAGTGAATACTAAAGACAGCACATTAATATCAACCGACAGCATGCCAACTCAATGTTTTCTTTTAAAAAATACTATTTCACACATTCAGCTGAAAAGTGAATGATATTATGAGGCACTGATGTACATATCTTTAGAGAAAAAATTCCAGGCTTATGCGTGAGAATACTTGCACATAGGCAAATAAATTCTTATTGTGATACAAGAAGGCAGCTGAGACAAAGTAAAATGAAATGAACAGAACAAATACAGCAGGGGAAGTACCTGTGAGAGGAAAGATTGTTAATACCAGCTATCATTTAGAATAACTTTTAGAGGATGCGTGGTCATAAAACTTAATATTTGATCTTTGGAAGGACCTGGGGACAATTTATGATACTTTCAGGGTGGGTTTCCAGAACATCTGAGTCAGGGAGGACAATGTTGGAGTATAGCCTCCAGACTTTACATGATCTAAGGCAAAATGTCTCCGCTGGGTTTTTGTTGAGTCCTGCCACCCATACCAGTGGCTTACAGCAGCTTCCATAGTGATCCAACTATCATTGTACCAAAGTAAAAGTAATAAGGTTAGACTTTATATCTCTTCAATTATACCCGAGTGATGCTATGAAGTCACTAACCACTGAGAAAGTGGTTCAAGTAGGTTATATGTCAGTGATGGACACAGTCTGCTGAGCAGCTGATCTTCTCAACATTTTAATTTCTCACAATGACCCCCAAATATTGTAGGACTGTTTTAAATTTTTATTTTCATGCTGCCTTTCTATTCAAAATGAATAGTCAAGGAGTCTAATACTTCACGGTACAAAAAATGTCTAATAACCTGTCATTTCTCCCAGATACCCACCTACACATACTCACACATAGTAGGTAAGAGCAAGAGGAATCAATTATGGTTTTCCCCAGCAAATAAAACCAGGGGGGAGAGGATGTTTCACCAATTTCTTTTCTTAAACCAGCCTGCATTAAAACATTTAAAAGGACCATACCAATCTCTCCCCCCGTGGTTCTCAAACTGTGGTCCATGGACCACTGGGGGAGCACGATTTTGTTACAGGGAGTCCGCAAAGGCTTGAAGAACTGTTATGATTTAAATCTTGAGTTTAATCCATAGCCACAAAACGTATTTAAAGGAGATTCGTGGTGAAGAAAAAGGTTGAGAAGCACTGCTCTACCCTCATTCCTCAAGCAGAATAGGATTTAGCCATCTGGGCAGAACTTGATGCCATCTTTTGCCATCTGAAGGACATAAACACAGTTGTGAAGGACATGAACACAGTTGTGAAGGACAGTCCTGAGTCATGTAATCCCCTCACTAGATTCATGATTAGTCTTCTGCTGATGACATTCTCATCTCATTTTGATCTGCAGCTCTTATTACTGTTTTAATAAAATGCATTAATCGAAGTCACTTGATAACCCCAGATATATAAATATAATCAGTGCTTTTTTTGTAAAAAAAAAAAAAACATGCTTGAACTCACACACGTTATACAACCTGCCTTGCCTACTCTACAAGGTTCCATTCAAAAAAAGCGCCGGAACTCCATTCTGGGCGTTCTATGACCAAAAAAAAGCCCTGAATATAATTATCAAGCAAAATAGGAACAGCCCAAGATGGAAAATATTTTTAAACACTCAGAATTCTATGTGATTGATCCTTGGACATGGTCCTAATAGCCATTTGTAATACTTAGGCTTACAGTATATTTCCAAATCCAAAGAGTTGCAATGGATAAAGCAGCACGCTAAGTGGAAATTATTCTGAGATCAGATTTGTAGTATTTCTGTTCAACAAAAATATCTCAAGTGTGTAGAGCACTCACATCTTGGTGTGTAACAATACTTCTGGAATGTATTTAGAGATATGCATATTTTCTTTTCAATGAGGGTATAATTTTTCCACCGGTTCTTCTATTGTTAAAAATGTCACATGTATATTAACAATGATATTCCAAATCCACATGTGTATAAGACACATGTGATTAGGTTGCACATTACACTAAGCTACAGTATGGCTTGTTTGGGTTTGCTTCAGCATATTATATAAATTCAACCATTGAATTTTGAAAATTGTGGGTTAATACAATGTAATGTACAACTCATTTTTATTATTAATTAAATCTTGAGTTGGGACAATGTGGGTACTTAGCCTAAATTTAGGATTGATCTTATCTGTTGTATACTTTGTTCGCATGCGAATGATGAAGACACATGGCGATGCTGAACAAACACTTTATTCTCCTTCTACAACAACCAAGCAAAAGCAAAAGGCTCGCAGGCCTTTTTATATGGCCAGAAGCCCGGACAATGACAACCAATAGGAACAGAGTGTTTTCGCACCTTGTGCATGTGCGCAAGGCCGGCGCCGCTCTGTCTGGTCCCAGGCAGCTTTTGGAATGCCCGGGACCAATGCAACGTCCCGAGCCTGCTTTTGCAAGCTCAGGACACAACACTATCTGTTATTTTTGTACCTTATATCTCTATGTAGGCATTTAGCTGCACAAAGGTACAACCAACTTCAATTCATGGGTGTGCACATCTGTATAAGCTCTATCCATCAGCATCTTATTTTATCAAACTGAATCTTAGAGGCTCATATATTCAGTGCAAGAAATTGAAAAAGGCTTTTATGAGTACATTCAGCTGCACATGATCAGGCAGCCTACATTATTATGTGCTAAAATGTACCCCATTTAATGTCCCTTGTAAGGAATGCAAGTTTATAGATGTGGCTCCTAATCTATCAAAGATATTTGTACACGTTATGTATATGTACAAAGATATTTTGTACACGTTATGTATATGTACAAAGATATTTTGTACACATTATGTATATGTACAAATCTGATTCACCTTCATATTACTTTTCTTACATGATAATAAGATACAATACAGTCTTGATTTAAATTGGTGGATGGAGAGAAAAACTAGGGGAACTAAATTTACTTTTGAAAGATCGGGAAGGGATTCTTCTCATACTGCTAGGATGCTGTTTCCACTAATTTGTAAAAAAAAAAAAAAGCCCTGCAGGACTTAATGGGACTTCCTTGCATGGAAAAATGCATAGATTAAGATTGCATAATAGCATTTTCTGTTCCGACATCAGTTATGCAATTTTAAGATCTAAACTGGTTATAATCTTGTTCCTATATTTCACTTACGGTAATAGCATTCATAGCAGGTCAATAGCATTTGAAAAGCTCAGTGGTGCTTTTACTGCCTCATGGAAACTAGATGCTTCGCAAGGTAAGAAAAATGTCAAGAACAGAGACTGGAAATCAGCCTAAGATTAATGTACCAAGTATATTATATGACAAAATATAAAATATAGTGTGTTTATTTTAATAAAATAAAAATGAACGTGCAGCAATTAAATTCCTCTATTGTCATTCTTAATCAAGTTACATAATTAGTGTCATTGTGTAAAATGTCTATCATATTCCTACATGCTTTGTGTGAAAATTATTATTTACAAGTAGCAAACATTTATTATATAATAAATCATTTTTATTTCTGTTTTTATTTCTTTATTCCCCTTTCATTTGGAGAAAATATGTATTTTTAATATATACATGAGAACATGAAGTGCAACCTTCCAGAATGACCTTTGGTTATTCTAGAAACATCATGCTTGCTGCAGCTTTATTTAATACTGGTTGTAAGATGCCAAGATTACTTAATCATAGTGAGGTAGTTTTTGAGCTTTCAGGCAAGTTTATTTTATTTTATTTTATTTTATTTTGTAGACTTTTATACCGCCCCTCTCCCGTAGGACTCGGGGTGGTTTACAGCCAAATTTAAAATGTAACAATAATAAATATTAAAACAGAATTAAATAACCTAGGCTGTACTAAAAATCAAATTAAAATCCCATACTAAAACCCTAACTACTTAATTTAAATTTCATAAAAACCCGAGGAGCTCTAGGCCAGGCCGGCTTGATTGAAGAGATAAGTCTTCAATTCTCTTCTGAAGGTGTGGAGATCATGACATGTCCGGAGTTCCGGAGGGAGCTCGTTCCACATCGTTGGTGCCCCCACAGAAAAGGCTCTCCCCCTGGGCGCCACCAGCCGACATTGCTTAGCCGATGGCACCCTGAGGAGGCCCTCCCTGTGGGAGCGAACTGGTCGGTGGGAGGTATTTACTGGCAGTAGGCGGTCCTGTAAATAACTGGGTCCTATGCCATGGAGCGCTTTAAAGGTGATAACCAACACCTTGAAGTGCACCCGGAAGACCACTAGCAACCAGTGCAGCTCGCGCAGGATGGGGGCCGTTCGTGCCCACCAGGGTGCCCCCACCACCACCCACGCGACCGCAATCTGCGCCAGTTGGAGCCTCCGCATGCAGTTCAAGGGGAGCCCCATGTAGAGAGCATTGCAATAGTCCAGTCTGGAAGTGATGAAGGCATGAGTGACCGTGCATAGTGCATCCCGATCCAGGAAGGGATGCAACTGGCGTACCAGACAAATCTGGTAAAAGATTATCCAAAGACCTGAACAATTCAGAAAAAGCCTTAATGGAAAAGTCAATTTCCAACTTCCCTCCCTGAAAATACCTAAATAAAGTCTATATTTGACTTACAACAGACAAGATATTTTAACAGAATACTCTGGCAAGCATCTACCAGTACTGGCAGATGGTTTGTTTATTTGCATCTTTTTCCTTGCCATTTACAATCTGATGTAAAGTTGGAAGTTCTTGATAACCTGATGTAAACTGCCTAGAGATTCAGTAGAACTCCAAAAACCTTGAGATAATAACTAAGAACTTAATCCACCGTGTGCCAGAATATCACATGCAAATATAGACATGGAGTTCCTAATTAGGCGTATGTGAATTGCTAAAAATTATCTTCTTTTCATTGCTGTAATACATTCATGGAAAATCCTGCTACATATTTCATGAGAAATCAAGGAATCTTGACCAGGAGACAATCCTTTTCAGCAGTAGTACATACATTATGATATAAGTAAAAATGGTTCCTACTGAGACTTCCAGGGAGGTATAACACACTGAAGGCAGCTTTTCAAAAGTGGAGCTGACAACCTTGCCAAAGATCAAGGAACCTCTAATCCTAACCCTAACCCTAACCCACATGTGCTCGCGTTGGGTGCCCCTTACAAGGAGACCTTGGGGTATGAGAAACGGATGGCATTGGTGTTCCTGGATGCACAGAAGGCATTTGACAATGTGAACTGGCAATTCGTGATAAGCCAATTACAGACTATGGATTGTGGGGAGAAATTTATAAATGTAATCAGAACAATTTATAATAAGCAATCAGCCAAAGTAATGATAAATGGAGATATGACTGAGAAGATCAACATTATGAAGGGAACAAGACAGGGCTGTCCCCTATCTTCACTGTTGTTTGTTCTGACATTAGAAGTATTAAATAGACATATAAGACAGAAAAATGACATAAAAGGGATGAAAATTAAGAGGGAAGAATATAAGCTACAAGCATTCGCAGATGATTTAGTATTTATTTTGGAGGAACCATTAGAGACAGGACCTGTATTAATAGAACAAATAGAAAAATATGGTGAGGTAGCTGGGTTGAAAATTAATAAAGATAAAACCAAAATGTTAGTGAAAAATATTACTGAAAAAAAAAGAACTGGTGGGAAAATTAGATATACAGATTGTAAAGAAGGTAAAATATTTAGGAGCCACCTGACAGCAAGATGCACAACAATTAAAGAGGATAATTATCATAAATTGAAAAGACAAATTGAAGTAAATTTGGATAAATGGAAAAATGTACAACTATCATTAATGGGAAGTATTGCGATAATCAAAATGAATATATTACCACGGTTATTGTTTTTGTTTTCAACAATACCAATAAGATTAGATAAGAAATATTTTGAGGGGCTTAATAAAATAATCTTGAAATATATTTGGCAGGAAAAAAAGGCAAGGATTAATCTAAAAATGTTACAAGATACAAGATTGAGAGGTGGATTTGGTCTACCTAATTGAGAATTGTACTATCAGGCTGCAGCATTATCATGGATGAGAGAATGGATCTTACTGAGGAATACAAGATTATTGACATTAGAGCAGCGGTTCTCAACCTGTGGGTTGCGACCCCATTTGAGGTCGAATGACCATTTCACGGGGGATGCGGGCCGTCACGCCGCGCATGTGCGATGTGGGCCATCGCGCCGTGCATGCGCGATGTGGGCCGTCGTGCCGCGCATGTGCGATGCAGGCCGTCGCGCCGTGCATGTGCGATGCGGGCCGTCGCGCCACGCATGCACGATGCGGGCCATCGTGCCGCGCATGCGCGATGCGGGCCGTCACACCGCACATGCCACGCATGCATGATGCACCCTGGGTTCGCGGCACGCTTGCGCGGCACGGGCCAGGGTTGAGCCCCGGAAAAGGTTGAGAACCGCTGGTATAGAACTAAGACCGGAAATATTCCTGTTGGGTATTCTACCAGGGAAATACAATAAAGAGAAAACCTATTTAATTATTCATATAATTACGGCAGTCAGGATTGTGTTTGCACAAAATTGGAAAGCACTGAAAGCCCCCCCAGAGACAGAGGTGATTGGGAAAATATGGGAATGTGCAGAAATGAATAGACTAACAATGACGATTAAAGATAAGATAGAGTCAGACTACTATGAAACCTGGGGAACTTTTTATGATTGGCTGAAAAGAGAATACGGTTAAAAGATAGTTAACATCAATTTAGATGGAAGAAGAAGGAGCAGATAGGGAGGGAGACCCAGGTGACACAGTATTGAATAACTGGAGGTTGTATAAATATTTATAGAAGTATATACCGAAAAGGTTAGATAAATAGAAGTATTAATGTAAGAGAAAATTAATCTTATTGTATATAATACAGATAGGGAAATTTGGAGAGAGGAGTTGCTCGGACATTACCCCTGAATTGTATCTGAAGAGGGATGAAAGGGAAGAAAGGAGAGGAGAGAGAAAAGAGTAAAGGAGGGGAGAAGGAAGTAGGAAGGTTGGAGGAGAAGAGGAGAAGTTGGGAAAAAGGGGAGGAGAGTGGTGAAGGAAAGAGAAGAGGAGAAGAAGAAGAGGGAAGCAGGGAAGAAAGAGAAGAAAGGGAGAAAGAAGGTAGAGAAGAAGGAGTGTGGATATAGTGAAAGGGGAAATGGGCGAGCAACACCAAAAGTCATGTGTATGTATTTATTTCATTTTATTAAAAGTATCTTATATATAAGAATGTAAAAAAATGTATGTTAACATCTGATAAATAAATTATTTAAAAAAAGGAGACCTTGGGGTAGCAGTTTTCTGTAAGTATGAGTGCTAGAGATGGGATTAGCCACTTTTAAAGAACACTAAGTTAACAAGTCTCACTTTCCAATCATTTTCAGAAATTGTTCATTAGTGTTGGAGACCACTGTTAGATAGGAAATAAGAAAATCATGTTCTGACTTTGGGATTTGAAGATTTGATTAGAGAAATATTGTGGATTTTTAACTATGTGATTAAGATTTATTTATAGTTGATACTTTATTATATATTAAAGTTGAATTAAGAGCATACTATAAATATTGTTTTTTAAATGTAGGTTATTAATTTTTAGGTTTTGAAGTATTGATATTACTTAATTAAACTTAGAAGTTGTGATACTGCACTGTTGCTGTAGTCAGAGATCACCTTTGCTATATATCTGTTTTATGGTAGAGTGTTTTTATCACTTTTAACTATATTCTTTTATTCCTTTGTGCCTTTTTCTTTTTATGTTAGTTTGTATTTTAATGACTTTTCTAAAATTTAATTCAAAAAAGAAATTCCTCATTAATTAATTCTAAGTTATCAGAAACTTTAGGAATGATGAGTTTGAAATTTTCTGGGTGAGTCTGCATTCAATCCTGAATGAAAGTACATTTTTATCATAACTTTAAGAATTTAAAGAAAGCGAAATAAACCACAAAAGTTAAATAATATATTGATCTTAGAAAAGTATCAATGGATTAATGATTCAAATAAAACTGGAATAATGTAACTTTTACAATAAGATATTGGAATTAATTATAAAGAATAAACAACTTGTGAGAAATAGATCTGTTTTGGTTTTCACAAGACATAACAGATATGCAATTTTATGATTTCAAAAACTCAACACTAGAGGGAACTACAACTATTTTAAGTAGAGGAAAGATATACAGGCCTGTAAGATGAGACAAAATGTTATGACCATAAAAATATTAAAGGTGACTTTTAAAGAAAAGAATCAAAAAATAGTTGCTATCATATCAACAATGTCGGCAGTGATATCTACTTTTATGAATAGACTACGTCCACAAGATGTTATTGAATAAATGACAGATGTAGAAAAACTTTTATCTGACAAAATAGAGATGGTATTGAACATGGGTTTTAAAGGCTAAGAGAATGGTTTAAAGAAGAATGTTTCACTGGATCTATAAAACAACTGGCCGAAGTTTAAAGTTTTAAAAGCATAAATATTCAAAAAAATAAAAAAAAGTGCAGAATAATTAAGCAATAAATAGCATGCACTCATTTGGAAACTGTTACTAGTAAAGTGTCTGGTGCTCTCTTTCTCTCTCTCCCTCTCTCTCTCTCTCTCTCCCCTCTCTCTCGTCTGTCTGTTTTGATCATTTGTCTTAAAAGGGACATCACAATTTATCATACTGTTTGGTGAAGGCAACTTTTGGAATTCACCGATATGACACTACATCCCCTAAAGAAGTGGTTCTCAACCTATGGGTCGTGACCCCATTTGGGGTCTAACGACCATTTCGCGGGGGTCGCCGGACACCGCGGTCCGCCATTTTGGTTTTTTTTAAATATTTTTGGGTTTTTTAAATTTTTTTTAATTTTTTTTTGGCGTGCGCACGCCACGCATGCGTGGATCAGCCCGTCACGCGCGTGCCGTGCATGCACGGATCCGCCGTCGCGGTCCGCCATATTTTTTTTATTTTTTTTTATTTTTTTTTTATTTTTTTATTTTTTTCCGGTGTGCGCGTGCCGTGCATGCGTGGATCGGCCCGTCGCATCCACGCGCCGCACATGCACGGATCTGCCCGTCGCGGTTCACCATTTTGTTTTTTGTTTTTGATTTTTTTTATTTTTATTTTATTTATTTTTTTCGGCGTGCGCGCACACGCGTGGATCCGCCCATCGCGGTCCGCCATTTTTATTTATTTTTATTTATTTTTTATTTTTATTTTTTTCGGTGCGTGCGCCCCGCACATGCGCGGATCGGCCTGTCGCTCGTGTGCACGCGCGCGCCCGGGTCGGGGTCGCGGCGCGCATAGGTGGGGCAAGTGGGGTCTCAACCTGAAAAAGGTTGAGAACCACTGCCCTAAAGTAAGCCATGACAGTAAGTTCTGTACCCTCATGAAGAGTTTCTGTAATTAAAATGCTGCGCTGTATGTAATTTAACTGTACTGTACTTCAGTTTTCTTTTTCTGCTAGAGCTAAATGAAAATGTTTGCTTTGTACCATTCTACTTATGGTCTGAGGCTGAAATGATTCATTAGTGCCCTTTTAGTGAATTTCACAGCATCAACTCTGCAAGTGTTTCTTTAAAAGGCAGGCTTACCCTTGTGAGGAAATGTGAGGGGAAGGGGGAGGGGAGGCAGGAGAGACCAAATTGCTATTCCTGTAAGGACTGAGGCACAGTTATTAATTATCATCTGTCAGCCATGCTGATAATTCATTTTTTCACAAGAACAGTGGGAAAGCATGCCACAGCCATGATGCAACTTCACTCGATCTGCTCTCTTTCCCAGCACATTCCCAGATTGTGAAAATCTCCTTAGAGGCCATTTACTGTTCAATGGTTCCCTATTCATCCATGATTGCTAAGAAATGATTAGGTAGAACTTTCCTTTTTCTTCGCGTAAAGTAAATGAAACTCAGCTAGATTCCCATATTAAAACTTCAGCTGCAGAATATTCTGCATGTTCAGGAAATTGGCTGGTTCATAACAGTTCCAGTGTAACTGAATTCAGTGTGCACATTAATGTAGTAATATATTTTCCTATCTCACCTATCCCTTTTAATGACAACCGTAGGTAATATAGTCGAAGTTGTCCAAGTTGCTTCAGTAAACTTCTTAATTCAGGAGGAAGTTTAAGCCTTCTAATCCATGCTAATTATTAAATACCAGATTGCCATTTACCTCGTTGAATATATATGATGTAGTCAATAACAATATATCCAACAAGAAGAGATTGAGTCTTTTAAATAATTACAATTTCAAAAAATGACAGCAGAATGCAGAGAAAATAAGAGGCACTTGCCAAGATTTCAAATTAAATACCAAAGTTGCTTAATTTGTGCAAAGAATTCTATGTCGGAAAAATTACATAAGAGCTGAATTAGGCAAGGCAGCAACCAGCAGTTCTCAGGCTAGAGCAGACCTTTTATAAACATGTCTGAGCTGCCCCAGGCCGTCAAATTAATTGCCAGGGATCTGTTCATCTGGAAAATCAGGAGAGAAAAAAAAGTTTCTACTGTAGTTCAAATTCTGGAGATCAATTCTATAGAAAGGCTGTCATTTTCTGCACAGCAGAAGGCAAATCATCTGTTTGTGGCTTCATTTTTGTCTGTAATAATTAGCCCAGTTGTGTCACGTGGTAGAGCTAGAATGTCACAACTTTTATCCAGTAAAGCCCTCAAGCTCTCTGCACATGAAGCAAAAAGGGACTCTGATGTTTGTGGGTTTTTAAATCACAGGATGCAGTAATTTACTGATACACAGACATTACTACATGCTAGGAAATTGTCCGCCAACTTTATGTTGGTTATAATGGCTAATTTTAAAAAAATGATCTTGTATCTATGATGAGTTAAATTTCTTGTCAACAAAAATGTAAGCAGACGTTGCTTGAATTTGTTCCCTTTTTAAAACTCAAAGAATTAGTTTTGCCGGTATTAAAAAAATGTAGAGAAATAATAAAACAGCTAGAGCTTGTTTTTCTTCCTATAATGTTGCAATAAGTGACCCTTGGATTAGTTACCAAACTTCACCTGAAAAGACCAGTCCTGGTTCAGCCATTGTGCAGAGGACAATGGCCCTTCTCCCCATCCCGCCCTCCCATAGCAGGAAGATACCCTAGCAAAAGTATTTAATTGCCAATCCTAAAAAGACCTTCAATTGGAACTCCAATCTTTTTTTTTAATGTGGATTTAATTGCTTGTGTTGGGCAACACAAAATTCAGATGCCCTGCTACAGCTGTCACTACTTTCTTTAAGCAAAATACCTCACCCATTTGTGATGATCTTTGATCCCATCTGGCTTCACTACCTGTTTGAGTGCAACTTACATTAGTGCAATACTGTTCACATACCATTACTTCTGCTTTTGAGTCCCTGCCTTACCTGACTGGAACTGGATTCCTTGTTTTTCTTTATGTTTCTACTTATATGTTTGCAAAACAACTCCAACTGCCAGTTAGAAAGGCTGGGAAATAAAGATAGGCTGAGACTCTTCCTCTGTTAAGAAACCCGTCAGATGGTGCATATAGCCTATACTATTCTTAAGACTCAGTAACCCTTCAGTGTGGTCCTCTCCAAATGTTCCCACCAAACCATAATTTTTAATTAGGAATATGCATGCTTAAAAATAATTAAATAGTATTTTGAATTTCATGCAAGTGCAAATTCAGCCCTTCTCTGCTGTCCTTTAAAGCAGCTATCCTTTTCTCAGGCTTCTGCTTAAGCCTGGAAAAAGATGCTGCTGCTTGTAGAGTCACATTTAATGACTTGACTCTTTAAAGTAGCAGCTTCTTCTTCAGGCTTGCTTGGAAACCTGAGAAAACCCCCGGCTGCTTTAATAAATAGTAGACAGCAGCTCTGCTTGCATTCATCTCAGGTACAAAGTACTTCACGCTAAGTTTTAAAGTATTCATACGCTGCTTTTAATATGATAATATGGAAAATTGTTAAACACAAGATAAGTTATTATTTTATGTTTATTAATCCAAACGGTTTAAGTTTCAGTATTGAATTCCCTCTATTCCTTTGTCTTAATCCTGTTTATTTTTTAGAATGTGACACTTGGCATGACACTCAAAGGCCAAGTACATTCCTTGGCCCAAAAAAGATTGCATTTTTCTGCTCTACTATGCTTTCATCCACAATCCACGCAAGACAAAAGTGGAGTCTGAGAACAGACATGTTTTGCTCAGCAATCAGAGGAACACAGCATCCTCGTTGTCAGCCCACCAAAGCAGCTTCTATATTATTGAAGGCTATAGTAGCAAAGTCAATCTACCTGATGAAATATCCTTTCATTTCCTCTTACCCTATCTGCGTTAGCCTCTGGTTATTATTGAAGAGAACATAAGAGAGAGAGACATTTACCATTCCAGTGGCAGTTCTGGTTAAGGTTGATATTACAGTGCTATCCTAAATTCTGCTGTTGAATATGGTATTTAAGCATCTGGCATCAAAAGACTTTGGGTGTGCACTTAGGGAGTCCCTGCTACAGAATTTCCCACTGATCAAGAAAGACATTTTCCAAGGGGTGTGTAAAATGAAGAGAAGTCCCTTAGTGTCATATATCCCTTATTCCTAGTTGTTAACAGTTGCTGGCATAACAAGGTTGTGCTAGCTAGCACATCTCCAGAGCCCATACTTCCAGGAATATATTTGCTGGCATAACCATGCATAACATGACAGATGAGTAGATAATCTTCAAGACTGAATTGCATGTATGATCATTACACTAATAGCTGCTATTATATTTTGAAAAGGTGCTTTCCATCATCAAGAGATGCTGATTAAGCTGAAGGAAGAGGTGGAAAATTAGTGGGCCATTGCTTCATCTTTAGTGAGTTCGATAAGGTTTTGCTTTCAAAGAGAGGAGAAAGAGGATTGGCAAATGAGCCTCAGGAACTGTGGCTGGTGTTTCTCCTCACCACCTAGGGCTTTCAGGTGATCCATTTGATAGACTGCTCCCAATGCACATTTTCTGTATTGTATCACTGCTGACACCAAGCCTAAATTCAAGATCAGTGGTTCATCTTTTCATCTTAGTGCCATGGATCCAAGAGTGAGAAGAATATGTGCAGCAGATTGGTGGGATACTTTTAATCTTCCCCATTAAAAACTTCTCTAGAATCTCTGAGTTGCCTATCAGCGGAGCCACTTAGCCTAGGACACGGGTTGGCTCTTTGAGCCTTCTCCTGTGGCTCCCAGCTTCTCCCAGCCATTTGCAGAGAGAGAGAGAGACAAAGACAGAGGCACTTGCGCTTCCCTTCTCTCTGTGTGTGTCTGTGTGTCTGTGTCTGTGCGTGTATGTAAAAAAGAGAGTGGCCTCACGCTGTTCTCGGACAAGCTGAGAAGCTTATTGGGCGGGGCTCCTGCTTTTGCTGCATCTCAGCAGGAAGCAGGAAGCAGCATATCTCTCTCTCTCTCTCTCTCTCTCTCTCTCTCTCTCTCTCTCTCTCTCTCTCTCTCTCTCTCTCTCTCTCTCTCTCTCTCTCTCTCTCTCTCTCTCTCTCTCTCTCTCTCTCTCTCTCTGTCTCGGAAGAGGACTGGCAGACCAAGGGCAGGAGAGAGCCAGCCCAATAAGAATGTCTATCAGCTTGTTGGAGAACAGCATGAAACCAGCTTGCCAGGTGAGCAGAAGATTGGAGAGAGAGAGTGGGGGAGAGAGAGGGAGGGAGGGAGGGAGAACTCATGCACAGCAGCCTCTATTTCTTTTTAATTAAACTCTTCAATCAAGTTCCCCTCCCCCGTGAGCACGCACACACGCACATATTTTGCGGCTCCCAGTGTTTTCTTTTCTCTGGGAAACAGGTCCAAGTGGCTTTTTGAGTGTTTAAGGTTGTCGACCCCTAACCTAGGAGGTATTTTAGTAGCGGGATATAATCCTGCGTCAATATTCATTTGCTTCAGCTGCCTAGCATACATCCTATTCAGAGTCCTTACCCATTTAATTTAATCCTTGCGGTTCAAAAATGTGCTCTGATGCTGCATATAGTTTCCATTTGAAGCAGCCTTATACCAAATCTATTGCACAGTACAAAATCAACATGGCACAGAGCAGTTCCCCATGCTGGCTGGAGAATTCTGGGAGTTGAAGTCCCCATAACTTAAAGTTGCCAAGGTTGAGAAACACTGGCAGAGAGAGAGAGTTTTTGTGTTGGCTTCCCCTGAGTGACCTTTGTTGGAATTCTTATAGCTCATCTCAAATCCAGCTAGGTTGGAAGGAGGCACATAATTCCCCCTTTTTCCCCACATGTATAACTATTTCAGTGATATCTACTGTCTAGAAAGAGAAGTTAATGTGCTTCATTGAATGTCGCTTTCCCTGAAATGAAAGAAGTGTGTAGGCTTGAAGGGCAATTCTCCAGTGGCAGAAGAAAAAGAAAGATGATTCCATGATCCCACTACGGAAGCTGATTCATATGTGACACACAGGGATATCAGAGTAGGAATCCAACACTTTGAACCAAAGCAGAGCTTCAGAGGTGGGTTTATGTTGCAGTTCATGGAAATGCATCCATCAGCTGCTGGTGTCAGTAGAAACCTGGAAGAAACAGCAGCTGCTTCATGCCCCAAGGAGGGAAATGGAACAAAGGTAGCTTCAAAATAGATCTGAAAGTCTGGGTTTGTTTCCTATGAATCTCACTGAAGAATGAAGGGCCATTTATTCCATCATTCTTTTGTTTAATTGATAAAGATCAATTAAAATGCTGACTTCCTCAGAAAAGAGGCAACCAATCATATTAGATCTTCTGCCAGAAAGCATATTAATAGTGTTTCTGCTTCATTTGTGTAAGTTTTTTTTAAAAAAATAATAATATTGTACTATGAAATTGGGCAATCTAACCAGAGTTTTATGGTTTAATCTTAGACATGATTAGCTGGAACTAATTTTCATTCTCAAAAATTGCACTGAAAGGAATTTCATTGATTCTGCACCTAGTTATATAAGGTAAGCAATGGCAACAAAACCGTGTAAATTGGTCTGATTTTAAATGTCATCATCTAAGTCAAATAAGTGGCTTCCAGACATACAAGGCAACCCTGTTACATTTCTTTTATTCCATATCTTGCTCTAATCAGTTACATTCCTTCCTAAGAACTCCAGAAGATCCAGCAACATTCTAAGACAGTGGTTCTCAACCTTTCTAATGCCGTGACCCCTTAATACAGTTCCTCATGTTGTGGTGACCCCCAACCATAAAATTATTTTCGTTGCTATTTCATAACTGTAATTTTGCTACTATTTTGAATCGTAATGTAAATATCTGATATGTAGGGTGTATTTTCATTGTTACGACTTGAACATAATTAAAGCATAGTGATTAATTACAAAAAAATATAGCAATGCTCTCTGGAGAAGCTTACGCTTCCTTGCTCAAAAATGTTGGGAGGGAGGGAAGGCAGATTGAAGGGGAAAGGAAGGAGATGGAGAAGGAAGGAGATTGAAGGGGGAAGGAAAGAAAGAAAGGAAGGAAGGAAGGAAGGAGAGGGAGATTGAAGGGAAGGGATGGAGTTGGAGATGGAAGGAAGGAAGGAAAATTGAAGGGGAAAGGAAGGAGATTGAAGGAGATTGAAGGGGGAAGGAAGGAAGGAAGAAAGGAAGGAGAGATTGAAGGGAAAGGGATGGAGATGGAAGGAAGGAAGGAAGATTGAAGGGGAAAAGAAGGAGATCGAGAAGGAAGGAGATTGAAGGGAAAAGGAAGGAAGGAAGATTGAAGGGGAAAGGAAGGAGATGGAGAAGGAAGGAGATTGAAGGGGGAAGGAAGGAAGAAAGGAGAGAGATTGAAGGGGAAGGAATGGAGATGGAAGGAAGGAAGATTGAAGGGGAAAGGAAGGAGAAGGAAGGAGATTGAAGGGGGAAGGAAGGAAGGAGAGAGATTGAAGGGGAAGGAATGGAGATGGAAGGAAGGAAGATTGAAGGGGAAAGGAAGGAGAAGGAAGGAGATTGAAGGGGAAAGGAAGGAAGAAAGGAAGGAGAGAGAGATTGAAGGGAAAGGGATGGAGATGGATGTATGGAAGGAAGGAAGGAAGGAAGATTGAAGGGGAAAGGAAGGAGATGGAGAAGGAGAAGGAAGGAGATTGAAGGGGGAAGGAAGGAAGGAAGGAAGGAAGGAAGGAGAGAGATAGATTGAAGGGGGAAGGGATGGAGATGGAGATGGAGATGGAAGGAAGGAAGGAAGGAAGATTGAAGGGGAAAGGAAGGAGATGGAGAAGGAAGGAGATTGAGGGGGGAAGGAAAGAAGAAGAGATTGAAGGGGAAGGGAAGGAGATGGAAGGAAGGAAGGAAGGAAGAAGAGAGATTGAAGGGGAAGGGATGGAGATGGAAGGAAGGAAGGAAGATTGAAGGGGAAAGGAAGGAAGGAAGGAAGGGAGAGATTGAAGGGGAAGGGAAGGAGATGGATGGATGGATGGATGGAAGGAAGGAAGGAAGGAAGGAAGGATTGATCGATCTTTGGAGAGTCATGTTTTTCCAGATCGTGATGAACTCCAACTCCCAGCATTCCCCACTCTTCCACAGTGCTTTTTCGGGCTGCTGGGGGCGGAGCACAGCCGGGTAACCAGGAGGCGTGGGGATTGGCTCAGCGCCGCAGCTCAGCTCAGCCAGCAGCAGCAGCGCGTTGCCTGAGCAGGGCGGGAAGAGAGGGGGTGGTGGTTTGCAAGTCATGAAAGCAGTGTCCACACGTTCAGGGTGCAAACGCCTTGGACAGTTTGCCTCCCCCATCCCTTTATTTACTGATCTGCCACAAGCTCATGCAAACAAGCCCCGAGGAGTTCTGAACGAGCGGTCGTTTTAAAAAAAAGCTTTCAGCAACGAGGCAGAAAGGAGAACCCACTCACGGCTTTTTTCCCCCTTTCTCGGCGACTGGGAAGGCAGTCTCTTTCCTCTCTCTTTCTCTCCTCCCTCTTTCTATTTCTCTTTCTTTTCCTCTGTTTCTCTCTCTTTCCTCTCTCTCTTTCTCTCTCTTAATGGCAGTATTGTCGGAGGTCTCCACTGCCCCTGGCCTCAGCTGAACAGGCGGGGAGGGGGAGCAGAATGGGAGGCAGCGGTTCTGGCAGTGGTGGCGGTAGCACGGCAGCATTGTTGAGGTTCCTCACCGCCGGCCCAGCTGCCACCCCGCCGCATCCTCAGCCAAAGGAGCGGGCAGGGGGAGCAGGATGGGAGGCAGCGGCTCCAGTGGCAGTGGTGGCAGCACGGCAGCATCATTGGGGTTCCTCGCTGCCACCGCCGCTGCCCCCGTCCCGGCCGCCGCATCCTCAGATGAATGGGCAGGGAGGGGAAGCAGGACGGGAGGCAGTGGCTCCGGCGGCAGCAACAGGGCAGCATTGTCAGGGTCCTTACTGCCCCCGGCCCGGCCGCCGTCCCCGCTGGGACTCTGCGCTGCCTGGCCTCACCCTCCGCCCATCGATAGAGCTGCGGTGGAGGCAGTGCCCGC
The DNA here is from genome assembly GCA_034064705.1 of Bothrops alternatus. Taxonomy (NCBI): domain Eukaryota; kingdom Metazoa; phylum Chordata; class Lepidosauria; order Squamata; family Viperidae; genus Bothrops; species Bothrops alternatus. Next base: position 3,615,140 of record JARGCV010000033.1, read on the forward strand.
CCAAGCCGCCTGGGAGAGCATCAGGAGAAAGGAGAGGAGGAGGGCGAGGAAGTAGTCACCCTAGCCGGGACTCCGCGCTGCCCAGCCTTGCCCTTCGCCCATCCAATGGAGCCACAGTGGGAGCTGGTGCTGCATGGCCCCTACCAGCCCCTCTGCCAGCCTGGCTGCTCCCCCCCAGGCAACCCTCTGCTGCTTTGGGGGCAGCAAGAGGAAGAAGGGGAGCAGGAAGGGGAGGGCTCTCCTCTCCTACCTTTGCTGAATCTCCTTCTTCCTTCCCAGCAGCCTGGATTCCGGCGCACCTTCCTGGCCAGCAGGTCCAATGGTTGGGCTGGCTGGGGATCGCAGGGCCTGGTCTCCCTTGGGCCGTGGCTTTCCGGAGGGCTGGCCCGCTCAGTGGAGCCTCCAGTGGGCCGCTCCCAGCAGGGATCCCGGGGCTTCCCCGGGCGGCTCCAAGCCATGAGGCCCTGGCTGCGCTTCTCCCAGGGGGTGGGGCACCCGGGCGCAGGGCCAATCAGGAGCTCTGCAGGAGGTAAGTCCACCTGAGAGAGAGAGAGAGAGAAGGGAAGCGAAAGTGCCTTTCTCTCTCTCTCTCTCTGCAAATGGCGGAGGAGGCCATGCGGAGCGGAGTCTCGGTTCCTAAGACCATCGGAAATGTGTGTTTTCTGATGGTCTTAGGCGACCCCTGTGAAAAGGTCATTCGATCCCCAAAGGGTTCGCGACCCACAGGTTGAGAACCACTGTTCTAAGACTTCTAGTATAAATGGTTAACCACTATGATAAAATAAGATAACCTTTATTATCATTTTTTACTGTAGGCACATTGGCACACATTAAAAATGAAATTCTGTTGCCTGCTGTAAAAGTGTACACATACATAACATACATACAGTATAAACATGCTACATACCTACATATGTATCTACCCCTTGTCAACGCTGCTAACATTGGATGTTCTTGCTTTGACAACAGATAGAAATGTAGCCATCTTTTCTCTATCGCTTTTAGAGTTTGTTGATGCTGGGAGTGGGAATGTGGATGAGAGTCCAGCTAGTCATAACAATAATAACTCAGCCGTGGGAATCCAAGGTTATTGCACCCAGAGTTGATAAAGATTTGGCGGCTAGAAAGCTGGGGAGAAAGCCCACGCTTCAAGCTAATTGGGAAATGTAATTTATGACTGTTAATTGGAGGAGGGAATTGTGCTTTACTACTTTGTGCCAAGGGGAGGGGAATTCAGTTTTTGGCTTTAACTATGTAATGCCAATACTTTGTTTCTCAAATAAAAGATTCTTTAAGGTAAACAGTGCCTCAAAGTTCTTTTGAAGAGTTTCATCTGTCAGAACCATGACACCCCTTACATATAAATACATATAAATATTCATCACTGTCCATCTTTAATACATAGCAGAAAGAAGAAGCTTGAGAGCTCATAAGATTGATGCTGTATGGAACAAAACTGTGACTGAATCTGTCTGTTCTGCTTCTGATACCATAAAGCCTCCCCCCAAAAGTTAATAAGGAAAACAGGTTGTGAAGAGGATGTGTAATGTCCCAGACAATACTGTGGACCTTGCTCAAGCAAAGCTTATATGCTTTGTCCTGGATAGAAGGGAGTGAACTGCCAATAATCTTTTCTGCCAACCTCACCACTCTCTGCACCGCCTTCCTGTCTGATGCAGTAATGCTTCCAAACCAGACTGTGATGCTGTATGACAATCATCCCTCTATCAAAAGTGGTAAGGACAGGGGAAGGAAGATATATTTTTCTCATGTGACACAGAAAATGCAGGCGCTGCTGTGCCTGCTTCATCAGTGTCTTGCTGTTGAGCGACCAAGCCACCCTACTCGTTAGCTGCATACCCAGAAATTTGATGCTCCTAACCATTACCACAACTAAATCATTAATACACAGAGGCATGTGGCTGTGCCTGCCTTTTCTGAAATCGACAATGAACTCTTTAGTTTTTCCAATGTTTAAAACTAGGCTGTTTTTATTATGCATATTTCACAAAATGGTTGGTGGCAAACCTTGCACAACAGTCATGGATCAACAGGGTGAACAACAGTGGACTTAGGATGCAGCCCTGGGGAAAACCTGTGCTCAATAAAATGATGTTAGAAATATTAGCCCCAACTCGTACATACTGGTGTCTACCAGTAAGAAAATCAAGAAGCCAGTTGCACAAAGGAGTATTAAAGCCTAAAAGGCTAGTCTACTAGATCTGAGAAATGATTGTATTAAATGCCAAACTAAACAGCATTCGCACGTGAGTATTTCTTTCCTCTAAATGCACCAAGCTCAAATGGAGAACAGAAGAAACAGCATCCTCTGTAGAGCGATTTGGACAGTAAGCAAACTGAAGTGAGTTAAATGCTGGCAAGAGGCTATTTACAATAATGTCCTTTATCAGCCTCTCAAAATATTTCATAATGATGGATGTAAGTGCAACGGTAATCATTGAGATCCATAATTGTAGACCTTTTTGGCACTGGCAAAATAATGGCCATCTTAAAACACGATGGGACCACTGCCTGCTGCAACAAAAGATTGAAAATATTTGTAAGAACACAAGCCAGCTCATCTGCACATTCCCTAAGAATGCCCAGGGATATTATCTGAGCCTTCTGTCTTCCAAATGTTACCTTTCCACAATGTCCTACAGACTGAGGTAGCATCAAAACTAAGCACTTGCTCACCAGGATAGGGCACAGCTTTCCTTGCAGGAATGCTATTTGATGCCTCGAATCTTCCCCCCAAAAATGTGTTCAGCTCATTTAAGAAGTCTGTGTCGCCCTTGCATCTTGATGGAGCCACCTTATAATCTATGATGGCCTGGATTCCTTGCAACATATGCCTGGGGTTCATTGGGTCATGAAAAAAATTCTGAACTTTCTACTAACTAATTTGTGTATTTAACCATAAACACTAAGCCTAACAATGAAATATTTAGATCTAAACAACTATCTAAACATTTCATTGCTAGGCTTAGTGCTTATGGTTAAGTACACAAAGTGCAACTGCTGGCTTCCCAAAATAACTTATGTAAACCATGTAAATCAACCACCATAAAAAAGGTAATAAGAATGCCATGTGGGCTACATTGTCAGGGCTTAAAAGAATTCATCTGGTTAGGGTTATCAGCAAGCTACTTGTAATTGTGATTTTATTGTTTACTTGGATAAGAAGGGGAGAATGGTTCGACCAAACCTATAATAGAGCTTGCCACAGAAACTTAACACCATATAGGCTGCTGAGGGCCTCAAAGCAGGAATGGCTTGCTGGGATGCCTAATGTTCTGAAGGATATATGGTGACCCTAGTACTGTTGGGTAGAGTGTAAGGAATGGTCTGAGTAGGGGCAAAAATGAGTGTAGGTATAAATGCCTTGGCCTGGGAGTTGGGGTCTAGTAAGAGGAAGGAACTAAAGGAAGGAGAGAGGGAAGGGAGGAATGTCGAGATTGTGCTGATCAGGGATAGATGTGACAAGAATCTGAGAGCTGACCATACTTGGAGATGTTGAGACTGCTATTTGGTGTCCAGCCCTTTAACTATTTGAATAGATTATCATATCCTCAATGGCCTTAGATTCCAAGTGCTGTTTTTGAATGCCAGGTTAGCCTGTAATAAATCTGCTCTTATTTATGATTTCATCATGGATGAGGCAGCCAATCTGGAAATGTAACTGAGATATGAGTAGGCTCGGGGTGGGGTGATCTCCTCTTGGAAATATGCTTCTGTGAATTTCAGGTTTGGCATCAACCAAGAGCCCAGGAAAAGTGGGGAGAGGTAACTATTGTCATCCATGAGTCATTGAGAGCTCTCAGAAGCTCTGCATCACAGACAAAGCAGACATGAGCCCCTCTAGGTGAAGTTGGGATGATTGAGTCCCTCTGCTGCACATATCATCCCTGTCTGATCTAATGGATTTTGTTGCTAAGTTGGTTATACAGTCCCTGATTCTATTAGTTCTCGGGGATTTCAATTTGTTACCAGTAACTTGAGTCTGAGACAGCTCAGAAATTGATGACCTCCATAGAAACCATAAACCTATCCCAAGTGATGTAGTATACTGGCAGTTGCACTATTTGTCTGAAGAAGTTACAATGTCATCTGGTAGTGAAGGACATTATCATCCTTCCATTGTAGTAGTCAGATCATTCTCTGATTGCTTTTCAACTTGCTGATATCACCCTGCCCTATAAGGAGACAGGGCCTACTGTATTAGATTGACTTGCCCCAGCAATTTATGAACCCTGTTGGAGTTCCAGAAGTACCTGGGAATTATCTCTAGAAGCTTCTGATTAATTTGGCCAAGATCTCAGTTGCAGTTTGGAAAGGGTGGGTGGTAAAGTTTTTGGATCATATGGCCCCTATGTGGTCTCTGTGTGCTGATCCTGGAATGTACCTTGGTTTTTTTAAAAGGATCTCTATAATATGATGCACCAGAAAAGATATCTGAAGTGCTGCTGGGGTAGACTAAAGAATGAGTCTGATTGGACATAAATAAGAGCCCATATTTAGGATTATATTGTGATGAAGTGCCCTTATTGCATTTGCAGCGCTGTTTAGTACAACTTGTTCCTTTCTGGGGAGAGACAAGCTACTGGAACTTTCACAGGACTGCCTGTGAATAATATTTAAGCTATTTGGCAGATAAACTCACTCAGATCTTCTCAGACTTAGATTTTAACTAGGGCATGGTCTCATGTTGTTAAGACTGCCCAGGAAGTGAAATATAGTTGGATTCATGCAGTTGTGTTGGCTTGAGAAAGACTAGTTCCTTCAGCATTGAAAGGCTATCACTAGATCCACCAATCCTGAGCAATCATTGTCCAATCTCTAACCTCCTCAGTCTAAGACAGTGGTGGCGAATCTATGGCACGGGTGCCACTCAGAGCCCTCTCTCTGGGCACGCACGCCGTCGCCCCAGTCCTAGGCCTTCAGCTGGGTTTTATAAAACCTTTTTGCTTTAGGTCTCCACCACCGTGTTAAAAAAAAGGTTCAATTAATCAGTCAATTTCAACTTCTCGCGGGGAAAAAAAAAGATCTTGCAAAGTTGGAATTGATTGATTGAACTTTTTAGTTCCACCCAGTCTGTTACCACCGCAGCCATGCCCATCCAATGGGCCATGCCCACCCAATGGGCCACACCCATCCGGCACCCGACAAGGCATAAGTGGGTTTTGGGTTGCAGTTTGGGCAATGGACCAGGATACTTGCGGGACCATCTTCTGCCTCATGAATCCCATCGACCGGTTAGGGCACATAGGGTTGGCCTCCTACAGGTCCCGTCTGTTAGGCAATGTCATCTGGCGGGGCCCAGGGCTAGGGCCTTCTCTGTTGCTGCCCCAGCCCTCTGGAACCAGCTTCCCTCAGAGGTTCGTACTGCTTCCTCCCTCCTAGCTTTCTGGAAATTGTTAAAGACACACTTATGCCGACAGGCTTGGGGCGTATGAGCTGTGCTCCACCCCTGGGCCTAGGAATGTCCCTCCATCAGCGAATGTGAGTTGACTGAGCTTGTATGTTGTATGAATGTGATTAATTTTATTGTTATAATTTTATTGCACTGTTTGTAAGCCGCCCTGGGTCCTAGGAGAAGGGCGGCATATAAGTTTGAGAAATAAATAAATAGAAATAAACTTGGTCTCTAAAAGGTTCGCCATCACTGGTCTAAGATGATAGTCGGACAACAGGTTCAGAGGCTCTGGAGGAAACCTGTTTCAGTCAGGTTTAAGTCCAGGGTAAGGTACAGAGCAGGATTTCTAACAACCTTAAAGGCAGCTGGAATAGGAATAGCATACCCACCCTTGTGTTCCTTGATCTCTCAGCAGCTTTCAATATTATCAATCCTAGTATCTTGGACTGAATGTGAGGTCTGGGTGTGAGAGGTGTTATTAATGATGGTTCTCTTGCTTTCCCTGTGGTTGGTTTTAGTGTTATTAAAGGGAGGAGAGGTTGAGCCCATGGCCTCTCATTTGTGGAGTGGGTACATGAAATCATCCATCACTTCAGAGCCCAACATCTTCAGAGTATTGTGCATCTTGATCCAAAGACTATTCAAATGATGTTGTCTATGTCCCAGTCTCTGGAAGCTGTGGAAGTCCAGATAGACAGGAGCAAACTCAAGCAAAATCTTGAACAAGATGGTTGTGGATATTTGTTTCCTCCTCCAATGCCTGGTCTGGGAACTTTCTATCCTTTGTCTGAGGTGGTCCCAGAGAATATAATTCCTGCTTGAAAAGCAGGTGGCAGCTTTAACTAAGAGAGCCTTTGCACACATCCGTTTAGCGCTCTAATTTTGTCCAAACTTCAGTTGAAAAGTCCTTCAGATGATCATTTGTGCACTAGTCACTTCATAAATGAACCGTTGCAATGATCTTTACATGGGCCTACACTTGAAAAATCCTTGGAATGATTTTTACATGGGCCTACACTTGAAAATCCTTGGAAGCTATACTGGTAATAGGAGCAGTAATGAACATGCTGTGCTCCACCCATCTAACACCACTGCTCTGTGACCTGCACTAGTTGTTGGTTGGCATCTGAATGTAATTCAAGGTGTTGTTTGCCACTCTAAAGCCCTTCATAGCATAGGGCCTGGCTTTTTGAGGGACTGCCTAGCTTAGATAGTTTCTGCTCAAGGGGTAAAATTAGGTATACTATAGATCAGCGGTTCTCAACCTTTTTCAGGCTGCGACCCCGGCCTGCGCCGCACATGCATGGCGCGACCCCGACCTGCACCGCGCATGCGTGGCACAATGGCCCGCGCCACACATGTGCCGCGCAACAGCCCGCATCGTGCATGCGCCGCGTGACGACCTGCATCGTGCATGTGCCGCGCGACGGCCCCCCTGCACCAGCCGAGGGGAAAAGGGGAAAAAATGGCGGACTGCGGTGTTTGGCGACCCCCGTGAAATGGTTGTTTGACCCCAAATGGGGTTGCGACCCACAGGTTGAGAACCGCTGCTATAGATCATCTTGATCTAGGAACTCAATAGGTCCAGTGTGATATCTACTGGAACTTAGGAAATGTGCCTTCTCTGTTGCAGCAACTGCTCTCTGGAATAACATCCTCCCATTCATATGGCTCTCATCCTGATGATGTTCAGAAACTGTTTGAAATCCTGGCTATTCCTCTAGGCCGTGAGGTAAGATGGTTGTCCAGTTCGGTAGAGTTATTTTGCTTGCTTGTGTGGTTCTTCTGGATGCATATGGTTTGTTTCTTCATTTCACTGTTTCTTGGTTTTAAAGTGAAAGCTGCTCAGAGTTATTTGGGGTCAGGCAGCCTTTAAATTGTAGAAGCATATATCAGTGCTTTCCTTGTATTGGTCTGTAATTACTGGAATTCGGGCTATTACAAAGTTGGTCTAAATGCATTAAAGAAACAGGCACATAATAACAAGAAAGCCAAGAAAACACACAAACAGGCATTTATACTGACAAATCACATCATGTTTGTCTTCATATGCTATTAAAAACATATATACATAATCAAATGCAATAGATTTGCTGCAAATCACGTCTGTAGCAGCAAGGCCATAATATTACACATACAATGAGTTTTTTACAACAATATTGCAATAGTAAATAAGAGTTATTAGAATGTATATTTTCCACAGTCCTTTAAGAATTCTTTTTTCTTAGCAACAAAAAGCAACCTTCTTGTATATCACATTCCTTTTAACCACATAAATCCTGAAACATGTAATTTCACAGATTTTAAGGAACAAACTTAGCTTTCTGGAAAAAAAATTCTGTCCTTTTTAGAGTATAATTTATCTGTCTTCTGGCCACCTGTTTAGAACAGCAGAAAGTGTATAGACATTGAGGAAGTACACATATATCCTTCAGAGAAAAAAATAATCAATTATTTTCAGTGATTTATTGTTGCCTCACTGACATTCAGAATTCTATTTTAGATTGTTTACAGACTAACTTTGTAAGCAACACCATCTATTTGTACTTCCTTATTGGGAATTGTTTGAAATTAACTATTTAACCAAAAACTTTCTGACTTTTAGTCCCACATTAAAAGCAAATGATGGCTTCTGATTTTAAAAGTGTTCTCTTTGTGGCGCCATCCAAATCTGATCATGATATCCTTCTTTTAGGCCCCTATCTAATTGCTGGGTCATTGCATGCCATGGCTAAATCCAATTTCAGTCGGCCTTAGCACTGAGGTAAAAAAAATCATCCACCTCCAATCTAACTGACTCCAGAATGGAAAAATCAAATCACCCTTTTGCCACTTGTCCAGTGGTTACATGCCTTGCCAGAACACAGTGGGAAGGGTTAGGCCTTGAGAATTGGAAATTCTTCAAAATAACTGAATAGTTTTTGACTGGGGATGTAGAATTTATTTAAGTGTATTTTTTTCTAATGCTTTAAATGCTAGTACTAATCATGACTCCAGGCCTATCATTATAGGTGTGTTTTTAATTCAGCTCTCTGAGAGATAGATATTAAGAAATTCATATTCCCATTTTATGAGCTCTAAATTATTATTTCCCTTTAGCCAGTCAATGAGTTTTTAATCTGAGAAGGGATGAGTAGGCAGAAGGCAGAAAAACAGAAATACACTCTTGAATAGCCACGCACCTTAGACCTACTTAATCCTAGGTAGGATGTGTTTCCATGTACAGGAGGGGAGCCTCCAATGAAAATACTTAAATGAGACAAAAGTGGCTGGTTGAAACCATTTTCACATTAGTAGTCCCAAAGGTGTTGTTGAAAAGGCAACTGGACTTTTTGTTTTTTTTCCCCTTGAAAACGTTTAGCTTCTCATTCAAGCAGCTTTTTCAGTTCTGAACTGAAAGGAACTGAAGAAACTGAAATAAAGTTCAGTTGCTTTTTGAACAGCACCTTTGGAACAACCATGACCTGGATAACTGAGAATCTCCATAGACACTTCCCATCAGAACTTTTGGCAAGAGACCGCTTGGTAATAAAACCAATATTAGATCACTACAGTGATGGATGGATAATGCTGTAAGTCAGAACTCTGTCAAACAAGCTTGGTTCCAGTAACTCTATGAGGCATAGTTTTCTTGGTAACTGTACAGAAGTGAATCACAACTGCCATTTTCCAGGTTTTGTTTTTTTTTAAATGGTCAGTTTAGTCTACAGGTCTAATATTTGCTGTAATCTCCAGTCCAAATGCTTGACAGGCCAGCCCTACTTAACCCGTTTTTGAAATAAGTCTAACTACACAAACAGTGCTGTATAAATTGCTAATGCAGAAATGGTCTGGGGACACAAGGCCCCAACCTCTCCAATCAAGGCCTGCTCGTGTTGATACCCACCAAGGGAATCAAGTCAAGAAGATCCACTCACACCATCTTCCTAGCAAAATACTCCAAAGAATGCTGTGTCCATCCCATCCATTCCTATAGCACAGCCAAGAATGACATTACAGGTAGTCCTCAACTTATGACCACAACTGAACCCAACATTTCTGTTGCTAAGTGAGACATTTGTTAAGTGAGTTTTGCCCCATTTTATGACCTTTTTGCCACAGGTGTTAAGTGAATCCCTGCAATTGTTAAATTAGTAACCGGGTTGTAAAGTGAATCTGGCTTCCCCATTGACTTTGCTTGTCAGAAGGTCACAAAAGGTGATCACATAACCCCAGGACACTGCAACTGTCATAAATATGAACCAGTTGCCAAGCATCCAAATTTTGATCCCATGACCATGGGGATGCTACAACAGTTGTGTGAAAAATGTCATAAGTTCCTTTCTCAGTGCCATTGTACTTCAGGCAGTCACTAAATGAAAGATTGAGAGCGTTACCTGTACATCTTTGAAGACCCCAGCAAGAATTCAGATTCCCTTATGCGTTAAACTCTCCAGGTGGGACCACAAAAGAAGAAAGAAGAATATGTGTTCACTATCATGTCTACTTATTTCTCAGGGACAGCAAACACTCCTGGGAGAAGGGCTCTGCTCTCTGATTAAACAGCAGAGCAGAAGGAACAGAACACATAATAAGAGAGACTAGTGAGAAATGGAGACGGTGGGGAAGGCGGGAAGCAGATCTGAATGGGTGACCACACCAAGTGTGGGATGCAGTGAATGAAGTTTCAATTTTGGAGATGGGGAAATGCTTTCTCTTGGATCAAGCTTACCTTTGCCGCCGCCCCTCCCCTGCCAAATGTCAAGTGAGGCAAATCAGAGACAGTTGCTGGACTTCAGTTTATACTGCAAATACTCTAATCATTCACACATACCATCGAATAAATCACTTCCATTGTACAGCATTTGCATTGTTTCCATGCACTCATGAGGTTTAGAAACATGCATTTTATATGCAAGAAAAGGGAACAGGATGACCTTTAGAGTGCAACTACATCTTGGGACAGAGAAGGAGGGCCCTAGCAACCACTTCCTGGCCCTTCTAGCCAACATAGACAATGAAGAAAGCTACTTATTTTGATATTTGTGGAATCAATGTCTTTTACATTGCTGGGCCTTTGGGAGAATTGTGTTCCAGCACCTGACAGAACCTTAAATTCTTTGTAAATATTTCATAACATCTTTCAATTACTTGAAAGTAACTGATGAATGAAACCAAAAGAACAATAGAAGAAGAATCATACAGGCATTTTGAAACAGCTTTTTAAAATACACATTATAATCAAATTACACTTATTTGTAGAATATTTGTATCATTATTTAACCTTTAGTCTTAAAACCATGAAAGAAATAACATATATCCTCTGTATATCCAGGGTCTGGGTCCCATTGATCCTCCAAGAAATCTGAATATCTCAAAAGAAAACCTATGCAGCTCCTACATACAGAAATGCCTTACTTTGACACCCACTTATTTCTGGCTCCTTTAGGCCAACTGTATAGGACCGCAAGATTAGCCATTTAAGTAAAACCATTCATGTTACCACTTACTGCTCTGTATTTAGTCAATTTCTCTCCATCGCTCCCCAATGTGTATAGGCATGCCAGAAAGCATGTTTTTTTTCTACACAACACACACACACATAGACACACTCCTTTGTGTGCACAGTGAATTTAGCTAGCAGTCACGTTAGCAGAAGAAAAGACATCTCCTTATCAGGGCCTTTGTATGGCCAATGAAACCATTTGAAGATGAGGTCAAAGTATTATCTAACTTCACACAAAGTTTCAAACCTAACAACAAAGTGCTTGATTCAGAAATAAGTCTTCTTGTGAGGAAGTATTCTCTCAAGCTGGCATTCATTTTCCTGTGGTTAAACTCTTATCATAATTTTAGCTTTAAAATCTTTCATTTCCATCAGTTATAGCTGAATTAGTATCTGTTGTTTCTTACCAGCCTAATCCTGGACATTGGGTCTTGTCCCACTTGTACAATGATATAAACATGCCCCAGCGGTCTCTCTTTTGGCTTAAAAAAGTTGTCACCATAGTCTAGGTCCCAGCCAATGAATTCCCAATCCCGTTTTCAATTGCCCAATTGTTTAACTAGTATTTAAGTTGGCAGCATCCAATGACAGCTGGAAGATAAACAAAAATCTGTTGTTTCACCATCTATTATGTTGGAGGTGCAGCCAGATGACCGTTAAAGTCTGGGCTCAAAGTGGTATTAATTGACCATTTGAGGCTGATGCAGATTTGCTCCCTCCTCTTCGGTTTCTGCACAGTCAAATTTATCTCCATTCTGTTGCCTTTCTAAGAACCAAACCTGGTAGTGTTGGGTCAGTGGTCTATTAGAAGAAGCCTAAAGAGGGTAGAGAGAGTGCTACAACTGCAGTGTCATGACTGGCAGATATCTTTCCTCTCAGTTAACATGCCCAAAAGAGTAAAACTGATGGAATCAACCAATCATTTTGCTTATCATGTATTACAGGTGCGAAATCAGGAGGGCATCATTTGTGTTAGCCTTGTGAGATGAGCCATATAAGAAACACAATGAGAAACACTAGCTCTGTCTTTACTGTGAGGTTATATTTAACAAAATCTTGCAATACTGAACATGTTCCTCCCTTCCTTCATGTTTACTCTCCCCAAAATTGGGGAGGGTCCCTTCTAAAACTCTTTTCCACCTCTCTTCCTCCAGTGTAAAATCTTGTTTAGCAGACCATTGTTCTAGGACTAGGTTGTGGCTCTTTCTCCCACATATCATTACTCCTGGCAGTAAAAGAGTAAAAATAAGAATTAAAATAGTAATTATTTCTTTGAACTCGCTTCTGCAGAGCAACTTCTACAGAAAGATAGGTACAATGGTTTGTAATATGTGCCCTGGAATTGCATTCATGCTAAGATGACAGAATCAGGAACAGGAACATCTCTGTAACCCTAAAGAGAGAGTTACAACAAAATAGGATGTCAGTAACAGGGGTTGAAGAAATACTTGCTCTGTGAGAACAAGACGTCCTGTAAGTCCAAATGAAGAAATAAGCTTAGATAATTTCTGACAGCTAACCAGGTATGAAACACTTTTTGCCACAGTGGGAGCTTTCTTCAAATCAGGAAATGCATCTAATTAATGAGGGATAGCTATAGCTGACTATCAACTATCAACAATGCTTAGTTTATTCTTTTAAAAGCTGCATTTTATAATCAATGTAGGTCTACAGCAGCAGATAAGGCTGTATTCTGTTTCAATACTGGCAACACTAATTGAATCTAATTATTGGTGTGGTTCACACAATAACTAAGCTTAGCCTTTGGTTTTTCAAACCCTACTAATATATTTCATACTATGATGATTTAAACCAAAGCCTGCGCAATGCATTAAATCAGCCAGTCGGAGGGGGTAATGCTCAGATAGTTTTGAAAGTTAGCTAATGACTATAAATATTAATATATTTTTAGAAATCATAGCACAGAGATAGTTTACTTTTGGCTTGTATTTCCTGCTATATGTTTATCTTCTGAGTTTTAAATCTGTGTCAGAGGGAATAAAGAAGACTGACAAACAATAGTTTTCCTAAAAGAAACACTTTCCAGTTTTTCCAAAGCACATTTGAACAACAATGGAAAATACTGTAGCCAAACCTTCCCAGTCAATCAGTGCTTAGCAACAGTTATCTCAGCCTTGGTTACATCCCATCTTGACTACTGTTCCATGCTTTATATGGTATGGAAATTGCATTTGGTTTAAAATGTAGCAAGCAGGCTGGCACTTGATGCAAGACAATGAAAGATCTTCACTAATGAGCACCATTTAATATGCCTGCATTGGCCTTTATAGCCATAAATGAACAAGAACTTAAGGATCACTTTTGTCATTCTGAAACTGGCCACTTACCTAAACCGATGGCAACAGTCTTTTTGAAGATCTTCCCAGCTTCTAGAAGCTTGTTATATAAACACCCACAATCACACACACACACGCGCGCGCGCATACACATATATACACAGACAAGGGTCTTTTGTGGGGCCCAGGAAGATTTGGTTGGTCTCCACTTTCCCACTACTGAGGGAAAATAGCAAAACCTCATCTCCTTCACGGCATTTTTATTTGCTGGTTGAATTATTAGGATTTTAAAAATGCCTATTTGATTTATTTTATTTTATTTTATTCTTATGTGTTACAATTTGTATTTTTAATTACTCTAACTCATTGTGAACATTCATGGCCAAAAAATGTGGAATACAGCTTAAATAAATGAATCAATATTGCCTGTTGAACCAGGCTGTTGGAACTGCTGAAAAATTCTTTACATTTCCTTCAATCCAATCCTAAAATCACCGAGCATTGTTAGATTTATAGTTTTGAATAAACTTCCATTGAAGAAATCCACAAACATAACCTAACTCTTAGCTCTCTCTACATGCAAAGCTCTAACAAATCTGCAATTTCCAGTAATACGTTCTTTATTCATGTTGCATCAAAGTTGAATGGGCTTTGAGCAATGCCAGCGACCACACAGCCATTTGAGTAGTGGATTTGGGTCCTAAGAGCTGTGGTGGTACAGTGGTCAGAATGCAGTACAGTATTGCAGGCTAAATCTGCTGACGGCTTGCTGCCAGCAGTTGAGCAGTTCGAATCTCACCGGCTCAAGGTTGACTCAGACTTCCATCTGTCTGAGGTCGGTAAAATGAGGACCCAGATTGTTGTGGGCAATAGGCTGACTCTGTAAACCACTGTAAAGCACTGTGAAGTGGCATATAAGTCTAAGTGCTATTGCTATCCACAGAAAGCAATGTTTGAAACCTGCAGCAATCCTAATATTAAAGGAAGTTCTTTAATTTCTAGTATGTATTGCAAAATACTGAGTGACAAATGGGAAAAAAAAGCATGTTACAGACACCTTGCAAGCAAGTTGCTACAGCTCTTCATTTGAGTTTCTTAAGGATCAGGGGACATTAGAAATTCTAAACATATTTGTGGTATGAGTGTACATCCTGAAGTTTTCAAAGAGGTGTAAATAATGTTGGCCTTTGTTTTCAGAAGAAGTATGGAAGAAATGCTATGATTATATTATTATTATACAGAAATATTCTGATTAATATATTTAGCAGGGATTCTAGAAATGATATTTGAAGGAATTCTTCATTTGCGAGTCCTAATAATTTTTCTCCTTTTTAAAAAAGGAGAAAAGAGAGAATGATAGGTTGACAGAAAAAAAAATACTGAATAGTTCCTTCAATGTTCATGAATGTCTTGAATTCCTGATGGATCTCAAAGCCTCCAGGATTTTTCCTTAGGTCTTCTTGTGGGAGGGAATAGATACAGTATGTCTCACCAGCAGATGTTTTGGTAACTGCAGATGGGTAATTAGGACCATTCCCCTGAGTTATACCACTGTTGCATGAGCCACACTACTCTGAGGTACCATTCAAGGTACTGGTTATATCACTTTTTAAGGTTTACATAGCAAAAGGCCAGGATATTTGATTGCCTTTGGTGGGGATGCTGCATGACCCTTTCCTTAAATTCTGTCATTTACTGGACCTCAGAGGCATGATTTCTCTGTATACTCCTCCCACACACACACACATACCTTTGGCATAACCTCTCATCTGAGATTTGAGAGGCTCCTACCTTCTGGAAGGCTATGATGACCGAAGCATTCGGGGAGGATGGGGCTGAGTCAGGTTCTCAAAAGTAAATAAAATAAAATCTCACCTCCATAGCTACACAGCAGCCAATAATAATGAAGGTTTTCCAAAGTATAAAATAGCAACCTTCACCTTCTGTGATTTCATTTATACAGTAGAAGAAACTATTCCTTTCAGGAGAAGAAGCAATTCACTAACTTTAACTCAACTGAGCCATGGCTGTTGAAATCAAGATGTTCCAATGAAAATGTTTATTTATTTATCTATCAAATATATTGGCTGCCCACCTTAGGGCAGTATAACTACTTCAGTGGTGACAGATAAGTTTCTAAAATGATATTACACAATATCAATACAGACTACCGAAGTAGTCTGACAAACAAGCGGCTTAAAAATCTGAAAGATATGGGAATTGTAACTGACACAAGACGTTAGGTTATAATAACCTAATGTAAAAGGGTAAAAAGAAAGAAGAATGCAGCAGACTGACTTGCTTCATCAAGTTTTGAGGCTGCTGATTTTATTTAAAAAAGGTATTTCAAAACACAAAGGGCTTTCTCTGCAACAACATGATAGGAAAGTTGAATGGGTACAGTAAAACCTACCAAGTCTGAGAAGATAAATTATGTAACAATTGCCATTATTGAGGATAATGCTTTGACAGGAAATGTTCATTGGTAAAGAGTGACAGTGGGAAATGAAATCACCAGAAGCAAACATCTGTTTTAGGGTGACAACATGACCTTGTTTGAAATAAATATTATAAACCAGAGAGTCCAAACTGTTGACCAAATTATGTATCTGGAGCATTAGAGAGCAATTATACCTACAATCTTACCAGTCAGATTTAGGATTTGAAAAATAAATTCTGAAGAATGCGCAGAAGTTAATAGAAGAAAGTCATAGTGAAATTATTTTACCATCCATTCAAAAGAATCATCAAAGAAGACATTCTATCGGGCATGGGACAATCCCAAAACAGACCCCAAACTATAATTCAGGGTTGAATTCTTTAACCAGCAATGTATTGTGTAATATTATGCCTTCTGTGTTCAAGATACACAGAAAATTATTATTATTATTAATTATTAATTTGACTTCTATGCCGCTCTATTCCGGAGAACTCAGGGTGGCTCACAACATAATAGAAATCAACATTTAAAAATACATATATATAAAATCCCTTAATTTAAAAAAACCAATCATTCAACATATACACAGACATACACTGGCTTGGGGCAAGATGTTAACTGCCCCAGGCCTGCCGGCAGAGATGTGTTTTAAGTAATTTACAAAAGGCGGAGAGGGTGGGGGTGATACGGATCTCCGGGGGGAGTTGGTTCCAGAGGGCCGGGGCCGCAACAGAGAAGGCTCTTCCCCTAGGCCCCGCCAGGCGACACTGTCTGGCTGACGGGACCTGGAGAAGGCCGATTCTGTGGGCCCTAACCGGCCGCTGGGATTCATGGGGCAGCAGACGGTCCCGTAAGTAACCTGGTCCGATGCCATGTAGGGCTTTATAGGTCATAACCAAAACTATTTGAGATGGAATACGGTATTTCAAAACTCCCCCTATATTTGAAAAATACCAATAACACAGGGCACCAGAGACAGTGTGGATATATGATGGCATGCACAATATTGATACACATGGTTCAGGTAATGACCTGAAAGATTTTTAAAGATGTATTTCAGCAATATCAACTTAAGAGGTTGGTCTGCAACACACACACACACACACACACACACACACGTAAGATGAGCACCCGTTCCCCCAAATGCTTTGGGTGAATACTTTTAATGCTTCCTGTAATACGTATTAGTGGAGGGTGCATCTTTTCAGCTGAAATTAAATATATATCTATGGTTCATAAGCACTCAGAAGAGGCTGGTTGGCTTCGTAAGCATTTTGCTAGATAAAAAGCTAGACCAGACTATGGGCCGTTAGAAATCAGTTAAGACTTTTACACTAAGGAAGCCAAGAAAGTGTAATTTTGATTAATCAATTGGATAAAAGTATCATTGTTTAATATGCAGGCAAGAAATGTTCCAGATGCTGAAATGATTAAAATGTAAAAGAAGTATTTAAAATATTTAATTCTGTCTTATTGATGTAGATACCAGAGCAGTACCCTGAGAAGCCTTGGAGAGGGAAAGGCTAAATCCAGTTATTTCATTGCTGTGACCCAAGGAACAAACGTATGAGCATCATTTGAGCTTCCTGCTTTAGTTACCAAAATATTATGGGCTGGTTCTGATAGAGTTAATTATCACTTCTCTATACCTCTGAGTCATGTTGATGTATTTTAGCATAATTCCTGAATAAGGCTAACACACATGATCATAAAACTATAATATTTATTACACATGGCAAATGATTGATTCTGTTCAGAAAGATTCCTAAGCTGCCTAGTTGGAAAAATATCTTCAAACTGGAGTCTAAAAAAATATTAAGAAATTATTCACAATGTCTGTAAACATTAAACTAATGGTGTTTTAAAAAGAAAGAAATAATATTCCCATAAATAAACTGACTCCATTAAATTTTTCCCCCTCTGGGGCTTATAGTAAAATAATGGAACTGTTGTGTACTTCGTTCACGTGCGAATGATGAAGACACATGGCGATGCTGAACAAACACTTTATTCTCCTTCTGCAACAACCAAGCAAAAGCAAAAGGCACGCAGGGCTTTTTATATGGCCAGAAACCCGGACAGTGTCAACCAATAGGAACAGAGCGTTTTCACGCCTTGCGCATGCTCACAAGGCTGTCACCACTCTGTCTGGTCCCTGGGCAGCTTTTGGAATACCCGGAACCAATGCAACATCCCGAGCCTGCTTTTGCAGGCTCAGGACACAACAGGAACTATTTTATTTTAGTGCCTCAAACTATTAAAAATACTGTCTATCTGTCTATCTATCATCTAAATTATATAAAGCCGCTTGACTCCATAACAATTCTGGACAGCATTCAACATTAAAAATAGCATGGAACAATTAAATTAAATCCTCACTGTTTTCCGTTTAATTTTCTTTTTGTTGCATCCTGGCTTTCTTTTCATCAGATATTGTGAAATCTTTAATTCTCATCAGTAATAAGAAGAAAATGCTATTGTGACGGTTTGTCATAGATGTACTGATGACTGCAAATAATATATTCAAATATTTCATTATTAACTCCACTGAATGCACAAGAGTTCTGCTTTTGCATTGGGACCAGAGATTGATTCTTCTTTGAGACACGGACAGACTGCAAAAGTGGTACATTCTCCAAAATGAAGATACAGAAATCCAAGGCCCTTGGAAGTGGTACTGATTCTAAATAGGCAATTCATAAATTTCTAGAACATAGGTAACATATTTTTCTCTGTCTCATTCTTGAGGTACAATATAATCTTTTCCATTACTGTGTCAGCAGTTATGTCAAATGTAATTAGTTACTGAAGTCAAAGAAAGAAGTTTGATAGCAGCTTAGTGGCATAATCACAGTTTGTACAGTACTTGTCAAATGCCTTTTGCCTATCTAGGTTGTTACTCTTATGTTCCTTTGACCTTACTTCAAAGTAATCAGACAGAATAAGGTTGGAATTTATTTCTGAATAGAAATGATAGAAGTGTTCTGTTAGTCACTCTATATTCCAGCTTGATAAGTTTATTTCTTTAAATACTGAATGAAAGCAACACATTTCCATCTTTCTCATTTGGGCACTAATCAGAACACGAAATATGAAAGAAGACATAGTGGTTGCATTCTTGTAACATTAACATATCAATCTGGCATTCCATTTGAATACTTTTTGTCATCAGATTTCGTATGCCTCTTTGCGAGCATTTTCTTCAATAAATTATGTATTGCTATTGCTTTTATTTATGCATTTGTTGCCATAACTACTTTTTGATTCAAGTCTAAACTAAAAAGTCTAATCACTATTTATTTTATTATTTCATTTGTTTGCCTGCCCTGCCTTACTAATGTTTGTGAGTCATTTTATAAAAACACACAAGGTTTCCTATCCATCACTCTTCTTTCTACTGTATTTTATAGTGAATTATCCACTGTGTGGAAATAGCTTGCAGATAAATGCCTTTTGATCAGAACATTTCCAAGACACTCACAAATAAGATGGGAGGACTAGCGGGGGGAAGGGGAAAGGATCAGGAAAGGATGAACTGTTATTTTTCCATGAATATATATTTAAGTTTTACAAATATTGGTTGTCACTGCTTTGTCTCAAAGTAATCTTGTATATGAGTGCCAAGGGAGCAGGCTCTTGGAGTGGTATGCATGATAAACATTCGGTAATTTAATATGATAGGGATTTAAAAAAAAAATTGGCGAGGCAACCATCAGAGAGGCAAAATAAAACATAGTTAATTCTACAGAGGAACAAACAAACAAAAGGGAAAGAAATAAGAAACAAGGCACAAGATTAATTCAGAGGATTACCGCATGCCTGTTTTTTCTTATTTATCATACTGATTTCGTTCCTAGGTTTTCTAATTGTTAGGATGTTTTTAAAAAGATAGTTTAAAAAGGGGAAAAGAGCGAGCCCTGTACATTTCCCTATGAGTTCTGTGGAGGGAGGGACATTAAGATCTCTTTTGACAGCATGCAGTGTTCCACAATCAGGCATCACTCATTCTCATCTTCTTGTTTTTGTCTCCTATCTCCTATCATTATGTCTCCAGTTCTGTTTTTAGACTGTTGCCCTTAGCCCAGCAAGTTCAATGGAGAGCTCTGAAGGTGATGATTTCTCTATATTGCTAAAAGCAAAATAAAACCTGGCTTCTCTCTCTCTCTTCTTAACTTTTCCAACTAGACAGAACATTTAAGAACAGAAGGCAAACAGATTGGGGTCGGGATAGGGGTGTAAAAGGAACCAGGAAGACATTTTTTAAACAGGAAAACAAACAAGCCAATCATTTGGGGGCAAAATATCAGTTCAATCTTACCTGCCAGCTGAAAGTAAGGACTTAGAGATGCCAGCTCTTTAGAAGGATGTGCGCTCCTGGAAGATCTCAGAAACGTAGCTTACATGACCAGGACTGAAAGTATCCAGGCTCAGAAAAGTACTGGACAAATTTTAATCTTTCTTCTCTTTCTAGATCTACCAGGGACTGAAGTCATGCAGGAAACAGAGAAACAGACAGCCAAAGAGGAACGTAGTTCCTGTTCTGAGAGATACCGGTCAGAAGAAAGAGGAGCTACAAATGCTCTCTTAGGTTTCACCCAGGCTTTTGTTAGACTTTTCTCCTGGTGGGTTTGTGCCCCCACCCACAACTGTTGCGCTGTGGGAACTAAGCTTTGGCAGTGTAGTTCTGAGATTGTATTTCCCCTCTCCTGGGCTCCTTGCAGGCTGTTGAGAGCAATGACTTTGTGGAGCTGAGCTTGCTGGTGCTATATTTATCCAGTGTTCTCAGCAAGTCAAGCCTGTCAACAGCTGAGAAGTTTGGAGCAGGCTCTGCCTAGCTCCTCAGCTGCCGAGCTATCAGTGGATATGGAGCTGTGTTGTTCAGTGGCTCACCTCAGTATAGGCAAAGGAAACATTTTTTCATGCTCTCTAAGCAACATTTTCTGTGACTATAAACAATCAGCATAGATGGAGAGTTACTGTAGAGCTGAGGAGAGAATGAGACATAGAGCAGGGCCTTATTTATAGGCACAACTTTTCAGGCCAGAAAATCTAGAGTGTTGTA
Source organism: Bothrops alternatus (assembly GCA_034064705.1). Lineage (NCBI taxonomy): Eukaryota > Metazoa > Chordata > Lepidosauria > Squamata > Viperidae > Bothrops > Bothrops alternatus. The sequence goes on from JARGCV010000033.1 coordinate 3,635,840, forward strand.
GGAAAAATATCATACAGATGGTAGATCTGGAATGTTCCTGGATTAGCAGGAAGGTAAATATGTTAGGGATTATATTGTATTTTCTCTATATTTCTTCTCTCATATTAGCAGAAAACTTGGATACCAATTTTCAGCACTCAAGCTCAAAGATATAGTCAAGAGGGGATCTGAAATTTCCATAAAAAGGAGCTTGAAAGTTCCATGTATCTTTAGAGCCATAGTTGCCCATTTCTCCCATCATCTGACCTTAAATTTCTTTGTTCAATAGTATTTTCCCTCCCAATTCTGTGCTGCCAAAATTTATTCTGCAGATTTGGAGAGTGAGAGTTGGGTGAAAAGGAATAATTCCCTTTCTGATTTGCACTTCAGTCAACAAGACAAATGACCGGATTTCATTCAATATTCCAAAAAAGAACTATTCTTACTTTAATTCAAATTTAAACCAAAAAAATCAGAAAACTAAATCTTTGAAAGGTCAGCAGTATTCACTAGGAGAAAAGGTGACACATGAAGAGCATGTTTAAATCGGTGTGCCTATTCTGAAGCAAATAAAATTGGTGCATTACCTGTTAACTAGGCATCTGTGAGGTAGCTTGGCATTTTAGCAGATCAGCTACTATGACAAACCAATCTGTGAATCAGCTTCAATCATTGATTTGTTTTCACACTATAGGTGAGAAGCAGTTCAGAGTCAATTGAAGAAAAAATAGAAATCTTAAACAGGAATAATTGCCTTGCTTTGCTTTCAATCTGGGATTAATGATTATGTGCAACAATAGAACATTATCTCAGTTTACTAAAGGCAAATGTGCGCTGAATGACTTACAACCCTCAGCATCAGAAATAACAAAAGCTTAGTGTATTCACAATTGGCTGGCATCACACATTATACTAATATACAAACTTTCCTTAACTTGGTTGCCCTCCAGATTGGTCAACCTCGACTCCCAGTATTCCCGGTCAGCATAGTTATTAATTACAATTCTGGGATAGATTTCCATCTGGACAGCATTTAGATTGGGGAAAGCCAAACAGACTAATAACATGGCATAATATATGAATCCAGAGAATACTTTTAACACTCCTATCCAGTTTCCAAGCCTAAATCATATCCGAAAATCATGGTAATTCCATGGTGAGAAAAACTGTTGTGGTTTGTGTAACTGCAGGTAAAAGGTCAAATTGAATCTAAAACATATTGCAGGAGAAAGCGTAATTATTCCCAGATACACAGCTCTATTTCTTTGACCAAACTGGAGCTTCCTAGAACACATAAAAAGAATAAAATGAAATGACAAACATTCTCTTCTTTTATTACTAAAAGACCAAGTAGAAAATATACCGGTATCAATAAAAGCTGGCAATTCATGAAAGTAAACAAAAACAGAATGATATATTTATGTTTCCACTCTGGCTAAGCCTTAAATGCAGTTTGCTAACACAGATTTTAAATCTTTAGAAGTCAATTGAATAAGAATCAACATAATTGGACTGAGGCCATGGTGGATATTGTTTCTGGATGCATGACTTCTGATTTCCTCCTTACAAGGAAGCACATTTGATTTTTTTTTTTAAAATCTGTTCAAAAGAACATTCTTAGGATAGTGTGTTTTGAGGAAAAATTTAGGCTTCATTCATTCTGCTGATGGAATGAACCCCAAATTAACAACTCAATCTGTATTCTCTTACTTAGATATTTATTTTACATTTGCTTTATGTGAATTGTTCATGATTTAACAATAAATAATTTCCTATAACAAGTTTTTTCATAGATAAAAGTTCCCATAAGGAACTGTTAAGACTCAAATTGAAAATTTTCACATATGTGTGTGGCTACTAAGCTAATGATTAAAGTGCAAATTGCAATATTTGTTTAGACAGAAGACATGAAGATCGATTTGTTGAACTGGGAACACATAAGGGAATTTTGAGAGCAAATGGGGGATTTCACAAAATGGCTGCAACAAATGGGCATGGACTATCACAAAATATCCAGTTACCATCTCAGAGAAATGTTCGTAGAGTCCAAAGACATAGAGATCGATGTTTTGTTTTGCAATTTGCCAGTCTGGTGGGCACAATTAAGATGCCTGAATGGAACAATAGAGCAAGGCTTTTCAACTGGTCGTACACATACCACTGGTGGTACGTCGGCACCTGGCAGGTGGTACGCTTACAATGGGTTGAAAAGCACTGTAAAAAAAATGTGTAAAAAACATTGTAAAAATGTAGCATGGGGATGAACTGAAGTGGCGGCAATGCAGCACGGGCCTGTGGGAGAGCCAGCTGGATCCGCAGTATTGCCGGGGTTCTACTGAGCACCCAGGATCCACACTGGGTTCCACTTGACTGGCAATTCCGGAAGCTGCACGCAGCATGGGGAAAGGAGTCAGTTGCAGCTATACCGAAGACGAGGAGGAGGGGGATAGACATGGCTGCAGGGTGTGTACATTTGTCCCAGGGCCACCCTGGAGACAGTGAGGGGCCGGCCCATCCCAGCTCACAAAGGAAAACCCCGAATCCAGTGGGCCAGAAGGCAGCCTATCCTCCAGGCCCCTCCTTTTCCTTTTCCTTGCCCTCTGGGCACAGATGCAACCACTGCCCCTCACCATAGCTGGGGCGGGACTTGCAAGTATCTCCATCCTGCAAAGCGGTGCTCCCCAGGCGCTCCCATCCACTGCCATGCCGGCAGCCCCAAATAAAGGTTGCATGCATGGGTCTCGCCCTGCCAAGAAAGGGGGCGGCGGCCGAGACTACAACAGATCTGCAGCTTGTCAGTAGCGCTCAAAAATTCACTCTGCAATTTCGGGGTTGGAAAGTGGAGAGGCAGCGCCACGTTTGCTTCCCCCCCCCCGCAGTGACCTCCTTCGGAACTGTCCTGATCCCGATGGGCCTGCCAGCATAGATCTGCCAGCTTCGTCCTGCAAAGCATGGCTCACCCGCTATGCCGGCAGGCCCGTCAGAATTAGCTGAAGGGGGGGAAGCAGGAGGCTTCCTGGAATGCGGTATGTGCGCATGTGTGTGTGCACACGCATGCGCTTGGCTGCTACGAGTTTGGGGAGGCAAGGAGTTTGTGGGGCACCAAGTTGTCCCCACATCAAGTTAGCCAGTGCGACTTGTTCCGTTCTGACCCAGCTGTCTCGAATCAGCTGTGTCCAGTGAGTGGCGTCGAGCAGGTGACTGGTGATACTCGAACACTGCCATATCCTAGAAGGGGTACAATCTCTGAAAAGGTTGAAAAGCCCTGCACTAGAGTATACTTCTGGATTATGAAATGGATTTCTCTCCTTGCTATTTACACTAGATTAATATATTTGGTGTGCTGCTGTCCTTTTGATTTTGACTTCAGGTGGACTCTTCAGCTTGCCTTGTAATTGTTCTTTTATTTATATTCTGGTTTTGGTCAGAACTTGCTTTCCGGCCTCTTGATTCCAGGTCTTCTGTGCAGCACGTCTGTCTATGGATTGATGGCTTGATCAATTGGATTAGTAAGATCACCTAACTATAAAACTTGAGATTTCATATAGGACAAGTTAAAATGATAATACAACAATAAAATAAAAAGCAAATAGCAAACAATAATCAAGAGCTAAAAAATTACAGTTGTAGCATACCATAAAACTCCAAGGGCCCAGGGCAAGAACAAGATCTTTATGGCCCTCCTGAAGGGCAGCAGGATTCCTTACTCCCAGTTGCTGATCTCAGGCCATTGCTTATAGAGCAGCCCTAACAGTTCCTTCTGCCTTGAGAGGGCTCCTGAATGGTAAGCAACCTTGGCTCTTTTATGACTCGTGGACTTCAACTCCCTGAATTCCTGAGCCAGCTGGCTCAGGAATTCTGGGAGTTGAAGTCCACGAGTCATAAAAGAGCCAAGGTTGCCTTCCCCTAAGCTAAGCTAAAGATTAGAGGCCTTCTTCTAATCCTTATCCAATCTGAAATTGCATTCATTTTTTCGTTATCTTTTGGAAAGAGAGTGTTACTTCCATCTTTCGGGTGAAATAAAGAAGCAGTTCTGACTACATACTGCTCTGCTTGGCCTCTTCACTGTGTTGAAAAGGCTGCCAACCACAACTGTCTTATTCTGGAGCAGAGAGTTTTTATGGTACAGGGCCCTTCTGGGTAAATACTTTGGGAATTGATGTTTTAGATATAGCTGGAATGAGATCAGTGGAAGTAAAATTGGTGTTTTTTTTGTCTCTATCCTTTATGCCCAAAGACATGTTGTTCAGTAGCAATTTCTTAACTTCCCTGTCTTGCTTTCATGATGCTCTCTCATCCAAGTATTAGCCTAGTATAGTCCTGCTTAGCTTTTTGAAGACCAGACAAAGTCAGCTGATGCTATCATATTCTATAACTGCTAAATAAAAGTTAAGGCTCACTCTAAATGTGCTGCCTGACATGCAAAGGCATAGTACTACAAAGCAGAGTGGGAAATTTGTGGCTTTCCAGAAATTGCTGGAGCCCATTGGCAATGATATCAAATCTACTAAAACTAAAAGACAATGATTATATAAATGATTCTCCTGCAGCAAGATTTCCACAGCTTCCCCACTCCCGTTTCAGGATCAGACAATGGGGATTATCTGAAAAGAAACACTCTGATTCCATTTTTACTTTTGAAACTCATTCACTATTCTTATTCCTAATCTATAAATACTTATGGCCTGGTTATGACATTGCTATCTTGACATCCACAGAAGCGATGCAGTCATGCAAGGATAATATTCTCAAGGGCTACAAGGAAGAATAGCCTTCAAATGGCTCTTGATCATTCCTTCTATGCCTGTAGCTGTTTTCTTGCTTAGAAATAGAAATGTTTTAAATCCCAAATTAGTTACCATTTTATTTCAAAAACAATCAGACTGTTCCCTGTGGTTTTTCCTTATACTGATTGGTTTAGCTATCACAGACTATTACCATCTTTCTCAAGAGATGCATCAAGGCAGTTTAGAAATATATACCATCCCCAAAATCCACCTTGTAGGGGAGATGGGCGGAACAAAAATGTAATAAACAAACAAATAAATAAAATAAGTGTCTGCTGATTTCAACAGTATTTACTCCAAATAAGAATGTTTAGAATTGTAGTCTATAACAGCATTTTCTTTTTCTCTCCTTCACAAATATGAGTACAATAAATGGCTGGGGGCAGGAAGTATGATATATGTAAAGCAGTGGTTACACTACTCAATTTCCAATACTGTTGCCCCAAACCCAGCAACCTTGCTATAATTTCAGTCATATCCCACTTACTTCACCAGGATAGTTAAACACACAGTTTAATCTGTATCCACTCTCTGAACTCCGTAGAATCTACTACAGAGTATACATGCATAAGGTAGCACTATCAACTTCTCTGAATGAAACATTAATGTGATGCTTTGTGAGATCATGTCCTGCCTTTATTCAGGCATAGTTCCTTTAACTGTTGCAAACAATCAGAAACGGGTTAGTGGTTATTGCCTAATTTCTGCAATGTTTCCTGTGGAGCAACACAGGAAACTTATGTCCCAATGAATAAGATAATGTGAAAAGTGTGAAGGAAATCTGATGGCTGTAAATTGTTCATAACCTGACCCTATAGTTAAACTGCAAGTTTTAATCATCTTAATTCTGAAATTGGGTTGTTCCAGAGAAAATGTTGGGATGCTGATATTGTTAAGCAACACTAGGCATCCATCTAGTTAAGTGAAAGTATATGAATCCACCATCATTCTGTCCCCATTAGGGAAATAGGAACCAGAAAGCATAACAAGGAATATCTGGTACAATACTGAAATTATTACAGCAAGGTAATTATGGCATTCCTTTATAAATTGTCTAGACAAATTTTCTTTTAAAATCTAAACAGGGTTTCCAAAGAAATTGTTATCTTTAAACAGCTATGAGCATATGTTAACCCTCATAATTCTTTTCAGTATTAAAAAAATACTGCGGGATGGATAGTATATTAGTCTAAAGACCTTGCTGAGTAGATATTTCTTCTTTTCTTCCCCTGCATATTTTCTACAGTAAACAACAAAAGATGAAAGAAATGGTAGAGAAAAACAGAGCTATTTGAGATGGAAACTGAATCTCTGCATTACATCCAAAATTTCTACTCTTTGGGAAAATTCTACTTTTTCTAAAGCAGAACAATTGCAAGGTGAAAAATCTTATCTGGAAGTATCTGACGGCATTACTACTGGTACAATAATAAAGCTTTGTATAAAAAGATGATAGGTGTATAAAAAGAATGGTATAAATTAATTTACCTATTTAGGGTATTTTTAATTCAGAATGTTCTTTGTAGAATAATATTTTTTTTAAAAGTTTTTATTGGGTTTTTCCCCCATATATTCATTAATATTTATTCAACAAACGTGCTGTCTGAGTTTACATTCGCTAACACATATTTAGCTCCTAATCCTTTATTCTTTCCTCTAGCCATCGATAAAATAAGTCCCAAGTTTGGTAATATTCTGTTTCTTCTTTTTCTTTCAGTCTCATAGTCAATCTATCCATCTCTGTGCATTCTGGTATTTTTAAATTATTTCTTTATCTGGTCGTATTCCTTCATTTTTCTAATATTGTGCAAATATAATTCTTGCTGCAATTTTGCCATTTTTCTAATTCTTTATTGTATCCAAAATTTTTTGCCCATCTTATTGTTTCTTTAGCTTGTTTGCTTTCCATTTTCAAAGTTAATAAAAAACATACATTTTCTTAATTAGTTTCTCATCAGAAGTTAACAATATCTTATCAAACAGTTTGTCCCTTATAAAATCCATACAGTTTAACATCTTTATCATATCTAGCTTGCAATTGTAAATGTGCCCAAATGTCCAGATTTTTTCAAAGTCCACTAAATTTGGGTATACAAATGCTTCCATTGTTGACAATCACCTTGGAATTTTCAAATATATTTTACATTTTATTTTTGCCCATGCTGTTAATAATGAATTTCTTATATAGTGATTTTGGAAGCATTTATGAATTTTATTTTTCCCATACCATAAAAAGCATGCCACCCCAATTGTAAATCGTGCCCCTCCAGATATAATAGCCTTTTATTTCTAAGAGTTATCCATTCTTTCACCCATGTTAATGCAGATGCTTGATAATATAAAACCCATTCTGGTAAACCAAGACCTCCATTTTCCTTGGCATCTTGGCATCATCTTAATTCTAGCTTTCTTTCCTTGCCAAATAAATTTCAAGATTAATAAATTTAAATCTTGAAAAAAATATTTCTCAAGTTTTATAGGTATTGTTTGGAATAAAAATAAGATTTTCAGTAGTATGTTCATTTTCACTGTAGCAATTCTTCCTAATATTGACAATTGCAAATTTTTCCATTTTTCCAAATCCACTCTTATTTGATCCAATAGTTTTGTATAATTATCTTCTCTTATCGTTGAACATCTTGCTATTAAATATATTCCCAGATATTTGACCTTTTTAATTATTTGCAATTCTATTTTTCCGATACTTTTTTTGTTTTATCTGTAAGATTTTTAACTATTACTTTGGTTTTTTCTCTGTTTATTTTCAGTCCTGCCATTAATAAAACCAATAATTCCCAGAATCCCAGAGCCTAGAGTTGCTTGATAGTGAGAGGTGCGGTATATACATTTAATAAATAAATAAATTCTATCTATAAGATCTACTTTTATCCAAAGTTACTGGGGTAACAGGGGAGCCATAATATTTCAACATGTCCTGTGTTATAGCTTTGAATACAAAATTGACTTTAGCACTGCAATCCTTCCTTCCCAGAAGTGTTCCTACTAAACATAGCTCAATGCACTGTAAAACAGATAGCAGTAAAGGAAACAGGGTGGATTAATATACTATTCTAGGCATGTTTACCCAGAGGATAGTTCCATGGAGATCAGTGGATCTTGTTTCCATGTAAGTATGCTTTGAATGTCAACCAAAACAAGTTTTCCACATAGCGTTAATTTTTTTTTGTTTGAAACATTTATCTAGCCTGTTATTCAGACATGGGCTATTAAAACAAAAATGTATCTCCCAACAAATTGGAGAATATCATGTACATTTGGATAGGGGGTAAGATCCCTAAATATTTGTTAAAGGTCCAATCAGTTAATGAACTACTTAAAATATGAAGATACTGCAAAAAGAAATGTTCAGGATTTCTACTTTCTCTATCTGAATCACAGGGGGATCAATTTGAACTAAAATGTAGAAATACATTCATTATTGCTATTGAAACCATTATGTAATAAAGAGATACACAAATTCTTTGTAGAACTATGATCATGTGAATTGTCACTTGACAATTATCAGCACTAAACATTTTTTTTTTTTGCAGAATTCTAACTTTGCTCACCCCCCCCCCTTCAAAAACCTTCTATTTCTCTGCATGCACCAGCATGTTATGTGTGACTTCAAGTCAGTTTTTGATTCTTGGCAACTACCTAGAGCAGTCCCTGCAGTTTTCTGGGCAAGATTTCAGACATGGTTTGCCACTGCCTGCTTCCTAGCGCTGAGAGACATTTACTGGCCTAAGAACACCCAGCTGGCTTTGTGCCTAAGGCTAAAGTAGAACTCGTGGTCTCTTGGCTGATGCCTCAATATGATCTTATGTTTAATGTGGATTACTTTAATATTGAAAAAGCAGACTTAATTTTTATCTCAGGTTATTGAATTTCTACCTCAGGATCTTTTGTTAGGGATCATAAAAGATAAAATGTAACAGGCATATAGTTGAGGCTTGAAGTGAGGTGTGAAGAAAGTTTACCAAACCAGACGTTTACAAAGACTAATACCTAATGTTGTATGTTGTGTTCTATGATGATTGCTTCTTAATATGATCTTATGTTTAATGTTGATTACTTTAATATTGAAAAAACAGACTGAATTTTTATCACAGGTTATTGAATTTCTACCTCAGGATCTTTTGTTAGGGATCATAAAAGATAAAATGTGACAGGCATATAGTTGAGGCTTGACGTGAGGTGTGAAGAATGTTTACCAAACCAGACGTTTACAAAGATTAATACCTAATGTTGTATGTTGTGTTCTATGATGATTGCTTCTTAATATGATCTTATGTTTAATGATGATGGCTTTAATACTGAAAAAGCGAAACCAGACGTTTACAAAGGTTAATACTTAGTGATGTATATCAGGTGCAATGATGATTGATGCATACTATGATTTTATGTTCAATGCTGATTGTTTTAATAAAAGAATTTATAAAAAAAACACTACACGGAACTGGCTCTACATACAGTGTAACAGCATTCTATCACTTAAGCACCCAATTTCCATTGTTAAACTTACTTTTATGTTTTTCTTAACATTTCCCATCGTTACTTCCATAAAACAAAGTAGGCAGAAGTCTACTCTTATATACAGTCATTGTTATGACCAACCTTATTCCCTACCAACAGATCATATATTGGACAATGTAATTGTTCCACTAGCACTTGTATACTTTAAAATCTCTTGATTTTCCAATTTTTAGCCAACTTTCTTCCAAGAAAGGGCAATGAAGGTCACAGTCGTGTAAATAAACAATGGTGCTGAGTCAAGCCTCACCCCTTTCATATATGCATAGTGATGTTGCCTGCATGCTGTTTTTATTCTTCCATTAGTAAACAGCCCAACCAAAGAATTCCTAAGACCGCCGCCAGCCACACAGACAGGCAAGAGGCCAGGATATAAACCGACAGCAAACAGCACTCCTTACTAGCACTGATGATGTTACTTAGTTAGGGTAATGAAATGTCTGCAAGAAAACAAGCAAGCTCAGAGAGCACCAACGACCCCTCCTTTTAACCCTGAGCTACATATATTCTCCTTCATTGGTTTTATTCTTCCAACAAAAGCAGCAATAGCCTGCAGATGCCACTGCTTTCAAGGGACACAAATTCATGTATTTTACCTACTGCAGTGTTTTTCAAACTTGGCAACTTTAAGGTACGAAGAAGACCTCAGTTCCAGAATTCTTTAGCCAGCATGCTGGAATTCTGTAAGATGGATTGGTCCAAATAGCAGAGGACCAGTGATAGTGATGGGAGGCTGCTGAGTGATAAAGCAGCAGAGAAGCTTCATGATATAGCCCCTCTCATCAATCACTTATTATCTGGGCTCCTGTTAAGCATTGGTTTAACATTCTTTCAGAAGAGTTTTAAACCTATGTTCAAAAGAAGCTGAAGAGCAGCTGTCTAAGCAGGGAACTGCCCTGCCCTCTTTACTACATTACTATGAAGCTCTTTTTTCATTATCAGTCATCTGTTAGTTGAGTTCCTTTTGACCATACTTCTGCAGAAGTAGGAAAGAATTTAGCAATCTAGCGGTGTCAAAGTTTGCTTTCTAGTCCGACCTCTCCCTCTGTAAGGGAAAATTATAGGTGGTTGCTTTCCCTCCAGGTGATAGTATTTGGTGACAAAGGAGGTTAATAAAATGGGAGGAAACTACCCATTCTTTTATGTTATATTTTCTGAACACAGCAATTCCCAAAAAGCAAAGTAGGAATCAGCACAGGGGACAGTAAATTTTAGGCTGGCATATTTTTTTTCTGCTAGCTCAAGAGCTAATGGATAGCACATTAACTAAGACTCAAGGAAATCCTTACAAGTCGGATTGTTTTCTCTTGCTGGATTAATATATGACTCTGGGGATGTGATTCCCTTACAAGGGTTATTCATAAAGACAAATAGCATTAATATATGCAAAATCATGAATCAAGATTTATAAACTGGAATAGTTAGTTTCACACCCTTCTAAGTTAAAATCAAACCAAGATATTATGGCTTAGTGCAATCTATGAACTCAGTCATTGTATTTCACTTCTGCTGGTATTAAATCGGTAATTATTTCAGAGACAAAATTGTTCAACATGATGCGTTTACTAAAATGTAAAGAGTCTCAGCTAGTTTGGTCATAAATAGCCTACCTATTTGGTTTACTGCATAAAACTGCTTAAGATACAGGATTTTGTACTAAGTGTGAACTCTTAAAATTTCTTCTACTTTTTTACCATTACAAGAAAGCACATTTCTTTTAGTGGACAGTTGCCTCAGTTCTCCTAATTGGCTGGCACATGCCACAAGGAGATGATACATTGAAGGTTCAATCCTATTTTGAGCACTCATCAGCTTCACTGCCAAACATGTGAGTAAAACAACCTACTTCAGAGAGGATCCAGCATTTTCTTACCAACTGATCTAATTTCCAAAAGCTAGCAAGAATCTGTTCTTGTTTCTCCACTGGTCTTGCCTATAAATCACTCCTGGAAAGTTAATTCCAACAGAGAATTGTAAAAGAGAGAATGAATCAAAGAATGACACATTTTGATAGAAAAGAGCTAGGAAAAATACAGCAAAACTTTATAACAAAGATAATCATCACTGGAGGGTTTAGGGGTGTTTCCTGTCAGTGACCTTTTAGTGCTACCAATCACAACTGTTCTGGTATATTGCCACTGATAGTTCAGTTCAAGTATACCAAGCCTTTTTCAGGGTATGCTTCTCAATAATTTCTGTCTGCCCAGCAATCACTCAAAGCCAGAGATGTCCAATTTTGGCAACTTTAAGACTTGTAGACTTCAACTCCCAGAATTCATCAGACAATATGGCTGGCTGGGGAATTGAAATCCACAGGTCTTAACATTGCCAAGGCTGGACATCCCTGCTCTAAGCTGTTTCATCCCATTTCACCATGTTCTCTATTTATGTTTAAATAAAGCAACAATTGGCTAGAAGTCTTATTCCTGACTTAAGATAGAATTGAATAGTCTGGATTTTTCTTGTTGTTTCACAATCTACCTAGGAAGTTTGCTTTATTCTATGAATTTCAATCTGAAATTTGAAATTGACAGTTGGAAGAATTCTGGAGTTCATTATATCCCCAGTGTAATCAAATGCTCCTTTTAAATCACTGTGTTATTTCCTGAAATTGGAAATGTGGTAGGTGAACTTTACATGACAGAATCAATATCCCTTCCTTGCCTTCTTTTGCAATTGCAATATTAAAAACAAATTTTGCCTCTAATGATCAGTTTATACAATTGCTGAAGTAGTAGCACCATTATTCAGGTTTTATTGCATTGGGTGAGAAAATGTGGCTTACCCTGGTATCCTTGTCTGTAATCAGGAAATCAAGATGAGGGAAAGAAGTCTTAATAGACAGAATAACATTTTGGTGGTTATAACACTGACCAACATCCAAAATACTTTAATAATAATAATAACAATAATAATAATAATAATGATGATGATGATGATGATGATGATGATGATGATGATGATGATGATAATCTGATAAGAAAGAAAAATGTCTGGATAGTGGACATTATAGTACTTGGAGATAGCAAAATAGAAGAGAAAGAACTGGAGAAAATCACAAAACACAAAGACCTACAAATAAAAGTGGAATAACTGTGGCAAAAGAAAACAAAGATAGTACCAATAGTAATAAGTGCTTTGGGGGCAATCCCAAAACAACCTGAGTACCACTTGAACACTAAAAGCATTAACAAAATCACTATCAAAAGGCAATTGCAAAAAACAGAGAACATCTGCCTATCCTAAGTCCTTGGGAAGGACTCAATAGGTGAATAAAAATGCCAAATCCAGTCTAAACATCTGACTGCCTGAGTGACCAACAATAGCATCTACTAATAGTAATAGTAGTTTTTTTGTTGTTGTTTTTTGTCTTGCAGACGTTTGAGGGAGCACAGCAAAACTGTTCTTATTACTCAGGGCAAATTTTGGTTGGGTGACACTTCTCTGCAAAAACTTTAAAATTGCAAAGAATTGAATGTCTCCATTCCAGCAGCATTTGGGAATCCATAAATAGTCAGAAGACCTACTCAAACGTGCCTTGTTTTCACTGTGAAACCCAAGGATTTTGGAAAGTTGGTCATTTTGGGGTCTCTCTTACATTCAGCTCCCCTGAATGCTATTTCCTTAGGCTTCTCATTATTCATGAGCTTTTAAAAATTTAGGAATTGGAAAAAGAAATGGCTTTGCTTTCCAGGGTACGAAATGGCTGTGCAACTGAAAATTCCCAGCTTATGATGAAAGTTTCCTCAACACATCATTCAGCTTCCCAAGGGGCAGCAACTAACACTTTATCTTTTATGCATATGACTTCGGAATGCATAATATCTTCCTCTGCTTTGTCCCATTCTCCACTATAAAATGTTTTGTGGTTAGAAAAAGAAGATGCAACAAGGTAATTACAAATACTTTGAAGCATTATCTCAACCTTCTATAAAATTCCATGAATTAAAAAGTTGTACAAGCTGTTGTACACTCAAGGGATTTCCGGGAAATTCAAATTCTTATGGGAAATATAGATATTTGTGAATATTTATTATTATGCATAAATGTAGGAAAGATTTTTGCTTCCTAACCAAAAGTCACTGTGAGACATTTATATAATTGCCAGAGAGAATAAATGTGCTCATCAGCCAAGCTGTTCAAGTAATAGAAGGAGCAAATTGTTGATTGGTTCACCAACTGTGCCAAGACATATTGTGGTTATTTCAGTATTGGTTTGACACAGGCGTCTTCAAACTTGGCCCTTTTATGACTTGTGGACTTCAACTCCCAGAATTCCTCAGCCAGACAAGCTGGCTGAGGAATTCTGGGAGTTGAAGTCCACAAGTCATAAAAGGGTCAAGTTTGAAGACCCCTGGCTTAACATATAGTGTGCACCCAGCCTTTTCTGTTTATAAACCATGTTTTATGGCTACAAATGCATGAACCCTTTTCATGCATTTTGTCAACAAGGCATTATTTGTATTTGAATAAGCTGCAATTGTGGGTTATTCAACAGATTACTGTTTAACAAACAATAACTTGAGAACCAGTTTGGTCTAGTGAATTAAGGTACTGGCCTAAAAACCTGGAGACTTGGAGTTTGAGTCCCACCTTAGACATGAAAGCTGGCTAGTTGGCTTTGGGCCAGTCACCTTCTCAGTCCAACACATCACACAGGATGCTTGTGTGGAGAAAAGAGGAGAAAGAAAGAATATGAATGTTTGCTACCTTAAACTACTTATAAAGTATGACAAATTACTCCAGTTATCAATGACAGGGTTTGAACATTCCATTTCTTTCCAATTTTCTTGTTAAATGATTCCATCTCTGGCTTGATAAATGAACCTTGCTGTTTTGCCTGTCAGTTGAAGCCAGTAACAGTAAGGAGTGACATTGCTGTACTGAATAGTAGAAAACTATGAAGTTGACTGAATTCTTCTTTAGCCCTGCTTATGCCAGGCTTCCCATCATTAACACCAATGTTTTGCTTTCCAAAGCTACAATAAGCATTTATTCCTAAGGCTTAAGTATAGCTAACTCCACTAACACTTGTCCATAATTTGAAAGCAGCATTAGGCAAGCAAAGAAATGTGGTGTGTGTATCTTGCATGAAGAGAAAGTGTGACTAACCAGGAAAAAAAATTCAGAGGCTTAAAGAAAGACTTGGTCAATGGCAGAAGAGTTTAAGCTTGGACACTTTTCTCCTTAGAATCTCTATTTTGTTTAATTACTAGTTGAAAAATTCCTGAGCTTCAATGTTTTCCTCATGCCAAGGACTGCAATTCAAGAGTTCAAACAAACCCTGTATCATGATTCTGGCAGATGAAAATCTTCAAAGAACTTCAAGGCATTGTTTACCTTAAAGAATCTTTATGGGAGTAGCATAGCTTCGGCACTAACATAGTTGAAGCCAAAAACTGGATTCCCCTCCCCTGAGCACATAGTATCAAAGCACAATTCCCTCCTTCAATTAACAGTCATAAATCACATTGCCCAATTAGTTTGAAATGCAGGCTTTCCCTCCTGTTCTGCTACCCGGCCAATTCTTATCATCTCTTATTTCAAACACTAGTACAATATTGTTGTGTCTAACTAACTCCCACCACATCCCGCCTCCTCCCCCAGCATCATTTAATTCTAAGAGTAAAGCATAAGAAAGAAAAAGGCTGAATCTTCATATGTTGTCAAAGCAAGAACATCCAATGTTAGCAGTGTTGACACCCTGATTGGGAGGTGGAGGTGAGTGAGGTTGGAAGTTTGAAATGAGTTAAGGCAGAAATTTAATTCCTTAGCCCCAAAAATATACCCCTCCCCATGCAAAAAGGATCCCATGCCTCCTGGGCTACAAAAGGGCACTTGCAAATCACACTTTTCCACTCCTGTCCAATAGCCTTTAGGATACTCTCCTAATATAGTAAGATGGCACCCCTTGCTTTTCAACCTGGGAGTCAAAAAGAGATTCTCCTCCCTATCTCAATAAACCCTTTGTATTACTCTGCTATTGTTAATAAAACAACAGAGTAGAAGCTGTGAGGGTGCAGTGGTTAGAGTATTGCAGGCTAGCTCTGCCCACTGCCAGAAGTTCAATCCTGACTGGCTCAAGGTTTGACTCAGCTTTCCATCTGATGTTGGTAAAATGAGGACCCAGATTGTTGGGGGCAATATGCTGACTCGGTAAATCACTTAGAGAGGGCTGTAAAGCACTGTGAAGTGGTGTATATATATGCTATTGCTCTAAGAAGTGCCAATAAAATTAATCCTTTTTATTGCATTGTTCTTGTTACAATCCAAGGCATAGTTAGCTGAATCCAGGGGATTGGGACTGATGATTAGACTGAGCTGGAAATCATATTAATTTCTTCCCCAGTCCCATTCATTTCAATCAATTGTTGCCATCTGGTTGCATAATTATGAAGCAATTACAGGTTTGGGGATATCAAACTTCTTGTAGAGAATGTTCTTTATTGGTACTTTACTGTCCTAAGCACATTAGGCAATAAGATAATGCCATCTTGTGGTGCTTTACTGAAATATGTTTAATATATTAACAATATCTTATTATTTGTCTACAGCACGTGGAAGAAAACCCCCAGTATTTTTATACTTTATACTCAGGTAATACCATCTGACTTATCTAGGCAATCGCCAGGAGTCAACATAGATTAGGAGCACCAAGGTGGATGGATGGATGGTTAGCTAGACAGACAGACAGGTAAGATTTTATAAGGTCTGGTAGATGAGGCAGAACTACTATTTTCTTGGGCTGAATGATTTAATAGTACCATTGTTGTTCACAATCCAGGAATAAGGGTGTATATGTATTTCTCTCTCATGATCAGGTTAAATTGATTTTGTAGTTTTAAAAAATAAAAGTAGGGTGCATGCTTCCCTGCCATTTCATTCATTCCCTTTCTTTCCAAATAACTTTGAATCTTATTTTGAATGATACACTTTATAACTTTTTCAGTTGAGCAAATAATATATTTTCCCACACCAAAATGGAAAAGATACCTGTTATTCACTATAACATGTCTAGCTGTCAAAGCAGGATTGGAGGGAGAACTATTGCATTTATAAAAAGGGAAGCTACCCTTTCACTTTTTATTGGTAGTAAAAACCCAAGGAAAGCTACCTAATACAGTATGGCTATGGCTGATTTCTGCCACCCAGATATAGGACTTCTAATACTGTATTGCCATCCTGGGGATACTTCTACCCAGCATGAAAATATAAATAAAAATGTCTACAATGTAAGCACACTTCTTATAAAGTAAAATCTAATTTGACCCAGAAAATGAGCATAAAACGGTATGTGTGATCCTCCAAAGTAGAATAAAACACCTATTTTACAAAGCCTAAAGGGTCTAAATTGTACATTAAACATTCACAGGCAACCATATACTGTTCATGTCTATGCATAAAAACAAAATGCAATAAGACAAAAAAGCAAACTATTGGTAAAACATGACAAATTGTTTTCTTGGCCATTTCCCAAATCCTGCAAGCCTTCCTCGGCTCCCTATTTAAATATGCATAGCATTTATGACTTCCAACAATGGTATATCTACTCCTATTTATCTGCTTGTGTCATTTGACTCAAAACTATCCTGCCCATTAACATAATAAAAATATTTATTCATCATACATATTTAAAAAGTTGGATATTAGAAGCACCCTTCCAATATTATGAAACAGAATTGGAAAATGACCTCTAAAGAACCCACCGAAGTGCCAAGACTTTCTTCTTCTTCCAAATGTCTCTGATTATTATTTTAAATGCTGGATTTTCCAAAAGGAGGATTACTCAGATCTTGAGGCAATTATTCTGAGAAAAATGTAGCAGCATCATTGGATGACATCATTATGTTAAAGGAGAAGTACAGGACATGTAATTACTTAAGAGGCAGTGTTATTTATCTGTTTTTGTAAGATTCCTCATCATCTTTACCTTGCTATGGGAATTTAGAGAAACATCTATGTACTACAGTAAATTACACAATTAATAATGGGATCCTTTTTAAAGAAAACTCCTGGCTAATTTATCAGTGGCACTATTAGTTTACAATACTGCTTAGCAAACTGATGCCTTCACTTTGTATGAAACGCATTGACAGGGACATTTGGAATACTGCAAATATAAAAAATAGGAAATTAGGGAATGTTTGGAATGAAAAAAGTGAGCTAAGTGATTACCCAACATTGGAAATACCTAATACACAAATTATTTGGCAAGTAGAAGGAAGAAAGAATAAGCTTTGAGACAGTTCCCTAGTCCCATTTTTTACCTAGTAAACAGATAATATGCAGATAATATAGATAATATCTAAGTATCAAGATATGTTTGCATGAAAGCATGGGAGAAACACTGATATTTTTCTATTTCTATTGTGATGCGCAATAATACAAGATTTTTAGTAAGTTCTGGATAATGGCAATACAAATCTATTAAATTCAGCTCTAAGCAGATTGTACTTTGCTGGGGGGAAAAAACAGCCTTAAATAGTTGTTGTTGTTGTGCCTGGACTAGAATAGTCCAGAATAGTTATTTGACTATTTCAAGCTGCTTTATTTTTCCACAAATCCAATGTGTCTCTAGGGTTAGGGTTAGTCACTAGAATGTCATGGTTCCAACAGACAGAGACAAATAAAGCAGAACTGCAAGGCTTGCAAATTCCTCAAAGAACATGTTTATTAGTTACAAAGTATCGACACATCAAAAGTGAAACCAAGTCTGGAGACACATGTAAACAATTCCACAATACAAAGTTAAAAATCCCACCCCAAGAACTATGCAAGCAGCTACGTTCCCCAATACATCTTCTTGGGGGGCTTTTTAACACAACACCCAGCCTGCAGGTCAGCCATAGAGACATTTTTCTTGGATGCAGGGTGGCTTGGGTTCGTTGGTGCTTGACTTTCAGGGGCAGTCCAGCTCGATGTCCAGTACCACCGCCATGCAGTACCATTTGCACAACAGGTTAGGAAAACCTCGAATGATGCAGGCTTGAAGCAAGTTGCAATCTAGCCCGTTTGAAGTAGTTGATCAGTGACCATTCTGGCCACTGACCGAGCCGACTAGCAACCCTCCTGAATTCTCATACTCCTTAGCGGGGCAACCTCTTTGCTTCAGGCGGTAGATTTCTTCCTCGGCCAGCAGGGCTCGGGATTCATCTTCAAAATGACCCCTCAGTTGCTCCATGAATAAATTGTCATGCAATTCAGGAGCCCCTTCCTCATGGAGGTTGGTCACCCAGTTGGCCACTTCCCCCTCTAAATTTGCCGCCACAGCATTCACCATCATAGCCCCATACAGGTAGGCATAAGCGTAGCGATCTAAATGAGCCCACACTTGGTTTAAGAAGATCAGCTTCTCAGGATTCCCATCAAAGGTGGGCTTGATGGGAGGCGGTTCAAACCTTTGCGGAGCTGCCTGCACCTGCTACTGGGCTTGGGCGGCTTGCTGGTCCTGGGGACGAACCACTCTCTGCACTTCTTTTGGCTGGTCTCTGGGACTGGCATCCTGAGGCTGCGGCAACAGACTTGGCTGCGATACAGGGCTTGGTATCACAGCTGGTTGGGGGGATGGGCAAAGCAGCATGACCCCTGGCGGTTGGGCTGGAACTCCGGCGAGGGGGAAGAGATGGGTAGCTCTTGGCATTTCCCCCCATGGCACCCACCTTTTGGGCAATAGGAATTGTATCCTTTACCTCCAGCCAGCTGAACTTCTCCTTCAGTTGTTTGAGCGAGGGCCTGTGGACTGCAGACTCCACTCTCAGGAGTCATCCCATCCCATCAACCCCAGTTTTTTAGATGGGAAAACTGATAGAAAGCCAGATGTTCACTCCAACAACAATCTTGATAATGAAAGTCAAACAGTCCTAATTGATCTCTAAGGTACAACTGAATAGACTGAAATTCCAGAACATCTTCAGTTATTTCTTAGACAACACTTTTTACACTATCAGTGTGCCTTATTTCACCAGAAGGAGCCTTCTGCACATGACACATAAAACTGGAGCATTGCAACATGAAGAACCATGTCAGTTTCCATGGTCTCTTGACAATAGCACTTTTGGTTAGCTGATTTATGTCCACCCCACTTGTGGGTACTGAAACAGCTGCAAACTAAACTATTGTTTAAGACTGTATGACTTCATTTCCCATTAGAGAAAACTGTTGCTTCAGTCTTCCTTTCATCTATTGAGCTATAAGTGCTGGAAGAAAAGTATTAGTCTGAGGGCTCTGCAGCCTTGCTTCAATAGACCAGACCAAACAAGTGAAAATGAAAATGTTAAAAGAATTCGTTAGTTTCCTCATCTTCTTTAAGGCTGCATAGCTGACATAAAAGTACCAAGTTGCCTGCGTTTTGTTTTTTGTACGAGGTAGGTAAGGAGGATTTTAAAAATTTAATTGATATGTATTATTTACAGGGCAACTTCTTGTTCTCATCATCATTTCAAATCTGCGGAGGTGAAGATCATCTTCAAACTGTTTCTGAGCATTTGAGAAGTGAGAGTGATGATACTATAAAGAATTTACAACTCTTTACAGAACACAGTAAAAGTAAAAAATATGGCCCTTAGAAATAATAAGAAATTGGTAGGGTTAGAGCAAAATGTCCTCCTAGAAGTACCTACAAATTATTGTTGATTCATAAACTAGAAAGGAAAATGAGACTGTTATTCTAAGACTACTTAATTTACCACTTGTTCCATCAAAATAAAATTTCCTCCTGAAAAGGTACATTTAAAATGGGGATTTAAATGTGAACTAAATCTTTGTTTCATACTTTAGAATCAAACATGAAGACAGAACTTGCTATTACCCAACCATAACTGATATTGAACATATAACGATATAAATTATTTTGTATTATATTATAAGGTTTAATTATACAAATAAATATTGGTTTATAATATATTAGTACATCAAGAAATATAATGGACATATCAAGTAATGCAATTTATTTAGTTGTATTTTTATTTATTATATAACTTATTATATTGTGTAAATAACTGAAATTAATCATCAGTTCATAATAGGATTGAGCAATTTAATAGATTCCAGATATTTTAGAACACATTGCTATTTACTTTTGGTCATTTTGTCCAGGGCAAGGGGAAGCTAAAATCAAATATTTGGAGAGCACCTATTCAGATTACTAACTGCTAATTTATATATTGCCATTCATACTGCACTGATTAGGCTATGGCACCTTAAGCTTTATTCTATATTTACTTACAAGGCTTTATGGCTCCCCCATCAGTCCATTGAGTATATTGTATCTGCTTTGAAGCAGGCACTTAATTTTTCTCTTCCTGCTCCCCTCTCATGTCACTCCTGGCTTTCTTTTAAGACTATGAGAATTGCCAACTGGGATTTTAAAAAATAAAGAAGTAAGGACTCAAACCTTCAGCATCGCATTTCAAAGACAATCAAATCATAACATCATCATCATCACTACAAGAATGTAATAAATTTTAAAGAGTTTCCATTTGGAACCTTGATGCTGAACAAGAATAAGCCTAATTTTATGGTATAAATATAAGAAATAATTAATGACATTATTAAAGTTTATTAACATATTAACATATGGATATTTTATAATACATTATTTAATACATTAAATGTATTAAATATATAATTAAGAAATTGATATACAATTTATTGATATATTTAAAGCCATGCATCTCTCGTTCAGTTGATTATAGATCAGGGAGAAAGAAAAGGTGGGAAGGTGATTATCAGTGAGCAGGATCATTTCTGTTTACTTGCTACTACCTCACTACCTGTTTCTATCATTTGGAGGGCCAGAGGCTTCTTGCTTCTAGTCTTTGGACCCAACATTTAACTTAATTACACCACTGGCAGGTAAACAGTTTAAATTTCTCACTTGCGCCTTGACCATACCAATTTGTCTGGTTCTTGATTATTCAAGCATCTCTTTAAGAGTTAGTACTAGAATTGTCATTCACAGCAAAGGAACAAAGATGAAATATGTGCTTAAGATTTTATTTATTTATCAAATATATATAGTGACCCATGTTCCCCATAGGGGACTCTGGGTGGCATATAATAAATAAAACAGCCAATATAAAACAGACAATAATCTAAAAGCCACAGTAATAAACAACATAAATACAAAAATACTACCGTAGCTCTGGGACAAAGGGAAGATAAAAATGATCCCCTCAGCAATGGAGCCATTGGGACAAATATCTGATTCCCTGGCAATCTTGAGGGCTTTATGAAAAATCAAAAGGGATTAAAATTAGAGGCTTATCAAAGTTTTATTTTAGAACGGAAGTGCAAAATGTGTGGTCTCAGGGATATATTCATCCCACGAAACCTTAAGAGAGGAACTCCCCAGAATCCCCTCCCACAAG
The DNA here is from genome assembly GCA_034064705.1 of Bothrops alternatus. NCBI lineage: Eukaryota > Metazoa > Chordata > Lepidosauria > Squamata > Viperidae > Bothrops > Bothrops alternatus. The sequence continues at coordinate 3,657,507 of JARGCV010000033.1, forward strand.
AAGTTTATAATTTTAATGTGAGAGAAGAAAAACTACTCAGTGTAGGACTGGGGAATAGTCCTGTTAAGTATATTTAATCTAATTCAGTTTAGTTAACTTAAATGTAAATGAAAAGAATTTGATTTGTCCCCTTGTTCCACCTGTTTTTTTGGAATAGACCATAATCCCAGGACACCACACAAAAGCAAGCCATTTGGTCTTAGAAAAATTGTGCAGCTGTTCTAAACTCTTGTGTAGTTGTAGAGGATTTAAAAGCTGATTAAACTTATTGGGCTACCTCTATGGAAAGCAAGATTGTCCCTTAGTTAAAAAATGTATTGAAAAAGGCTTAGAATGAAGTGACAAAAAGTGACAGAGCCTGGATTGTTTTCCTTTTAGAATCCAGTTGATTTCTGAGATTTCTGGGATGGAGATTTTCTCATTCTGATGTGAACTGCTGAGGCAGCTGTTTTAAGAAAAAAAAATTATGTGATAAAAGAGAAATGATCAAGGGGTTAGGATGTTAATTCCTCTCTGGCTTTTAAGATAACATTTTAATAATCCTCAAGTACCTGTGTTTATTTGGAGTCTTGGATCATCGTTCTTCATGCCAGTATGTCCTACAATCAAAGTTGACAGGTGGTTTGTGGGAGTAGCAAGAGCTATAGCGAGAAGAACAATGAAGCAAAATGGAAGCCACAATATAAAATAAGTCACATGGCTCCAGGATATTTTGGGGGGAAACTTCTTTTTAAGTAGGTATAAGAGGTTTTTTATTGAATTTCATGTAGTCTATTGTTTCCTATCTCTGCATTGGTGCTCATCTATGCCCTTTAGGCTATATATCTCCCTCATGTCACACTTTCAATAATCAGTCCAATATCTCTCTTTTCCACAAATTTTAGAGCAGAAGCATATTATAATACTTCATTTTGATAAGTAGCAACTTATAGACACCTTTTAGGTATATGTTAATAGCTTGCTAACATTAGTAGCATTAGTAAAAAAAGAAAGCTGATAAAAATATTCAAAATAGTATGCATCTAACACTTTAGACTAGCTATAAAATGTAATTCCAGAAAAAAAATATCAGAATTGATTTATTGGATCTTTTAAACCTCTCTATTAATGACAAAATTGATTATTCGTTTAGATATCTTTTTGTGGGTGGGAATACACACTCACGATTCAAAACAATTGTTCAATTTTAAAAAAAATACTGGGCAAAGGTTGGATAAATATAAATCAAAATGTTGCCTTATCTCAAATATCTTTCCTATTAATCTTCTAGACTTCTTTGAAGGAATTGATTGCCTGCTATTAGTAGAATGCTTAATTTTTCCATATATTTACAAAAGCATTATAACCATATTTTGTGTCTACAACAAATAATTTTCAATACAATTTGTACCAACTGTAAGATTGACGTTTCCTAGTGTTGTCTAAAAAAAGGGTCGAGTTTATATAAAGAATATATTTGATGGTGACAGAACACCATCATCTGTGTTTGTAAAAATACTACACATAGTAGTATAAATTAGTACAGCTTCATCTTCTTGAGACGGTTGACAGCTGGCATTTCCTCCCCTCTCTAATGCCTGCCATTGGTCTAGTATAATTATTGTCCCTCCCATCTGTCTTCTTATTTTTCTTAAACAAATTTTCTAAGTAGTAGTGGTCTAAAAGCAAAATGTTGCTCAACTTTCCATCCTATAATGCTGCTATTATTGTTGTTTGGTCTGGATGTAACAATGGATGTTGCTGAGAAACAAGAGACTTTTAAAATTGGAAGTTCATAACCTGAGGTTTGAATGGCATGGATATTTATGGTATGATAATGTTAAAATTGATGTGGATTTCATAAATCATTTTATTAAAATAGCCACACTGAGAATATGGAATAGATATAAGATTGTGACTGAAAACTCTTCTATGGATCTTAACTCAGGAAGCATACAATAGAAAACAAACAGCAGACAAGGACAAATGGTTGACATATTGGGAATTATTGGAAAACCATTGAGGGAAATTTAAAATTAAATCAAGAGAGCAGTTAATAGCAGACAGAGGTAAGATGTCAATTCCCATTAGAGTTATCAAAAGAATCTAAATACGCAAAAAGAGTCATGGTATGGAGCAAAGTAAGACAGAATTTGAAGTAAAATTGTGAACTGATGATGGACATGTATTTGCTAACTTGTTTAAATTTTTGTGGAATTTGAAACTGAGGAAGAACAAATTAAAGAATGTATGATGATAAAAATGGGCTATGAATTTTAATTATGATATACAGATGAACCAATGGGAAATTATGTGATTAAAAGAATTGAAATATAAATTGATTATGATCTTAAACAGAATTTCTATAAAATGATTCATTGCTGATGCATGATGCAAAGAGATGGAAAGATTCAACAGTACCCTCTATAGAAGAATTGGTAGTAAAATTGACAAATTGTGCTGAATTAACTTTTTTGATTACAGAAAAGACACTCTGTAACTGGAAACCTTGACTTGACTTTTTGAGTATAAATAAATAAAATGAATTTGTGATATGTGGTTTTGATGATTAGATAGGATAGATTAGAGAAAGTAAAATATTATGATGTAACTTTAGAAAGAAAATTTAAAATATAATTGTGCTTATAACTACTGTGAAGAATATCGGAAGCCACTTCATGTTTTTTTCTTTAGTTTCTATTTTTCTTCAACTTTTCTTCAATGTTAGGTTCTCACTTTTCCAATTTAAATTAATTGCTACAGTCCTTCTCAATTTTTAAAAGGTTTTGTGTACTTCAAAGATAAGCATTTTGTAGATTATTTCCAATAATGCATTCATTTTAATGGCATATCCTCCTAAGAAAGCCATGCTGTATACATTTTGGATTAGATAATTGCATTATCAAGAATCAGATAAATGTGAATACTGAAGGATAATTGTATTTCAATTATCAAATATGTTTGGAAATCTAAGAAATTACTTTCTTCTCTATAAACAAAGAAAACAATGCAGTTAATGACTTTAATCCAACCTATGACAATATAGGTTTATTGTAGCTTATTCTATTATTCTAAGAATTTATTTCCTTCCTTCAAATGTTATATATACTACAACAAGGAAGTTGAATTTTTTTTGTTTAGTATTGTACATTTCATGCTACATAAATTACTTTCTTCTCAATACTCAAGGAAAACAATGGTGAAACTATAGTACTTTAGTCCATCTACTACAATGTAAGTTTATTGGGGCTTGTTCTATTATAGTTAAGAACTTTCCTTCCTTTAAATGTTATATATACTATAACAAGGAGTATTTGTCGAAGTACAAACTGCACATTCAGTACATTCTATACTATATTTCCCTCAAAAAAATCAGGCGGGTATATCCATATTTCTCCTTTATATAGGTAGTCCTCAATTTATGACAACAATTGAGTCCAGAATTTTGGTCTTAAGTTGTACTCATAAGTCAAATCACCATATGACCAGAGTCAATTTTATGTCCATTTTTATAACGGTCATTAAACAGGCCATTGTGGTCATTAAGCGAATCATATAGTCATTATGCAAATCATGTGGTTATAAATCCTAATCCAACTTATTGAATGGGCTTTTTTTGCTGGAAAATGTCACAAAACATGATCATGTGACTGTGGGACGCTGTAACTGATCATTAATGTGAGCTGGTTGCCAAGAACACAAATGTGATCACATCCTTGTAGTTGTAACTTCAAGGGCAGGTCATAAGTAATTTTTTATTTTAGTCCGTTGTAACTTTGAACTGTTGTTAAGTGACCACTGATAGGTCAAGAACTACCTGTATTCTTGCAATACCTGGATAGGATAGGATAGGATAGGATAGGATAGGATAGGATAGGATAGGATACAATAGGATAAGATAGGTTGAGAAAAAGTAACCCACCAAAAACAACTCCATGTCCATCATAAAATTCATGACAGAAAAATCCATGGTTAATCTATGTCAAATAAATGTGACATTTGTATAATTGATAGAAGTATGATTTTTTTGGAAATTATTTATGCTTACCTAATTACTTCTTCTTTCACATTAATGTATTGTTCTGTTCCAAACCCAGGTCATACCTAGTTATATTCAGATCACATCATTGTTATACAAAGTGCAAACATTTAAAATTATAAACATTCTTTTCTTTAGGGTATAGCCTTGAAAGCTTGACATTTTTATATTCTCTTGATTGTATTGCATTTTGTGCCTCTTAATTTGGGATATGAGCCAGGAAGTTGGAGTGCAGTACAAAATAAAATTATATGACTATATTTAGCTGGACCAACGCTTCCACTGGAACTCCATTTACTAGATTATTCCATTCCACAAATATTACTTTACATCAAAGTTCTATTGTTGATTTCTTCACCTTTCAGTTAAAAAATAGAACCCCCTAGTCCAGGCGTAGGCAACCTTGGCTCTTTTATGACTCGTGGACTTCAACTCCCAGAATTCCTGAGTCAGCATAGCTCAGCTTGGAAACCTCTCCCCTTCCCCTCAGCATGACTGGCTCAGCAATTCTGGGAGTTGAAGTCCAGCATGGCTGACTCAGGAATTCTGGGAGTTGAAGTCCACGAGTCATAAAAGAGCCAAGATTGCATACCCCTGCCCTAGTCCTAATCCATTTATTTGCCATTTGTTGAATCGATTTTGTATTTGTGAGAACCAACAGATTAACATAAGCAATCTGACCACAAACAATAATATTGTAGTTGTAGTGCAAATTAGAATGCATTATTCTTATTTACTTAATACATACTTCTGAGAAAACATTCCTAAATGTATGTTTATGCTATATATTTCTTACATAAAGCTCAAAAAAATAAATTATGTCTTTCAGGACATTTTATAAGCTTTTGGTATCAGTTACTTAATATCATCTAGATCAGGCATGTCAAACTGCCGGCCCGCGGGCCAAATGCGTCACACCGAAACCACCCCCATCCCATTGTCGGCAATGGGGGAAAAGTCACGATATGTTGCGTGATGTCATGTGATGTCGCAAGTTTGACATGCCTGATCTAGATAAAAGAACAATGAATATACACAAACTCATTTAGTTGCTGTAATTTTTCATCATTTACATATAATTTACAATCATTCGCTCCATTTTTCTGTCAAACATAACTACCTTTATTTTTGGTACATATTTTTTTCAAATTCATACTTATTAAAGAAATCTTAGGAAGGCCTTGCCTTCGTGGATCAAGCAGTTAAAAGTAGCAGCGGAATGTTTATATTTTCAGATGTGCAAAATTGATGTCCGCCCTTCCAGGTAAAGTAGACAGGAAACATGACTAGATGAACTACGGTAATTCTACTTCATTGTAAGACTACATTAACATAATCTAAGTTTTTTTTCTCTGACCATTAAGCCATTGGGGATTTCTCCTGTCCAACTGTTTCCTAGGCAGATCTTTTCCCCTTGTCCCCCCAAATCATCCACACATCAGAACTGAAGAAGCTTCTTGGATGAGAAGCAAAATATCTTTAAGGAAAAACAAAGAAATTTCAGTTGCCTCTTGAAAAAGCACCTTTGGGATAACCTGGATGGTTGAGAATCTCCATAGACATCCACATATTCCATTATAGATATATAGTTGGACATCTGTTCCGATGATATCATACTCTATGGTAATGGATGAGCTCACCCAGCAGCCTCATGTAATGTTAAATAGGAGAGGGGAAAGCACTGAACATTGTGGCAGCACACATAATGGGGCAGAGGATGGGATATTTCTTCCCCAATCACCACCAATTGAAATCTATTCTAGAGGAAGGAGGCAAACCAGCATAACACTGTGTGGCCAACTCCCAATCCTCTGAGCTGATCTAGATACCATAGTTGATGGCATTGAAAGCTATCAAGAGGGGAAGGATGGATGCACAACCCCATCTTGCTCATGTCAGAGGTCAAAAATGTGACCAATATTGTTTCCATCCCATACCCAGGTCTGAATCTTGACTGAAAAGGTCCAGATAGTTGACTTCCTCCACAGCTCTCAAAGTCTGTTGCGCAACCACCTTCTCAACTACCTTCCCCAAAAAAGAGAGATTAGGTACTGGGTGAAAATTGTCCAGTATGGTGGATTCAGTGATGGCTTCTTGAGGAGAAGCGAATCAAGGCACAACCTCACTCAAAGAATTAACTAATATACTGCTAGAGCCCATACACACATCCATGCACATGCAAGCACACACAAATATGTACCGGTATATAGCATACATGGAGATCTATTTGTGTTTTCCATAAGAATTCTGGATAGCACATTGAAATTATGGTACAAATCGTGTTAAAGAATTGAAAATATTGTTGCAGGTACCTAATTTAAAAATGGCAGGTGCAGGAGAATGTGCAAATTATTGAACCATTACACCAATTCTTCACAGAAGATTTTGCTTAACATTATAAAGTTTAGAGCCATACATGGGGAGAGGAATTCTAAATGACTAGGCACTTTAAAAAAAATAGTGAGATGTGAGATCAAATAGCTAATGTAAGATGAATAATGAAAAGAGTGGTAGAACACAAGAAAGTATATCTTTGCTTCACTAATTATAGCAAGACCTTTAACTATGTCATTTAGACAAAAATATGGAATGTGTAAGTATGGCATACCATTTCTACACCTCTTCCTTTTTTCTGTTCATAGACACTTTCTGTTCAATTTGTAAAATTGAATTTACAGATATACTGTTGTTTTTTATATTGAAGATAATAAGACAAGTATATACAGTATATTATTTTCATATTTATTTAACTAATATAGCAAAGAGAAGAAAGTCAAGTTCAGCAATGAATTTGGAGATCAAAACACTAACAATTTGAGATGTGCAGGGAATACAGCTATATTAGTCAAAAATAAAAAAGAATTAAAAATAGAAATTGAAAAAATCTTGGTTAATGCTAAATATCAAAGAGGCAAGTATAATAGTTTAAATGTCTGGTGAATTTATAGTTGAAAGTGAAGAGAATGGATACTTTTGTTCTTGGGCTCAAGAATAAATAATAGTAGACAATATATTGAAAAAGAAAATAGATTAATCCTAAGGAGGAAGAAGTTTAACTGTAACAAGTTAGACAAGATCATAAATGGCAAGGTCATTTAAATGACAATAAATATTGGTGTGGCTAGAAAAAGAGTATTTCCAGTGATAGTATGGCTATGAAACTGAGATATAAAAATAGTAGCTTTCAAGTGATGGGTTTCGATATGATTAGTAAAAGCACTTTGGATAGCAAAAGAACCTGGACCAAATAAAGTTTGACTTTTTTGTTGAGAGTAATGATGAGTAATAGAAACTCATATATTCTTACTTAGAATAACAGAGTTGGAAGGGATCTTGTAGGTCATCTAGTCAACCCCCCCCAAGCAGGACACAGATGGCAGTCCAATCTTTTCTTGAAAGGTTGACTTCTGAAAGCAAACTGTTCCATTGGTTGATTTTTCTCACTGTCAGAAAATTTCTCCTTATTTCAAGGTTGAATCTCTCCTTGATCAGTTTCCATCTGTTATTTCTTGTCTGGCCTTCAGGTGATTTGGAAAATAGGTTTACCCCCTCCTCTCTGTGACAGCTCCTCAAATATTGGAACACTGCTATCATGTCTCTGAATGAGTTACAAAGCACTAGAAAAAATTACTATGCTTAGGAAGGTTGAAAGGCAAGTGAGAATGCATAAGATTGAGGGACAGAATAAAAGAGATTTTGAGTTTATCCTTGGAAATTATTACCCAGGCAAGAAAAAGTGGGGATGATGAGCATTTGTCTTGCTGTTATCAGCAATATAAACCTTCCTTGACAGTACAGAAGTATCTATGCAGGGATTCTGAAGAAAAAAAAAACCATTGCTACTATCTAATACTAATATTACTATGATGATTTGGTTCCTCTAATATTGTTTTTGGAATTTTCCATTAATCTTTTTCTTTGGCTATTTTGGATATAAACTCTGTTTTGCTTAGGAACATTTTGTTTTTATGTTTTAAACCGCAACAAATTATATTGGAAAAGCAATATATACAAAGTTCTCAAATAAATTTTAGAAGCCCTGTGGTATAACTTAAGAAAAAGTAGCAACTATTAGGGTCCTTTGTTGACTATATTTAAGACTGAATTACAGGATTATTTTATTTAACTACTTTTATAACTCCTATTAAGTATAGTAATACTATTAATACAAACTATAGTCAGCTGCCAAAAATTAAAAAATAAAGGAATTTCTAAGCCAATCCAATTGCTTATAAGATTGATTGCAACCAATGCATAAACAGGAGTTAATAAAAAGAGAGATGATTTTTAAAGATATAATAGACATGCCAAATGTTTTCCAGAGTTAAGTGTGGTTTGAATTTAATAAGTAAGGGATAGGAGGTGGTGGAATACCATGAGCCCACTGTGGTAGGTTATATTCCCAAAAATGTCAGATTAGGCAAATTGAAAGATACTGATTCTGCAGCAGCAATTACACTGAAATTACCCCAAAATTAGGGTTCATGTACCTCAGGGCAAATTATAGCATGTTTTGGTTACCTTACATTTGAAACTGTCAGAAATTTCCTTTACATATACTGTATATTGTATTTTTACATATTGTCAGAAAACAAGGCAACACCTTCCCTTGGAGGGAGAAGGAAAACGTTACGCTATCGAGTATATTCATGGTAAAAATAATAATGAGCTATTCAGACAGTTGGATTTTTTTTTAAAGTATCCCTGATCCTAATGACTTGAGAAGGGAGTTATAAAAAAAAAAACATTTGTCCATGCACTCCTTAAACAATTTCGAAGTTAATGACCCCAACTTTCCCTCACTCCCTTCCTTCGGGGCCTTTTTCTAGAACTGAGGGGGGTCAAGATGGGAGAGAAGGCAGCCGAACAACCAGGGACGCTCGTGCAACTGCGGCCATTTTAAACATGGGTGCGAGGCGGGGTGGGGAAGGGGGAGGCAGAGGTGTTGGGTTCGTTGTCAAATTAGCTACACTTTCTTTTTCTGCGGGGCTGGCCTCTGGGAGGGAGCGAGCCCCCCAAAAAGGCCGATAGACACACTCTGGTGGTCGCGTACTGATCGGCGCGGCTTGCTCTCGGGGCACCGGCGGGGGTTGAGGGGAGCGCCACAAGGAGGGGAAAAACGTTGGCCGCCGCATAGCCGCCACAGCCTCAGCCAGGAGGGGGGAAGGGTGGCGGCGAGGAGCAGCCTGGCTCGGTTGGGTTCATTCGTTCTTACCGCCCCGCCTTTGGGTGGCAGGCAGCACAGCGGCCAGAGCGAGCCCGCCGGCGGGACTGCAGCGGCCTCGTCTTCTTCTCTTGTCTGCCGCGAGCGGCTGAGAAGCTCTGCTGTCGCCGAGCACAATAAAGGGAGGCGGGCGAAGAGAAGGCACCCGGCAACGTTTCCCTTTCGCGCTTCGTAGGCCTGGCCGGGTGAGGGGCCCTTGAGCAGCCATCCCCCATCACAGCCGGCGCCTCCAGCTAGTCGCTGGGAAGTCGGCCGGGGGAGGCAAGGCGTAGGCGGCGTAGGCGGCGGCGGGCGCAGGCCAAAGGGAGAGGCCTAGTGTGCCCTACCTGCACCTCTGAGACACGGCGCCTAGGCCACAGCGAGAAAAAAAAAGGCTGGTCGGCGCGATGGTGTGAAACGAGAGCAGCGCCTGAGCGAAGATGGCCGGTGGTGGCGGCCTCGGCGGCGGCAGAAATCTAGGAAGCATCCGACAGCCGGGCTTTCTTCTCGAGGGTAAGTGGATTTCGCGGGGAACTGGGGGGGTTGGAAGCCGAAGCGCGCTTCCCCGAAAAGAAGCCTTTTCCCTGGGAATTCAGGGCGTCCTACTTCCGAGTAAACCTATCTCGAAAGACGGCTCGGGAAGGTAGCAGCTGGACCCTCTTCGCGTTGGCTTCCACGAGTGGGAATTTTCTATCCTATAGGATCGGGAAGTCTTGTGGGAGTGGGGTAAAAGAGGAGCAGGAGCGGTTTACTGTCTACTTTTTTCTTTTCTTTTACAAAATCCAAACAAAAGCAAGAGAAAAACCTGCATGCTGGGAGGGGAGCGGTGGTAGGATGGCTGGCAAAGGTTAATATTTAGATAAGAGATGAAGCTAATTGAGTCAGACTTTTGTGTAGTAGTCTTCATTGTGGCAGCTGCTGGCACCCCTTTTACTTTATTTTCCTTTTGCCCCATAAAGAAGGTTCTCGTTTTCTGCATTAATTATTTTTAACGCTATCTTGAAGATACCGAGAGGAAAAATAATCAGACAGATGATAGAAAATGCTGATGTGAGAAAAACTATACCCGGTTAATATGGTTTCCCCCACTACCCCCCAAATTTATGTGCTTCTTTCCCCATATCTTGCTGGACATTAATTGGTGAGAAAACAGTTTACAGTGCTATCATAGATACCTTTACTGGGAAGTTAAGGCTTATTCTAGGAAGGTGGGCATGCCTATGCTACCTTAATTGAGCATCCATATTAGAAGAAATATCAACTCCAGGTCAACTCAGAAATCACAAAAATGGGCATCTTTTCTATATATTCTGGATAGAACAAAATGTGAAAAGTACCTTCCAAAGTTAAGTATAAAATGCTAGAATAATAAATTCCTTTTGGTAATTATATTTTCTTTGATGACTTAAATAGCTTGATATTCTGCTTCTCTCTCCAAGAATAATTGAATGGAGTTTTTTCTTATAAAAGAGATTCTAAGATTAGAATTATTTTTTTAGCTGTTGTTTAATTTTGAGAGTAGGATACATTCATATGTTGAATGTGCTGACTAACATTGATAATGTTACTTTTAATGTTTGTATCCATGAAATGAGATAATAAGGTTTCATACCAGCTCTTCAAATTCTGTGAGAAAGAATGATGTTACTTCTTTAGATTTCTGTAGAAATGTACTGGATTTATTATCAGAGCAAAGATTAAACTACCTTTTTCCTATATGTTGAATAGCATATATGTATATATAATTCAGCAGTAATGCTTACAGAGTCATCAATACATTTCCTACCTGCTTTGCATACCTAAAAAGGAAAATATGAAGCATTCCTAAAATTTAATGGTATAGGGATTGTAGCAGTGCAGTGACAGAAAATGACACTGCGCTATTGAAGCATGCTGAAACAAAAGGAATACATTGGTAGTTGTCTCATTTGGAAAGTTGTATATATGGAATGGCTCTCTGTGGTTGGGCAGTTTTTGCCACATCATAGTAATAAACCTCTTCACAAATGTTTGTGAAATAAAAATGGCTATAATGTCATATGAAGTTGTTTCACAAATAGTGGTTTCTCAGGCATAGAATCCTTTATGCAGTTTAGTCACAAATTGCTATTGATAAGTGTATTTTAGTGTGTTATCTCAGTACAACCACAGGGGTGTAGTCCACATTAACTAGCATTCCACTTAACAATGTCAGGTAGGTAGATTTGTGAATCAATCTTGAGCCATTTATTTTATCTTGTATTAATACTTATTAGTATTATAATTATTACATATTAGCATTGTTTTAGAACTTCTCACAAGTGTTTGTATATAAATGTGTAGGTACATGAATTACTGCTTGGATTGCAGGATTATGAACCTGTTGCATTTACTTCATTCAGCTTGTTATTTAAATCAGATATGGGGGTAAAATTCCCTGCAATAACTTGGAAAATGGGAATATTTACTAAATGTTAACTTCCTATATTAATATCTGAATTGCATATATAATAGTACCATTCATATGTAATGATCTCAGAACAATAATGGCTTATTAGACCAAGAACTAGTGTTCCTCCTATTTTTGTTCCATAATTTAATCCAAGTATTCTAAGCTTAATTTTCCAATCTCCATCAAGATTTTAGAAACCATTTGGTTCTTATTTTAATTCTTTCTAATCAGTTTGCAGTCTATAACTGTCCTCAGGAGCAAGCTAATTTAAGATTGAACAGGGCCAACAGAGAATAAGGAACAAGGAAGAATCATTGGATTATTGGAATGAACTGGGAGGGCAAGATGAGCAGGATAGGGGTGTTTTCACTGATGGTACTAAATAAATGGTACTAAATAAAACAGCTGCAGCGACATATGTAATTTTGAATAGGTATCATAGATTGCTATGGTGACAGTCACAGAAAGGCTACCATAAAAAAAGGAGGAAACACAAAATGGCTGTTGTAGGTGAATGGCTAGTTCACAGTAGAATAGCAAAATCTACATAAGACAAATAGAAAGTGGCTCTTTTAATAGACAGTCATCGTTTTTATATGTGGTCACCTTTAAATATAAACAAATTAATACATGATGTGTATGACTTTATGGTTTCTATACTGATTTTTAAAACATTTTAATGAAAGTTAAATATCAGTTCTGTATTGGTATGATAAAGATAGTTAACACATCAAAGCAGAATTTGCACCAAATCAATATCAAATAGAAAAATGAAGCTGCTATAATTTGAGTATTGTATTCTCATTTACAGGTTACTTATGTTCATTGCACCACAAGCATGAACTTGTTTTATTGATCTTATTAATGATACATAGATCTCATGTTTCTGTCTAGAACAGCGGTTCTCAACCTGTGGGTCGCGACCCAATTTGGGGTCGAATGACCATTTCACGGGGGTCGCCAAACAACGCAGTCTGCCATTTTCCCCCCTTTTCCTTAGCTGTGCTACTCTCTCTTATTCTATTGGCTTTTGAAAGCCAATAGAATGGACTCTCTTGAATAGAGTCTAATTCTATTGGCTTTCAAAAGCCAATAGGAATTGTCCAGGCTGTCTCCGCCCTGCTGAGCCCGCCAAAAGTCCCAGTCTGCAAACGGTGCTGCAAGTTGTCTGCAGCGAAGGCGAGCAGTCTGGAAGTTTCCACCCCTCCCTGCTGAGCAACTACTAAAACTGTAAGTAAAAGAGGGCCAGGGGTGGGAGGTGGGAGGCCGGCGGGTGCAGGGAGGGTTTTTGGCATGCGTGGGGCCCGGCGGGTTTTTTACCTCCCTTGGGCTGGGCCAGCTGGTGGCCCAGCCGTTGGTTGCCCTGCGCCGTCGCCGCTGCGGCCGCCCATGAGCACCTGGGCCTGCCTGCCGCCGCCCTGAATGGGCGGCGGCCTACGCCTCGGCCGGCGCAGGGGGCAGCACCATGCATGCGCGGCGCTTGACAGGTCGGGGTCGCGACCTGAAAAAGGTTGAGAACCGCTGGTCTAGAAGATGACTTGAGTGAACTCCTTTTAAAGAAGATAATTGAATATTTAGTTTAGTTCATTATGGCATACCAATAGTTACCAGCTACTTTACCTTTTCCACATATAAATATCTTTTTAAACTGATCACTCTATATAATAGCAATCACCTAATAGAAGTCTCTTTACCCTTCTTATGTTTTCCAGATACGTTGTAGCAATATTTATTTACTTATGTATTTATGTTTATATATCATTCCAGTCGAATAATAGTTAAATATTTATAGAATAGAATGGAATGGAATAGAGCAGAGCTGGAAGGGTCCTTGGAGATCTTCTAGTCCAACCCCCTGCTTAGGCAGGACCCTATACCATTTCAGAAAAATGGTTGTTCAGTCTCTTTTTAAAAACTTCCAGTGTTGGAGCATTCACAACTTCTGGAGACAAGTTGTTCCACTGATTGTTTTAACTCTCAGGAAATTTCTCCTTAGTTCTAGGTTGCTTCTCTCCTTGATTAGTTTCCATCCATTGCTTCTTATCCTGCCCTCACGTGCTTTGGAGAATAGCCTGACTCCCTCTTCTTTGTGGCAACCCCTGAGATATTGGAAGACTGCTATTATGTCACCCCAGTCCTTCTTTTCATTAAACTAGACATGTCCAATTCCAGCAACTGTTCTTTATATGTTTTAGCCTCCACTGACCTGATCATCTTTGTTGCTCTTCTTTGCACTCTTTCTAGAGTCTCAACATCATTTTTACATTGTGGTGACCAAAACTGGATGCAGTATTCCAAGTGTGGCCTTACCAAGGCATTATAAAGTGGTATTAACACTTCACATGATCTTGATTCTATCCCTCTGTTAATGAATAGTCTAGATAGAACCATGTTGGCTTTTTTGGCCGCTGCAGCACACTGCTGGCTCATATTTAAGTGATTGTTCACTAGAACAATCAGCATGATCAATGGCTACGAGATGGGAGAGATAGATATTATTAATGCACAACACAAAGTTGAGGAAAAGCGACTTAGCGGCACTGTTGGGAATTGTATGAATAAATTCTGATTGTGGCTATGATACATATTATGCAGTAAGTTTACTAGTCAACATGTATTGCATGAATCTAGGCACTGTATGAAAAAAATAGCTGATGGGGTAGTGTTATATATAAATCTGAACAATTCTGGCTTATTCAACAAACTCTGGCATCCTTCCCATTTTTAAAATGCAGATAAGTTGATATTTTAGTCAAGATTTGTCAAAATCTGTCAAGTCAGGAATATCAGGTAACAGACTAGCCACTTAGAGACTAGAATGTTGGAATATTATTTAGATTCAACTCAGCTCTTTCTTAGTTTCTAAATAATACAAATGTCTAATAGGAACAATTTTTCTAAAATCTTTGTTCTGGGCAAGTGGGCACGAGCAGAATGCATGATAAATACAGAAAGAAGTAGGAAAAAATGAAAGCAATATCCTTGTTAATATTGTTTTTTGTTTTTTAAGCATAAAACTTATTTTGGAAGGGTTTTATTCTACTAAAGTGGAATCTGCTTGAATAATACTAAGGAATTTGAAATTTGGCTTTGAGTTGCATTGTATATTTAGTTTTTCTGATAATACATTCCTTTATCTGGAAGAAAAAACTTTGTGAACAATGTTGAAGGAAGTTAAAGTTGACTAATCATTTTAAAGCTGGGTGGCCTTGTTCCTGATTAGTGATCTCATTTTCAGTTTTATCACTCACAAACAATCTAAAAATCTGGATTAGTTAATATGGGAGTCCCAATTTGTAGGATGTTGTTAAAAATAAAAAATAGCCATTTGAATTGTGCCTGTAATTATAGTAGAAAGGGGTCCTGTTTTGTTAAAATTGATAAGAGATTATCAAAAACTTTAATTTTGAATTAGCGTGGAAACAATTCACAAAATTATTTAATGATTATTATTTTAAATCAGAATTTAAAATGAAAAACAGTATGTTTTTTGACCCTTTCTATTTTTAAGATTGAACAGAATTGATAGTAAAATTCAAAAGTTAGGTTCCATTAGAATCTCAATTTCAGAGCGCCTGTTTGATGTAGTGGATAAGGCACCAGGCTAGAAATCAGGAGAATGAACTCTAATTCTGCCATAGGCACAAACCCAGTTGGGTGACCTTGGACCAGTCACTCACTCTCAACCTTGAGTCAATGGCAAACTATTTCTGAAATGTCTGTGGAGATTCTCAGTCATCCAGGTCATGATTGTCCCAAGGTGCTTTTTCAAGAGGCAACTGGACTTTTTTTGTTTTTCTTTGAAGATGTTTTGCTTCTCCATCCAAGAAGCTTCTTCAGCTCTGACTGGATGGTGAGGAATGGAAGGATTTATATTCCTTGCAAATAGCTGATCATTTGCATTCTTTTAAAGAGTTGTTGAGGCCACTTGGAGGTTTGTCTGTGTCCTCAGAGTTGCCTGAGCAATGCAAATGAGTATTTCTGAAATTTTGCCAATCAAAACTGCAGGGACTTGTGCTTAAAAAATGAACACACTGTGAGCAATCAATTTTTTTCTGAAAAGGGGAAATCCCATTGTTAATGCTGTATGAAAAAATTAGGTCTTCCTAGTCAAATTAAACCTAACATGTTTTTTTACAAATTTGAACAAATGCTTATGTGAAGTTGTTTACAGATCCAAATTAAGAAGAAAAAGTAATATGGCAGATGGAGAAGTTTGAAGCCTCCTTCACTCAGTTCTTTGTAACACTAATAACTGCTTTCAAATATTTCTTGTAGCCAGCTGAAAATCTTTCTACAGTATTTCTATTTTTCCCCACTTACAGAACCTGTCTAATTCAAAAATACTCTTAGACTGCATGTTTGAGATTTATCCACAATTTTCAATACTTAAATCTGAAGTTTGTGAAACATTTCAAAACCTTTGTCTTTATAAGTACTTAATGGTTGATTTGGAGATATGTTTCAGATCATTGTATTGCTGAAATTCACAGTCTCCTTTCAAGTTTAATTTCTGTACTGACATTAGAAAAATGCAAAAGCAATAAGAGGAGGATTCTTAGCT
Organism: Bothrops alternatus; assembly: GCA_034064705.1. Classification (NCBI taxonomy): domain Eukaryota; kingdom Metazoa; phylum Chordata; class Lepidosauria; order Squamata; family Viperidae; genus Bothrops; species Bothrops alternatus. Next base: position 3,673,723 of record JARGCV010000033.1, read on the forward strand.
TCATACAGGAAACATTGGAAGCGTTTTTCCTGGCAAAGTAGATGTTGCAAAGTAGCAACTGGAAGGATGTCAAACTTCTGCACTTGCCATGTTGTTTGATATATATAAAACCAGATAATTGGCTGTTTCTGCTTATACTCTATTGTTGCATGTAGTGAAGTATTCATATAGTAAAACTGTGGTGTTATTTCCATAGTAGACATCCTCATCCAACAAGTATATGGGGCAGTGGTGGTGAACCTATGGCACAGGTGCCAGAGGCGCACTCAGAGCGCTCTCTGTGGGCATGCACGCCGTCGCCCAGATCCTAGGCCTTCAGCTGGGTTTTATAAAACCTTTTCGCTTTAGGCCTCCGCTGCCGTGTACAAAAAAAAAAGGTTCAATCAATCAGTCAATTTCAACTCGCGGGGGAAAAAAAAGATCTTGCAAAGTTGGAATTGATTGATTGAACTTTTTAGTCCCACCCAGTCTGCTGTTACCACCGCAGCCACGCCCACCCAATGGGCCACACCCACCTGGCACCCGACGATGCATAAGTGGGTTTTGGGTTGAAGTTTGGGCACTAGGTCTCTAAAAGGTTCGCAATCACTGATATAAGACAATAAGAATGTGTAATTGAGTACTGTAAACTAAATAAAAATTGGTTTTATTCTAATATTTATTTGTAAAAACACAAATAAAAGTACTAAAAGCAAGACAAATTGTAAAAGAAAAATGGATTTTAAAATAATAATGGTATCAAAACAATAAGGTAAGGCTCCAAAAAAATTCCTAGCCTTGCATTAATTCTTTCATTTTAAAGGACTATATAATGTGCATATTTTATGTAAATAGCCTTTATTTTTAATATTTTTAATAACCCTACTTAAAACTGTTGTGGCAGTGTGATAGATTAGTTCTTGGAAGTTCCTATGGAGTTATTTTATATACTATTTAAATGCCAATAGAAGAAAATATACGGTATGTAATTTCAGGGTTGAACTATGCAATCCATGGTGTTCTCTGAACTTGGTTGCTTGCAGATGTTTTATTACCCAACTAGGTAATATCATGCTAATGAGTGTGAGGCTTGCTACCTGTTTACATTCAGTAGTAGGTTTCTCTTTAGTAATCTTGTAAGATATTATTTTCTGCTTGCTTATTTGCCTGGAATTAATAGCTTCTTATTTGGGTATTGGCTATTGTGTTGTGATCTTTTTGTTTCACTTTTCTTTTTGTTCTCCCTTTTGAATGGTGTGAAAATATGGTTTATTTCTATGTGTCTACTGATGGCTGATTTGTCTGAATGCCAAGCTTCCGGGAATTCCTTAAAAGTTTTTGATTTAGCTTGGTGTACAGATGCACACAGTTTCCAGTTGAAATTTGGTTGAGTCTGTCCATGTGAAATGAAGGGTCATGTCTTCTGATTGCTAATTCATATTCATGGATGTGCTCTGCTAGTTTTCTCCCTGTCTGTTCTATGTAGTGGTTATCGCTATCCTTACACTATGGTGTAGAAACTCCTGATTTTTCTTCATGGGGTACTTGTTGGTTTACTCAAGATGTTTTGAAGGTTTAGCTGGTTTGTGTGCTGTGGTGATGCTGTGTGGTTATAATAGTCTCTTGGTTGTTTTTGAGATGATTTGGATATATAGCAGTGTTATGCTTTTCATACCTTGTTACATCGTAGTGAGTTGAGTGATCAGGCATTTTTTAAAATAAAGTTGCATGGGTATCCATTCTGTTGGAAGAAGCTGTGTAGGTGATCTGTTTCCTTTTTCTGTTGTTCTAGGTTGCTGCACTGAGCTTGTCTGAATAACATTCTTATACAGCTCCTCTTATGGGAAGTTGGGTTGTTATTTTGGTAATGGAGCATTTGGTTAGTGTGGGATGTTTTTTTCTGCAGCAATCCTGAACACTGGGGTTCCCGGCTGCTGAAGGCATTCCACAGATACAATGCTTTGACCCTCCATTCTAATTGCCTCCCAGAAGCTTCTGAAAGAGGAGTTTTTCCCCAGGGTGTATATGTGGGTTGATGCCAGATGCTATTTGAAAAGTATCTTTGTATATTTTGTCTATTAGCTTTTATATTTGTAATTCTCATTGTCATTACTGTTTTTTATGTTATGACCAGCTAAGCATTGCATATGATTGCGGCAGGATATATATGTGATTGATAAGCAAATACGTAAAATGGAGAAGTACTGATTTTGTTACCCATATTTTCAAGCCAATATGAGTAACAAATATCTATGTTCATGTTTCCTTCCAGTTGTATTTGAAGTTTTTTGCTAATATTTCTCTAGACCAGGAGTGTCAAACTCAATTTCATTGAGGGCCGCATCAGCATTGGGGGGCCGGGTGGGTCTGGCCAGGGTGGGTGCGGCCTACTGGGTGGGCATGGATGGAGTGGGTGTGGCCTACTGGGTGGGCGTGGTTTTGGCAGGCAGCGGGGCGCTCTCCTTACAGCGCCGAGAGGTTGAGCCGGGCAGTGCGAAGCTCGCCAACTTTGCACCTTGCTGCCTGCTGAAACTGGGCAGGCTGGGGGCTAGGCAGCATTGCACTTCTCATCAGATTTGCGCCACCCAGCTCAGCTCTTAGCGCTGTGAGGAGAGCGCCCCGCTGCCTGCTGAAACCGGGCCGGCTGGGAGCTGGGCAGCCTCGCGTTTCTTTTTGGATTTGCACCGCCCAGCTCAGCCTCTTGGCACTGTGAGGAGACCGCCCCTCTGCCTGCCGAAACCCCTCCCCCAGAGCCCATCAAGCCAGATATGTGAAGTAGGCAAGGCCATTTGCTGGCCACTTCCAGGTGATGGTGCATTTCTTCATTCTTCACAAAGGGTGACACCTACCCAGCATGCACCCAGGGGTGGTGCCGACGTGGCAGGGGCTGGTTCCTCACTGTTTCCAGACAGCCTTGTGGAGCTAAGACTGAATGCGTTTCAGCATAGATGGCCACCACAAAATTGTACATTGGCTGCCGGCCTGGGTCAGGGTCAAGGCAGTGGGGGCCATTCCCTCACTGTTTCCAGGATGGCTTCGCGGCCACATGAAACCACTTCACGGGCCGCATCCAGCCCCCGGGCTTTGTGTTTGACATGTCTGCTCTAGACCTTTTTTGGTATATTTTACTTCATTTAATACAATGCTATGTACAGTGAATATTACTTTGGTATATTTCTTGTCAACAGAATATAGTAGACAGTGAAATAGATGCTGCCTTGTACCATTCAAAATATACATTGTTTAATGTATATATTTGTAAAAGTATACAATATTTGATATACTATATCCCCGAGGACATTATTTTTCTGTTGGTTGCTAAAATGGCATATAATAAGCTTTGTATTTTTCAAGTATTTTGTGCAATAATATTTATTTATTAAAATTATTGGCTACCCATCTTAGCACTAGATAACTCTGGGCAGCTATAATATTAAAAGGATGAAAATATATAAAACCTATACACAATATGAAGAAAATACTATAAAAATATAAAAACTCAATCCTGACTACAAGATGGGAAGGGAGGGAGTAGGATGAGCAGGTAGGGAGGATCTGTTATTAATCTATATTTGTGATTTAAATTCAAGAGTAACAGTGGCACATGGCAGAACGCAGAGATAGGGAAACTTCCTCTTCTGTTCAGCTATTGGCTATCCAGCTGACCTATCTACTCAGCTTCTAGCATTTGCAGTGGGTGGTGCTTGAATATGCCTCTCTTGAATTAAGGCAGCAGTGGCATCTCGGGAGATAGTGAAAGAATGATGCTAGAAATAGCAGAGGCAGGTGATTGTTGAAACAATGTAGAGAAAAAGGGGAAAGAGGGATGCAGTACATCAGAATCCCTGTGAAAAATTGGATGGAGTTTTCCTTTCACATTGTGTATGCTTTTGTGGCATTCCCAGGCAAAGAAGGAACAAACTTCGATAGTGCTTCCACCTTGCCTGTGCAGTGTGTTTTTAAAAAAATTGTGACCGTGTATTTTTTTAAACTTGTGACCACTTCAGCTGTATATTGTCTGCTAACCATTTCCTAAGAGGTAATAATTCACAGCATGAGATGTTTTAATTATTTTATTTTTTTCAGGCTGCAATAGGAATGGAATTCAGAATAGAGCTAATTACAATTCAGATTTCATTTACACCAACGAAAGTGGGGAATGTATTATAATGGGAATTTTAAGCACCATATTCTAGTTATAGTGTTTCTCAACCTTGGCAATTTTAAGGCATGTGGACTTCAACTCCCAGAATTCCACAGCCAGCAATGCTGGCTGTGGAATTCTGGGAGTTGAAGTCCACATGCCTTAAAATTGTCAAGGTTGAGAAACACTGTGTAGATGTGATTGATGACGGTTCCTGTTTCTGTTTCTATTAAGTTTCTTCCTCATTCCACTTGAAGTCAAAGTACAAATGGTGTTCATAACTAGCGCAGTAAGGAACATTCATTTTTAAGGAGTCAGAAGCAACCCTTTGCCAGAATTAGTATATTTATGATAAGACTACACATGAACAGCATTTCTCCAAAACTGTTGTGCTATCCTACAAGTATTTGGTTTCAGTAAATTTCTGATAACTGAGAGGGATTATGGTGCACTCATTTTTGGAATGTTGTTATATTTGCTGGCTAGCCTGCTTTGAAATCATCCTAATGCTCTTCAACTTAATGCTGTATTTAAAATAAAATGCTGTACAGGATAATGCTGTATTTAAAATAAAAAATTGGAACTAAACCATTATAGCAATATTAAAACATGAATGAACTTATGTATGAATATTGCCCAGATTATCGATTTCACCATGAGAATACATAGTTTAAATCTTAAGAGCTTCATATGGATTTTATATGGTCCCCAAGAATTTCTCCAGGTGATAGTACACACATACATTTCTTTTAGTAGTAAACAATTGTTCTGTCCCAGCCTACGTGAGGCCTTGTTATGCTTACAAGGAAAAACCCTTCTTCCAAGAAACAGGCAGAAACCGCAAGAAAAAACCAACCCCTTTTACTCTCACAGACCTGAGTCAATGTCCAAGGCAAACAAACACAGTCCACAGAAGTGAGTAGGATAGAGGAATGCAATGGGACAGCTCCAAAGGTAAAGGAGAAGGCATTAGGAAGCTTTGGCTGAATTATAAAAGGGAAGGTGTGGGAGCTGCTGGTGCCAAAGGCAACCATTCGTGTTGAGAATTGAGTTTCTCTTGCCTGCACTTTTGTGCATCCTGGATTTGTCCCAACTGTTCTTCATCACTGTCCAACTCAGGCTCCCAGCACAGCTGTGTTTCAGCCTGAGTGCGAGTAGAGGGGCCAGGCTCCACGTCCGACTGTAAGTCTTGGAGCTCCTCAGAGCCTTCCTCTGACTCTAATATCCCTCCAGGCCCCTCCTCCTCATCTGATTCCTCAGACTCAGCTGCCGGATCCACTGGCTGGCGAGGAGTCACAACAACAATGTTGAGCAAAACACATAAAAGGAGTGAGAAGTATATATAGTATACATATATCCACTTGCCATCATGATATGTTCAATCAAAGCTTTCTTATAATGCTTTTTAGTAAGATAAAAAGTGCAGGCCAGGATACTAAACTTAGTTGGACCCGTACTAGTTTTATCCCTAGTATACTCATGTTATTTTGTGGAATGATGTAAACTATATAGAGAATGCCTTACAAGCCTGCATCCCACCATTAGGAAATAAATGCATTAAGTGCATGTGAACTGTATTTAATTTAGTTTGGTTTTGCCCACTCCTTTCCCCCAGTTTGAATAAACCTAAATTATACTTTGGATTGTTCATTATTAAAATTGCTTTATTTTATGTATAGATATATGAGTTTCTTGGAACCAGAACTGATCCTAACTTATTTCTTTACAGCTTTGGATAAATCACAGTCCAAACGGGATGGAGGTTTTAAAAATAACTGGAGCTTTGATCATTCAGAAGAAAGTGAAGGAGATACAGAGAAAGAGTAAGGATACTTTACTCTAGGCTGTTGAAAAATATATAGTAATAGAACCTTGAACAATAATTCATTAGTAATAAGATATTCCGCTCATCCATTCTGATTTTCTTATGCACAAGTATTATAACATAATTTAAACACAGAGAAATTAGCTTCTTTTTACATAATATGTAGTACATTTTCAACCTAACCTTTTTCAAAATATGCTATTCTTTATTCCAAAAATAAGTATAAATTAACATTTTAAAATTCCTAGAATTTATAATAGAGTTATGATTGAATTAAGGACTGTACTTAATTTAGATTTTAAAAATGAGATTCTCTTTTTAGAAATAGTACAGAAATAATATTTCCAATTGTTCATATTTGTTCATTTTAGTTCTGAATGTTTGAAAACTGTAGACCCGGTAGAAACATTATCAAATGAATGCTACCTAAATCTACTGGAGAGGTTCCCCCCCTTTTTTTGCCTATGCATGCAATATAAATTGAGAAATATTGCCAAGGTTATAAAGTCTGAGATTCTTAACTAAGAAAGGTGAGATAATTTGAATAGTCTTGAAACCATAAGTTCATCTTCTATAATTAGATTTTTATGGGACAATTGAATTTTATTTTTATTTTTTTAAATTGTACTGGTTTAGAATAGAGGAGCAGATTAACACTTTTCCTAATAAATAGGCTGATGTGATAACAATTGCTAACAATTTAAATGTTTAATAAAAATAAACTAACCCTGATATTATTTTAGTGAGAACAATGACATAAATAAATATGAAAATATTTGAATATAAACTAAATATTTTACATCCCCTAAAACCTAAGTCTTCCATATTTTCCTAAATATAAAATATATAAATGCATATAAATTTGTACAGTTTATATACAAATTAACTTAAAACAGTTTTTCATATGTATAAATAGTAATGTACCGTAAGTCATATTCCCTAAGCAGTGGAATATTTCAGTATTGAAACAGCAAGAGAGAGAAAAGGAAATGAAAGATGGATGGATGGATGGATGGATGGATGGATGGATGGATGGATGGATGGATGGATGGATGGATCCACAGATGGAACTGTGTGTGTGATGGGAGAGAGGTGTGTAGTTTTAAGTTAAAAAATATCTTAATACTCTTGGTATACACATGGTTAATTCTGTGGGTTTCTTTTTTTCTCCCTCTATCCCAAGAGAAGAAATGAACCTGTTATAACAAAAGTAAAAAGTATATTTTTATGCCATTAATTAGGGAGATAATGGCATCTTCAGGGAAATTGTAATATGTAGGTACCAATTCTTAACCAGATGAATTGTGTGTTTGTGTTTGCACATGCAATCGTTAAAAAAGTCAAGATTAAAGCTATTGCTATGTGATGAAGCCCTGCTCTTTTATATGTACATGTAAAAAAAAAAAAGATAGGCTTTTACTCTCGTGATTGTGGCTGCCATTTTGATGTTTTTTGCCATTCCCTGCAGATGCCCTTGACTTTCTTTGCCAAAGTCCTCTAAAGGCTCAGGCTACCCAATAGTCATGAAATGTTTAGTGCTTGTGTGTATCTCTGCATATTTCGGGAGCAGAGCAATATGTAACATTCACAACACAATAAACTATGATCTACTGTTTCAACATTAATATTATCACAGTGACAGCATCTTTTGAAATCTACCATACAGGTAGTCCTTGGTTAACAACTGTAATTGGCACTGGAATTTCCATTGCTTAGCATTGTACATGTGAAGGAAGACATCACATGACCACATTGCTTACAACTGGAAATCTTGGTTGTCCCCATTGCTGTCATTAAATCAGGATGCAAATTATTAAGCGAAAACCTCCTCATGACTTCCTGACAGCTTCCAACAAGCAAAGTCAATGGAGAAGCCAGCAGGAAGTTGCAGCTTGCAAACAGGCTGTGTGGGGGTGGGATGGTGCAGAAACCATTCTGTGCTCTGGTGCCCAAACAGATCTTTGCTATCTTCTTCCGCTGCTGATGAGAAGCACTGCTTGGTCCTTTGTGAGGCAGCTGATGGCTGAGGATGGCCTTCATGAGGCCTTGCAATATAGGTACTGTAGTCCCTCCAAGTGCAGTTCAAGATTGCAGATAGCAGTCACATGATCACAAGATGCATTTCAACCAAACATAACTCTGAACTGGTTGCCAAGCATTTAAAATGAGGTCATGTGACCATTGAGGGGGATATTTTACTATGGCCAGAATTGCTTTGTGGGCCATAAAGCACCCTTTCTGAGGCCATTGTAACTTTGAACAGTTGTTGAGTGGCCAGTCATAAGTCAAAGACTAAATGTGCTGGACTTCAGCAACAACCCTGCGTCTGCCTGGGAGAACAGCTAGATTTTCAGAGACATTTAAAACATCATTAAGGTGGAAGGAAATATATAGGGCAGGTGCTGAGACAAAAAAAAAAGCTTGTTTCCTGGATGAGAACAAATGACGTTGTTTAACAGAGGGAACCAAGAGTGTGCCTATTCTCCCCAATCTTATTGGGCGGGCACAAACAATGCGAGATATACAGTTCCTCAGATAACTAGGTCCTATGCCATAAAGTCCTTTATAGATAATAATGAGCATCTGGAATTGTCCCCATATGCCCCTAGCAACTGGTATAAGTCATAGAGCAATGGAATCACATGGCATAATAGACCATGTCCATCGCTACCTGCATTGTCATATTCTGGATCTGTTATAGCCTCTAAATGCTCTTCAGAGGCAGCCTGTTAATAATGCATATTAATATGTGATGTAGGAACTCCAGGGGTTCATACTTTTCCAGGGCAAAGCTGCTTGTTAGTAGAAGTAAGTGTAATAATAATAGCATTTAAACACTCACCGAATGATAGTTTATCTGGTATCTTATCAGTGAAAGGTATGAGATATTGTAGCAAAAACACACATATACCCAAACACAATTATTGTGACATGCTCTATTTGAGAGTGACACCAAGAGTTGGGCTAGTTGGAAATGTGACAATCTATTTAAAGTACTGTACAGGTCAAATCCCTTTCTTATAGTACCAGATTACTGAAAACCTTATTGATTCATTCTGATCATTTCTAATTACTTCTTTTCTCTGGTCATGCTTGCAAACCATATGAGGGTAGAATTCAGTTACGATTTTAATAGAACAGGTACATTTCTTCACAGAAACAACTATATGAACTGTTTTGCTCCCTGGATGCTTTCTTCTCAGGATCCTAGCTAAATTTGCTATCTTAGGGCTATGGCTTTGCAGCATCATGCGGCCTAATGCTAACACTGACTTCAGCATTCTCCAGCATGGTGGATGTAGAATCCACTGGATTGGGTTATTTCAGCCTTCCTGCTCAGAGAGACTAGGAAAAAAACTTTAGCCACGCCTTCCCCTGGGTGTGTCTCCCAGTTTTTTCCTAGTCTCGGCTCAGAGCAGACACCTTTTTCCTGGCTCCGTTGGAATTGATTCCAACCTTAATTTAAATCAGTTTCTAATTGAATTTTTTCCAAATTACTTTCAAAGGGGCAACTGGTTGTCCTTTAGACCAGGCTCTGGGGCAGGGACTTCGTCCCTTCCAGAGCTGGGTCCTTTGATTCAAAGAGACTCCATTCCCCCCTCGGAGCTTGGATCCGCTCCAGGATTTGCAGGCAGCCTTGCCTGCGCTCCCAGACGCTCCGACAGGGCAAGCGGCAGCAATCGAAGCCGGAGGACATCGGATCCAGGCACGGGGCTCCTGTCGTCGCTGGAAACGCTCCGGACAAACTGCAAGTGCCCGATCGGAGGGGGGGTAGCGTGGAGCACAGATTAACCCCGTATGGCCATTTTAGAGCTGTTTCTTCGGCTGAGGGATTTCCCCTCGCAAACGGCCAAAGCGCGGCCGCCATTTTGGCCGCATGGTTTACAGAGGCCGCCTTCTGCATAAATCCCGAAGGCCGCCATCTTGGATTAGGGCCTACTAGGCCCCACCGGTCACTATACCTGCCTTGGCCTGGGGTGCCAGGCCCGAGCAGGGATAGCCTCCCATCGCGCTTCCAGCGCCTGGAGGCTCATCGACGGCCGTCCTCCTCCGAGCAGGCCGCGTCTCCTGGCCGGCCCTGCCGGACCCTAGGCCTCCCTTCGGGGCAGCATAGGCCACAAGGAGGCTCCCGGACCTAAGGGCCCTATCCACCAGCGTGGTTGACTATTGCCTGACTGCAATTCATCGTCCCTTCTAGAGCTGGGAGAGGAGGCAGTACCCCGTGGGCCCTGGTTCCCTAGGCCCCGGCAGGAGTGAAGGTTTTAACAGGCCGCCTGCTATTCCTAGCCGTGGCCTTTAGCCACTAGGCCTACCGGACAGGTTTATAGCCTGCCCGACTGCTCTGCCTTATAGTCTGTAGTCACTGTGAGGAGCGGCTGTGCTGTGACCTGACTACCATCATACGACCGCAATCCCAAATTCTTTCCACTAGCCACCCTCTTGCAGGCTTGGTTGGTAACAATGGCAGACAGTGCCTCGCCAGTGGCTCCCTTGGTCTCAGGTGCTCCCCCTGCGCAATCAAAGCGCAGACCCACAGAATTGGATACAGGGGGTAAGAAAAAAGCTAAGACGAAGCACCTTACTTCCAAAAAGACCTCTAGGGCAGCCGAGCGAGAGACCTCAAGGAGGCACCAGGCACTGGAGAGGGAATTCTCCAAGGCACAGCGGCTCCTATCCAGTGGGGCCGATCCGGTTCCCCCTGCCCCACTGGATAACAATATCTCGGAGCCAACCCAGGCACCCGTGCAGAATGCCACCTGGATTGCCACTCCTCTGGGGGAAACCGAACAGGCAGGTCCCTCTCACTCCTCCCCTCCTCCTCAGCAGGGCCCCCAAGTGGCTATTGCCCCAGCGTTGGTAGAGGCCACCCTTGGGGGCCAGGGGCCCACATGGTCACAGGCCCAATTCCAGGCCTTCATGCAGCACGCCTTTGTGCAATTCATGGCCCCACCCAGGATGCCACAGGTTCCTCCTCAGGTCCCACCCCCTCCCACTGGTCCTCACTCTCAGCAGGACTACACCTCAGCTCCGGAATCTGTTATCTCGGAAGCCTCATCTCAGGTGGGAGAGGGGGAGTCCGAGGACTCGGACATAGCGGATACCCCAGGGTCAGACGAGGAGGAGGCAGAGCTCGATCAGGCCTCTGCATCATGCCTCCTTGATCACTCCATCTTCACATCCTTACTGTCAAAGGCATGCGCCACCACCAGTTTAACCTCTGTGCAGGAGGAGAAACCCTCCACCTCAGCAGACAAGGAGTCCAATCCGTTGTTCAAGGTGAAGGTGGTGGAACACAAGCAGATCCCCTGCCCTTTTGTGTTCCGGGATGTGGTGGAGGCCCAGTGGGCCTCCCTGTCCACCATCCCCAGGGAAAGCTCCCTGGAAAAGAAGCTCTATAATGTGGCCCCGTCTTTCGCTTCCCTGATAGACGTCCCTTCAGTGGATTCCCCCCTAACTTCCTTGTTTTCAAATTCTGCCGCCTCAGGAGACATGACAGAGTTCCTCACAGCGGAGAACAAGAAGTTCGAGGCCAACTACAGAAGAGCGCACCTGACCTCAGGTCAGGCCATCAAGGCAGCTACAGGGGCCTCCTTCTTCGCCAGGGCGTCCATCATGTGGCTCCGGGAACTTCAGGCCACGGTCCCTCCGGAACAGGTCAGAGTGCATCAGACACTCATCAAGCTTGTAGGGGCCTCACAGTACATGGCCGACGCCTCCCTCCACTCGGCCAAGTGTTCGACCTGCTCAATAGGCGCCACAGTGGCCTCCCACAGGCTCCTGTGGCTGAAACACTGGAGGGCGGACCTACGAGCAAAGTGCCGCCTCTCCTCGGCCAAGTACGCAGGCAAGGACCTGTTTGGCCCCATACTGGACCCACATGTGGTCGAGGGTAGGGACAAACGTAAAGTCATTGCCCACCCCTCCAGAAAGACTAACAGACGGCAGCAGCCGGACTCCCGCAGACAGGCCTCACGCTCCCCGGGCTCTTGGGAGTGGAGGCAGCCCTTTCGGACAGGGCAGTCCTGGGATGGGCCCAGAGGTTCACGTTCCTTCCCCCAGAGGCAGGACCGTCAGCAGGACCGCCAAAATACAGGACCCAGGGGCCAACCTCAGGCTAAACGCCCCTTCAAGGGGTCGGGGGACCGCCCTTTCCGGCGACCCAAGTGACTCCCTCGGAGAGACCCCAATAGGGGGACGCCTAGAGCGCTTTTATCAGGTCTGGGAGCAGACCACCACCGACTCCTGGGTCAGGGATACAGTCAAGCAAGGCCTAGCACTCGAGTTCGAGGCGATCCCGCACGATCGCTTCCTCCAGTGCCCGGTGTCGCGAAACTCCTCCAAGGCACGGCTGGTATCCACCGCCATCCAACACCTCCTGGACATCAGGGCCATAGAGCCGGTACCGGGGGACCAGGTTGTGACAGGTTTCTACTCCATCCTGTTCGTGGTCCCCAAGGCATCAGGAGGGTGGAGGGCGATTCTGGACCTAAAGGGCCTGAACCGGTTCCTAGTGTACCGGCGATTCAAAATGCAGACCCTAAGGTCCATACTGGCCGGCATCAGGAAGGGGGACCTCCTCTCCTCCATAGACCTCACAGAGGCCTACCTCCACATACCAATCACCCAGGACCACCTCAGGTTCCTGCGCTTCTGCTACGCGCACCAGCATTATCAGTACCGGGCCCTCCCGTTCGGTCTCTCGTCGGCCCCAAGGGTCTTTACGAAGGTACTAGCGGTCTTGGCTGCCCATCTTCGGATGATGCCGGTGCGCGTGCAGTGCTACCTGGACGACATCCTCGTCCAGTCCAGGTCCCTCCGGTCAGCGCAAGCAGACCTGCTGACCACCATCCAGGTCCTCCAGTCCCACGGGTTCTCGGTGAACTTCGGGAAAAGTCACACCTCTCCCACAACGCGACTCCTTCACCTGGGGGCCCTGATAGACTCAGAACGGTGCAGGGTCTACCTATCCCAGGAGCGACGACAGAGCATCCAGACACTGATATCCCAGATCCGGGGCGCGAGAAGGGTCTCTCTGGTGCAGTTGTCCCAGCTCCTGGGGAAGATGGTATCCTGCATGGGGATAGTCCCATGGGCGAGACTCCACTCGAGGACCCTCCAGTGGTTCCTCCTTCCCTTCCAGAAACAAAACCTCAGTGCCTCTCCCCAGAAGGTCCAGGTTCCACTCCACGTCCTCGCGTCCCTCCAGTGGTGGTCCTCCAAAGCCATGGCCAAGGGGACAGTTTTCAAGGAAACCCCCAGGATAGTCCTAACCACAGACGCCAGTCTGTTCGGCTGGGGGGCCCACCTCCAAACCCAGTTAGCACAGGGCCGTTGGTCCAGGGAGGACCTCAAGCAGAACATAAACTGGCTAGAGCTAAGGGCCATCCACCTGGCCCTCCTCCACTTCTCCCCCCTAGTGACAGGCAAGCATGTGCTAGTTCTGACGGACAACGTGGCGGCCAAGGCCCACGTAAACAAACGGGGCACACATTCCTGGGCCCTCCTCCAGGAGGCCAGGGACCTGGGTCTGTGGGCAGAGATGCACCTGAGGTCGATAAGGGCGGAGCACATCTCGGGGGAGGCAAACCGGCAGGCAGACTCAATGAGCAGGGTGACCGTGGACCACGCAGAGTGGCGACTGGACACCAGAATATTCGACCTAATATCAAGCAGGTTCGGCAGGCCATGCCTGGATCTCTTTGCCTCCCCGGCCAACGCCCAGCTCCCCAGGTTCTTCTCCAGGTTTCCGGCCACAGTGGCCGAGGGGACGGACGCACTGCGGTGTAGATGGCCAGAGGGCCTGCTGTATGCCTTCCCTCCCCCTAATCCAAGCGACCATCCGCAAGCTGCTCCTGGAGCAAGCGGAGGTGATCTTGGTTGTGCCATACTGGCCTCGGCGCCCGTGGTTTGCAGACCTAGTGGATCTGTCCTTGTCTCCACCGTGGAGACTACCGCAGGACCAGGTGGCCCTCTCCCAGGGGGAGCTTCGCCACCCAGACTCTCAGTGGCTGCAATTAGCCGCCTGGCACTTGAGCGGGAGCATCTAACCAAGCAGGCTTACTCCCGAGAGGCGATCACCATGATCCAAGCCTCTAGACGCCCCTCAACAAACAGGATCTACGACGCAACATGGCAAAATTTCTGCCAGTGGTGCTCCTCAAGGGAATTGGACCCCCTCTCAGTAATTGTCCCAAACATCCTGGACTACCTGCTAGACGGCATTTCCAAAGGTTTGTCCACCAACACCATCCACAGACAGGTGGCGGCCCTATCCACGGTCCTCACCTGCGACAATTGGGGTCCTCTCTCTCACCACCCAGCGATCTCTGCCTTCCTCAAGGGGGCGGCAAATTCCGGTCCACCGACGGTCCACAGATATCCGTCCTGGGACCTACCCACAGTATTACAGGCCTTAACGGCGGCTCCCTTCGAGCCCCTGCAATCATGCTCCCTACACTTCCTCTCCTTGAAGGTTGCCTTCTTGATAGCCATCACTTCAGCCAGAAGGATCTCGGAGCTGGCCGCTCTGTCAGTTCGGGAGGACCTGTGTATCTTCCACCAAGACAGAGTGGTTCTCAGACTAGACCTCTCCTTCATTCCCAAGGTCAACACTAGCTTCCATAGATCACTAGATCTCGTACTACCCAGCTTCTGCCCTACTCCGACCCATAGACTAGAACGCCAGTGGCACAAACTGGACGTGCGCAGGGCCCTGCGCACTTACATAAAGCGCACCGGGTCCTTCCGCAACTCGGAGGCCTTGTTTGTCTCCTTCCAGCCATCAGGCATGGACCGCAAGGTATCTTCCGCCACCATTGGCAGGTGGATCAGGGCTTGCATTGCTAGGGCGTACATCTCACAGTCGCTTCCCGTCCCATCACGTATCACGGCGCACTCCACACGTAGCACGGCAACCTCCGCGGCCTGGTCCACCCAGGCCTCCGTAGAGGAAATTTGTAGGGCGGCGTCCTGGTCGTCTCCGTCCTCATTCATTACCCATTACAAGATTGACAGGTTTGCCGTGGCGGACGCCACGTTCGGCAGACGGGTCCTTCAACAGGTGGTTGCCTCCAGGGAGACGCCAGCCTAGACCTTCCCACCCTAGGGGACATGGGGGGCTTTGGTATGTCCCAATCCAGTGGATTCTACATCCACCATGCTGGAGAAGGGGCGTTGTCTTACCTGAACGCCTTTTCTCAGCATGGTGGTGTAGAATCCACACCCTCCCCTGAACAATGGGCTAGGCTTGCGTGGAGGGCACCCCTCTTCTATTACTCTCTTACCTTTTTGGAGCCACGGTGTCAGAACTTAAATACCTCGCCTCGTTAAAAACTGGGAGACACACCCAGGGGAAGGCGTGGCTAAAGTTTTTTTCCTAGTCTCTCTGAGCAGGAAGGCTGAAATAACCCAATCCAGTGGATTCTACACCACCATGCTGAGAAAAGGCGTTCAGGTAAGACAATGCCCCTTCTCCTTACCCTGATAATTCATATGGTTGCGCATTTCTTTCTTCTCAGATCATTAGGAGGGTCTGCTCCCCCCCCTGTTGCTTCCTTATGTTTTGCTCTAAAGCAACTTTCAGTTTTTGGATTGCATTGATTGATTTATTGCCCTTAAATTATTTTAAAGAGATATAGTGTAGTATTAAAGGCACTGGGCTGGAAACTAGGAGACTGAATTCTAATATTGTCTTAGGTTGGAAGCCAATGGGTGACTTGGTACCAGTCACACTCTCTCTGGCCTTGGACAACAACTGTTGCAGAGGATTCTCCCCCCCCCAATGTTGAGTTTTATTGAAAGACTTTAATATAGCAACAAAATAATTTAATATTAGACTTGCCAGACAGGTAGGAAGGAGGAATGGAGATCTGAGGGGATCATACCTACATTGCAGTTTTGAAATCTGCAATGCTAAAATGTTGAATTTTATGAACCCTATTTTTGAAATAAAATTCTATGTAAACTTCATCTTTAAATAAAACAGTGCTGTTATCAAATGAAAATATTCTTTGAAATATGAACATTTTGTAATGATTGCTGAAACCTGGTTCTGTGGTCTTAATCTATAAGTCAGTTGGTGAAAGTTTAAATATATTTTTCTTCTTATGTAGTGAAGCCAATTTGCTGACGTTTGATGAAAGTGATGGAACTTGCAGTCCCAATGGTGAAAGAAAAGTGAGCATATAAAATATAATGTACATTTATTCACTTTACAAATGCCCTATTACATGAAATGTTACATCAATTTAATCAAAGATAATTCAGTTCTCGTCTTCAGCTTACTACCACAGTTATAACCAGAATCTCCATTATTAAGCAAGACAGTTGTTAAGTGAGTCATGCATGATTTTATTATTTTTTGCCATGGTTGTTAAACAATTCACTGCCATTAAGTGAATCATGTGATGATTAAGTGAATCTGGCTTCCCCCATTGATTTTGCTTGTCAGAAGCTGGCTGGCAAGATTGCAAATGGCAGTCACATGAAATAACCCCCCCCCCAAGGAGGCTGCAATCATTGTAAACACATACCGGTTGCCAAGTGCCCACATTTTGATCATATGACTGTGGGGATGCTATGACAGTCATAAGCGTGAGGACCCATTGTAAGTGACTTTTTAAAATTGTAACTTATGCTGTTGTAACTTTGAACAATTACTAAAGAATAGTTGTATGTTGGGGACAACCTATATAGGATATTTGCTACTTTGCATACTGTTTGTATCATGAAAAATATAGAATTATTAGCATCCTGGTAATTAAACTCTCACGTTTCTTTGGAAATTAAGAAACAATTATGTTTGTTTACAACAGTATATATGTTTGTGGTGTTGAATAGGTAATATCAAAAAATCAGTAATTCATTGTCTTATCAAAAATGCCAGATCACTTGACAACAATTTGTTTACACATAGCACCAGCTCATAATGTAGCTTATTTTGACTTCAATGAAAATTAATAATACTGTGTGAATATATTCAATGTATTTTGAAGCTTATGTCTTATTATTTTTACTTTTCACACCAAGCTAAAAATTAACTAAAATTGTGGATTCATTTCATTTTATTAATTTCTCAAATATAGCTGGTCCTCGACTTACAATCATTTGTTTAGTGACTATTCAAAGTTACAACGGCACTGAAAAAGTGACATGACCATTGTTCACACTTATGACTATTGTAGCATCCCCATCTGATCAAAATTCAGACACTTGGCAACTATACTGCATCCAGTTTTGGTCACCACATTACAAAAAAGATGTAGAGACTTTGGGAAAAAGTGAAGGAGGAGGAGGGGGTGAACTTATTTTCCAAAGCACCAGAAGGCAAGACAAGAAACAACGGATGGAAACTAATTAAAGAGAGAAGCAACCTAGAGGTCAATTAACCAGTGGGACAGTTTGCCTTCAGACGGTGTGGGTGCTTCATCATTTGAGGTTTTTAAGAAGAGACTGGACAGCCACTTGTCTGAAATGATATAGGGTCTCCTGCTTGAGCAGGGGGCTGGACTAGAAGATCTCCAAAGTCCCTTCCAGCTCTATTCTGATTGATTGATTGATGGTTCATATTTATGGCGGTTGCAGTATCCTGGAATCATGTGATCCCCTTTTGCAATCTTTTGACCAGCGAAGTTAACGGGGAAGCCAGATTTACTTAATCATGTTTCTAACTTAACAACTGAAGTGATTCGCTTATCAACTGTAATAAGAAAGGTTGTTAAGTGGGGCAAAACTCACTTAACAACTGTCTCACTTAGCAATAGAAATTTTGGGCTCATTGTGGTGTAAGTCGAGGGCTACCTGTGTCCAGTAGACAGCCTCCCCACCCCCAATTTTCTGGGCAGCATACATTTTTTAAAAAAAAATATAAGGTGTAGAAAAGTATTTCATTCAGAAAATTTTAATCCTGCTATTTGAGCAAGATCTTTCAGTGTGGGGACATCTGAGGCAATATGAAATGGATTGAAAATGTTTTAGTATTTGAAAGCGTAACAGAAGTATAGTTTCCTATTTTAATATGATGGTTTTTGTTGCTTTATTTCAGCCATGTCACCACCGTTTAGTAGGCTTTGGAGCCAGAAATGATGCCTTAAGGACATACAGCAGACGAAACAAAAGTGACACTCCTGGAACTTTAAAAAGCACGCCAACTGGACTTAACATATCGGGAAGCAGCAAGAAAATATGGTATAGTGCTTTTCAGATGATCTCAAAATTGTTTAATATATGGTGTATTTCTGGAGGAAATGTTAGTTATGAGAGTGCTCCTAACAATGTTCAGCTGTCTGTTTCCACTTTGCTAATGTATTTTAAGCAAGTATAAGAACACATATATTATAATATCCAAATATTATTATAGATATTGGAATATATAATTATGTATAAAAATGTCTAAACTACACAGAACTTTACAGAAACTTTACAGAAACAGATAGGCGTGCACTATTTGTGCTATTGAACAAAGAGACTGGACAGCCATTTATTCTGAAATGATGTAGGGTTCCTGCCTGAGCAGGGGGTTGGACTCAAATGACCTCCAAGATCCCTTCCAACTTTATTATTATTATTATTATTATTATTATTATTATTATTATTATTATTATTATTATTATATTCCCTTTCCAGTTAAAGTTTATGGTGTATCCAATGACGTCTGCATTGTTAGGAAAAGAGTTGCCTGTGGATAATATGTTTTGTTGCCAGTATCTTCAGTTGCTATGTTGAGTTGTACAATGAAAAATCACAGTATGCAAGGGACAAAATTAGACCTAAGCTACTAATTTTATTATATTTTTGTAAGCCGCCCTGGGTCCTAGGAGAAGGGCGGCATATAAGTTTAAGTAATAAATAATAAAATAAATATAAATAAATAAATAAAGACTATCTGTTCCAATAATAGTATTATGCTACACTAATGGCTTGTGGTGTGCTTTTAAATAAAGAGTTACGGCCACATTTTTCCAACAAAGGAATATGCACTATACTATAGGCTTGATGTCTGCTTTTCAGAAAATGTTGACTTAGGCTATTGTTGCATCAATTTTCTTTTAATCCTAGAGCATTGTTTTTGAAACTTTGCATCATGGCCCATACCAATTTGTATAAAAATAAAAACTGTCTTTAGCAAACATTCAAATAATTGTTCTCTTTCCCCTCCAACCAGAGTAGCCACAATATTGCTAATGCCCTGGTTGGAGGAGAAAGAGGAGAAGTTTTTGAAATGCTACTTAGCAAATGAATTAATTTATAATTATTTTTTTCTTGAATTTAATAAACTAAAACTTTATATTAATTGTTGAATTTCCTTGCAAACCATGCCAGAAATATCTTCTCAAATTATGCCAATTTGGTAGCAGTTTTGTGGTTTCTGGAAGCAATTCAATATGTTCTGGATCAATACAAAATTCTCTGGTTTAATAAATTTGGCATATCCCTGCTTCTTTATATTGATCTTATCAATAGATTCTCCTTGGATGATCATTGTTATAACTTAGATTCACCAATCGTGTTTAAAATCTTAACAGATGTTATGGCTTTACTTTCTACAGCTCAAAAGCAAGTAAATTCTGCTCTTGAAATCTTTACTAGTTGAAAATTAAAACAAAAATATAGTTTTAGTATTTCCCTTGCACTGTGAAATTAAGCAATGTTAATTTTATATATTCTTCAGGTGAATAAAATGAATTGAAATAGTTTGATTTTTAGATCTTTTAGGGAGGATCTGCAAATTTTGTCTTTCTAGTTATGATCAAAAAGAAAAGATAATATTAATAAAATCATACTCAGTAAAACTTGTATAATTAGTAACCACAACTATAGTAATTATTTGTCAACTTTTGTTTTTATCATTTTTAATCTCCTTTGCCCATTTACTAAACAATATTTCCTAACATATTTGCTGTGAACATCATCACCAAGATTATTAACTAGTTTTTTGAAACGGACAAATTTGTTTCAAGATTAAATTATCTTTTTTCTTTTGATTTTTTATGTATTGTTTTAAAAGAAAAACAAAAAGAAAACAAACAAAAAGAAGGAAAAAACGGTTCAGGAATATTTATAAGTGGACAAAGGAATTTCTGTACATGTAATACTTAGCATTTCTTTGATTAAAAATTAACCATAGAAAACATTAAGTTGCATTTAACTACATTAACTAGTTTCAATAATGTAAGTAAGAATTTAACTCTCTGAGCCTAGTGCCCAAATCTTTAATAATACTGAATTTTCGATTGTTATTCAGTTATTAAGAATGAACTTGTGAAACAAATTATTTGTGTGTGTGTATGTTGAGAAGAAATAAAAAAAGTGCAACTTTTTTGGGAAAGATTTTTTCCCCACCCTGCTACACTGGCTGTAGAGCATCAGGATCCTTCCTATTTCCTGTACTGGCTGCCAGTTGCTACTAATGAAGCACTTAAGCAATTGCTACGATTAGACAATGTGGTCCGATTCATTTGGAGAATAAAATGACTTTTCAGACTTTACTTAAAATGAGTTGAACATTTGGTCCTGTTGTGAATAATAACAGGATGACTGTGGTTGATTGTTGAATTGAATGTGTGTTCTTTTTTATTGATTTTTTAAAGATATATTTGTTTGGGTTTTTTATGGTATTTCACTGTTATATATATGTTGTTAGCCGCTCCGAGTCCCTTGGAGAGGAGCGGCATACAAACCCAAATAAAATAAATAAATAAATAATAATACTTTTTTATTTTATTATTATGTTTGCAGTGTAAATGCTGAAAATATATCCTATTCAGAATCGGAAGTCCAGGCCAGACATCTTTGTGCTCACACACAACCACGAGTAAAAACAGCAGCCCAAAAGTAAGTTCTAAAAGTCATAGGCCACTAGTTTGACTTTATTGGGTTTCTCTTCTGTGCAGTTTGTACTCAGTAGCTAAACATGATGTGCTATTCATAGAATCAGAGACAAGACAGGATCTTTGAGGTCATCTAGTCCAATCCCTGCTCAGTGCAGGATTGATTAGAGCAGGGTTCCCTTACACCCAGTCCGTGGACTAGTACTGGGCCACGGCATGCCAGCAACTGGTCCACGCAAACACCCCATCTGTGGGATGCAGGCAGTACATGAAACCATGTCCCGTCCAGTCCGCGGAAAAACCTCTCTCCACAGAACCGGTCCCTGGTGCCCAAAAGGTTGGGGACCTCTGGAATAGAGTATCTATAATAGATGGTAATCCAGCTTTTGTTTGAAAACCTTAGCAAAAGGGAACTAACCACTTCATATGGCAGCCTATTCCTCTTGCTGAAAGCTGATCTTTTGGGGTAGTTTCTTCTAATGTCTGATCTTTTGGGGTAGTTTCTTCTAATATCTGGTTTGATCCCACTTCCTTGTAATAGTGATCCATTTATAATGGTCCTGTCCTCTGGGGCAATGTAGAACTTAAAGGATTGGGTCAGCCTTTCAGATATTTGAACACTGATAATCAGGTTTCCCTTCAGTCATTTCTATCTAGACAAAATGTGCCAGTTTGGTATAGTAATACCACCTGCTATCACATTCCAGTTTGTGGAAGTACCATTGATGAACATTCCTACAGCAATGTTCAGTAAGCCATGTTATCCACTTAGAATTCATCTAGCTGGCCTTCCCTTTAACCAGTTTGTTAATTAGAATGCCAGGAGGTTCTTTGTCAGATGCTTTGTTGAAAATAAGGTACATTATGTCTACAGTACTGCTACAACCTACTATGGAACTTAACCAAAAATGAGCAAAGTTTAGTCGAGCAAGGTTTATTCATGATACATACATGCTGGATTATGAATTACTGAATTCTATATACAAAACGATCTTTTGGAAAAAAATTTTAGTTATTGATGTCGAAACATCTGTAGTTTCTTTGATCAAATATTCTCCGTTTTGAAGATAGGGATAATATGCACCCTCCAGTTATTCTGGATTTATTAAAGATATAAGGATTCACCTAAAGTTATCAGCAAGGTCAGTCAGTCTCCTAAAGTGTATTTCCTTTGAACTAGAAGATTTAAATTTATTCAAGATAGACAAGTATCCCTGAATATATTTCTATCCATCTCAAACTTCAGTTCAGTTCCATTCTTCATCCTGTTCTTCACAGTTTCCTAATAGGATACATACTCTCTAGTCAGAAGATGAAGCCAAAATACTAGTTCAATGGGTCTGCCTTCACTTTGCTCTCTTTAGCATTTTTCATTTTAACTAAGCAACTGGTATATTTTTGTATCTTTTTTTAATGTTGAGTGCATCTGAAGAAGGCTTTCTTGTGTGTGATTTTTAGCTTTGTTTGCTAGCCTCCGCTCATTCTGAGCTATAGCTTTTCTCCAGCACTGGAGATGGAGAATCCATCAATGGGTTTACACTGTATTCCTGCCCAATCAAATCAAGTCAGCCAAAGTTGCCACGCCCGTCCTGGATCATAGAGATCCCAGTCTTGACTTGATCTTGCCCAGGACACACGTGCACGTTTGGCTCTTAGGCAGGTACAGTCTCTATTGGTGGATTTTCCATCTTCCCAGTTTGCTGCGTAGTGCTGTGTTCAGCACAAAATTTGCCTTCCCATTAGCGAAATCTCTCTTTCCCATTCAGGAACTTCAGAATTTATTTTCAATTCCTGACTTGGGGGGAGATTTGAACTGGCTCCTTCCTTCCCCCCCCCCCATATACCCATCCCAACAATAACCTCTCTTAAAAGCCTCTGATTCGTAGGATTCAGCTGAGGACTAACAGCTATTAGTCCCCAGAGGGCATTAAATCAAGCCCATTTCTACAGGCGCTTGCAGCTGCGGCTCCAGTGGCTGATTCCAGCGTCGGTGGAGGAGGCTTTCTTTCGCGACGTGCTCAGCCCTTCCCTCTGGCAATCCCACGTTTTCTGGGGCCCTTTGGAGTTGCAGCTGCAATTTCCCCAGCTCCAGTCTTTTGGCTCCGTTGATTCCCTTCCTTGGCCGGAGACGCGCGCGCCAGGAGACCAGCGCTGATCAGCTGTTAGGTGGCTGATCGGTGGAACAGAAAGCTCCGTTTTTAACATACAATCTTCCAGACGGACCTCTCCCCTTACCTCAGGGAGTGTTTTTTCTCTACATCGGACTTCGTTTTCAAACGTCCTCGAACCTCGGCAGATTTAGCTGCCTATGCCACGCGCGGCCGCCATTTTGATCCACGTGATCTGGACGGATTCGTTCTATCTCAAAGGGATTCAGGAGGCAGGGGCTCCTTCCTCCCCCTTTACTGACATTGTCCTCAGAGAAGTGGTGCTTATTGGGGGGGCGAATTAAGAACAGGGTGGAACGAACATCCCCACTGTCATCAGGCGGGCCGCCATCTTGGGAGACAGCCACCATTTTGGGCGCCAGATAGGCCCAGTTTTCAATTGAGGCCTGCTGTCCTGTGTTACAACAGAGTCTCCAAGCTTCCTTAGAGCACTATTCTGGTCCAGCCTCAGCCTCCCAGGGTCTTTGTCACACTTAGAATCTTACAGGCATTCTTAATTAGCCAGGCCTTTTGGCCCTTTTTTCAGGTTTGGTGTCTCCCGGCCCCACCTTGCTCATAACACTTAACCCAACGTGACTGGGGTCGCTAAATTATCAACTCGATTACAGGCATACCTTACCGTGAGCCTGTTATCATGCATACAATTAATTTTCATCTGGATTCCAGGCGCCCCTTGTAGTGCGTCTGTTTTTATCCACATCTGCTCTATACGGATTCCAGACGCTCCTGGTAGTGTGTCTGTCCTTATCCGTACAACAGCTATAGTTGGATTCCAGGCGTCCCCTGTCATGCGCCTATCCTTATCCACTCAGCAGCTCTACCTGGGTTCCAGGAATCCCCAATAGTGCGCCTGTCCTTACCCAGTGTACAATACTCTCTGGATACCAGGGGTACCTTATCGTGCTCCTGGGTTATCAGAGAATGGAGGATTCTATGCCTTCCTCAAAGGGCGTTTTGCCATCTTCATCGGCTCCAACGAATCCTAATCCATCTGGTCTGGAGGGCGCTGACAAGACTGCGACTAAAACCAAGGTCAGAACTACCTCCAAGACCTCCAAGAGAGCTGAAAAACAGGCCAGTCGGAGACACCACGCCCTAGAAAAGGAATTTTCAAGGGCACAGAAAATAGCCAGATTAGAGACCTCTGTAGCCGAAGGTTCCCCTTTTGACTTACCACTGGGGCCCCCACCTCTCCCCTGGGGATATGGTCAACAGGGGAACCCTTACCTTCCCCTGCACCGTGTGATACGGGCCGAGCTCGTCCCATTTCCCAACCCGCTGCTATACGGGGCCAACACGGGACCCCCGAGGCTACCTTCATCCCTACTGCGGCCGGGCTTCAGCCACGTGAGCCTGTTCTCCCTACAGAGGACCGTCTAGCCTTACTGATTGCGCAAGCGGTAGACCGCACTCTGGAGGCCAGAGCGCAAATTTCTAGACCAGTGGCCGTTGCTCACCTTCCTACTCATCAACCAATTCCTGAAACCTATTATGCTCCTTCTTCCCCATCTGGGTCCACTTACTCTGAGGGCTTATCCCTTCGCGAACATGACATTGAATAGGGGATTCCAATGTCTGAGGAGGAGGAGTTTCCTCCCGAAGCCCCTTCATTTAGCGACCTCTTCAACCCTTCCTTCTTTGTCCCTTTACTCCGCAAGGCCACATCCACAGCCCATCTAGGGCCTGATCCTTCTTCAACAACAACCACTGTTTTCCCAGATTCCCCAAACTTCACTGAACCGGTGGCAGCTCAACACTGCATCCCTTGTCCCCCCATGTTCCTAAATGCGGTCCGAAAACAGTGGACATCTCCGGCCTCCCTTCCCGTCCCAGGTAACACTGATAAAAAACTATACAATGCGGCCAAGGATCTGGAGGAGGCCCTGGACACACGTGCAGGCCCCCTAGTATCTCCCACTGCCATTCCCAGGGATGTCTCTGAGGCTCTCAAAGCCGAGGACCGTAATTACGAACTCGCCTATTGCAGGACGCATCAAGCGGCTGCATGGGCCATTAGGGCGGCCACCTCCGCATCCTTTAATAGATCCGCCCTTCGCTGGCTCGGGCAGCTCCAGGCCCATATTCCAGCGGAGGATATCCACACCCACCAGGATCTTAGCAAGATGGTGGCAGCCACTGAGTATGCGTCAGATGCCACTCTCCAAGCCGCCAGATTTTCCTCAAGGGCTATGGCGTCCAGCATCACTGGGCGCCGTATGCTTTGGTTGAAACACTGGCACGCCGATGCCAAGTCTAAGTGGCATCTGTCGGCAGCTCCATATCATAGAGGTAAGTTGTTTGGAGATGCCTTGAATCCTTATCTCACCAAAAATAAGGATAAGCGCAAGGTCCTTAATCACCGCCTTAAGTAATCGGACAAACGGTCCAATTATTACCCAAGAAGACAGTCCTTTTGTGCAGGGGCTAGGTATAACTACACTCAACCCATCCACCCTTTCCCGGCCAGGCAGGACAGACAGGCTAGGCAGTCTGACAGACAGGCGGCCAGACCTAGACAGCAATTTCAGGGCAAGCGGCCCTTTCGTGGGAACGGCCGACCATTCCGCCGCGCCAGGTGACTCTCCAGCGGTCCCTCCCATAGGGAGCAGACTCTCTCTTTTTGCCCACCAGTGAGAGGCCACCACCACGGACGCATGGGTACTCAACACCGTATGTCACGGCCTTTCCTTGGAGTTCATCTCCAACCCCCCAAATCGATTTCTCTCTTACCCATACCCCCAGATTCGAACAAAGAAAAGACTAATGAACGAAGCCGTCCAACATCTACTAAATATATGGGCCATAGAACCGTTGCTGGCGGACCAGAGAAGTCGGGGATTGTATTCCATTCTCTTTGTTATCCCCAAGGCATCGGGGGGATGGAGAGCCATTTTAGATCTCAAGGGCTTGAATTATCATCTTGCATACCGCAAATTTAAGATGCAAACGCTCCGTTCCATCTTGAGAAGCATAAGAAAAGGGGACTTCCTGAAGTCTATCGACCTCACGGAAGCGTACCTTCATATCCCCATCTCTCTCGACCACCACCAGTTTCTAAGATTTGCTCACAAGGGGCGTCATTTTCAGTACATGGCACTACCGTTTGGCCTATCATCGGCTCCCAGGGTATTTATCAAGATCCTGGCAGTTCTAGCAGCTCATTTAAGGATAGTACCTGTCAGAGTCCAATGTTACCTAGACGACATATTAATCCAGTCGTCCACCCAGTCCGCCATGGCGGACCTCGAACTGGTGGTAAAGCTGCTCCATGATCACGGGTTCTCGGTAAATTTCCCCAAGAGCCATATGGTTCCCACAACAAGGCTGTTACACCTCGGGGCCATCATAGACACGGTGGAGTGCCAGGTGTATTTATCTCAAGAACGCCGAGACAGCATAAGGGAGTCAGTCCTCCAATTATGCAGGGGTCGGACAATAACGTTGGCCAGTCTCTCCCAATTGTTAGGGAAGATGATCTCGGCCATAGCGATTGTCCCGTGGTCCAGGCTCCACTTCAGGGAACTGCAATGGTTTTTGCTCCCCTTCCAGAGGCAGAACCTCAGTGCCTCCCAATGAAGGGTGAGACTCCCACCTCAGGTATCGCTCTCCCTCATGTGGGTATCGCCCGCCATGCTCAAAGGGTCATACTTCAAGGAGCCAGATCAGATAGTGCTAACGACCGACACCAGCCTGTTCGGCTGGGGAGCACACCTTCACTCACAGTGGGCACAGGGCCATTGGTCCCACTCAGACCTTCGGCACAACATAAATTGCTGGAGCTACGGGCCATACATCTAGCCCTCCGCCACTTTCACAGTCTGGTGACAAGGTGCCACGTACTGGTCCTCATGGACAACGTGGATGCCAAGGCTCATGTAAACCGACGGGGGGCACCCAATCTCGGATTCTATTGACCGAGTCACTGACTGGGCTCCTGGGCAGAATACAATCTGGCCTCCATCAAGGCAGATCATATTTCAGGGGAGGCGAACACTCAGGCCGACCTTCTGAGCAGGACAACGGTAGATCACTCGGAATGGCGCCTCCACCCGAGGGTCTTCAGAGAAATCTGTCACTGTTTCGGCCTACCACTTTTGGACCTCTTTGCGTCCCTGACCAATGCCCAGCTGCCTCAATTTTTCTCCCGGTTCCCATCTCCAGGGGCGGAACAGACGGATGCTCTTCGGAGCCCATGGCCGCAGGGTCTGCTTTATGCCTTCCCCCCTCTACCTCTTCTCCTGGCGGTAATACGCAAGCTTCTTCGGGAGCGAGCGGAGATACTCCTAGTGGCCCCTTATTGGCCAAGGAGGCCTTGGTTCGCCAATCTGATGAGCCTCTCCATTGGAGATCCATGACGGATTCTTCCAGACCGGGTTTCGCTCAGCCAGGGGACCATTCTCCATCCGGAAACCCAATGGCTCCAGTTAGCCGTCTGGCACTTGAGCGCTCAATCTTGTTACAGGAGCTTTGCTCACCAGGGGTCATTACGGTAATCCAGGCTTCCCGTCGCCCTTCCACAAACTATTTACGAGGCCATGTGGAAGAACTTTCGCTCCTGGTGCTCAGGTCGACACTTGTCACTCTCGGAACTCACAATCCCCCATATCCTGGACTACCTGTTAGAAGGTCTGGAGAGGGACTTGGCCCCAAACACATTGCGCTGACAGATAGCTGCTCTTTCCACAGTCCTCACCTGTGACTCCATGGGGTCATTGGGACATCACCCTTTACTCCACTCATTCCTTAAGGGGGCCACTAACACCAGACCCCGTACAGTGCACAGGTACCTTTCATGGGAGCTACCATGGGTCCTTCGGGCTCTGACCAAGTTGCCCTTTGAGCCCCTAAAGTCGTGCGACATTCATTACCTGTCCCACAAAGTGGCATTCCTGGTGGCAATCACATCAGCACGACTTATTTCCGAATTGGCAGCACTCTCAACCCGGAACGACCTATGCATTTTCCACCAGGATCGAGTGGTCCTTCGCCTCGACCCTACTTTCCTTCCAAAGGCCAATTCACTATTCCATAGAGCCCAGGAAATAGTGCTCCCGGATTTTTGCCCTAACCCATCGCATGCTCTGGAACGGCAATGGCATAGCCTGGATGTCCGCAGAGCGCTCCAGTACTATATTTCACGGACAGCGGCGTTCCGCAAATCAGAGGCCCTCTTTGTATCCTTCCATCCTTTCTCCAGGGGTTGGAAGGTTTCCTCTTACACAATTGGCAGGTGGATTAGGGCATGCATTGCCGGGGCGTATCAGGCTGAGTCATTGCCGGTTCCACGATGGGTTACAGCTCACTCTACACGGAGTGCAGCTACTTCTGTGGTCTGGGCCACTCAGGCGTCCATTGAGGACATCTGCAGAGCGGCCACATGGTCTTCACCATCTCCTTTCATACGGCACTACAAAATCGATAGGTTTGCCTCGGCGGAGACT
Source organism: Bothrops alternatus (assembly GCA_034064705.1). Classification (NCBI taxonomy): domain Eukaryota; kingdom Metazoa; phylum Chordata; class Lepidosauria; order Squamata; family Viperidae; genus Bothrops; species Bothrops alternatus. Next base: position 3,702,108 of record JARGCV010000033.1, read on the forward strand.
TCCTTCGGTAGAAGGATTCTCCAACAGGTTGTACATCAAAGTGCCACACTGGACCAGTCTTCTTCCCACCCTCAGGGACAGTAGGCTTTGGTATGTCCGATTGGTGGATTCTCCATCTCCAGTGCTGGAGAAGGGGCGTTGTCTTACCTGAACGCCTTTTCTCAGCACGGAGATGGAGAATCCACTGCCACCCTTGTAGGTCATCTAGGCCTAGGGTTAGTCTTAGTTTAGTGAGCCACAACGTCTTGCTGTCAGTCAATGGCTATGCTCGCGTCAAGACTGGGATCTCTGTGGTCCAGGACGGGCGTGGCAATTTTGGCTGACTTGATCTGATTGGGCAGGAATACAGTCTAAACCCATTGGTGGATTCTCCATCTCCGTGCTGAGAAAAAGTGTTCAGGTAAGACAACGCCCGTTCTCTCTATAGTTCTGTGCTGACTGTTTGTGTTGTTCTTAGTCAGTGATGGCGAATCTTTTAGAGACCAAGTGCCCAAACAGCAACCCAAAACCCACTTATGTATCATCGGATGCCAGCTGGGCGTGGCCCATTGGGTAGGTGTGGCCCATTGGGCGGGTGTGGCTGTGGTGGTAACGGCAGACTGGGTGGGACTAAAAAGTTCAATCAATCAATTCCAACTTTGCAAGATCTTTTTTTTTCCTGTGAGAAGTTGAAATTGACTGATTGATTGAGCCTTTTTTTTTTTTTTTTTTGCACACGGTAGAAGCCTAAAGCGAAAAGGTTTTATAAAACCCAGCTGAAGGCCTAGGACTGGGGCAATGGTGCACATGCCCACAGAGAGGGCTCTGAGTGCCGCCTCTGGCACCCGTGCCCTAGGTTTGCCACCACGGTTCTTAGTGATATTTTCTTCAGCTATGTATGGCCATGTTATTTGTTTGATTCAGCTGTTCATTAAGCTTTTTGTGTGTCCATGTTGGCTCCATTAGTTTGGCATTTGAATTATTTTCAATTGTGCTTTTGGTATCTCCTTTTTTGGGGAACTCTCACTATTTAAATTTCTTTTTCCATTAGCTTCTACTGCTACAATATTTTCACTGTTCATGTATCACCCAATACAGTACTATAGAGGCTTTAGTTGTTGAAGTATTCAGAATTCCTAACCTGTGGAATTTAGAGTTGTTGAGTAATCTTGGACAACTTCCTTGCAGCAAAAATTAGTTGAGACCTTTTGAAAATTGTGTCTGATGGTGGTTTCTAATCCCTTTGCCTTTACTTGTGCAGCTCTATATTATATTCATTCTAATTCTTCTTGGAAATTGTATTTATGTTTGTTGGTTGAAGTCTGACTTTAAAAATTGTATGGGTGTGTGTGTGGGGGGGTGTTTGCAGCTTTATATGTGAACTTGAAGCTATAACATTTGTATGGCCTAGAGCTTTATTCAGAATGTGGTTCTGAAATTGTTTTCCATTTGTATGCTTTTGAAAGTTTCTGAAACAATCATGCTTAGTTTTTTATTTTATAATAGGGACACAGTGATGGCATTTTGATTTGTGGCAGATTGTTATTTCATTACTAGACATGTGTTTAATACAGGAGTTATTTTTCTCAGGTTTGGCCATTTTATTTTCAGCATTGTTTGTAATTTGGCAGTATTACAAAATAATGCATTTTTTTAATATTACCAAGAACCATACCCGTGTCCTGCAATGAGCTTTGGAGAGTCCTTTATTCTGATCCAACACAGTTTTTCTTACACAAATCAAGGAAAGTTTTGTTTTCCACTATCACTATCACATCTTAGCTTGTTTGGCTTATGTTGGCAGTTTCTTTAAAATACTTCATTTTTTTTCAATAAATAAATTCTAGATATATAGATGGGCAACTTTTAGATGTTTTGTCTATATAAGATGGGCATCTTACATCTGTGTTGTTTATATACTGCAGACCCATTCCAATGGATGAGATTGCACTTGGTGGCACAGAACAGATTATAGTTTTTTCTTGTAATAAAACAGAATTTTAGGGGAGATAGTTACAAGGACAGAAAAATAGGACAAAATACTGTTGGAATAAGATTGAGTTTTCTTTCCTTTTTTACCTCCACTTGAGACTATTAATCAACCACTAGTGCTAAAAATCTCATGTCTTACTATGAACAACCTGAATAAAATTTTAGCTTAGAATGGCTTATCCCTACCCACTCCTTTTCCTTGGAGTTTGTATTGGGCTCTTCTGCCTTAAGATCCATGGAGTACCTTTAAAGAATGGAAGCTAAAGTGCTATATTCTCCTTGTGGAGGAAGAGCTGGTAACTCCCAAGTTTGCTCATTGAAGCAGGTCTTTATTTAATTACTGTATTCACCTGAAAATAATGAGGCAATCAGCTTATAACTGTATCTGGTTGTGATTTAGGTTTCAATTACTTTATTTAAACGTGTAAGTTTAGTGCTACTTAACAACAAATGTTCTGCATTTGATTTAACTGTTAAAATACAGGTTTCTAAAAGCACATTTTAAAGATCTCATATCAAAAGCCTTTGTATCTTACAATATTTCTCTTTTTCATATTTTAAGCAATCGGGATCTAAAAGAAAGGTAAGCACAAGGTGAAATGGACATGATGATGAGAATGCTGTAGAAATATTTTTGTTTCCTTGCACTACTGAATAGATTTTCTTACCTAAGATAGGTAAATGAGACAGGATTATCAACAGATAATCAGTTCTGGTTACATTTATTCATAACTTTAAGTTGTTCAGGCTTCTGGCTTGTTTTGAATAAGCAAGTGCGCCAATGCACCACTACTTCATTAGTCTCATTTTTATTGCTTCTAATCAAAGCATGTCAGGAATTTGAATAAAGGTTGCCTTTAGATTCTACCTTGATGTGGAAAATATAAATGATGACTTTAACTTGACACAAAACGTGGTGAATTTAATTACTGAGATGGTCTGAAGGGTATATGACATTGGAAATAAGAAAGAATATTTAATGTGGTGGAGATGCTTATAATTTAGAATCAAAATCATGTAAAGGCTTACATGGTTAGTAAAAGTTTACTTCAGCAGGACAAAACGACTTCCAATGTTTTATAATATTAGATGGTTTCTTCTCTAGAGCTTACAGTTAACAAGGAGATCTCATTTAACAAACACTCCCTCAGCAGCAGTTATGATGGAGCTGAATGAGTGGTCCTTATGACTGGTCCTCAAAGGTTTGGCTGTCCCAGCACTCCTGCGGTTACATGATCACAGTCTGGGCACTTGGCAATTGACTGACATTTACAATGGTTGCAGAATCATGTAGTCATTTGATAGCTATATGTGACATTCTTCGCTACCGTAGCTTCTTAAAGTCAGTCAGGAAACCAGCAATCACAAGTTGCTCTGGCAACTGGCTTGGAATCATCCACCCCTGCTTTACTTGCACTGTGGCTCATGAGCCATTCCCCCACCTAGCAGGAACCACCCGTAGTCTACTGTGCATTGCATACACCTTACCTGCCCACTGGCCTGCTTGCAAGTCCTTAATGACCCATGATTCTTGCGTACCAATGGCAACAGGGAGTGCTAAGATTGCTGTTGCTAAGCAATGTGGTCATGTGATGTAACATTTTGTGACTACATCACTTAGTGATGGAAATTCAAGTCTCAATTACCTAGCTTAACGAAGGACTAACAGTAAGAGATTTGGAAAGGGGATGTCAGAATCCTGATGGCAATAATAGATTTGATTATTCAGATTATATTCAGTTATAATTTTTATATGCTATTTAATGCATCCGGACTTCTTTTCTGCTTAGGTTGTCATGTCTTGGCCAAGTAATGTTAATTTATCTATTTTGATTTTCAGGATTACAATTATTTGTAAGCATTTTTAAATTGTTAAATTTTTAATTTGTTATAATTATAAAAATCAAAATTATAATAAATAATAAAATAGTTTATTGTAATTTATAATTACAAATAATTTTACAAATTATAAATGTTTAAAATTTCTTTATTTTTAATAGTAGTATATTGATTGATCTTGTAACTTTTATCAATAAAATAAAATAAACTACAGAGCACAGTATAGTTTCGGAATAAGATAGATAGGAGGAAACAAAATGTGTTAATTTAAGTAGTCAGTAATTAGAGAAATGAATGTTCTTTACAGGATATCCCAGTTTGTTCAGTGTATTGGGTTCTTGGGACCACTGTTATAAACTTAGCAGTTCTGCATACAATATATACATTTGAGCTCAGGACAATCTATGTTTTGGTAGCAGTGGGGCATATGGGGGTACCAGCACAACTTCAGATGTCTGTTGATGCCCCCCCCAGACTTCTTGATGTATTTGCTCTTTTTTAAAAATCATTTTTGTTTAAATGAATAAATGACAATGTGTCATACTGCAAAACATCTTTAATTAGCCTCTCATCATCATGTTTATTCAACCAAGTAATTGTAGTCAACAAAGATCTCACCAGTAGAATATTTGGAGGGGGGGAGAAAGAAGGCTGGTTAGTTTGTTGGTAAAGTGTCCCGATTATTTAGTTAAGCTTTTGGATAAAGAGATGTTTTGTGGTAATACTATTTCCTTAATATCATCAGACTTTTACCAGATTCTGATAGCTCATTACAATGATTAATAGTATGATTCTATCTTACCAGCAGCAGTAACAAAGTTTAGAGATTAATTTTGATTCATTTTATTTAATTCTTTACCTAAAAGAATGGTGTCATTGCTAAAGCTCCCAGATACTTGAAAACTTCTGTTTTATTGCATGAATCGATACAAAGTTACTAATTTTGTGATATAGTCTGGTTCAAATTATAAAATGTGTTTGCTGTAATATAAAAGTAACAACATTCTTAAAATTACATTATCAATTTTATTTCAGTTTACCAGAAAGGAATGTTTTGTTTTCTCTTTTGTGAGCTCCTTCATATAAATTATGATAAGGATTTAGGATAAAGTTTTAAATGTGTTGGTTTTGGTCGGATATTTCACAACCAATTTATTTGAGTTTGACCCCGTGACTCCCGAGGACGTGGACAGGTTGCTCGGGGGACTTAGGGCGACCACTTGTTTATTGGACCCGTGCCCCTCCTGGCTGGTGTTGGCATCCCGGGAGGTGGTACGAGGCTGGTTCCAGGCAATTATTAATGCTTTGTTAAGTGAGGGTGTCTTCCCTGCCGCCTTGAAAGAGGCGGTAGTGAGGCCCCTCCTTAAGAAGCCTACCCTGGATCCAGCTGTTTTATCAAATTATCGTCCTGTCTCCAACCTTTGCTTTCTTGCAAAGGTTGTCGAGAGCGTGGTTGCCCGACAGTTCCCGCGACACCTGGAGGAATCGTTATACTTGGATCCATACCAGTCGGGCTTCAGGCCTGGTTACAGCACGGAAACAGCATTGGTCGCGTTGGTGGATGACCTCTGGCGGGCCCGGGACAGAGGTTGTTCCTCTGCTCTGGTGCTATTGGACCTCTCGGCGGCTTTTGATACCATCGATCATGGTATCATACTGCAACGGTTGGAGGGGCTAGGTATGGGGGGCACTGTTTTGCGGTGGTTCTCCTCCTTCCTCTCCGGCCGGATGCAGTCTGTGTTGACAGGGGGCCAGAGGTCAACCCCGAGACCCCTCGTATGTGGGGTACCTCAGGGATCGGTCCTCTCGCCCCTACTGTTCAACATTTATGTAAAACCGCTGGGTGAGATCATCCGTGGTTTTGGTGTGGAGTACCATCTGTACGCTGATGATACTCAGCTGTACATTTCCACGCCGAACCACCCCAACGATGCTCTTGCCGTGCTGACCCAGTGCCTGGAGGCCGTGCGGGTTTGGATGGGGAAGAACGGACTCAAGCTCAACCCTTCCAAGACCGAGTGGCTGTGGCTACCGTCGTCCCGGTTTAGTCAATTGACTCCTTCGTTGTCCATTGGGGGCGAAACAGTGGCCCCCGTGGAAAGGGTTCGCAATTTGGGAGTCCTCCTGGATTCACGGCTGTCTTTAGAGGACCATTTGACGGCCGTGGCCGGGAGGATGTTCTATCAGGTTCGCCTGGTACGCCAGTTGCGTCCCTTCCTAGACCGGGACTCGCTATGCACAGTTACTCATGCCTTCGTCACTTCCAGGCTGGACTACTGTAATGCTCTCTACATGGGGCTCCCCTTGAGGTGCACCCGGAGGCTTCAGCTGGCCCAGAATGCGGCCGCGCGGGTAGTGACCGGAGCGCCATGGCGCTCCCATGTAACATCGCTCCTGCGTGAGCTGCACTGGTTCCCGGTGGTGTTAGTGACCATCTTTAAAATGCTCCATGGCATCGGACCCGGATATCTACAGGACCGCCTTCTGCCAGCAAATACCTCCCACTGTCCGGTACGCTCCCACAGAGAGGGTCTCCTCAGGGTGCCGTCGGCCAAACAATGTCGGCTGGCGACCCCCAGGGGGAGGGCCTTCTCTGTGGGAGCTCCAACGCTTTGGAATGAGCTCCCCCCGAACTCCGTACGATGACGGAATTGCGTTCCTTCCGTCGAGAATTAAAAACATACTTATTCCGACAAGCCGGCCTGGGATAATAGCTCCAGCTCCAACAATGGCCATAATTGTTTTTAGGGATTGTGTTTTTAGATTATGTATTGGGTTTTTAAATATCGGGCCAAATTATTTAATTTATTTTTAATAATTTTAATTTTTGTATGTTGTCGTTTTAATTGGGCTGTACACCGCCCCGAGTCCTTCGGGAGGGGGGCGGTATAAAAATCATAAAATAAATAAATAAATAAATAAATAAAAATTTGATTTTAGATATATGTCTTTTCTCCTTACCAGTATCTATACAGCTGGCCAAGTTTGAGAATGTGTCCTATCATTTGCTATGGATATTGAAATAAAAGTAGCTTCTGTAGGGAAAAATAATGTACACATTTGGAAAAATACTGTATGATCTCAGGCAGAAATTATTACAACAACTAGCTTATAGTGGGGTGGCTCAGCGATTAAGGTTAAGCCCTAACTCCTACCAATTGCAATAGCATTTAGACTTATATATCACTTCACTGTGCTTTACAGCGCTCTCTAAGTGGTTTACAGAGTCAGCATATTGCCCCCCCCCAATCTGGGTCCTCATTTTACCAACCTCGGAAGGATGGAAGGCTGACTCAACCTTGAGCCTGTGAGAGTCAACCTAGCAGTTTGAAATCACGAGCAGATAAATAGATACCACTTCGGTGGCAAGGCAACCTTGCTCTGGATGTCATGCCAGCCTCACGACCATGGAAATATCTTCGGACAGCGCTGGCTCAATGGCCTTGAAACGGAGATGAGCACCACCTCCTATAGTCAGCAATGATTAGCAGAATAAAATTCACAGGGACTCCTTTATCTGTTTTTACTGGTTTACAGTAGAAATACTATGCAAAATTACTGTATATATCGCCATTTATGTTCATACATCACCACCATCCATAGTAAAGTTTAGATATAAATCTAATGGATAAATTTAAAGTCATGAAATAATACTACTTTGAGAAACATACCTAGAAAAGAAAACAAGCACAATTTTATTAGAAACTACAGTGATACTTTCAGATATTCATAAAGTAGACTCTTCCAAAGTTCATGTCATACTGCAGACCAGAATATCTCTGCCAATTGGGCAGATAAAACTCAATCTTAGATCAGTTTTTCCTCTTTTGCTAAATGTTATTGATTATGCCCTTCTTCCTAACCAATCTTCTCTTTAATAGACCATTCAAAATAGACATGGGGATTCATAATAAGCATAGCTCTTCTAGAACATGAACAAGAATACGTACATTTTACTTTCATGCACTATTTGCACTACAGTGTCAGCCCTTCGTACAAAATCTGGCCAACATGTATTCATATTCTAGTACATTTAGTAGAGCTATACGTACATACATACATATTCATGCACACAGACGTGTGTGTGTGTGTGTGTGGTTAAAGATGCTGAGCTTGGCTGGAAAGCTAACGGCCTGGGTTCCAGACCCGAGCACCGCTTGACAGGCTGAGCTCCCATTAAATGCCCTGGTTCCTGCCCATCTAGCAGTTTGAAGGCATGCAAAATCAAGTAAATAAATAGGTACCACTTTGGTGGGAAGGTCATGTCATTTAGTGCGCCTTGGCATAGAGTCATGCTGGCCACATGAACATGAAAATGCCTTCTGACAACATTGGCTCTCTTCGCTAAGGAAGGGAGATGAGCACTGTCCCCTAGTACAGGGGACATGACTGGACAGGGGAAAACTTTACCTTTTTGTTAGCCCTTTGAGTAGGCCAGGTTGTAAAATAAGTTCCACAAGAACTATTGGAACTCTTTTTATTGATGCAGAATGTAATAACAGAATCTCGAAAGCCTGACAGAGATTCTCTATCCCCCATATTATATCAAAGAGAAACCAGGTGGGCTAATCTTGAGTTTGTTTCTATCCCTTCCCCCCTTTCTGGGCCGTATGGGTGTTTTGTTTTAATGGTTGTTGAATTTCTTCCTGAAGGCCATTTCCATACTTCCTTACAGCTAGAAATGAACCATAAAGATCTCAAACCTATAGTATATGCTTCATCCTTCTCGAGTTTAGTGCAATAAGATTGGAAGTTTCATTCTCTTTTTTAACTTAAGTGCAATTAATTTTTAGATTAAGCATTCTATGTTCAATTTAACAACCATGGCTTAACCCATTATCTTTTGTTTCCTTTAGATGACAAAAGTAATCGTAGGAAATTATAATTAATATAAAACAATTAAAACAGCCAGGTTCCTTATGCCCCTGATATGTTGTATTACTGTTATTTCAGTTTATTAGCTGCCTCAGTTACCAAAGGAATTAAGGGTTAAAAAAAAAAAGGAACACAATTGACATGTAAGGGCTAGAAGCATTGCATTATGACTTACTATAGCAGTGATGGCGAACCTTTTAGAGACTGAGTGCCCAAACTGCAACCCAAAACCCACTTATGCATTGTCGAGTGCCGGGTGGGTGTGGCCCATTGGGTGGGTGTGGCCAATTGGGTGGGCGTGGCTGCGGTGGTAGTGGCAGTCTGGGTGGGACTAAAAAGTTCAATCAATCAATTTCAACTTTGCAAGATTTTTTTTTCCTGCAAGAAGTTGAAATTGACTGATTGAAACTTTTTTTGCACACGGCAAAAAGGTTTTATAAAATCCAGCTGAAGGCCTAGGACTAGGGCGACGGTGCGCGTGCCCACAGAGAGGGCTCTGAGTGCTGCCTCTGGTACCCGTGCCATAGGTTCGCCACCACTGTACTATAGCCATTGAATATGTCACAATAATTGTGGGGAGGGGACAAGTCTCTCTTTTGGATGTGCATACAGTTAGCCACAGAGATACTGTATTCTTCCTTAGTCTGAAGTGAAGCATCTTGAGCCTTTGCAAGTGTCATTTTTAATATATGCTTCCATTTTTTAAATTTAATTGATATTTACTTTAATTCCTAGCAAATTACATCATTTACATCATAAAAACTTTAATACAATAACAGGAATTGCTGTAGGTACTGTAAAATTAAAATTAATTAAAATTTGCTTAAAATTAAGCAAAATGTAACTGATAGTTAGATATACAATGGACTTGCTCATTATTTGTGGGGGATATGTAAATGAAATTCCATTTGTTGCATCTTTAAATGAAGGTTCACTCACTAGAAATACAACTGTCTAGTACAGGGCTTTTCAACCAGTGGTACGGGTACCACCTGTGGTACATTGGCACCTGGCAGGTGGTACGCGACCATCCTAGAAAAGTGGTAGTGGGGGAGGGGAATGAGCTGAACTGGTGGTAGCACCTCACAAGCCTGAGCAAGAGATGGCTGGAGCTGCAGGGCTATCAGGGCTCCAACTGGAGCTCGGCGCTGATCCTGGAGCTTCTGCTGAGCCCAGAAGAAGCACCGATCAGCTGGAATGTTGCAGCATCTCCAGGGTCTTGTGATTTACATTCAGATGCTTGGCAACTGATTCATATTTATGACAGTTACAGTGTCCCAGAGCCATGTGAAGTGACCAAAATCTGCTGCAACCACCCAGCAGATGGGGGGGGAATAAAAACCAAACACCCCACCACCACACCACCGCTGCCAATCCTCAACAGAAATGCTCACAACAATGAAAACCTCGGACAGGAGGAAGAGCGCCGCCGGGTGGGCAGGCAGGTGTCTTGCTTGGAGGGCACTTTTTTCAGTGCTATTGTAACTTCGAGCAGTCACTGAGCGAACTGTTGTAAGTCGAGGACTACCTGTACTTTATCACTTTTTTTCCTTTTTTTTGTGGTCATCAAGTTTTTGACACCTTGCTAGGCGACTGGTGGTACTCGGATGTTGCCATATCCTAAAAGTGGTACAATGGGTGAAAAGGTTGAAAAGCCCTGGTCTAGCATATGAAATGTATTTGCAAAGTGTCATTTACGATGAACTGCTTTAAGTGAACAGAATTTTTTTTAAAAAATAGTCACTTGTTTATTTTTTATGTATTTATCAAATTGTGATTACTTAGCGTGTGGTCCTCAATGGAACCGCATTAACATGGAGGGAAGTGTGTAGTGGGGTGCCCCAGGGCTCTGTTCTAGGCCCAGTGCTCTTCAACATCTTCATCAACAATTTGGACGAGAGGATAGATGGGGAACTCATCAAATTTGCAGATGACACCAAAGCTGGCAGGAATAGCCAACATTCCAGAAGACAGGCTTAAGATATAGGAGGATCTGGACAGACTTGAATACTGGGCGATATCTAACAAACTGAAATTCAATGGTGAAAAAAGCAAAGGTTCTACATTTAGGCAAGAAAAACCAAATGCACAGGTACAGTATAGGGCAGACATGTCAAACACAAGGCCCAGAGGCCGGATGCGGTCCGCGAAGTGGTTTCATGTGGCCAGCGAAGCCATCCTGGAAACAGCGAGGGAACAGCCTCCACTGCCCTGGCCCTGGCCCAGGCTGGCTGGGAGCCAATGTACAATTTTGTGGTGGCCATCTATGCTGAAACACATTCAGTCTTAGCTCCACAAGGCTATCTGGAAACAGCGAGGAACCAGGAGAACCTTGAGCAGCAACCTTGAGGAAGTGGGGCTGGGCTTGGTGCCGCGGGCGCTCAAGGACCAGGCTGGGCATTTAACCTCTGCTGCCCAGGGTTCCGGGCAGCCCGCACCACCATCCAGCCCCCCCGCATGGCCTGAGAGGAACAGTGAGGCTCCTTCAGTGGACATGCCTTGGCACTTGCCCTAGTCCCTCCCCCTTCTGCCAGAGACCCTCAGATCTGTCCCACTCCTGCCCAGGTCCCCACAGGCACCCTTGACACGAACGACGTAGAGCTGGCCACGCCCACCCAGTAGGCCACACCCACTCAATCCACGCCCACCCAGTAGGCTACACCCACCTGGCCCCCTGAGGGTAACCGCAATGCTGATGTGGCCATCAATGAAATTGAGATTGACACCCCTGGTATAGGGGGTACCTTGCTCAATAGTAGTAACTGTGAGAGGGACCTCGGAGTCCTATTGGACAATCACTTAAATATGAGCCAGCAGTGTGCTGCAGCTGCCAAAAAGGCCAACACAGTGCTGGGCTGCATTAATAGAGGGATAGAATCAAGATCACGTGAAGTGTTAATACCACTTTACAATGCCTTGGTAAGGCGATACTTGGAATACTGCATCCAGTTTTGGTCACCATGATGTAAAAAAGATGTTGAGATTCAAGAAAAAGTACAGAGAAGAGCAACAAAGATGATTAGGGGACTGGAGGCTAAAACATATAAGGAACGGTTGCTGGAATTGGGTATGTGTAGTTTAACAAAGAGAAGGACAAGGGGGGACATGATAGCAGTGTTCCAATATCTCAGGGGCTGCCACAAAGAAGAGGGAGTCAAGCTATTTTCCAAAGCACCTGAAAGCAGAACAAGAAGCAATGGATGGAAACTAATCAAGGAGAGAAGCAACCTAGAACTAAGGAGAAACTTCCTGACAGTTAGAACAATTAACCGATGGAACAACCTGCCTCCAGAAACGGTGAATGATCCAACATTGGAAATCTTTAAGAAGAGACTGGACAGCCATTTGTCTGAAATGGCATAGGGTTTCCTGCCTGAGCATTGGGTTGGACTAGATGACCTCCAAGGTCCCTTCCAACTTTATTATCATCATTATCATCATCATCATTATTATTATTAAATATTGTCAAGTAACTAAGTGACAAATCCATGATGTTTAGAGACAATGAAATATTTTTTTTAAAAATGTAGATAGGCAGAAAATACACATAGTTTTATTCACCATACATCTAAAGCAGGGTTCCTAACCAGGGGTGCGAGATGATATTCCAGGGGGTGCGAAAACTTGGGTTTTCAAATTACAGTGTATATGCATAATTCGTTGCCGTTATTTTGAACTTTTGTAAAGGGAGCGAGAATATATCAGAAGCATTCTAGAGGTGCAGCAGGGTATAGAAAAGGTTGGGAGCTGCTGATCTAAAGTATTGACTGCAGTAAGTGTATTGCAATTGACATAAAATACAAAATTCAGTAGAGTAGTGGTTCCTGCCATCTAAGGTTTTCTATTGGGTAATTATTATTTTATCTGCTAAAATGAAATAAATGAAATAAATAATAAGTTGGCTATTTTTAAGATTGATATTTGTCCTGTAAATAAGTGTAGTAAGTGTAATTCTCGGTGAGCACCTAGTTCTTTGTTTAGTATTCATGGTTATCTCCCCAAAATTTTACACTAATAGGGAATAGGTTTCTCATATTATCACCAGTTTTCTCCTCCCAATTTAGTAAAGAGAGTCTTATTCACATACAATAATATGCTAAATTGCTAAGAATTCTGCCTTTTTTGATAGAGATCAGTATGTGCGTCAATTCTATAAGATTGAGCTTTTCATTCTGGGAGAAATAGCTAAACCAACCAGAAAGACTTACATTGTGGTTTATTCAGCATGTCCTCCAAACAGTTCTCTTAAGAAGTCAGAAATTGGTTATTCTTAGCTTTTGATTCCTTGCTACTTTAGAACAAGTTAGAAAACCAGTTCAATCAGGTACCAAACAAGTCAAATGGAAGCTTTCTGGTTTTTTTAAGTTTGGCATGCTGACAGAAGGGATTGTTAGACAATAAAATGTCTGATTTGATTTATAAGCTAAAATTCATAATAGCTTAGGTGGCTATGGACAAAGTGACTGCCAGAAAATAAAATATGAATAGCGAAAGAAACCTTGTATTTTTGGGATGCAATCTCTGTCTCCCTCTCTCTCCATTATCTATTGTAACAAAAGATTTAAGTACCTTAGTACACTTCACTCAATCAGAATTTCAAGTACCTTAGTACACTTCACTCAATCAGAATTTTTTCTGAATAGATAGTTATTGCAGTGCTGCAAACTTTTTGTGTCTATCAATACCTTGAAAATGTCAATACCATCTTATTTTATGGGTGCTTTCATCTTAATTGTATAATGAGAATTCCTGTTCCACCTCCCCCCCCCCCGCAGTATGGAAAAATATGCTTTTCTCCTCACACAAAACAGTTTATCAGGACAGTGACAGTTAACTACATACTAATTTTATGTAGCTGACTGATGGAATTCATAGATCAGTAACAGCATTTATGTTGTGGTTGAAAATCAAAGATAATATTGTCAGGAATTTTCTTTCTCATAGCCTTTAGTTTTACAGATAGTCTTTGATGTAAGACCATGATTAAGCCCCCAATTTTGGTCATAAACCATGAAGGTCAACCTTTTTTGTGGAGAACATGGCTACCGTTAAGTGAACCAATTGCAGATGCAGGCCATTTGCCAAATGCCCAAAATGCATTCATGTGACTATCGGAGGTCATAAGTTCCAGTTTTGGGCTTTCTCATAACTTCGAACAGTTGATAATGGACTGTTGTAGGTCAAGGACTGCCTGTATTCTGACCAAAGAATGGAACCTAGATACAGCATTTAATAAGGTGGACAATCTTAGTGGCTAAAATCACCTTTATATTCTTTTAGAGGTTTAAAGGGCATAGGATAGATGTAAATGGGTGAGGGATTTGTGTCTATGTGGGTGTGTGTCAAGTGTTTACTATGATAAGCTTTTCTGTAATTCCTACTTTAAATTAGTAGAAACTCAGCAAATTTCAGCATGGTCAGACAATGTAGTGAGAGTCAAAAATAAGAGGCTCAGAAGTTTCACATAGCCTTTCAGCCACTGTTTAGAAACTTGCAGATTTCAATATTCTAGGTTTCTACAATGTAAAATATAAATACCTTTTAACATTTTGTTAATTTGCTGTGCTTTAAATATAGTTGCAATTTTTCTGAATACAACTTCTGATTGACTTTTCCTAGGAAAGAATATCCCCATAATATTCCAAAGGTGGATAACAATTGCAATAAGCGGTCTCAGCTTCAGGAGATGAGTATGTTTTTTTTAATTTTTAAAAATATTAAAATGATTTAAATGTATATTACATATAAAAAGAAATAAATGCGTGTTTGGCCTTCTCAATAGAAACAGTTATAAAAGAACAAAATTTTTGTTCTGCTTGTTGTTTAAAAACTATTTTTATATTGATCTTTTTTCCTTTTCCTTATTTTGTTTTATTACTTTTTGGCAAGAACAAACCTTTTACTTAAGGAGGGAATTAATAGGGCTGTAAGTTACATTTTTAATTGGTGATATGGACATTTCAATTTATAACAATATGTTTTGAAGTGGAAAATAAATCTCTTTCCAACTATCCAGTAGTGGGAATTATATTTATGCTGCTTTGTTGGTTGCCATTCTCTTAACTACTTTACCACTGTGTTGTTATTCTTACATTTTTTTCCCCTTAAAGAACTTATCATTGTCCAATTCTGATTTACTTAGTTATTTAATATATTGAAGTCAACACATTCAGTTTGTAGGCTAGGGTCTATATTGTGATTTAGAAAAAAAAATAGGTCTTTGTGTTGGTATATCAGTTTTCATTTGAAGTTTCAGCTACATGCTGTTTAAAGCGAGAAACAGTTGTTTTGAATGAATAGATTTGCAGCCTTTTTTCCCCCTTGAATTATCATAGGTGCCTGGACAGAAGCAATCAATAACTATTTTTTCTTCATCCTGATGAAAAGCAAAAGAGTAAATTAGAGTTGCTGTTCTTCAAGTGAAGATATTTGGTGGTAATTAGTAATGATCTCCCTCTTTTTTATTTTTTATTTTTTTTTTTTAGAAAGAGTGATGGAGAACAGAGATGAGTCTGGTTCAGAATCAGAGTCAGGAATTACAAGGAGGGTACAACAGAAACGGCAATGCAGTTTATATCAGGCTGGTTTGCTTCCATCTCCTGCCACCAAAACTAATGCAACCCACATAGAGGTGGGTTATATATTTACTTTTCCTTATTTTCTGTTAAATTGAGGAAATGCCATTATTAAAAGGGTAAAACTACAGTTTAAAACTTGATTATAAATTGTCACAATTTGGCTGCATATTCCTTTTCTAACACTGTTGTTGTAACAGTTTGCCTTTTTAAATCTAAAATTAGTTTCTTTTACACAGACTTCATTAGAAAATAAACTAGATATTTCAGTATTAATCTTCAAGTTGTAAAGTAGTGGACTTGCTGAATTATTACTCTTTCACTGCATAAACAGGTGGTAAATATTTTAAAAAGTTGCCTTTCAACAAATCTGTGATTAAATATTTGAAAGTGTTAAAATATAAGAGTAATGGCTTGGAAAAAGAATGACGGTGAAAAAGCAAAAGTACAGCTGAATTACTTGGTAATTTAAATTAGATAGTAACTTATGACAGGAGCTTAATTCTATTTTTAAAAAAAGAAAGTTAGATCTGTGAATCTATACAAGTTGTATTCCACACCTGTTACATTTATTCATAATAGGATTTTAAAATATGCGCAAAAATATCTTTTTAACCCTAGGGCTTGGATAGTTGCTCCAGAATTTGCCCATGCATTGGAAAAACAAATGAAACTGAAACTGAATGCCAACTTCCTGGGGTTTTTGTTAGAAGCTTGCAAAGACAGTCCACACAAAGCATGCCTTTACATGATAACTTGACGCGAGAATCAATACATGACAGTTCAACAGAGCAACATTCTTTAAGCACGGGATTAAATGCAAAAAAGTTTTATGGATCATCTCCTGGAACCATTTCTGCAGAACTCATGGTGAGGCGCAACATAGGTCCTGCTATGTTACGGCCAAATGGAAAAGTGGGTTCTAAAATGACTGGACATTTACGGCAGAAGACTACAACAGCATCTGAATTAAATGATCCAAGTATGTCTTTTTTTAAAAAAAAAAAATTAAAGCTAGGTAAAAATTAAAATTACAACCGTCACCATTTTGAAGAGGAAATATATCACTAGTTACTTAATGGTCTTGGAGCATGTTCTGAAAGTCTCTGATGTAGCCGAGTTCTATATGTATAGAACAGTGATGGCGAACCTTTTAGAGACCGAGTGCCCAAACTGCAACCCAAAACCCACTTATTTATCACCGGGTGCCAGGTGGGCATGGCCCACTGGGTGGGTGTGGCTGTGGTCATGGCAGACTGGGTGGGTGTGGCCAAGATGGGTGTGGTCACCTCGATGTTGCTTGTGGGGAGGGACGCCTGTGGGGGCTGGGCAAGTTTGGGGGAGATCCAGCTCATCCTACAGGGTGAGGCGAGGCAGAGCAGGGGTGCTATTGCCGCAGGGCAAGGCGAGGCAGGGGCCAGGCGGCTGCTGCTTGACACCATCGGCCCCTGCACACACAGGCCAGTGAGCACATGGGGGCGAACAGTGTCTGTCAGCTTCCACAGCCTGCCAGCCCCTCGCCCAGCGCACTCTGGGGCTCCATAGCCTGGCGCCAGCAGTTCAGAGAATTCGCCTCTGAGCTGGACAGCCGGCCGACAGTTGAAGAAGCGATGCAGTGGGTCGTGCCTGGGAAAAGGAGAGCATGCGAGGCCAGGAGGGATGGGACGTGGGGGAAGGAAATCAGCCATGCTGGGATGCATCCGGCCATGTGGGACCTTGCCGAGTTAGCGGGCAGCTGGTTGAAGGGGGACAGGTTGCCATCTCCGGGGCATGACGCGCGTGCCCACAGAGAGGGCTCTGAGTGCCTCCTCTGGCACACGTGCCATAGGTTCGCCACCACTGGTATAGAACTACGGAGTTCTATTTAGTGTCTTTTATAGAGACCTCCTAGGAAACATACATTTAGATCTAAGTTCTAAAATAGGAAAAGCAGGTTATGATGATGTTTGCTTTAACAGATACTAGAGCAAAACAGAATATTAATGTATTATTTTAAAGTTATATAGAATACAAGTTGCATTTGTATCTTAGATGCCTGCATATGAATAGTATGTCCTGTCTGTTGAGATCAGCCAGTGCGGGTTTGGTGCTATGACACACAGAATTTTATCTTGTTCTAAATAGATACGTCTTCCATATCTTCAACTTCTTATTTAGAATTGGATAGTAAATTTTAGTTGTTGTGATAATTTTAAAGGTTCATATTTTAGTTATCATAAAATATAAACTTCAGAAAAATGCTTTTGTTTTCAGTTGTTCTATCCAGTGATGATGAAGAAGATCAGATTGGTGTCACTAACAGAATGGAGAGCATATCGCCACGCCCAGCTGATTCAGCCTGTTCTTCTCCTGCACCTTCCACAGGAAAAGTGGAAGCAGCCCTGAAGGAAAATACTTGTGAACTAGAACAAAGGCTAACTGGCATTACAGCAGAAACGGAAGCTACAGTAGCGTTACCAAGAAAAGCAAGAATGAAAGACCAGGTAGCTCCTCCGTATGCAGGGTGAAATGATTATGTATGCTTATCAATGATTTCTCTGTGTAAGTGGAAACGTAGGATAATGACTGCATAGGTATACATGGAGTTATCTAATGGGAAAATAGTCCTATCTATCAGCGGTTCTGAATATAATAAGAAAGTGCTTGCTTCTTTATGAATGGAATTCAGAGAGTCAGGTGTACATTTATCCTTCTAATGTATAACTAATTACCTTTCAATAGGATTACTTTATAGCTATCTTTTTTGATATCTATTAGATATTTATCTGATATGCATGTTGGCTCTCTCAAACACAAAGTGAAGAATTGCAGTTAATAACTACTAGGCTTTGTGAAAAATATCAGGTTTCCCAAACAATATGGCAAACTATTTTTGAAAGATGTAAAAAACACTATTAAATGCAGTACTAAAGATCAAGTGTAGGCACCAGCGTAAACGCAAAGAAATGAAATCTCACCGGATATGAATGAGTCTGTTGATGTAATTAAAGCTGTTAGCTGGATTGGGACATTAGTTAAAACTTGCCTCAGTAGTATGGGAGCCATTTTTCTGTACTACTTTCCATGTTAAATTTGATTATCCAAATCACAGGAACTGTGTAAGAAGAATGAAATCAAAGGTCAACAACCACATCAGTTTCAAAGATGGAGCACTTAAATTGGCCAAAGAGGATATTATCTTCATGTGGGCCATCACTGCCATGTTGCTTCTATTCCTGTAGAATCAGAAACATGGAAAACAGCCCAGGAGAGTTGTTGTAACAGTTTTGCTAATAAGTATAAATCAATTTCAGGAGATAAACTGATTCTACAAGGAAAAGCATCCTTAAATTAAAATACATTGAAAATTGTCCCAATTAATAGCACTTCACTGTAAGGATTTCATGGTGGGGATTTTTGTTTTTTAGTTTGAGCATCACTGCAAGAATTGGATAAACAAAGACAAAAATGCACCATGAACAGGCTCCTTAAATGCTGTCAAGGGGGACAACTTTCACGGTATGTTAATCTAAAGACTTAATAGTCATGGCAGCAACCTTCTGTAGGGGGAATTCTAAGTTATGAACTTGTTTTAAAAATGCAAATATGCTTTACAGCAATCCACTAGATAAAATGGATTGGAATAATGTAATATTTATACAGACCATATAGTATTAGACACAAATGCCACAATACCTCATATTTATGAATAATTTAGTTGCCTACACTGTAGAGTTGATACAAAATGAGATGAAAATAGAATCTGGTAATTTCAAATACATTGTTATTGTCCAGTGTCTTGAACTTGGCTTTTTTTTTTAAAAAAAAGTGTACAGGGGAGGGAAGGGAGGTATATGATTCAACTAAAATAAAAGCAGTGGGACTGTTTCAGCATCATTATTACTTTTAACTTTATGTTCGGTGCTTCTAAAATATAGTGTACTGCTTCTAATGTTGCACTTTTAGAACTGTTTTGGCACTGTTTATGATTTGGTAGATGAACATGTGCAGAATAATTTTTATGACAGTGTTTCTTATTCTTTTTGCTCTGATGTATCTTGTACATAAGATCTGCATGTGCCACTTTTTATGAAACTCTGAACCTGTGTCGATTCAGATGGAATGTACAGTTCTTCATTTTGAACACAGAGTCTTTTGTGAATGATGGTTTATACATAACAGTGATTCCAGACTATTTTACTTAGGGTGATACACTGGGGATATAGCATCTTTCCCTTAGGAAAAGAAGGCACAAGAGTCCAGAATGGAACTGTACCCAAAACAAATAATGCCTTAAGGGCACCGTACATTCTTGCATGTTGACTCATCAGTGCACCCAAGTACTTACGAGATTTTATTATTCATGTGAGAATTTTGTGAGAGCTTGGCTTCTTTTTATGCTTTACAATCTTAAAAGATTTTCTAAAGCCTCATGAGATTTGGATCATTGTTTTATTTTTAAAAAACCTATTAGGTTTAAATTAATAGGTGTGAGTAAGTTGTAATACTCAAGTATTAACTACCAGAGCATTGAGAAGAGTTGATGTCCACAGATATCATGTTGCCAAACCTAGTTTTAAAATCCTGACACCTGCTGGCTGGGAGTTGAATCTTAAACCTTAAAGCTGCCAAGGTTGAGAAATGATATCCTAGCAAACATAACCTAGAATGAAGTTACTGAACAATTGCATCTCTAATTATAGGCCTGTTATATCATTCTAGTCATTAAGAGAAATTGTATTGGTGACATCGCCTTCTGGAGATGTCACATGGTGATGATCCAGGAAAGGGATTTTCAGTCTTTTATCTCCTGGAACAATCTTCTCTCTACCCAAATGAAGGCTTATTGGTATTATGTTTTGACATCTGTTGAAGGATACATCTATTTGCTTAGGGCTCTTTGTAATAATGGAGGTTGCATGAACATCAAAAGCAGGTTACCAAAAAACTTTATCGCTTAATTCAAATATCTTTCTTATGATTTTAGACTTATCCTGCTTTGTCTTGCAATTATTACTGATGTAGACAATATCTTTAAAGAAATTATGCTTATGATATAGAAGCAGTTAATTCAAATTCAGAAGAGTTACATATAGATCCGTTCATAATTTGTAGATATAATGTGGCGTTGACATGCTTTTAATATTTACATTGTTGCCACAAATGAAAGTTAAAAAAAAGTTTCACTTGCAAATATTTCTGCCGGTTTTCACTAATTCTGAAGGATAGCTCATATGTTTTAAATGCAAGTTATAATTAGCAATTTTTTTTCATAAATTAAGGTGGTGATGTTAATTATTTTACAGTTTGGCAACATTGTATCCAATGCTCCTGTAAAGCGTCGAAAGGTTTTCCCCCAAGAAACTGTGACCGATGTCATAATACCTTCAAAATATCAGAACTCTTACGAAAGTGTCATATTAAACTGTCGGAGTATAAGAATAGGAACTCTGCGAAGAATGGTGGTGGATCCTGTAGTTGTAAGTAAAGTAATAGATTTGGAGTTTGTCAATTCTGTTTTATAACAGTGGAGAATCTAAAGATATAGTTAAAAATCAATTGAAATTAGCATGAAGCTTTGAGAACGTTAAGGCAGATGTGATAGAATTATACCTTTTAGAGTTAAGCACAGAGTAGAAAATGTTTCTATTTGTTTTGCGCATAGAGCAAACAGGTTGTCTCTCATACGTTCTGTCACTATTCTGAGTCAGTCAGTTTTCAAACAATAGGAGCCTTGTTGTTTCCCTGTTTTGGGTTCTGCTCTGACAGTCCAGGATCTGGAACAGATCCAAAAATTCTAGATGTAGCAAATACAGGTTTTTGGATCTGCAAAGATCCAAGGAGAAGATTATGTGGCAAAAAAGGAATAGAAGAAAAACTCTGCTGCCATCCTTTGATTTTTGGAATAGAAGAATCTGATGTTGCCAGTTGCCAAGTATCTGAATTCCGATTATGTGACTATGGGGATGCTGTAAAGGTCATAAGTTCGAAAAATGGTCATAAGTCACTTTTTTCAGTGCTGTTGTAACTTTGAACGGTCACTAAACGACTAGTTGTAAGTCAAGGACTACCTATATAGCCAACTGAGTTCTTGAGACTTAGGAGTTAAAGGTGTTAATATATTATTAAATTGTTCCAAAAATATGAAATCTTTCGGTCAGTGAAGACATTTGGATATATTGAATTTGGACTGTTACCCAAAAAAAGGTGATTATGTACTCATGGAAGAATGCTTATGTCCTAGATTGTGGGGAAAAAAATATTAACAAAATTTGGCAAGTCTCAACCTTTGCACTGAAGCAGATGTAAGCTAGAATAATTCTCTTTGGTCTAGATTTAATTCATTGTTCACCAAATTATAACGTTGAATCCATTCGGGGGGGAGGAGAGAGAGAGAGAGAGAGAGAGACAGAATATTAAGGGGGAGAGAAAGAATTAAACAATTTAGGATTCTGTCTTTCATTTATGTTTTTTTTCTAGGGGTTTTTTGGTAGAGGGTCCCCCCCTCTTTTTTTTACTTTCTACTTTAATACAGGAGTTTCCTTGTATGTGAATGATTTCAGACTATGGGTTGGTAATGAGAACATATACCTGTAGTAATATAAATTTTCTTTTTCAGTTTTGTTTAGACTATATTGAGATACATTTGGAAGGTTAGTATTTTATTTTTATTTTCCTGTTATAATTTTTCTACATATTGTTGTATGTGATAAATATATTACCTGGTAATTACATATTTGTTTCTATGTGTTTATTCTGGTAAATTAAAATATTTAATATACCAGATACTTAAAGCAAGCAGGAATGGTTTCCTTATATATAACATATTAAACGCCAAGGAAATTTCAAACATTTGAAATACTTATTTTAGGAAAAACATTAATAGACCAATTGAAGACAATAAATGAATGACTTTCAGAGATACTAGCAATAATTTCCAGTGTTTAATGTTCTTTGATTTTTTTAAAAAAATATTGTATTAAATAATAAGGTGACCAACCGTCCTCCTTTAGGGAGGACAGTCTTCCTTTTGTAAGGTCTGTCCTCCCTCGAAAAGTGTCCTCCTACATGTCCTTCTTTTTGATATTTGAAGACTAATCTGCAGGGCTTTTTTTTTCTCATAGAATGCTCAGAACGGCATCCCGGCATCTTTTTTTTGATGGTTTTTTTTTCAACTTTTGCATGAGCTGTGCTATTCCCCCTATTGGCTTTCGAAAGCCAATAGGAATTGCTGCTGAGCGCCCCAAAACACCCGGCTGGCAAACTTTGCACATGCAAATTGTCTGTAGCGAAGGCGAATTGGCAGGAACTTTGCACCCTTCCCTGCTACCCAACTACACCATCTCCTAGTTCAGTGATGGCAAACCTTTTAGAGACTGAGTGGCCAAACTGCAACCCAAAACCCACTTATGCATCGTTGAGTGCCGGGTGGGTGGGGCCCATTGGCTGGGTGTGGCCCATTGGCTGGGTGTGGGCCAATTGGGTGGGCGTTGCTGCAGTGATAACGGCAGAATGGGTGGGACTAAAAAGTTCAATCAATCAATTTCAACTTTGCAAGATCTTTTTTTCCCCACGAGAAGTTGAAATTGACTGATTGAACCTTTTTTTTTTTTTGCACATGGCAGCGGAGGCCTAAAGTGAAAAGGTTTTATAAAACCCAGCTGAAGGCCTAGGACTGGGGCGATGGCGCGTGTGCCCACAGAGAGGGCTCTGAGTGCCGCCTCTGGCACCCGCGCCATAGGTTCGCCACCACTGTCCTAGTTAGTTCCGAAGATACCTGGAGGAGACAGGAGCGGTAAGTTTCTCTTGATCTTCGGCTCTGCTAGGGCAATAATGGGCGTGGGCGCAAGAGGCAGGGGCGGTGGGGGTGCTGCGGGCGGGGGTGTGAGGGGCGGTAGCGGCTGGCTGCCCCCCGTGTTGTGGGAGCCACGAGGCCCTCTACACGGGGCTGCTCAGGTTGAGCAGTGGTGCTGGCCACTGCAAGCAGGGTGTGTCGACAGCGGGCTGTCCCCTGGGGCCGGAGCCGGCGCGGCTGGTGCTTTGGGAGCCGCGGGGCCTGCTCTACACGGCGGGGCAGCGGTGCTGGTGGGGCGGCTGCGGGCTGGGGCGCGGCAGGTGGTTGACCTTCCATGGGCCGGGCCAGCTTTTACGATATTTTTTTCTTCAATTTATTTGTGTCCTCCTTTTCATTGTAAAAAAGATGGTCACCTTATAAATAATATTAATATAATTTTGTTCAGTAAAGTAATTCCTGTTTCTTATATTTTAAGAAATATGGATATCGATATGCAAAAGAATAATTCAGATGTCACAAAATTACTGTTTTGAAGCCCTTATAATCACGTTCATACTATAAAAATATATATTGAAACTAATGCTGTCTCCTTCACTAATCCATATGTGCAAACTAACCCTATGTTTTTCATTACAAATGAGATATATGCTGCTGCTTTTTGGTGAAAATAGAATCTCGGAGCTATAGAAGCCATATTATGTAGCCTCTTTTTAGGCAGGGGAGTTGGTTCATAGAGATATGAGAAAGGAAGAAATATTCTAGGGAGAAAAATTAGGCATTTGCTGTTATGAATTCTATCTCCTAGCCCAGGGGTTCTCAACCTTGGCAACTTTAAGACTTGTGGACTTCAATTCCCAGAATTCCTCAGCCAGCAAAGCTTGAAGTCCACAAGTCTTAAAGTTACCAAGGTTGAGAACCCCTGTCCTAGCCAATCCCTTCCATCCCCACCCCCCAAAAAATTGGCCCTCTACATCCTTCAAAAGCTTTTATTATGAGATATGAAATGGGAGACTCGGCTGATTCTCTTTCTGTGTTCACAATTTTCTATCCAAGCCTATTGGTTTCCTGCCAAACATACTGCCTAGTATTACATTAGTAGACTGCTGCTTGCATATTTGGATTTTCTTTCTGAGTTCTACAGACTATCACTTTGAAAAAATATTTGCCCACTTCCCATTCTGCTGATAGAATAAGTTTTAATTTGATACCTTCCAAAGTTCAGTCTCTAGTTGTAAAAGCTTTGAAGTTAATTTCAGGGAATAATGGATATTGTTCCTTATAATATTAGATGGACCAGAAAATTTAAATAATAACTGTATTTTTCTAATCTGATTTGGTGTTTTTTTCACAACCTTTGAAATAACAATATTCCTTCTGTGTTGACCTTATTCTTTTTTGTTTTGTTTTATTTAAAAAGTTGTCAGGCAAAAACTTAAATGCGTTTGACTAGGAAATACTTGATCAGTAGCACATTTAGTGGGTATAAATATAGACGTTTCCTTGGATACTATTGGTTTGTTCTGATAACAGTTTGCTATTATTTTGAATGAGTATTAATGAAATGTTGATTGAATATTTTTTATTTTTTTAGAGTCAGAAAATGATACTAGAGATATTAATTTAAAAACGTCGGACCTTACAAAGTGTGAGTGGTGTGGTGTACGGAAATTGCCAGTGGTTTTCTTGCAAACTGTACCTGCTGCCTGCCAAAGTTTAAGATCACAACTAAAGATGAATAGGGAAAAAGATAATGTCTGGTATGATTGTAAAGGAGCAAGTAAGTAGATATTGTTGTGATATTCCTTTTTAGAATTTTATGAGTAGACTAGAATATGGGAAACTAGATTAACGTTCATGCTGTTTTCTGAAAATATATAAATAAAGTAGGGTTCATTGTCTCTTTGTGATTCATAAATGTGGATTGTGTATTTTTGTATATCCCTTTTGGAATTTTCTCGAGCCTATAAAATCCTTGGCAATAATCCTTATATCCAAATGTGCTTTGTGGATAATGCCATATTAGGCATTATCATGCTGAATACCCTTAGTTTTTACTATCATGGCAACAACACCTTTAACATCTGAGCTTTTAGACTTCTAGAATATTTCTCCTTTTTCTAATGCCAATAGTTCATTTCTTTAGGTTAATAATCACAAGTTTAGCTGTGTTAAAACATATATACTATTTTTACATTCTTAGTAGTGATTTTTACTTTTGAATAATAAAATAATCTGATCCCCAATCTATCAGCCATGGCCAATTTGCAATCAGGCCATGTGAATGGTGTGCCAGCATGCTCACACTCACAGCCCCACTTGTGTGAGTGGAGAACACCAGCACTCTCAGTCCCACTCATGCCAGCATCTGGCGCTTGCAGCCTCACTTGTGTAAGTGGCAACCACCAGCGCTCACAGCCCCTCTCACGCAAGAGGTGAGCGCTGGCGCTCTCAACCCCATTTGCTTGAGCAGTGGACAAGTGCACGTGCGCATGCCTGCCCCTTATGCAAAATCATCCGCTCTTTCCCCCCCTCCGCTCTTTGCCAGTCCAGCAACCCAAAAAGATTGGGGAACGCTGAGGTAATCTATTTTAGCAAGAGCATAGTAAAGACTGTTCTATTAAAAAGAGCATTTATAAATTCAGCATTCTGAAACTTACAGAAGTTAAGTGCATTTTCAGTGGAACAACATTAGATTAAGAATTATTGTCTTTAAGAAACAATTATCTTAGATTATTTTGCTCCTGGAGTAACTCTGTTCAGAGATATTTGAATGCAGTACAAATATGTTTGTGGACATGTTGTATTAACCCCAGCCTTCTCTTTTGCTAAAATAAACTAGATAATCAGCATGTGAAAGACATAGACATATTTATCAGTAAATTATTCCAATATATAGCCTCTTCATGCGGAGATTCTTTAATGTACTGTCTATTTCTTCTAATTGTCTATTTCTACAGAATAAACAACATATAAACTTAAAAGAGAATTTTGATTGCAGTTTATGTTATAATTTTAAATTTATAATAAATGCATGGGCTTTTAACATTACGTTTTCTTTTCTTTTTTTTTATAGATCCAGAAGAACAATACATCATTTTGATTTTTGAGACAGGTCTTGATCCTCATGCAAATGCAATATTTGAAAAAATAATAACTGAAATTGGTATCAGGAACAACATTTCTGACTTTTTTGTGAAAATTACTTTTGAAGAAGCAAATAGTAGGCTTGTGGCCTTTACAAAATCTTTTGAAGATACTTCTAGAGGAAGCAGTGGTCCTAAAGAAAGCAAAACAAAACATGTACTACTTTTAAAAAAATATTATTTCTATAATTGTATGCATAATATTGTCTAAAATATTTCATTAAAGAAAACACCAAACCTATTTTTTAGATTATGTGTAGACTGAAAAAATGTAAAATGTTTTATTGCAAAGACTTAAGGTTTTTATTGTAAAGATTTAAAAGCTAGAAAAGTCTGAAAGAGCCAGTCTATCACAGGAGAGAAGTATTCACATCACAGTTCATTGTTGATTTGTTTCTCCTCTATTTCTTTTGTTGGTGCCTCTAATATGCTAGTAATAGAAGGTTGTTCTTCCTGCCTGGTTTCTGTTTGGGTCTGTGGGCTTCTGTGTTTTAGACTGCTGAAGATTTTTTATTTTTTTTTATCTACAGATAGGGATGCTATTGTTATTTTTTTTTGTATTGTTTGCACAGGTAGGTTAGATTTTTTTAATCCCACCTGTATTATGTTTATAAATAACTCCAAGTGACAAACATACATAATTTCTTCCTCCTGTTTTGCTCACAATGTCAGTCCTAGGTGGTGGGTTGGGCTGGAAGAGAGTGACTGGCTCAGGATCACCCAGCCGGTTTTCATGCTTAAGGCAGGAATAGAACTCAGTGTCCTGGTTTCTAGGCCAGCACCATAACCAGATGTGATGCATTTTTTCCCCTGTGTGTGTGTTCTTGTGTAGGAGTGAAATGTTTTGTTCATTCAGGTTATTATGAGGGTGCTCATCTTTTTGTTTTAATATTTTTATCTGTATTTTTATTTCCTAGTTTTGTTTTGGTAGCTATTTTTTTGGGGGGGGGCTATCTATTGTGTTTATCTACCTGTCCTAATATAATAAGTGTATTTGTAGAATTTGAGGGCAGTGGTTTTGTGTATTTTATTTGTGTGTCTATATATGTGCATTCGTGCATATACAAACAGACACATTTTCCATTTTCAAGATAATTTTTCTTGTATTTTATGCTACATTTCTGAAGTCCATTTGGCATTTGAAAATAGATCTCCATCTCCGCTTTATACTTGGAGGAACTGCTAGGAAGGAGATTGGGAGGGAAAAGAAGACAAGAACGCAGCTAAAACCCGAGGAACGGTTCTGTTGATGGTTGGTGTTGTGAATTGGTGGCAGGTTTGCTGGGTCACATAAACCAAGAGTAGGTCAGGATTTAGGGTGCAGACATAATTATTGCAATTCGCACATTTCACTAAGTCTCTATGGAGAAAGGCTCAGCCCTTTCCCCTATGAGAAACTGTGTTAAGGACAGTGGCATCCATTACAAATCGTAATTACATTAAAAGTGATGCATGTGGTGACAGCATCCTCACATGCTGCAACTACACACTTGCTTCACAATGTGTCATTTTATAACTTCCATATGAAATCCCATATTAAGTGGATATCACTAGACTGCCAAATTTTTCAACTGCCCCCCCCTTAAGTTTTCTGAGCACGTAATATAGAGAACTGTTTTAAACAAATTAGGGTTGTCAGCCAGATCTGGAGTGTGAGTGAAATGGGCAAGGGAGTGAGGAACACATGCTTTATAAACAATAGTACATGAAAATGAAGCTGAGAATAGGCCTGAAGTGATATCCAAATGATCCAGTGTTATTATATTTTATTTTATTTTATTGTATTTCAATAATTGCTTATGAAAAAGAAAAGATGTGTAATGTTGTTTCTCTGTCAGCAAGGATTTAAATATATTATGACATTGGTTTGTTAATTTTCTTAAGGTTGTCTCTGATTCTAAAATGCAGCTGCGAAATGCAACACAGTTCCAGTTCTTCGAGGATGATGAAAGTGGAGAGCCACATACTGTCTTCATTGGTCCTATAGAAAAGTAAGAGCTAGTTCTACTTTTTGTAATTTCTTAACATTACATGACTTCAGCTTACTTCATATTTGTTTTTTTTTGCAGGTTGATAGTTTATCCGCCTCCTCCAGCAAAAGGGGGTATTTCTGTGACCAATGAAGATCTTCATTGTTTAAATGAAGGAGAATTTTTAAATGACGTAATAATTGATTTTTATTTAAAGTAAGTTGTGCAGTGTCCATTTCACGTAGATAAAGATAATTGAGAAATTCCTTAAAATTAAAATCCAAAATTCACAGCTAAGTAAAACCTTTGTTAGAACTAATCAAAATAACACAAAAGAGGGTTTAAGGCTTTGAGTTCTCCAAAACTCTTTATCTGGCACAATATTAAATGAATAAATAAATAGGGGAGAGCAAGGATATTTTAAAAAATGAGATATGGTGATCCAGCCATGAAGTCAGAAGCCTCTCGTTAGCCCTAAGATGAAGTTTTGACTTTTTTTGCATATCTTTTGGTTAGTGATTTTGTAGGTTATGCAAGTGTTTAGAAGGGTTACTTACCCATACTCTGAAAAAGCAACATATTAGCTATCCATTTGTCTCTTACCACATCTGATATATTAAGCTTTTTCAGCGTTGATGTAAAGATCAAGGATTCACATTTGTTCTCTTAATTAAACATTATTTTAAGTGTTTTTTCCAAATGTATCGTGATATTATATTGTAGCTGAATAATAATCCAAAAAGCAAATCATTTCTGAGAATTATTACACTAGTGTTGAAAATAAGTTCTGAAACTTCTTTCAAAGAAGTTTGGATGCTCCACCCCCTTCGGTAATGTCAACCCTTCAGAGGTTACGTTCTGGTTGGAACGCAGAGGCAAAATTGTTCAGGTTGTTCAAATAAAAGATTTGAAATATTACTTTTTAAGACATTTAAAGCAAATTGCAGTTTATGCTTTTAGTTTTAACTTTGTGCCAAATATATTGTGTATTCTCTGTTTCAAAATAAAGGTATCTGGTGCTAGAAAAATTAAAACAAGAAGATGCAGATAGGATTCATGTGTTTAGTTCCTTTTTTTACAAACGCCTTAATCAAAGAGAGAGAAGAAACCTTCAAGAAACTTCAAAGCTCACGTAAGTCTGGCTGAGAGATATTTGTAAAATTTCAGTTAAATAAGCTGCCTAACAGAAGTACAGGTAGTCCTCGACTTATGACCACAATTGAGCCCAAAATTCCTGTTGTTAAATGAGACATTTGTTAAGTGAATTTTGGCCCATTTTACGACCTTTCTTGCCACAGTTATTAAGTGAATCATTGCAGTTGTTAAGTTAGTAACACAGTTATTAACTGAATCTGGCTTCCCCATTGCCTTTGCTTGTCGGGAAGTTGTAAAAAGTGATCGCATGACCCCGGGGTTGCTAAAACGGTTATAAGTGTGAAAAACAGTCGTAAGTCACCTTTTTCACTGCCTTTGTAACTTCAAACAGTCACTAAACGAACTGTTGTAAGTCGAGGACTACCTGTAGTTATTTATGTAAAGCCAATTCATACATTTTAACATGTTTTTGATTTGATGTTGGGATCCAATTTCATCTAGAGATTCTAGGTTAGAAAAATGTACTGATAATGAGTTCCTGTATGGAAGAATATAGGATATAGTAATTAATAAATTCTCATTGTGGGTAGAAAAATACTTAATACTTAATGCCCTAAATAGCCTCTAAAAAATTATAAACATTCCCTGTTAATTTATTCACAGAATTCAGCAGAAACGGCATGGTCGAGTAAAAACATGGACACGACATGTTGATATTTTTGAAAAAGATTTTATTTTTGTTCCTCTTAATGAAGCGTAAGTAACGTATAGAACATTGGAATTTCATTTATATTGGTAGAATCCGTACATCAGATATTTCTTTTAACAATATTTATTGAGCATAATATATGAATATAACTAAAACATACTTAAGGTTAATTTATATAATTCATGTGTAAGGTAAATTATAAAACATAGTTTACAAATCACAATAATTGTGCTCAGAACCAAACATGCACATTCTGATTTAATATAGTGTGTATGCTACTGGGACTTATGATGGAGAGGTCCTCAAAAGCCCTAGCTCAGGGGTAGACAACCTTGGCTCTTTTATGACTCGTGGCTGGCTCAGGAATTCTGAGTCATAAGAGAGCCAAGGTTGCCTACCCGTGTCCTAGCTCTTTTGAGATTTTGCCTTTTGGTTTGCCACCCTTTGCTCTGAGAATATACAAGCTTTCCCTTCTCCTCTTTCACATACAAAAAGGGGATTGTTTAATACACACACTGATTGTTATGTCTCCCAGATAATCTCTAAAAGCAGCCGTCGTGTTCATTGCCCTTGAGGAACTTGTGAAGCAGATTTTTCTCGCTCTTTTCCACTTCATGCTTGAGAAGGGGGTAGAATTAGTTACAGTGACATGCTTCAGTATACCTGACAGCTGTTGTAAACACTTTTGTGGCAAGGATTAAACTATATTCCTTTCTCTTAACTAAAAGAAATTAAATGAGATGCGTGCTCTAATTCTATTCTCGGGGACTCATTCATGATTAGAGAACAAAATATCTCTGAATGGGTAGGCCTTATTTGTTGTGCTCCCATTTTAGTTCTAAAGTTAGACCAAGACAGATGAGCAGGTAGTTTTGCTTGATGTTATGTTGAAATATAGCAGTGATGGCGAACCTTTTAGAGATCGAGTGCCCAAAAACTGGCCCCGCCCCCCACTCCACCCCCTGTTCCGCCCCCACTCCACCCCCACCCCGCCTGCCCGCAGGGCCACTCACCACCTCCAGGTCCTGCCGCAAATCGCCCAGGCAGCCCAGCAGCGCCATGGTGGCCATGCCCTCTGCCCGCGCCCCGCAGCATCAACTGTGCATGATGGGGCGTGAGGGCAGAGTCTTGTCCACACTGCCTGGCTGCCATGTCCTTGGCTGCGCTGCTCTGCGTGGGCCACGCTCGGCGACTCTCCACCAGAGGGACTGCTGGTGAGGGGGTCACGGGGGGAGGCAAGGCTGGGGCAATGCCATGTGTGCCCATAGAGAGGTCTCTGAGTGCCATAGGTTCGCCACCATTGAAATATAGCATATCAGGAAGAAGAGGTAGGGGAGCATTGTGAAAACTTATTGGATACTATTAGGACATGTTATGAAGATATCTTTTAAATTCTTTGTTGTTGTTTTTCATTTGCAGTGCACACTGGTTCTTGGCTGTCATCTGTTTTCCAGGTTTGGAGAAACCAATATATGAGGCTAACCCATATTACCAGGAAAATGTATCTACACAGGTTAAGTCTTCCTCTTTAGATCAAGACAGAAGTGCTTCATCTCCTGAATGCCCTGAAATGGATCTCTTACAGCAGTCTCCTCTAACAAGGAAGTTGTTCAGCAAGAAACATATTTCAGAATTAACTGACACAAACACAGATTCGGAGGAGACTGAACCGCTATACTGCAAAAGAAACTCTTTTGAGAAAAGTGGCTTTAAAAAATTAAATCATTTGAACAGTGCTATAGAAGAATTCAGGACTATGGAACCCATATGTCCTAAACATGATCTTAAAACTTCAGAGGCAAATGGAATGCAAAATGAACATAAAATTCATATCCAAGCTAGTGGTATGTAGTCTTGCCTATTCAATTTTGTTTTAGTATCAGGAATTTTAAAAAGTACAAAAATGTTATACTTTAGTAACAGGTTGATCAACTTTGTAATTTAGAGCACAATAGGTAGATTGTAGATTAGGCACTTATGTTATG
This sequence comes from Bothrops alternatus, assembly GCA_034064705.1. Classification (NCBI taxonomy): domain Eukaryota; kingdom Metazoa; phylum Chordata; class Lepidosauria; order Squamata; family Viperidae; genus Bothrops; species Bothrops alternatus. Next base: position 3,734,044 of record JARGCV010000033.1, read on the forward strand.
GGTTTGTATACATCAGTGATGGCGAACCTTTTCGAGACTGAGTGCCCAAACTGCAACCCCAAACCCACTTATGCATTGTTGAGTGCCAGGTGGGTGTGGCCCATTGACTGGGTGTGGCCCATTGGGTGGGCGTGGCTGCGGTGGTAACGACAGATTGGGTGGGACTAAAAAGTTCAATCAATCAATTCCAACTTTGCAAGATCTTTTTTTTCCCCATCAGAAGTTGAAATTGACTGATTGAACCCCCCCCCCTTTTTTTTTTTTTTTTTGCACATGGTGACGGAGGCCTAAAGCGAAAAGGTTTTATAAAACCCAGCTGAAGGCCTAGGACTGGGGCGACAGCGTGCATGCCCACAGAGAGGTCTCTGAGTGCCGCCTCTGGCACCCATGCCATAGGTTCACCACCACTGGTGTACATAATTGCATTTGATAAGCAAACCATTATAATGTTGAAGTGTGCTTAATTGTCAAAATAGTTTGTTTTCCTGCAGGTAGATTTATATATTTAAAATTATTTTAGGTTACCTTTATAACCAATGTTCAGGTCAACCTCATCTTGGATTTTAGGTACAGAAGATCCAAAGTTATATTAAGAGCTTCCGAGATAGCATAATTGAGAGGACATCTACCCGATAATACCTAGAAAACCAGCTGTGAATTAGAATAAATAATATTTAGTCCATCATTCTATATCACATGGGGGTCAGCTGGATGCACCTTAAGTAAGGACTGTTGCTCCCCGTTAACTAGTATTTAAAGAATAGTGCCTATGATTTAAGAAGCAGCAAATAGTTGTCAGCATTACTAGCCACTGATCATCTGATTTTCAATGAATTGATTTAGTTCCCTTTTAAAAGCAGAGTGTCTAATAATATTTCAGTTGCTAGCAGTAAATTCCACAAGTTTGATTATGGGCTGTATAAAAAAGTCTGTTCTTGGTTCCAAATTTCCTTGCATTCAACTTCAATGGATGATCTCAGGATCTACTATTGCATGAGAGACAAAAGTTTCTTTCTGTGTTACCTATGTTATATATACTTTTATATGACTGTCACCTATCCTACACTCTTTTTTATTCTAGGCTGAATAGACCCTACTGCTGCAACATTTTTTCATAACGGAGCTTTTCTATCTGCCTACATTTCTTAATTGCCTTTTTGCATCTTAATTTTGCCTTAATTTTATTTGTGATCTACCAGGGTTTTGTTCTGGTGTGCTTTTTCATCCTTTATCAGCTTTTTGCACATTATTTAGCTCTCCTCATTATAGCAACAATTTCTATTTTTGAAAAAAGTATTTTAAAAGATCTCTGAATTGCTCATAAGCTAACTGTAGCATTATTTTAGACTTGTGATATTTTTCCTGATCTGAAGAGGTAATAACTACCTAATTAAAACAAGATCAAACAAAGATGGAAAGAGTACATTGAATTTTTGAACAATAAGGATATCAATATACAAGATATCCTAGTACAGTGATGGCGAACCTTTTAAAGACTGAAACCCAAAACCCAAAACCCACTTATGCATTGTTGGGTGCCGGGTGGGTGTCGCCCATTGGGTGGGCATGACTGCAGTGGTAACAGCAGACTGGGTGGGACTAAAAAGTTCAATCAATCAGTTCCAACTTTGCAAGGTTTTTCTTTTTCCCGCGAGAAGTTGAAATTGACTGATTGATTGAATCTTTTTTTTTTTTTGCACACGACAGCAGAGGTCTAAAGCAAAAAGGTTTTATAAAACCCAGCTGAAGGCCTAAGACTGGGGCGATGGCATGCATGCCCACAGAGAGGGCTCTGAGTGCCACCTTTGGCGCCCGTGCCATAGGTTCGCCACCACTGTCCTAGAACCTATTCTTAATCTGAGGTCTGCATTTTACCTCAGTTTCTGTTAACAGTTTTACCATACAATGCAATAACATTGTTGAAAGGGACCTTGGAGGTCTTCTAGTCCAACTCCCTGCTCAGGCAGGAAACCCTACACCATTTCAGAGAAATAGTTGTCCAGTGTCTTCTTAAAAACTTTCAGTGTTGGAGGATTCACAACTTCTGGAGGCAAGTTGTTCCAATGATTAATTGTTCTAACCATCAGGAAATTTCTCCTTAGTTCTGGGTTGCTTCTCTTCTTGATTAGTTTTCATCCGTTGCTTCTTGTCCTGCCTTCAGGCACTTTGGAGAATAGCTTGACTCCCTCTTCTTTGTGGCAACCCCGAGATATTGGAACACTGCTATCATGTCCTAGTCCTTCTTTTCATTAAACTAGACATACCCAATTTCAGCAACCGTCCTTTATATGTTTTAGCCTCCATTGCCCTGATCATCTTTGTTGCTCTTCTCTGCACTCTTTCTAGAGTTTCAACATCTTTTTTTACATTATGGTGACCAAAACCTGATGCAATATTCCAAGTGTGGCCTTACCAAGGCGTTATAAAGTGGTATTAACACTTCACGTGATCTTAATTCTATCCCTCTGTTAATGGATAGACTAGAACTATGTTGGCTTTTTTGGCAGCTGCAGCACACTGTTGGCTCATATTTAAGTGATTGTCCACTAGCACTCCAAGATCCCTCTCACGGTTACTACTATTGAGCGAGGTACCACCTATGCTATACCTGTGCATTTGGTTTTTCTTGCCTAAATGTAGAACCTTACTTTTTTCACCGTTGAATTTCATTTTGTTAGATAGCACCCAATGTTCAAATCTGTCAAGATCTTTCTGTATCTTAAGCCTATCTTCTGGAGTGTTGGCTATTCCTGCCAGCTTACTGCCATCTACAAATCTGATGAGTTCTCCAACTATTGCTTCATCCAAATCATTGATGAAGATGTTGAAGAGTACTGGGCCTAAAATAGAACCTTGAGGTACCCACTGCATATTTCCCTCCATGTAGTTGCAGTTCCATTGAGGACCACACATTGAGTGCGGTTGGTCAGTCAGTTTTGAATAAGTTCCAGTGGTTGTGAAAAGAAATTCCCATTTTGACTTTTGCTTTGATCTATTTATTTATTAAAAGTGTATACGACCATCCAGCTGGCGTGACTTTCTTTAAACAATCTCCTTTTTTTTTTCTCAGTAAATGTAACTTGCTTTTTTTTTTAGGTCTACTTGCATCAATGTTCCGGGTTGGTTCGGGCTTCCGTGGAGTATCATCTTCCTGTCTTAATATCCATGTTCTTTATCGTTATTGAGATATTATATGGGGTGGGATAGTACTGTCATCCCCAGTGATTTTTGTCACCAATCTCTCCATTTTTCCCTGCTTCTGCAGTTCTGTTACCTTGGCCATAAGAGAATAGACCTGCTTTCTAAGAGCCAGGAGTTCATTGCATCATGCATGACTTCTGTCCAGATTCTGTCCAGAATTGTATACATTGATAAAGTTCACAAAACAGCCTCACATCCCTGCAGTTGACTATATGCTTACAGAGTTTTTTAAAGAGTTACTTAGATGGACAATCAGTTCCCTTAATGTATCAGGAAGAGAGAGGGCCTAAAATCCTGAGCAACTTGCTTACTGCCAAACTTGTATGGAACCTTAATTTGTAAGTCAGTTTCACTACAATTTATAATAAAATATATGGCAACATGTGGAGGAAAAGTAAAAGCTACTTAGTCTTGATCAATATATGATCATGTTCTTGATATATCCTCTTTGGGACTTGGATATGTCAAGTGTGACATGGAGATTTGTAGATACAAGTAGGACTTGTGAAGGGCAAGTATGTTTTCCAGTTTTCACATTAGAGATGATCAGAGTCAAACCATTCCTGGTGCCTGAATTCCATATGTCAATAGGAAGTATACTTGTTCATATGGAAAAAACGTGGAAAATTTTCTCACAATGAATAATCAGAAGACAAACTACTGCTGTGATCTTTCACATATTGAACTATTTAATATAGTTAGTAATGATAGTGATATCCCTTTTTTTAGAATTGTTTTCTTGAAATATAGAACATTAAGGATGGAATTTATAGAAGTGCTTTTATTTTGATAATTGAAACAGCAGCCTGATAGCCACTTATATGGGCATTAAGTGCCATAAATAGGAAGACTCCCAAGTTCTCAAATCATGGGTAAGGTTGCTGATGGTAATGGTTAATGAGGAAGTTTTAATTTGTCAAGCCAAACTAAATCCTTTTTAAGAAGAATGATTTATGCTAAGAAATAAACAATATTCCTTTGGAGATTTAACCTTTTTCATAAAGTTATGATAATGTTTCTTTATATTCTTTTCTTTATATCTTTATATCTTTGTTAATCTTCATGATGAATACAGATGGTTTACAGAAAATCAGGTTAAACTTTACCGAAAATTCTGCTGACAGCAATAAACTAAATGAAGATGAGCTCATAGATTTTTCAGAAGACCAAGATAACCAGGTAAAACATCTAAAACAACATGGTTAGGTAACTGTTATTTTTGTATACAGAGTAAGCTTTTCCAACAATGTTTTAAAAACAGTGAAAACAAGTAGAATGCGTATAGTAATCATTCTTTGAACAACTTGTTAAAATGATTATGTTTTAAATACTGTTTGTTGTGGCATAGGTAAAACTGAGATTATTTCAATTTGCGAATTTGAGAGACATTAAACAAGCTTGTAATAAGCAGCTGGGTTCAAATATGTTGCTAGGCCATAACATGATTTGCTTGGCTTGGAGCTCTCATGTTGTATATAGCCATATTAGATAGGCGTAAATATTTTTTTATGCCTTAGTTTGTCATTGGGAAATTTCATGGATTGAAGGCAGGAACTAAATTTACATGGAACAGTTGTGTAAATACAGAACAGAGGTCAGTGTACAAAGATGGGGAAAATTATTAAGAATCCATTGCTTTGAAAAGGCAGGAGAAAAAAGCCTAGGATTTAACCTTTGGTCTGACAAAGACACCCATATAATAATAGGAGGGAGGGAGGGAGAAGGAGGGGGAGAGAGTATACAGGTGGTCCTCAGTTTAGGACCATTTGTTTAATGACTGTTCAAAGCACGGGTGTCAAACTTGCCACGTCACGTCGCAACGTATCGCAACTTTTTTTGCATTGCTGGAATTGGTGTGGATGTGGGCTCCGTATGATGCAACCGGCCCACAGGCCGGCAGTTTGACACCCCTGGTTTAAAGTTATGATGGGGCTGGAAGAAGTGACTTACAAAGAGACCTTGCACTTAAAACCATTGCAGCTTCCGTGTGGTCATGTGATCAAAATTTGGGCATTTGGTAACAGGCATAGGTGTCATAGTTCCGATTAATGAAACACTTCAAAGAACTTCCAGGCATTGTTTATCCTAGAAAGTCTTTATTACAGTGTAACAGAGTGTCGGCACACCATGGATGGATGCCAAGATCTGAATTTCCCTTCTTTTGAACATAACATTCCAGGCTATTCCCCCTCCTCTTTTTGCAGTCATCATTCACATTTTCCAATCAACCTGGAGGGCAAAGATTCACTTCTGTTCCCTTCCCTTCCCCCCCCCCGCAGTCCTTATTTTTCTCCTCCCCCCCCCACCATCTGAATTAACTCTAAAAATACCAGACAGTTCTGCATATCTTGTCAAAGCAATAATATCCCATATTAACAGCGTTGACAATATGTTTGTTGGTTGCAGTGTCCCATTTGCAACCTTCCTAGGGGACTCCCAGCAAGTAAAGTCAGTGGGGAAGCCGGATTCGTTTATTGACTGTTTGATTCATTTAATGACCATAGCAAAAAAAAAGTCATAAAATTGGGCACAACTTACTTAACAGCCCCATCACTTAGTGACTGAAATATCAGTCCCAGTTGTGGTAATAAGTAAGTCAAGGATTATTTGTAGTGAGTTACTCAATAAACCATGGTAAAACAAGGCAGGGTTAGATAGATTCATGGATGCCAAGTGTATCGGTGGTTATTGAAACGGATGTCCATGTGCCGCCTCTATGTTGGTTGAGGCAGGCAGGATTCCCTTGGGTACCATTTGTTGGGGGTCAAGGGAAAGGGAGGGTTTTGCCTTCTCTTTCTGCTCAAGATCCCCATGTACAATTGGTGGGCCACTGTGTGACACAGAATGCTGGACTCGATGGGCTTTGGCCTGATTCAGCATGGCTCTTCTTATGTTCTTAAGCTCTAAATTAGCAGGCAAGTGATTTGATCACTCTTTTGAAATAAAATAATAAGATAACAATTGATATTGTGTTGTATTTTGTTTTATACAGTTCATTGGTGGAAGTGTAAGGTGTGCGTGCACGCACGTGCGCATGCAAGCATGCTTAGAATTTTTAAATAGATCTCTGCTGTATGTTCATTAAAATATTACAGTATTTTCTCTGCTCTGGATGGCACTTTCATAATCATATTCCCAGTACTATCCACTAGAGGCAAGCTTTACCCATTTTTCTGATCACAAAAAGTGAGAATCCGTGTGCATTAATCTGCACAAAGACAACAAGAATCTCAGAACCCTTTGTTTTAGTATCTTCTCAGGAAATATAGCAGTGATTTTTGCATGTATTTCCCAAGCGCAGCCAGAAAGCAGATGTTACCTTTGGCTAAATTGTGTTCACCATTTACAGTTTGTCAACCATATTGGCAAGCAGAGAATTACTGCAAAATTTACCATCATTTTTAAGTATTTGAAGTTACATTTTTTTTCTTCCTAATAGTTATGTAATGATGCCTTACTGCAGTGTTATTGTAATTTCTATCATGCTGTGAGCCGCCCTGAGTTCTTTGGAATAGGGCGGCATAGAAATTAAATAAATAATAATAATAATATGTGTTAATAGATATTTCAGCTGCTCAATTTTATCTACAAGAATCATTATAAAAATGTACAGATAGTGGCAGTAACAGCCCAAAGTCTTCTTGGATTTGGCTATAATCTATAGTGTATGCTTAAATATTTGGAAAAGGAATTTAGTTGTAAGGAATTTGAATTCATTCTCTCAGTTGCCTTTCTCACAGTTTAGTTTGTGTTCGAAAAAATGCTTCAGTAACTGTACAAGCTTCATTCTGAATTATCAAAGTCTACTAATCAGAATGTATTATACCACTGTTTGCTTTGACCCTTTTAATTTAAAATGGTTAAGAAGTCAAAAATTGTTTCAACATTGTTTTAAATATCAAAGAGTGTAGTTTGGAAGCTGAGAATTTAAGTCAAAAAGTGCTGCAATATCCTGGATAGAAAGTCATAATAGTTTGACTCTTTTAATTTTTTAAATCATGTACTTTTTTCTAATGAAATCCAGTAATAGCTGGTTAGATAATAAAAATTTCAAGTCCTTGTAGTTTGAAACACCAGATCCTTTAAAGAAAAAATATATCCAGTAAAATAAAATCCAGCTACCATCTTATGCAAATGTAAGCAGAAGGCAGGCTCCACCTATCATTCCATCTGTAGACTGGAAATTGTGTCATCCAGATCATCGGTTTTTCTCAGTTTGCAAAAAAAAAAAAAAGGCTTAAATATATTCTTTGCAACTATATGTACCCTGGTTGCTTTTCTGATGGTCCTATCTTATGCTCTTCATTACGCACAGGCTTTTAGTATTAGGCTATGTTTTAAGGATGTGTACCAGGGATCTTCAAACTTCTGGACTTCAACTCCCAGAATTCCTCAGCCAGCCAGGTTTTTGATTTCAGCTTGAGGCATAATGTTTTGAGAGAATGTTTAGAGTTCACAGTATTCCAGTGGGGGGGGGATCTGTATTAGCCTTTGTTTTCCATTTTCCAGAATTCAAAATATTTTGGGAGTTGTAACCTTGGTAAACAGGGGGATTGTGCAGCTAGCTGCTCCTAATTGTCTTTACTCTAGGTTCACAAGAGTAGTGGGTGGTAGTCCATGCTGAATATTAGTCAACTATTCAAATTACAGATTTGGTGAAAGGCTTGATTTAAAAAAAAAAAATAAAAAATAAAAGAAACAATGGGAAAACACATCTTGATCAAGTTTTCTTTTTGTTGTTTTTTTTCAGATTATTTATTCAATAAAGCAACTTTTTTTCTATGCTGATGCTTTTGTTAGTACATAGATTTAGCTGGTAGCAACAAAAGAATCAAATAAAAGTCTGCCACTGCTTTTTTGATTGCATAAATAATGTTATTCATGCTGTCAAACAACAGCAGCAGCCTTTTATTTGTTTAATCTTTACAAGAGAACAAGCAAGCATGCCAGCATGTACTCACACCCAAAGCTCAAAAAACTATCCCAAACCACCATAAAATACTTCTCAAATGAATACTATTTTCCCTAAAACAAAGGTTTGTTTGGTTTAGTTTTTACCAGGCATAATAGCTGCAATCATCATCTTTCCTTCCAGTAATTTTTCTCCAGCATCATCTGAACCAATCTAAACTAATAGCAGTTAACTAGGACCTACTATTTTCCTGGCTAGACTGGAAACTGACTGAAAAAGGGACAGCGCAATCATAAGCCATGAAGTAGCCATTGGGACATTCCATATAATGCTATTCAAAGCACCCACATTTTGTTTCACGCTTGGATGAAAACAGCAAATTTGGTTTCACACTTGATTCTCATCCTTCTCAAACCATCAATTTCAGAGCTGGATTGTTTCAAGACAATCCATGTCCCTGCTGTTCTGTATTATATTGATCATGTTAATTTCTACAACAAATGAGCTGACTGATGAAATAAGTGAGCAATGTTGACTTATAGCCGGTGTTTTAATTAGAAAAACTTGTTCTTCTGTAAGGAAGAAATCATTTTTTGGGCTGCTGCAAGAATTATTTTATAATCATATTTATGTGTAGTTCCAAACGATAGATATAAGCCACCCAGAATTGTTTTGGAATTGGGTATCCTCCAAGTTCAAATAATTAAAAGAAATAATTGATACCTTTATGATCCAAAGACAAGATGCTTTTTGCCACTTTGAGGAAATGGCTGTGGAGTTTGCATACATGCTTTCTAACTGCTGAAAAAGAGTGAAAGACTGTTGGAAACTGAGATCCCTTTAAGATTTTACAGAGTTATAAAGTTAAGACTGTGCTATGATATAATTTTTTAATTAGAGTTTAATCATGTATATGAAGAAATATGCATTTGGATAAGCCCTGATTTCATGCTTAGTTTTCAGTGTGTAAACTGATAATGTCCCCAAAGACTTCTTTAAATTGCTTGGTAGAAATCCTATGTGTATTGGCATTTCAGCAGAGTGTTTGAGTACCTTAAATGAACTTCTGTCTTATTTTTTTTAACATCAAAAAGCAAAAACATTTTAAAAATAGCTGTTTCTACTAATGACATAATTATTTACATGGTAAGAAATTCATTATGGAAATTAAAGGCTGATCAATTTTTGGTGGCTGTTATTGTTACAGTTATTAAGACAAGTTAGAAGATGACAAATATCTTGGGTTACATTTATACTATTTAATAATGCTCCAATATAGATTTGAGGTTCATCTCCCAGAGCAGATGCAAAGGACATGAATGAAATATGAATTCAGAAATTTGTTATAAATAACATCTCAGAAGTACATGAAGATTACAGTACTTTTACATATAGATATCCATTCCTGATTACCCTGAACCTTTTCAATTGCAAAAGCATATTTGGAAGGTAGAATAGTAAAACATGTAATTGCTACTATTGATAAAGTTTGGGGAAGCTGAATTTCTGCCTATGTACTTCAGATCATGTAGCAAATCCCTATTTTTCTCATAACTCTGATTTCGGACATTATATTAAAATAGTTTTTTTTTCTAGGACAATAGTAGCGATGATGATGGTCTTGCTGATGATAACTGTAATTCAGAATTAGGACAATGGCATCTAAAGCCGACCATATGCAAACAGTAAGTTTTAAAGTAAGATATTTATAACTTGTATATGTTGTCAGGTACTCTGTAAAGATGAAATGCCATCTTGAAAATCATTACAAGTTTTGCTCCCAAACTGTCATTTTAAAATTCTTTTTAATTTACTTTTGTGTTCCAGGTAGTTCTTGACTTACACCCAAAAAATTTATGTTGCTAAGTGAGACATTTGTTGAGTGAGTTTTGCCCCATTTTACGATCTTTCTTGCCACAATTAAGTGAATCACTACAGTTGTCAAGTTAGTATCACAGTTGTTAAGTGAATCTGGTTTCCCCATTGACTTTGTTTGTCAGAAGGTTACAAAGGTGATCACATGACCCCAGGGACACTGCAATTGTCATAAATATGTGTCAGTTGCCAAGCATCTAAATTTTGATCATGTGATCATGGGGAAACGGCACTGATTGTAAGTGTGAAAAATGGTCATAAGACACTATTTTCAGTGCCGTTGTAATTTCAAACGGTCACAAGTAGAGGACTACCTGTATTGTTAGCTTTCAAAATCCTTTTGGAATACTAGTCTGAAGGGGAAACTGAATCAAGTATTTGTTCCATCTGTTTTCCTTGACAGAAAACCTTCACTACATCTTATGCTTCAGTAGAGAAGCCTGGATCCCATTGTAGTCTTCTGAGGAATAATAATCTAATTCTCTGGCAACTTTGATCAGCTGTGTCCATTTTAAATTCATCAAATTCATCAAATGGAACTAAATTCAGAAAAACAGATACAATTGATAATTATTATTTGATAAGACATGAATTCTGTTTGTCGTGAGACTATTGTCTTTAAGCTAGACCTTGGCCCAAGTTGATTCTGAGAGGTGGTTGTTCAGTATTTTGCTCTCTGGCTGAGATCTAAGAATGGCCGATCCATTCCTGACAGTCAGAACAATTAATTAGTGGAACAACCTGCCTCCAGAAGTTGTGAATGCTCCAACACTGGAAGTTTTTAAGAAGAGACTGGACAACCATTTGTCTGAAATGGTATATCCTGCAGGGGGTTGGACTAGAAGACCTCCAAGGTCCCTTCCAACTCTGTTACTACGATTACTATTATTATTTATTAGATCAGATGCCAGCTTTTCTTTGACAAGGGGAAAATTGTTTAGGTATCCCAACATTTTACCTCAAAGCTATTTGTGTTGCTTTTCTTGTTTTCCATTCAATTGTGTTTGATTCTCAAAGGCCTCCTGGACAAGTCCATGCCGTTTCCTTGCAAGGTTTTTCAGAAGAGGTTTGCCGTTGCTTGTTTCCTAGAACTGAGAAAACCATTTGCCTAAGGTCAGCCGCTGGCCTTGTGTCTAAGTAGGGATTAGAACTCACAAGTCTCCTGTTTTCCAGCCTGATGCCTTAACTCAGCGGTTCTCAACCTGTGGATCGCGACCCCATTTGGGGTCGAACGACCATTTCACGGGGGTCGCCAAACACCGCAGTCCACCATTATTTTTTTTGGTCGGCCATTTTTTTTGGGGTCGGCCATTTTTTTCCCCTTTGCAATGCGGGGCGCCACGCATGCGCGATGCGGGCCCACCATTTTTTTTTTGGGTTGGCCATTTTTTTATTTTTTGGGGGGGGTCAGCCATTTTTCCCCCTTTGCGATGCGGGGCGTCGCGCCGCGCATGCGCATGCGCGATGCGGGCTGGGTCGAGCCCTGGAAAAGGTTGAGAACCGCTGCCTTAACTACTACATCAAACTGGCTGTCACTTTAATGTATTTTATGTTGTCATCAGTTTCTTAATTTTTTTTTTGTAATAGGAAGTTTTAATTATCATTAGAATTGCCTCCTTATGTCCAGGTAGTTCCCTGACTGAGAAAAGAAGAACATTGCTATTAAAAGTTTTGAATAGATCAAAAATAACTGGGTGTAGTATATTTCTGAAGCCTTTTTTTCCAAATTCCATTTAGTGAAATCCTTTAGGTATTATAATTTGCAAGTTAAAATTGCATCTGTCCTCCTGGAATAATGTGGAAAAACAATTGATTCCTTTGTCTATATTATTTCATATCACAGCTGTGCATATTTTTAAAATGGCTTAAATAAGTGCCTCAGAATTTGTGTTTTAAGTAGCATCTCTCTGCTACTTAGTAAAATAGCTGTATCGCGTTTACAGATTTCCCTGTAAGTCTGAATAAAAATGTTAGTACTTAAAGAATGGTATTAGACATATTTTAATCAAGCAACTCATTAAGCAATCATGTAGTTAATTTTTTCAGTCTTGCAAAAATTCCACAAGAATTGTTTTAAACATACATAGCCCTGTCTGTAGTACTATTCTAAGCATTAATTTTCAAATATTGTATAGAATGCAGGTTAAGACACTGACTCATAATATTGAACTATTTTTTTCCTTTGTGAAGAGCTCAATAAATAGTTATAAGCTGTAACAGAGTCTCTTGCTCAACCTATAGGGAAGGATGTTAAATGTAGGTTTATCTAATTTAGTCATCAGTCCAAATATCACTGAACAAATAAAAAAACTTGTTTTTAAAATCTCACAGGTTCCAAAAATGTGTAGTACAGGTAATCCCCGAGTTACAAGCATTCACTTAACACTCATTCAAAGTTACATGATGAGCACCTCCTAGTGCTTTATGAGCAAGTCCCGAAATTACAAATGTTGCCATACCATGGCGGTCGTTCACCCTTACAAGTGGCCACAGTGGTATGGCAACATTCACCCTGGTTATTACCTCCCTCCCCACCCCCACCCTGCATCTCCGTAGGTACCACGCCTTCAATACTCACCCTGCGAAGATAGAGATCCTTCAGTTTCTTGGCTGCTCCAGGCCTTCGGTGTTCGCAGAGAATAGAGGTCTAAAGTAATGCAGGATCATATGAGATCAGTGTCACGAGATCTCATGCTACTGATCTCTCATGATCTCATGGTACTTTATGCCTCTGTTCTCTGCAACAGAGAACAGAACTGAAGCCGGGGGACACTTCTGCAACCCTCTGGAAGGTGAATCTGGATGCTAGAGGCCTTTTCCAGGCCACTGGCACCTGGATCTGAGGGCAGGAGAGGCTTCTTTTCCAGGCTGCTTCTGCCCAGAAATGGGCCTCTGGAGGGCCACAGAAGCGTCCCCCAGCCTCAGATCCAGACGGCACCGGTCTGGAAAAGGCCAGATCCAGCCTCCGGAGGCATGGGAAATGTTCCCCAGCCTCATCTGGGTGGCAGCAGGAACAACAACAGAGAAAAGACAGATCTTTTCAAGTTGAGTCCAGTGCAGCAGGAAGGGAGGGGGAAACATGAGGAATCTTAGTGGATCGGGGAGGGCTTGGGGTCCTGGTCCATCACTAGGCCCTCCATCACTAGGCCCACCCTGAGATACCTCATGTACACTTAACGAGCTGCGTGTATCTTAAGGGAGTGATCTCAGTTGATGTATGAGATTCACTCCCACACTCCCACAAGTTTTCGAGTCACAAGTGGAATGGGCAAGCTCCATTACACTTGTAACTCAAGGACTACCTATATTTCAGAGCAGCATTAAGTGTACCCATTTTTGTTCTGTTTAGACCTGTTTTTATAACAAAGGTTCCTACTTAGTATTGTATTTAATCAAAGAAACGCCTAGAAACAAATAAAGATATAACTAGTAGCTAGCATGGGTTTGTTAAAAACCGATCATGCCAAACCCTTCTTTGATAAAGTGACTAAATTAGTAGACCAGCAAAATGCTGTGGACATAGTATATTTAGTCTTCAGCAAGGCATTTGACAAAGTAGACCACACCCTACTTCTTGGTAAGCTAGAAAAATGTGGGATAGACAGCATCACCAGCAGATGGATTTGTAACTGGCTGACAAACCATACTCAACGAACAGTCCTAAATGGTACTACATCTACATGGAGGGAAGTAAGCATTGGGGTATCTCAAGGTTCTGTCTTAGACCCAGTACTCTTCAATATCTTCATAAATGACTTAGATGAGGGAATAGAAGGGGATTTCATCAAGTTTGCAGATAACACTAAACTGGCAGGAATAGCCAACACCCCAGAAGATAAGCTCAGAATCCAAAAAGATCTTGACAGACTTGAACAATGGATCCTATTTAACAAAATTATATTTAATGTGGAGAAAAGCAAGGTTTTATACCTGAGCAGGAAAAACCAAAGGTACAAGTACAGATTAGCCAAAACCTGGCTGAAAAACAGTAACTGTGAGAGGGACCTTGGTGTCCTAGTGGACGATCACTTAAACATGAGTCAGCAGTGTGCGGCAGCAGCCAAAAAAGCTAATACAATCCTTGGTTGTATAAACAGAGGCATAGAATCAAAATCACGTGAAGTATTAGTACCTCTTTATAAAGCCTTAGTAAGGCCACATCTGGAATACTGCATCCAGTTTTGGTCACCACATTATAAAAAGATTTTGAGACTTTGAAAAAAAAAATGCAAAGAAGAGCAAGATAATAAAAGGCCTGGAGACTAAAACATATGAAGAACAGTTGCAGGATTTAGGAATGGCCAGTCTAGAGAAAAAAAAGGACTAGGGGGGATATGATAGCAGTATTCCAGTATTGGAGAGGCTGCCACGAGGAGGAGGGGGGGTCAACTTATTTTCCCAAGCACCAGAAGGCAAGACAAGAAACAACAACGGATGAAAGCTAATGAAGGAGAGAAGCAACCTGGAATTAAGGAGAAACTTCCTAACAGTGAGGACAATTAAACAGTGGAACAGCTTGCCTTCAGATGTTGTGGGTGCTTCATCACTCGAGGTTTTTAAGAAGAGACTGGACAGCCACTTGTCTGAAATGATATAGGGACTCCTGTTTGAGCAGGGGGATGGACTAGAAGACCTTCAAGGTCCCTTCCAGCTCTATTCTGATTGATTGATTGATCGATTGATTGAAAGATTAAATCTAGTTATAGTTCACCATTCAATTTTTGTAGACTTGATATTTGGATGAAAACAAAATTGAATACCATATTTTATTCATAATGTGAACAGAAAAGGGTTCTTCATACCTGTAACCAAAATGATTTAATGTGAGAGTACAGTAAAGAAGTGAAAACATACTGTATCTTTTTTAGGCCTTGCATTCTGCTCATGGATTCACTAAGAGGCCCTTCTCGATCAAATGTTGTCAGAACACTAAGGGAGTAAGTAATTAGCCTTTATAATATTAAACTGTCTTCCATATTGGAATACTGAATACAAATGGTCTTCTGGTGCTTGATATTTGTGTTGCAGGTATTTGGAAGTGGAATGGGAAGTAAGGAAAGGAAGCAGACGAAGTTTCTCCAAAGATGTCATGAAAGGCTCAAACCCCAAAGTGCCACAACAGAACAATTTCAGTGATTGTGGAGTTTATGTTTTACAGTATGTGGAGAGCTTTTTTGAGGTGAATCTTTTGGTCCTTCAAATGTTATATTATGATTTTTGTTCTAAGTTATTTAATTTAGTTTCAATATTTCATTCATTTTACATAATTTATATCTTACATCGTTTTAAAAATGATAAAGTAATTGTTAAAATTAAACACACCACACACACACACATAATTAGCACAGTATAAACTGTGAATAAAATAAATACAGTAATGTCTGTCCAGACAGTGAAAGAGTTTTGATTTATTACGACTGATTTGTACTATTTAAACAATACAATTGTACAGATGCATTCTTAGATGAATTCTCTATTTGTTTCATGCTTTGCCTATTGCTTCTTGAGAAGGCAAATCCTGTTTGGGGTGTGTGGAATGACTTAAAAGTTTATTTTCTAGAATTGAGTTCCTAGAAGGGTAAGAAAGTAATCCCCAGAAAGGGAGAAAAGTATGAAAATATTTGTGGGAAGATTTCTTAGCAGTCTTGACTGTTGAGTAAGACTATTATGAAATGCTAATGATGGATAGAGCTGGATCCACAGAAAAGCGCCATCATTGAAACTTTAAAAATGTGCATGAAGGATTGGGAAAAGTTTCAAATGTAACATTGACCAGATTTTTAACTCCTAAAGTTGTAGTACTTTGTACAACGTTATTATGTAGAAATTCCATGAAGATGCTATTGTAAGCCTATCTGTTTGGTTTCTCCTAGACTCCTATTCTAAGCTTCGAACTGCCAATGAATCTAACAGACTGGTTTCCACGTCCAAGAATGAAAACAAAACGAGAAGAAATAAAAAACATAATCCTGAATCTACAAGAACAGCAAAACAAAGAAAAGAAGGGGCAGAAAGACACTAATCTAACAGATAAATATTTTCAGGAAAGAACAGAACAATTTATCAGCAGCTGAATCTTTTGTCATTTGTTAACCATACATCAATTTTTAAAAAAAAAAAAAGGGAAAAAAAAACCACCTTGAAATTTACTTGTCTCTACCAAAACAAAGGACTTCTAGTATTATCAGTAAGTAAACTTACTGTTGAGGGGTATAAATCAAATTCCCCCAGTGTATTAAGTAGAATAATCTGTATATATGTTGATTAGGCCAACTTTTTTCAACCTTTGTAATTATGTTTTTCACTACTTAGGAAACCTATGTTATGTGTTTCTGTTTATAGAACTTAATAGCAAATTCTAGACACAAATAAATATTTATAGGATAATTTGGGTAACTTTTTCTGTGTTAAGTAAAATTATTCAATATTTCCCAGTAAGACTTCTATATTGCATGGGGAATGCTTATGTAGAAAGATAATCAAATTCATATTTTAATTTACAATTGCCATTACAAGATGTTCTGCTTCAAAAATGTGCAAAAAAAATGTGGCTAAGTGCATTGTGTTTCCAAGGTGAGTGGTTTGCATTTAAAAAATCCAAGTGCAAGCAATACAAGATTCAGCAAGAAATGCTTCAGATACTGGGAAAAGTAATTCACAAGTACTTGGGAAATGCTGCTTTCTGATTGCAAGTCTTACTCCAGCAGTATTTATAATAGAGTCTCAAAGATTGGCTTGAGTAGTACTTCAGATCCTCCTTCATTATTTTATGTGGTTCCTGAATGTTGTTTAAATGTATTTTCACAATCCTTTCATTATAAAATTGTATTTTTGGTAAATGTAGCAGCAAATTGCCCACCTTAAATTTTCTGTCAGAATTCTGAATGTTGCATTCATATGTGCTTTATCTATCCGAAATTTTTTTAATGTATGAGTACTATTTTTTGTAACACACAGAAAAACCAAAATATTGCTAGACGTCATTGCTTGCTTGCTTCTTACTTAAACTAGAAGTCTCTAAGGATTCTAAGTCACCTTGTTGGCGTTATTTCCATGATGTAATTTGATTTTTAAATTGTGTAAAAAGACAATAGCTTTCTTATGCCAACCTCTGAAAATCCAAAAGGAAGCAACTAGGTCTTACTACATTTTAAAAATACTCACAAGATATTGTCCTCAAATGAGGGAACTGAAACACTTTTGCAAATATGTTTGTTGAATAACGCCTTTGTTAAAAAGAAATTCTTTTTGGGAAGGAGGATGCCTTTGATGTAATGAAAAATATTGTAGATGAAACAGGCAATATTGCCATTGCAACATACAATCCTTTTCAGCCTCTTCACAGTAGAACATTCTGTGCAGAAAGAATATTTGCACCCAATTTTTACTATTACTATGTTGATGTCACCACAATAGTCATGTTTTGTACAGGATCAGAGATTGCTTTGTCCAAAGAAAAATTCTGAAGATTACATCGCTTTGGTCTGCTGCCCTGAATTCACCTTGTTTAAATCCTATAGACCTCAATGTTACAATAATAGGATAGTAACTTAGTGGCAAAGCTTTCCACGTTTTCCTCCGTAAATTATTTTTAATAGATGCACAATAATAGAGTTCTCATGACACTGTCAGTATTAAAACAAATGATTTGGGATGATTTGTTCCAACAAATTAACGTAAAATAAATTCTTGGTCCTAGAAAAGAAAGAGAAACGTTTATTCTACATTTTCCAGTCTATGTCTAAAATTAGAGTAGCAGTAGAAAAGAGAAGCAAGAATAAACAAGGGGTTGACAACAAATGTAATTTACTTATTTTGATTTTTTTTAGTGTTACTTGAACACATAAACTTTAATAGCAAAATGCACATTCTTGTGCAAGATTATTTGTTGCAATATTTGGACTTATATGAAATTAGATTTTGCTTTTGTTTTCAATAGGTTGTGGCCTATCCTAGTTTTTATTTGTTTGGTTCTGTTCCTGAGAATGGCCTGGAGTTGTATTCCTTTTCAAGATGTGAAGAAAGCAATGTTTCTCTCTTAATGTTATGGTAAAGGATCATTCATGCAGCAAGCTGATAAACATGTTGACAAAAGATTTATTTTTTTAATAAAACATTAAAAACAATCGAAATGACCATGAGTATTTGTAATGCATGTTGTTTAGGTAAATATAGATGTGTTCTTAGTAACAATCTTTAAAAATAATTTATCCATTGGAAATTAATTCATGTTAGTTAGATTGTTCTAGAGCACTGTTTTTTCTTCTCATTTTAAAATTTACCTATAGTAGAATACATTCATTATAAAATTTGTAAAAGATAATTTTAAATTTAAAAACAATGGGCTATTTTTTCTAATACCTTCAGATTTCATCTCTTTCTTCCATCTTTCCTTTTTTGCAATTTTTATACAAGCTTGTTTGGGAAAAAGGTTTGCTAAATATCAGTAAGCCTTACTTCTGAATAGATTCATTCAATTGCATTCTTGCTTAAAAGTTACTGTATATCTGTTTTTATTCTGGCACAAGGGCACAATTCAGTTCACTAAAAGGAATATGAATAAATGAATGTTTAGACAATGATATCAAGTGGCAGGCTAATTAATATACATCTTGCATAAGTTTTCATGTTGGATGGAATAGCAGTCAAGAATTCTTATAAAAGTTTTAGGTTACTTAGCATGAAAAATGTATGACTCTCTGGTAAACATTTGCTGGCAGCAGATGCAGAGATGACATTTAATACTCCCTTGTGGTGTTCTTTAATTTTCTTGCTAAGAGATTGCTAGCTCACACGAACAGGATATTAAGGGACTATTTTAAATCTAGAATATGTTATCCCAGGTAACAATAGTTTACTTTCTCTTATTTGCATATTTTTACCTAAGAGTTCATTCTTTTCAAATGAGACAAATTATTGCAAATGGATAAAATAATATCCTGTCTTGTAAAAGTCACCTTTAGTGAGGTATAAAAATACTTAAAAACAATATTTTCTTTTTCAGTATCTAACTCCATATTTTTCATTTTCCATATTCATATGCTATAGTGATTTTGCAAGCTGAATGTTGTTGCTTCGTTCTCAAAAGTTTATCCATTAAAGCATAGTGGGAGGGAACAATGTGATAAATGTTATTTTAAATTCATCCATTTCAAATTCACAGTTTGCTGTCTCAAACAGCAGGTTGTGGAGTAAGGTGACCCTACACTAATTCATTTCTCTCACACCTGCTTGCTTTCATTATGAATTCATCTTTGAGACAGGAAGCATATATTGTCATGCTTACATAATGAAGCAGTATAATCCAATAATATTCTTATTCCTATTTTTACAGATGATCTCCAAAATGAAGCTTTTATTTTACTCATCTATGGCTTCCCATGTTTGAGCTGGTTTTACACTGTGCATTAGCAGCTCTTCAAGCAAAATGTAATTTTATTGAGTTGTTAATTTTGCTGCATTGTTCTTCTCCAACAGGAAAGACCAAGAGCTGTATTTCATTCCCTGCCGTCTTTTCTGCAGTTAAATCTTTACTAGAGGCACTCTTTAATTATACATGTTTGTGACTCTTTATCAATCAGCATCTTCATGGCTAGGTTTTTGAAAAAACTATCTACCCTTTCCTACCAGTTTTGTCTTGTTCTAAGGCTGATGTTTACCCATCTGTCTTTAAAGTATATCTCAGCAAAATGGAATTGACTCTTTCTCTTTAGTCATGCTTTCAAATTACAGGTCTGACGATTCAGCAACATGCATTTTTACTTGATTAAATCTTGTCAAAGAAACTTATTCTCAGCAAGTGTAGGATTTCAGCCTATTTTTTTCTCCTTAGGATCAGAACCAATAGTGAGGTCAAAACTTAATTTTTATATGTTAAATTGTAGACATGCAATTAAATAAACTTGGATTTTCTACTATAATTTTAAGAATTCCATTCAAATAGTAGTTTCTATAACAAATGCTCCTAAACTGTGGTCTTGGGTAGAAAGCAGAGCTTCAGAAAATAAGATGTGGATGCTTTGTATATAGTAAATGAGTGATGTTATGCACAACAAGCGCACGTAAACACAAACCCTCAAATCACTTTATTAAAACTATATTGGTTAACAAAACAAGTACTGTGTCATGTTTCCGACAGACAGAGATAAATAAAGCAGAACATCAACACTTGCAAATTCCTCAAAGAACATGTTTATTAGTTACAAAGTATTGACAGGTCAAAAGTAAAACCAAGTGTGGAGACACACGTAACAATTCCCCAATACAAAGTTTAAAAATCCCACCTCTAAGGCTATGCAAGTCTCGGGAGCAGCCAATAACTTTCGTTCCCACAGGATAAAAGTTTATTTAGTCTAGCGAAGCACCTGGCAAACTCCCCTCCCTCCATTCTATGAGGCAACGAAAATGAATAGGGAAAATGGTTGCAGCCATGCTCATTTGTAGAGTTGATACAACATAGGTTCGTTCTATGCAATATGATAGTTTCTTTAGACTCTGTAAAAGATTATTATTATTTTTTGTAAAAAATTCTTTTATTGAAACAATCAACATCAAACATAAGATCGTATTAAAAAGCAATCATCATATAACCTGCAATACAACACTATGGATTAGTCTTTGTAAACATCTGGTTTAGTAAACATTCCTCTTATATATGTTCTAACTACTGTTTCTAGTCTATCACATATTGTTCATTCGAGCTTCAGAGGTAAATTCGTCTCAGTAGTAGTGCACTCTTTTATGCTCCCTAGCAAAAGATCCTGAGGTAGAAATTCAATAACCTGAGGTAGAAATTCAGTACGCATTTCCAATATTAAAGCAATCAACATTAAACATAGGATCATATTAAGAAGCAGTCCTCATAAAACATGAAAATACAGCATGAGGTATTAGTCTTTGTAAACGTCTGGTTTGGTAAACATTCTTCACTCTTCACGTCGAGCCTCAACTATACACCAGATACATTTTATTTGATTGGTGTTTCTCTTGTATATAGTCTATCCACTGTTTCCAGTGTGTCAAATATTGTTCATTTGAGCGATCTTTCAAATATGCCGATATTTTCGCCATTTCCGCCAAATTTATTACTTTCAAAGTCCATTCTTCCATAGGTGGTATTTCTGGATTCTTCCAGTATTGTCCCACCAACAATCTGGCTGCTGTGATCAAGTTCAGAAATAAGTTCGTCTCTGAGGTAGTGCAATCTTTTATGATCCCTAACAAAAAAACCTGAGGTAGAAATTCAATACGCTTTTTGAATATAGTTTGGAGTGTCCACCATATCTTCCTCCAGAAGGCTTTGATTTTTCTGCATGTCCACCATACATGAAAGTATGTAGCCTCCCCATCGCCACACCTCCAGCACTTGGGCTGGGTGTCTGGATAGATGTATGATAGTTTTTTCGGGTTGTAAAAGATTATTTTTATTTTATTATAAATGGCTACAAACAAGGAGATCAACCTTGACTAGGTTATCAAAGAATGCTTATACATACAAAAAAAATACTACAATAACTTATCCAGAATATAATTCCCACCGTTGTACACATTTTTAAAAAGATGTACTGATTGGAGAACATGAAGTCCTCCAGTTCTCTATTACATACAATTGTGAATGTGTCATCAGATCAAAATTTATAATGGTTATAATTATCCTGATACAAGATAGAACATTTGCAAAAGTTGGAAAAGGTATTACCACAAGAGTCTGTTCTTTCCAGATATATAGGGCTTGACTCAAAGAAGCCTCTAAGGAAATCTCCGTGAAAAGAAGGAAAAATGTGAAAAGTTCAAGTAATGCAGTGTATGATGGAGAGAAGCAAATCCTAGAGCAGAGGTCTCTAACCATTTTGGATTGGCAGCCCGGAAAGGGAGGCAGGCACCGCTATGTGTGCAAATGGGCCGTGTGCATGCATGTGCAAAAATGAGCCCTGCATGCGTGTGCAAATGGGCCACACACACGCATGCACACACGCAAATGGCCACACACAAGCATATGCCTATGTGCAAACGGGGCTACGCGGGTGCGAGTGCTGTAAATGGGGTGGTGCTAGCCCTGGCATGATGCTGTGGGTAGTACTAGTGCCAGTGGGACACCCGGGCAGGCTGGCACTAGCTCTGGTGAGATGCTCAGGGCAGTGCTAGTGCCAGTGGGATGCTCGGGGTGGGGTGGCGCTAGCACAGCGAGACACTCAGGGCGGCACTAGCTCCGGTGAGATGCTCTGAGCAGCGCTAGCACCGATGGGATGCTCGCCACTAGCACCAGCAGGATACTCGGGGTGGCACTAGTGTGAGTGGGAGGGTGCACTGGCCATCCCTTCACGTGGCCTAGTATCCAAGCGGTCACAGCCCGGTGGTGGGCCATTGCCCACAGGTTTGGGACCCCTGTCCTAGAGAACTTAATCAGAGATCAAATTTGAAGTGTAATAATGTGTTGCAAGACCAGCTTTAAATAATCAAGGGAGCACTTAAAATACCAATAGACATATCATACACATGCCTGGCAACAGTTGGCTCAAAAACACATCCTGGTAGCCCTATAGCTTCAGAGGCACACAAAGTTGAGCCCGTACGATAATGGTTTTTAAACTCAGGGGTTGCCACTGCCAAGATCTATGTATTTGGGTAGGATTGCTTGTATTAATGATATTCAGCCCTGGGAACATGGATAATGGAGTCAAACAATTTAAGAAACACTGCTGTCTGAGATGCAGAAACAAAATATGGAAAGACCTTTGTCCCAATTGAGACACTAAAGCAGATTGAAGTATAGTTTGAAAAATAATAATGATTATAACCAAAGCATCCTTAGCGATAGGATGGGAGACCACCAGGATAAGCCAGGAGGAGGGGGCAAGGGGATGACAAAAGGGCAGCAGAGCAGGACTTCCCTCAGACCCTTCCTCTCATTCCAATCTCCTTCCTCCCTCCCTCCCCTCCTTCCTTCCCTCCCTGAGTCCCTCTTTCTCACTCCCATCTCTTTCCTCCCCTCCTTCCTTCCCTGCCTCCCTCCTTTCTCATTCCAATCTGAATGTATGTTGTTGTTTAGCAAATGTTCATCTGAATACCAGGCTCACTTGAGCATATTCATTTCTAAGTTTGATCTGTTAAGATAAAAATATCCCATGCATGCCTACATACATTTGCATACTTCTGTGTCTGTTCTCTTTTGTGTATAGAAGATAAAATAGCTTGACCAGATATTTTGATGACCTGCGGGATTTAATTAATTACTCCCCATCAAAAGATCAATTTATAATATACTGAATATTATATATTATATATATTAATATTCCCTGCCTCCCTCCTTCTCATCTCCTCCCTCCCTCCCACTTTCTCATTCCCATCTCCTTCCTTGCTCCCTCCATGCCCAGGAAGGGACAGGGGAGGGAGAGAGGCTGCCAGGGCAGCTGGTGGCTGTCCTGCCGTTGGTCATGGCTTGAAAAGCCACTGTAAATTCCTGGACAAGAGCTGTACAGCCTTAAGAGCAGATTGGCGGGAAGATATTTGGGATGAGGGAGAGAGAAAAACAGGCAAGAAACACAGCTCGGGAAGTGTCACAATCCATGAGGAATGAAAAAAGGCACCATCGGCAGGAGGTGACCAGCAATTGGCCCTCTCCCACTTCATGGCTCTGTGGGCTCCAGGGAGGGGACGCCGCAAGCAGAATGTGTGTCAGCATTTGCCACCCAGTCCCCAGCCTGCCTGGTTTTGGCAGGCAGCACCACACTTTCCTCACAGGGCAGAGAGACTGGGCCCAGCGAGGCAAAGCTAGCGAGAAGTTGAACCTGCCTTGGTGTGCTCACAGGAGGCAGTGAACAGTGCAAGGCCTAGCATCCTGGGTGAAAGCAAACTAAACAGGGCTGCGTTTCTTGCCTGTTTTCCACTGCAACGTCTGTGGCTGCCACGAAGTTATGGATCAGCTACTGGCTGACCTGTTTTATCTCCTCTGCTCTCTCCTCCCCTCTTTTCTCTTTGGTGCAACTCCAGCTGACTCCTCTTACCAAGGCTGCATCTTTTTTCTCTCTCCCTCTCCCACCAAAACTGCCTGCTTTTATAGCCTCCCCTGTCTCCACCCTCCTCCTCCTTTCTCTTCCAGGTGTGCCAGAAGTGCTGATCCTGGGGCCTTTGTCTGGTCCCAGCAGCCTTGCAACTCCTGCAGGGCTCTCTCAAGGCAAGTCCTGCGCTATGCCACTTTAGCTCTTTCCCTCCTCCCACATGTCCTATGCTGCACTATACCACCAACGTTCGCACGACGGGCCGGATAAAAAGACAAGGCAGGCTGCATCCAGCCTGCAGGCTGTAGTTTGAGGACCCCTGCACTAAAGCAACAGAATATGCACAATATATGTATCAGTTGACATTATTGGCATCTGTTGACATTGTTGCTTCGTGCTATGAATCTACATAAATGAATACCGTGATTGAAAGTCATAAACACTTTGCCAGTGTTACATAAAGCTACGTCCTATCTTTCCTCCACGACATGTTCAAGAAGGTAACACAGAGACATACACAACAGCATCCTTCCAAAACAAGCACAAGCAGTTTGGGGGGTCATTTTGTCATTTCCTTTCAGTCCTTCTGGCAGGTGGGCCATGTAGCCTTATGCTCCACAATTCACTTGGATGGGATAATATTATTATTATTTTGCAAAAGGTGTAAAACAGATACATTAAACCTTTCAAGACTTGAAAATTTCCTCTGTGTTCATGTTCAGGACATCACTGACCATGCTCCTGAAGCTCTTAGAAACCGTTTTCAAATTACAGCAGGAAGGAGACAGCCCATTTTGCAATGGGGAGTGTTTTCCTGCCCTGCAAAGCATATCGTAGGCGGTTGGACTTTTCAGGACAGAAGGACTTTTCAGGGTAAAAGACTGCTGGATGGAAAATGATTAACAAAAATATTTTATTGTCTGCCACATGCTTACTGCTGGTGCAGGGATACTAATTGGATGTCACCCAGAACCTATTTGGAATAAGGAAACATGTATTTTCCTTGTCTCAAGAAAGTTTCTTGTTCTTGGAAACATCCATTCTTAAAATTTGATCTTCTTACAAGACCATATCTTGCCTGCAGATATCTAGAAATAGCAATTAGGTATAAATCTAATGGTTCTATTGTTAGGCAGAGAAATAATGCATCACAAACGTTTAGTGAAATTTCTTAAGATTTGCTAATGGAATAGGTAAATGAGTTCTTACTCATTTCCTGAGATGAAAAAAAGCAACGGATAGAAAATTATTCAAATTACTAGTCTAGTGTTAACAGTCTTCTTCAAAGATTTTTTTTTTTCTTGCCAACACATGGGGGGCAGTATGCACCCGAACATGCTTTATTGCTAGCACAAGCAAAAGTAGAGCTGAATTAATGTGTTCTTTTTTTGTCTCTTTCTTTGGACAGCATTAGCTGCCAAAAGCTTCTTTGGTATCCTTTTGATTTATTTATATTCCTGCCAGCTCATGTTAGGCTCCACTGAATAAATGAAAACTAATTTTAAGCTTGCTTTTGTTAAAGGAAAAGGAAAGGTGTTCAGATGTAGAAATCATTTTACGAACTCTGCAAATGTTATGTTAAGCTTCTGGAGAATCTGACGCTTTATGATTTCTTAAAGAGGTCTCTGAGGACAGACACATAATAGGGGACATAATATGCCCCCCCACACACACATACAGACAAAAGGGACGCTCACAGGGAGGAGAGTATAAATCTTGGAAATGCTGCCAACACACTGATCAATGGATGAGAGTAGACTTGGCTCCCGATGTCTAGGATGCTCTTCCTGGGTGGCAGAGCCTGCATTATTCCCAAAAAGTGGAGGGCAAGAAAAGAGAAGGAAGGTTTGCTTGGCCTGATCAGAACACCAGAATGAAATCCCACAAGAAACTCTTATTTTTCTGGCAATCAAATAAATCTAACTGCTGGAATGCAACCCCCACCTCCCCCATCCCAGTTCCCACCCTCTCTAGCCCCAGTGAAGTGACAAGGAAATAAGCAAGTCACTGAAGACCGAGTTAAAAATAAATATGGGCGCAGCCAAGAGAAGTAGTTAACTTTAATCATCTCTGGAAGAACCCTTTGGACTCTTTTCCTCATACCCATGTCACACCTCAAGAATGAAGTAGGCCTCGCCTACTGTCAGCATCTTGCCCCAAATAATCCTTTGAAAACTTGAAGAAAATGAAATGCCTGAGGTGAAATTTCAGCGTTGAAAGGGCAACCTTTAGAGGTTGTCTCTGGTTTTAGAGCGGCCATATAAATGATCATTCCTTCTATGGTGACTGGAAAACTGCCATTGAGGAGGAGGCATTGTTTTAAGCTTGTCTTTCTGTTCCTGGACAAAGAGATCCCAAAATCCCTTTCTCCACAATGACTGAGGAATGTGCATGTCAGCTGTGTAGCCGCCAAAAGGGTCACGTGCCAAGATGGAAAGGAAATAAACTTGCTCAGAGCTGCTTGGAACAACACAGGAAATACTGGACTGAGCAGTCGGGATTGATCACCCTCCCAGCTGTCCTGTACTACAGGATTAACCACCTACTTGGATCTGCTTCCCTTTTCTCTCTCTCTCCAGTAAATATTTACACTGCATTTTTATGTATTGTTTTTATACTTTTTTTTGTTGTTGTAGCCTGCCAAGAATCATTTCTTGTAAGCGGCCACATAAATTTGAATTGTAAATAAATAAAAGTATTTGACAATTCTTTCCTAACTCTTATTGCAAACAGGTCTATTATCTTGCTCACAGAGGTGAATGGGAAGGCCTACCTGTCATGCTGAACGGAAAAACAATGAGCAAGAAATGGCGGTGGAGAACAGGCACTAAACAACCCCGCCCCCTCCCCCCAATATTTTAGGGAACAAAGAAATGGCCTCTGAAATAATCAGCAAACATGATACCTAACTAATGTATTTACTAATATATTTTGTGATATTTTAAGTCACAAGAACTAGCTAAGTTCTACATAGCTATATCTACAATATCTATTAAGGGAAGAAACTATACAGATTATGCTCTGTAGCTGTTTGCAGATTCTAAGCTTGTGATCTGTAGATGCTGCTCACAATTTATGTTTATTGCCTGTTTCCTCCATTTCAATCTTTATCCAAGAATTCTGAAGAAAAGCATTTATAATTTAATATATAATTTCAATTTGTTTGATCATATACTAGATAAGCATTTGTCAGGTGCTTCAGTGTGTCATACTCAGGGCTTTTTTTTGTCATAGAACGCCCAGAATGGAGTTCCGGCACCTTTTTTGGATGGAACCTTGTAGGGGTAGGCAAGGCGGGTTGTATGACGTGTGTGAGTTCTGGCACCTTTTTTTTTTTAACAAAAAAAGCACTGGTCATACTGATAGTTCACGACTTATGACCAGTTGCTTAGAGACTGTTTGAAGTTACCACAGACTCTCCCCCTCCCCCCAAAACAAAACAAAACACGTTTTGCCAGTTTCCAGCATTTGCTTCCATTTTTGGTAAAGACTGCCCATTGGATAAAGTGGATTTGCTCAATTACCATGGCGTTTGCTTAATGACTGCTGTAAAAAAATGTCATAAAATCCATTTTGGTTATGTGATGTCCCACTTAACGTTCACAATGACTTCGGACTGTAATTCCGGGTTCAATTATCATCATAAGTCTCATAAGGATGACCTGTACTTAGAATAGTAACGTATATTGTTTCTGCTAATCTATCTTTGGACGCCAACCAATAGCACTAAAACATTAAGTTTTGCTTCTCAGTTTTCAAAATGCTACTATTTTGTACCCTTGATCCAAGTCTAGGTTAGTGTATTTGCATATGCTACAATATATAAGTGAACAATTACTTTTAAATCACAGGTTTGAGATCTAACCACAAATATGGATTTGCTGGTAATCCGATAAGCGCATGGTGGACAAAATTAACTTTATTGTTTTAATTAACACCTCAGCCCATCACTACATCTCACCAAAGTATTCTCAGGCAGAAACATTTACGATTTGTTTCATTTGGTAATTTTGTGCCATTTGGTTCTTTTCAAGTTAAAAAAAAAAATCCCAGAGATGCCTTTTGGAGGAATCATAAGATGTCCATAGGTGTTTTGTTGATTATCTTTGACTTACTTGACACTTCTAAAACTTTTAACTTTATTGTTGTAATTAACACCTCAGCCCATCACTACATCTCACCAAAGTATTCTCAGGCAGAAACATTTACCTTGTGTTTCATTTGGCAATTTTGTGCCATTTGGTTCTTTTCAATTTAAAAAAAAAATCCCAGAGATGCCTTTTGGAAGAATCATAAGATGTCCATAGGTGTTTTGTTGATTATCTTTGACTTACTTGACACTTCTAAAACTTTTAAAGAAGTTGAGCTGCACATAACTTTTCCTAACAGCTTTCTTTACATTCCTGTAGTCACTTAAAAGGAAGCATTTATATCCTCTACCTCAGGATATGAAACTTTTACCTCAGGATCTCTGGTTAGGGACTATAAAAGATTGCACTAGTAATGGGATGAAGTCAATTCAGAAGCGCAAACGAACAATATGCGATAGACTAGATACAGTAGATAGACCATATATAAGAGAAACACCAATCAAACAAAATGTATTCGGAGTATACTTGAAGATGGAAGGGAGGAGGGAAGAACGTTTACTAAAACAGATGTTTACAAAGATTAATACCTAATGTTGTATGCTATGTTCTAGGATGATTGCTTAGCAATAGGATCTTATGTTTAATGTTGATCACATTAATATTGAACCAGATAAGAGAAACACCAAACAAATAAAGTGTAACAGGAGTATAGTTGAGGCTAGACGCGAGGAGGGGAAAAAGGCCTACCGGTACTAATTCAGACGTCTTCAAAGACTAATACTTAGGGTTGTATATCAGGTGCCATGATGATTGCTGCATAATATGTTTTTATGTTCAATGTTGATTGTTTTAATAAAAGAATTTTTATAGTGGAAAAAAAAAGGAAGCATTTACCTGAATAGCCACTGATGAATTCTTTTAGTAGAGTTTTCCCCAATTTAATGTCTTCCAAAAGTGTAGGCACAATTCTCAGAATGTCCAGCTGATATGCCCAATGCTGGGAATTCAGCATCTCTGGTAACAAGAAATTTGAGATTTTTGATGATCCCCAAGAAGCCATAGATCTATACAGGATGTACCAAAAGTTAAAACTTTTGGAACACTGCGTATAGCATCAGATTTAGATAATACAACCTCTATATTGACTGCACTGAGCAAAGGGCAGATCTTTCCAAAGAATCTTGGATTAATTAAACTGGCATTTTAGGATATAAAAGGAGCCATGAGAGCCAGTCTGGTATAGTGGTTAGTTTCACATTAAAACCTAGGAGACTGTGAGTTTTAGTTCTGCCTTAAGCACAAAGCCAGCTGGGTGTCCTTGGCCAGTCACTTCTCAGCCCTAGAAAGAAAGCAGTGGCAAACCATTTCTGAAAATCTTGCCAAGAGAACTGCAGAATGTATCCATCAGGTGTCAAAACTGACTTAAGGACAGTTTTGGCACACATACAAACATTTGAAAAGGAGCCACAGGTTCATAAATCTGGAATATGCTTTGAGAACATTTATTTTTTTCCCCTTCATAATGACTGGAGTTATGTGGACTGCAGTAAACTGGTGCCAGAAGGAGCTTCATAGCAGTTTCTTTCTTTAAAATAGAATTGACCAGTTTAGGGAATTGTTGACTCTGCTTCCACTTTCCCCATCTGGTTTCCTTTTATCATTTCTCCTAAATTTCAGCCTTCTCTCTCCCCAATAAAAACTTACTTTAGTAAGATTTTTCCTGTGTGCATGTAGTTCCTATATGTACCACATTGCTTAGAGATAATGTAAGTAAAAGTGTTAAAACAATCACCAAACTTTTTTTTCCATTTCCACCAAGGGAAAGAGTTTTCAACTGAGAAAGAATGATATTTTTGATGGTGTTATTTTTCCACACATGAAACCACCTGCATTCTTGCGCTGCAGGAAAAAAATTTTTTTCAAACTGGCTATGCATAGCGCTGGCGACCTCCTATTTCTCTCATAACTCATAGATATATGTTTATGGAATGTAACATAAATACAAGTTAGAACATATAAGTTGATGTGTTACTCTCAAGCGTATTACTAAATAATGAATCTCACTCCTCAAAATCTACCATTAACTGCCCTTGGAATAAAACAATGACACTCAAATAATAAAGTACTCCAGAATATTTGGAAACTGGTACAAAATGTAGCTGCATGGATACTAAATGTTGTCAGCTGCATGACATACTGTATGCGACACTACTACTCTATGAGCTGCACTGGCTGCTGGTGTGTTTTAAAGTGCAATTCAAGGTGGTGGTTGTTACCTTTAAAACCCTACAACAGGAGTCTTCAAACTTGGTTCTTTTATGTCTTGTGGACTTCAACTCCCAGAATTCCTCAGCCAGGCACGCTGGCTGAGGAATTCTGGGAGTTAAAGTCCACAAGTCATAAAAGGGCCAAGTTTGAAGACCCTTGCCCTACAAGGTTTAGGACTCAGTTACCTGAAGTACTGTCTTTTTCTAAAAGACTCTTATTGGTCCAATCCAATCAGATTGGCTACACTGCAGATCCATCATCCAGAGTGCTGACTTGTGAGAAGATGGGCTTTCTCTGCTGCAGCCCCTGCCTTATGGAATAGTCTCTCTTTGGAGATTAGAATGGTTCCAATCCTGTTGGCTTTTTGCAAAGCTTTAAAAACCTGATTATGTGCCCAAGCCTGGGGCTTGGAATACACGAAGGATCCCTTTTATTTGGCTTTACTATTAGTTGGTTAATCATAATTGCTACTGTTTGTACTTATTTACTTTGAGCACGTTTTTATTGTCTTAAATGTTTTTTAAATTGTGTTATAATTTCAGAACTGTAAGCCACCCAGAGTCATTTGGTTGAATTGAGCAGCTATGGATAAATAAATGCATAATATATCACGACCCTGGTGCCCCACAAAACAGGATGTAGAGAAACTTAATTTTAGGCTAAAGAGAACAAGTAAATTTCAAGACCATTATTAGAGTGGGTGTTATTTATTTAGGGGCTGCACATAGGGAAAAAGAATGGGGCACTGTATCCCATACCTTAGCCACCAAGAGAATAAGAGATTAGGAAAGAATATGTTAATTTTAGTAAAGGTTTGTGTGCTCCGATGTTTTCAAATCAGCTGGGATTAATATTCAATTTAATAATGTGCTCTCGTGATACACCATCCCACCATTTACCTACTGTTTTAACTAGTTGACTGCATTAAACAAATTAGGAGGGAGTGATGCATCCTGTTCAACACTGTAAAAATTGACCAGCCTAAGTCTGTACATCTCTTGGAGGCTCCCAATTTGCCCGTCACGTTTAAGTCTGGCTGGGGTCCCGTTGGAATACGGCCTCTCTCGCACTAGGAATCGTGCCTCGTTTCCCTAATTTTTGCTGTAACAATTTCCTGTACGGTAGTTCCTCCAGTACGATACACAGAAACCCCTGGATTAAGAGGATTCTTCGCCAACCAACAAGCTGCTTCCATAGACTTCTCCAAACCGAAGGAAGCCAAAGCAAGCCGACTTCTTCTCAACATTTCTCGCCCGTCTTTTTAAGGGATACGGTATAACCATGATGGTTGTATTATGATTTTGACCATGATTTATCTCTTGTTGCTTGTATGTACACTGAGAGCCTCTGCAGCAGAAACACATTCCTTGTGTGTCCAATCAGACTTGACCAATAAAGAATTCTAAGTCTATTACGATGTAACTTAGTACTTATTGCACGCTTTTGGGGACCGGAGAGGTGGAGGAATGCCCGCGCGGCTCAGCCGGCTTGCATTTCTTCTCCGCGATTAAACTATCTGAAGTGCGGTCTGTTCTGACCTCGGATGCCTGTAGAATTCCTGCAAAAAAAGGGGGGGGGGAAATGGAACGGAAAGTCTTGCATTCCGCTGGAGTTCAGGCGGCGTCTTAGAAGTTACAAAAGTCTTAGAATCAGAGGGCTGGAAGGGACCTCGGAGGTCTTCTAGTCCACCCCCCCCCCGCCCAAGGCAAGAGTCCTTATACCAGCCCGGACAAAAGAATGCCCATTTTTTTTCTTGAAAACGAGAATTAAAATCTTTAGGAGCGGGAGAGGGATTCACTAAACCCTACAAACGCTCACATTTATTTTCTTATCCTGGGAGCAAGGCCGACGGTACCAAGCGACTGCGCATGCGCCGCCCGGCAACCATCGCATGCTTTTCCTCCCTCCCCCCCCCACCTTCTTCCAGCGTTTGCATTATCCAGACTTCTTCACTGCGTGCGCAGTTTCCATCAGCGGTCCAGCAACGAGGTTTAAGAAAAAAAAGGGCGGGGGAGGGGGGCGCGTGGAGTGCTAAACTTCACTTCTCTGACTGCGCGTGCTCAGCAATCCTCGGTATTTAGTCCTGAGCAGGACTAAAACCAGCCGTTGGCTCGCTCGGCGCTTCCCTCTCTCTCCCTCAGTGCTTTTCCCCCTCCCCTCCATCTCTCTCTTTCCCTCCCTGTCTTCCGTGAGGTCAGAGGAGACTCCGCCCAATGCAAGCCGGCCTCTGCTCTGGAGACCGTGAGGGCGGAGCTAAGAGAAACCCCAGAGCCGCTCAGCGCTGGAGTTGAGGCGGTATCAGCTGAGGACGGAGCGACGGTCGTGGCAGGTAAAACTTTTGGGGTAGGCGGCGGCGAGCCGGGCTGGAGCCGCAGCGGAACTATTGGTCCCTCCTCTCCCTTGTCCCGGCTGGTCGGTCGGCCGGCCGGCCGGCCGGCGCGGCTTGTCTTTCCTCCCGCTTCCCTTTCTTTTACATCCCGACTTTTTTGCCCGCGTCTTTCCCGGCCGACGCGTTTCACCCGGTCTCTTTGCTGCCTGGTTCTTTTCTGGAGTTTCTTTGGATCTTTTTCTGGATGCTTCTCCTCTCCCCCCCCCTCGATATTTCCCTGGGAATTCTGGTTTGATGTTTTGACAGGTGGAGGTGGGGATGCCCGAAAGTATCAGGAGGTCTTTCCCCCCCCCCCAAAAAAAAGCTTCGAAAAAGTTTCTGTTTGGTTTTAGTCGCCGCATTCTTCAGAATAAGAAGAGACTTAAGTCTCTACTTATCCCGAAGAGACTGGGCAACCACTTTTCTGAAAAAGATATAAGGTCTCCTGCTTGAACGGGGGGGGGGGGTTGGACTAGAAGACCTCCAAGATCCCTTCCAGTTCTATTCTGATTCAAAGGATCCACTAGAAAGGGCCATTCACCTTCAAAAGCATATATATATTTTTTATTCTCGAATGTGTGGACACATTTTATTTGTTGGCCCTCGAGGTGTGTTGGTTAAATACTGTAAAATAACGCCTTTTTATTCTCTGTCTTCAGTCTTTCCCAATGTGGTGCACTTCAGATGTGTAGAATATAATTCCTGTCTCTGTTAATAAACATTTTGGATGGGAATGACGGAAGCTGCAGTTTAACATACATGGAAAATATCAGGTTCAAGAAAAATGACGCACATGGGTATATGAATCCAATATATGATTATAGAAGCTAAGGGTGTCAATTATTGAAAAATAATGACTCACCTTTAGCATTTAAATGGAGTATTTGTTCAGGGTAAGGAAGTGATTGGGCTGGGAGAGGTGTAAAACTTTTTTTTTTTTAACCCAGAGAAAAAGTTGAAGTTCTTTCTGCTTTGAAAAATAATTTCCAATTTTTTCTTCAGTTTCTTCCTTGGAGTAATAAGGTAAGGGAGAAGAAGAATCTAATCCTCCTAACTAACTGGTATTTGTAATTGAGGTGGAGAGTTTTTCAAAAAAAATATGTTTTGTCATATGGCTGTGTCCAGGATTAGGTCCTTCTTAAGTTTAAACTCTTGCAAAATATTAAAAACAGTTTCAGCATAAGGTGCCAAAGCTATTCAAAGGTTATTTCTTCATAGGGATAGTATCTCGCCTATTTATTCCATAAACCAACATACCACTTGAGAACAAATTCAGAATGTGATGATTAGTGTGTAACTTGGGTTGCTGGTGTTAGAAGAAAAATCCTGAGCCTTGACCAGAGCAGAGAAAGAAAAAGGAAGAGGAAATGCTTTGGGATTTATTGCAGTCAGGGAAAAAGATAGACTTTCTTATCTTGTGCAGGGAGAGCACAAACTTTCTCAAGATATTTAGAAATAGATGGGCTTGCGTTGAATGAATGGTGCTCCCCCCCCTTTGCTCACTGCACCTGCTTCATATAGTCTTATCTGCTGGAATTAAAAGGCAAGTGTCACATTTCTTTGAAGACTATGTTCTAAGATGTGATTGACAGAATAAACTTGGCAGTTTAGGGATGGCTTGGCTCCACATACAGCAGCTTTCCGTCTTGGGATGGGGAGTTACAGCTTGCCAGGTGTTTTTTGAACATCAGAAGAGATGACTTTGTCAGCTCTTATCACAGGAAGAAGGGTGGAATCCAATGAAATCCAAAGAAAGGTGAAATGTATGTTGTTGTTTAGGAAATTGTTCATCTGAATACCAGGCTCACTTGAGCATATTCATCTCTAAGTTTGATCTTAGGATGAAAATATTCCATGCATGCATAAATACAATTTGCATACTTCTGTGTCTGTTCTCTTTTACGTATAGGAGATAAAATAGCTTGACCAGATATTTTGATGACCAATTAATTACTCCCCATCAAAGGAGTAATTTATAATATACTGAATATCACATCAAGAACTTTCTCCTTTGAAGGTCCTCATGAGTGGAGTGGAGATTCGATGCATGGGAGAATGCTTCAGAACAAAATGGGCTACCCGAGGGATAGGCAACCTTGGCTCTTTTATGACTCGTGGCCTTCAACTCCCAGAATTCCTGAGGCAGCATGGCTCAACTTGGAAACGTCTCTCTTTCCCCTCAGCATGGCTGGCTCAGGAATTCTGGGAGTTGAAGTCCACGAGTCATAAATTCTGGGAGTTGAAGTCCACGAGCCAAGGTTGCCTACCCCTGGACTACCCTGATTCCAACTTGGTGTTGATATATCAAGACATAAACTTGGCTTTGGCATAGTGTATGATTCTGTGTGAATCTAGTCAGTTGTGATTTATTGTTGAAGAAGCAATACAATTAATAATTTAATACAATTAAATTTTAATTTCATGTGTTAACCACACCCTGCCTGCATAGCTGTTGATCGATAAGCCAGTGTATTTTGAAGGTATTAGTTTGGGAAAGGCTGAAATATGAAGTCTTTACAGGACAATTGTAATGTGTTGTATAGTACACGGTTGACAACCAACTGCAGTGGGAAATTCTGTAACTGTACTTTAAACTGCAAAGATAATTTTGGATTAATTGGATTAATGAAGAAAAATAACTGATAATTATCTTAAATTTGTAACTGTAGTATTTACAATAAAATTAACCAGGTAACTATTTGCAGTTGTTGATATTAACAGCTTAGTCCAGTTCATATAATTCTGATTTCCAAAATTGATGGTATTTTTGTTTGTGCAGTTTTGATTGGCATATAGAAATTGGAAGTTGGAGCTTCTTAACATATCAGTAAAGTTCTTGTGTTTTCTGTGACCAGATAACTCTTTTGATGTTGATGTCTTTAAATTCCCTGACCCCCTTAAACAAATTTCTTACACCATCTTATTTAGTTTTGAATTAGGTAATTAAAAAATTATTTATACCAGTAAATAAAATGTGAGCATGAAATGTTGTCTTGGAGCTAAAGACGTATGAAACCAGTTCTGTATCTCTCCAAGGTAACAGGACTGCTTTTTTTGAACATCTGTTATCCACTTTTCCCCCATATTCCATGTGATGTCCTGAGGTAGCTTTGTCCAGTGTGATATCTTCCAACTGTGTTGGATGGTGATATATTAAATTTATATGCCATTCAACTTTGAATGTAGTGTTTGGGAATTCTGGAACTTCCATATGCCTTCCAACTTATCTGGAAGGCATTTGATTGGGAAAGGCTGCTTTTTATATTTACATTAATTGCAAATAACTTTCTTTTGCTGTTTTAGGTGTTTAGAGTAAAAGTCTTGTATTCTATATGTATGCACAAGAATCCCAAAAGGCTCTGAATGCAGGGTGGGAGTGTGATGTGTGCAAAAAGCACACCTGTTATTGTAAAAAACTTGCATGCAGAATTCTCCCTAGAGATACAGGTCCCAGCAAGCAGGTCCCAGCGGTAAAATGACTGGGAATTGCTTTTCTCTTTTGGACAGAAGAAAATAAACAACCACCACCAAAATGTTGCATTAATTGATTTGGAAGATGAAATATTGTTCAGTTTTTAAACCACAGCTTCAGCATCTCATGTCTAAATGTGCAATTCATACACCAGGAAAAAAACAAGGCCATTTCTGAAAAGTGAGATAATTTCTCACACAGCTCATGAAACCATTAAGTTGTAAAATGATCCGTGAACCTGATCTGAAATTCAGGAGAGTACAAAGGTTGACATCTGAATGAAGTCTTCTGGTGCTGCAAGTATAACACGTTAACAGCCCTTTGAAAAGTGATACTTTGCTCTCCAATCTACTTTCTGGAACAAAAGATCTGCCAACAGCAGAATACTGTTATAAATTCTTGATGGCTATTTGAACATCTGGTGGATTTCTCTCTCTCTCTGTTTTGCACCATTATTTTGATCACAATTCCTAAAATGGATTTTGAAAAAAAAATAGGGGTGTGTCTTTATTGGGAAGTTAAGCAGTGGAAACAATGGAAGGGATGATAAATGGTTTCAGTTGCTAATTTCTCTTTAGGTTGAGATTAGGGAAGAATATTGTAAACCTATTTTAAGGCATGTATTTAGTGTTTTAAGACAAAGAGTTGCTGATTTAATATTCTTGATGTATGAATCCTTTCACAACAGAACCTGTGAAGTGGCTTAGTTGTTAGGCAGCCTATTGCATTCTATATTTTAGTTTGTTACATGAAAAACCACAAAACTCTCTTAAGTTGCTGAATATCCAAAAGGCCAAACCAGTAACAGTATAAAAGTTCAAAAACAACACAGTTGAAAAGTATTAGTGACCTTGTTTGATTTCCACAGCGAATAAATAATTCTGGAACACGTTTTGCTAAAAACTGAACCGTTAACTAACTTTCTCAGGAAAATTATTTGTTTCTCTTTTTGTAGAGGAAACTTTGTTCTGTGCATATTGGCTGTAAAGTTTCACTGAACTTCAGGAAGGCAGTAATTTGAATCTATCCTTACTTGTACTTATCATAAAATGCACCCAACAAGAATATAAAAGTTTTATATGTGCTAAGCCAGGGGCCTTCGAACTTGACCCTTTTATGACTTGTGGACTTCAACTCCCAGAACTCTTCAGACAGTGTGGAGAGAGAGTTGGATTATTTTTTGTTTGTAGGATTGTGTAATCACAGCCATTGTAGCTTGTTAACAGTAGTTTATGACTTGGCATTTCTGATCATTTTCAAATGTGCCTTAGTTAGCAAGTTATGGTTAAATAAAGTGGCTTAACCAGAAGTGTCACCATGTAAATTGTGCTTAACGCAGACAGATATGCATTGGAGAGTCTTGCTACTAACAAATAAGGTGGGGAAAAAGCAGCAAAAAACTTAGACAGGATGTAAGCAGAAACTATTCCAATCTGTAAAAATAGAAGGACATATCTATGTACGTCCATAACCCTAATCTGAAGTTTAGGAACCAAGCAGAATCAAAATCACTAAGAGGAAGCTTTTGCTCAACAACCACAGTTGGGACCAGCAACTATGTTGCTAAGTGATACAGTTGTTCAACAAGACATCACATGACCACAACGGATTTACAGTCCCACTTCTGCCATAGTCATTAAGCATGACATTATGTGATCATGACTTTTTATTTTCTGCCAGCTTCTCCACTGACTCTGCTTGTCAGAAGCTAGTTATGAAGCATGGAAATGGTGGTGATGTGACTGTGGAATGCTGTGATGGTTGTGAAGTGCCCAAATCTTAATCACATGACTATGGGGATGCTGTGACAGTTCTATATGCTGGTTGTAAGTTGTGAGCTGATTGATAAGTTACTTTTTTGGTGCTGTCATAATTTTGGTCGCTAAACAGGGCAGTTGTTAAGGGAGGATTGCCTTTCCCTCCTTGAGAGTTTGTTTTGAACAATGTGTAAGAGGAGGCGTTGGCTGCAAGATGATCAGAGCAGTATCTGATAATCCTTATCAATACCATTATCAAAGGGATGACACAAAAGTGCCTGTTATGCTCACTGGATTCTGTGTGGTTATAATGTTGGTTTTTATTTGTGGTGATGGTGGTGGAGAAGGCTCTTGTGTATTCCTTGGACAGCAAAGATGATCAGCATAACACCAGACATGTCACGGGAAGGCAAAATCAGAAAACTGCGTCTCACTTATTTTGGCCGTGTCATGCAGGGGAATTCACTGGAGAAGGCAATCATGTCTGGAAGAGTTAGCGGTCAAAGGAAACCAGGCCACCAAAGAAGACAATGGCTGGACATCATTAAAGTTGACACCAACAAGAGTATAGAAAAACTCAAAGAAGTAGTGCAAGATCTGAAGATATGGACAGACCTGCCATAGAATTGCCAAGAGTCAGACATGACCGAATGGATAACATCATCATAATGTTAGCTGTAGAAATTTCCATTCTTCATCAGAGGGTGCACGATGGGGTCTACCTGGACTTCTACTGCTCCCCTCTCCCTTTAATTAAACGGCTTCTGATTAGGCATAAAGGCATCTATTTCAGCTAACAGTCATAGTTGCCCTATCATGGCTCAATGTATAATTCAGGTCAATCTTTCTCTCTCTCTACAGAACTGGTTAAAATGATGAATCTATAGTGGATGGTTTTAATATCTCCCTGTGGGATCATTGCCATCCACCCCCACCCCCTCTTTTTGCTGACAGAAGCTATTCTGTTGTATGTGATAACTCCTCCCTTTGCTATTGGTAGATGCTGTCCTAATGATTGGAAAACTCCGCTTGGATTTTCCCTTAGGCATTATTTGAAAACCGGGATGTAAAGAACAGCTCCTTTAGAAAGGGAAATAGTTTAATTAAGAGCCACACTCTCTTGCCCCCAACCTTTTTCTTTTTCTTTTTTTTTCATTTGTTTTTAAAGATAGAACAGATAGGCAGATATTTTTCAGACAAGGTCATGTGGCTATCAAGGTTATCTTTGCAAGCTGGAAATAAAGTGATGGGCACAGGGACAGGGATATGTTCTGTTTCTGTGGAATGAAAGGACAGATAAAAATGTGCTGATGTATGTATATAAAAAGGAGGCAACTTTACAACTCACTGTTTAGGACAAACTTACCATAGAGCAACTCATTGCGGGATAATTCAATCATTTCATTCAGTTATGTTTGTTATTGGTGACTACATTTACAGTGTGTATTTTTGGATTGACTTTATTTTATTATTATTGGCCATGGTTCCATCAAAATTAATTTGACTTTTGTATTATTTTTTTAATTGTCCCACGGCGAGTTGGCCGTGGTGAATTGCCCGATTCTGTGGGACAGCGATCCTTCTGTCTTTTCTGCCTAACCACAAAGCACAGAGGAACAGCAGTTCTAATAAAAATGCTAAACATAAAAAAAAAGGAAAAAAAAAGGAGGCAACTTTGTTTCAACCTTGGAATGCTTAGCTTTTTAAGTCAGGCAAGCTTGTGTTTTCCTCAGTATAAACTTTTGAGCAAAATAGCTTCTAAATGGCTTGTAGAGATGGCCCAGAGAGGTATGCTGTGTTTAACATACGTTAAGACTTTGCTCATTTTTTTCCTAAAGAGTTCAGGGCTCATTTTTAAAATAGTTATGTTATTTTTTTTTCAGGTTTGCCTGCAAAGAAACTAACCTGGGTTGCTTAGAGATAATGAAAAACAAGTGCACTCTACTGCGCAATAATCTGCAGTTTCATGCTTGTTTCTGAAAAATTCATTGGATTAGATGTTATAGTAAAAAAAAAACAGCCATATAAAAAAGGAAAGGTTAAAGAAAATAGAATGTAATGTAGCTTCAAATTGGGATTATACTGGAAAAAGGTGAAGAGGACTAAGAATTAAGTTTTCAAAGAATCATTTGTATATATATTAAAACAGTAGATAGATCATTTGTTCTGCTGGCGGATGGAAATCCTCACTGTGATGTAATGCTTTCTTGTAATTCTCGGCCAAGTTCTACAATAAGAGATGCCAGGTTTTGTCTGCAGTTTATATAATTTCTGTAAATTTGGCGGTTTGCATGGATCTTACTTTGCATGACTTATTTTAAGTTTTGTAGACATGGGAGGAAAGGATAACAAAATAGAATTTATATTGACATTTCAAACTTAAACATTTAATAAATGATTGTAAGAGTTGTTAGAATATATTATTTTAGAAGAAATTTGAATGTTATGACT
The DNA here is from genome assembly GCA_034064705.1 of Bothrops alternatus. Taxonomy (NCBI): domain Eukaryota; kingdom Metazoa; phylum Chordata; class Lepidosauria; order Squamata; family Viperidae; genus Bothrops; species Bothrops alternatus. The sequence continues at coordinate 3,774,436 of JARGCV010000033.1, forward strand.
AGGATCACATTCTGTAGGAATACACAAAGACACCATGGAGGCAGAAATGGTTTTAGAAAAATTTTCTTGTCAACCTTAACCACTTTATTTTTGTCTTTAGAAAAAGATGAGAGAGAGAATGTTTCACTTCTCCCTGGTTTTTGAAGTGGCCCACAAATTTGAATGAGGCAAGTCAATTTTTTTAACCAAACTTTCCTCCTCTCTCCCCACACTTGGGAAATTTGACTTAAAATCATCCTAGAAATATTTCAAATATCTAAATATATGCATAAATGAATAAAGAAATGCTTTAGGATCCATTCCTTGATATATTTATTAGCAATGCTCTCTCTCTCTCTCTCTCTCTCTCTCTCTCTCTCTCTCTCTCTCTCTCTCTCTCTCTCTCTCTCTCTCTCTCTCTCTCTCTCTCTCTCTCTCTCTCTCTCTCTCTCTCTATATATATATATATATATATATATATATATATATATATATATATATATTACTAATAAAGAGTTAAAGGTGGACTGGGATAGCTATTTTGAACTAATTAGCAAATTAGATTTCTTCCTCCCATATTTGGGCCAACAGGGTGCATCAAAAAACACTCAAGACATTTTATACACACACACACACACACACACACACACAGAGAGAGAGAGAGAGAGAGAGAGAGAGAGAGAGAGAGAGAGAGGAAAGTTTTGTTAAAAAAATTGACTTGCCTCATTTAAGAAGGGTTTACATACTTCCCTTTTTAAGAGCTTAGAGTTGACAAAATCTTTATTGAAACAGGCATAGCCGCAGACTATGCATTCTTTTTTGAGCAGCTTGGAAGCACATTGTTTATTTATTGTTTTGCGTGAACATCATAACCTGGGATTTGATCACCATTTTTGTGCACTGTCTGCAACAAGCTTTCTGTTTGGTGTAAGTGGAAAGGAATGAGTAGTAAATGTGCATCTGGGTGTTAAGTGATATCAACATCAGTCACAGTTCTCATTTCTTATAATTCTTTAGCCTGTATTATGATATATAGGAATTTTCTCTCATTTCAGAGTTAGGGCAGTGAAACTGAAAGTGATGTGTGATAGAGTTCATTCACTGTAACATTCATTCATTGGCTGAGCTGTAATAAGGTTTCTTTAATCCTGAAAGTTATATGTGTTGAGCCATTCTGGTTTGTAAACATTGTGGTGGCTTGGTGTGCTGTGCAAATTTAGGCTCTAGCAGTTTTTGATGGTGTGTTGGTTTCTCCAGTAGCCAATCTTAATTTATTCTATTATCTCCTAGCTCTTAATAAGAATTCATTCTAGAACCAGGAATAAATGTTGGTAAATGTGCATTTGATTTTGGTTTGAATATTTGAAAGTTGGCATTACTTATACTTTTCACTTGAAATAGTCGGTAGAGAAGACTGTTTTGGCCTTCCCTTTGGGGCAGTTGTGTTGATCTATGCCATGCCCTTATTTTGGTATAAAATTTCATACTCAGCAGACAAGGGTCTGTTAAAGATATTCAGTAACAAATTTAGGCCAGGGATCAAAGACAAAAAAACAATCCTAATTTCTTCAAAGCAAAACAGCATGGTTTGAATATAAATCAAGCTTTTCCTGCCTAGTGACTAGTGTGGGGCCAGGTTGACTGACAATTCTGGAAACTGTAATTCCCAACGCATCCGGAAGAAATGTTTTGAAAATTTTTCACAAGGAGAGTGGCCCTGTAAATGTGCTGCATTTTACAGCATTTTTCTTTTTTTGTATGTGTGACATTGCATTGCCATCTTATTTACTGATTTAGCAAATCTTTGGCTCAGTCTGCCAAGTATATTCTCCCACCCCCATTCAATAGTGTCCTATTCTTGGAAGCTACCTGGAAAAGTCCCTGAAGTTTTCTTGGAATTTTTTTTTTCTTTTTTCCGAAGTAGTTTGCCCTTGCATACTTTCTAGAGCTGGAAAAAAGGGATTGGTCCAAAATCATCCAGCTGGCTTTGTGCCTAAGGCGGGAGAACCTCATGATCTCCCTGTCTCTAGCCTTGATACCCTAATTACCAGCCCAAACTGTCTTTCCAAGGGTAATAAGTCAGGTTATATGGCTGTGTTAATAGGGTCTGATAATGGTCATGGTACAAATTTAATGCCAATTGTTTCAGCAGTTGACAGTCTACTGCTGTCCCCTTCTTTTAATGCTTGCGATGATTGATAATTTCTGCTAATAGCTGTTTCTTAGCTTATCTGGTTATTCATTTTCTTTTCCCACTTTTATTTGTTGCTAGAATTACGTTTTGCCTTTTTGTTCAGGAGCCCCAGGCAGATGATGATACAAAACAGCTTATCCAGTTTCCCTCTGCAAGGTAGAAGGGGCTGACAGACAGTGACTGGCAGAAAGGCACCCAGGGAATGTCCCAAAGTCCTAGTCCAGCTCTTTAACTTCAATATCCATTATAGCACATGCTAATCCAGGTTCCTTCTTCGGGGCCTCAAAGATAGAAAAGTGATACTTTGGCCTGGTAAATTTTTAATGAAAGCTGACTAATAGGAGTAGAGAGGAAACTAATGGACAAATAAAAATGTTAAAACTTTTTTTATATATATAACATTTTTTAAAATTTTTTTTTATTGTTAGATATATATTTGTACATGTAAACCAAGAAAAAATTCAAGTTAAATGCTATTCAACTTAATACAATCAATTTAAGTTTGTAAACATTCTTCACTCCGTATATCAAGATTTAACTATAAGCCAGATACATTTTCTTTGAATGGTGTTTCTCTTGTAAACATGAAATGCCACTAGGAATTGCATGTAAGTGGGTTTTTACTAGGCTAAAATTTCAGCAATAAATTTGAGCCAAAAAAGCTCTGTTTTTACATACTATTTATGACAGGTAATGGATTATTAAGGAAAACAGGTACACTGAAACTGCCCTGCTTCTACTGGGTAGAATTACTAAGTAGCATGCATTAATATTTTTGTGAATTCTTTTGTACACATGTGCTTTAATGCCGAGGCAGAGTCTAAAAATAAAGTAATGCATCTTCAAGGCGCTAAGGAGGCTAGCCTCATATAGTTCCTTTGCCCATTCCTGAATGCAGCTCACTCACAATTTGCACCATGTTGGTCCTTAAAGGTCTGTTTGCATCCCAGGGTTACTCTGTGGCCAGTTAAGCCCAAGAACAGCTTTTGCTGCTGTGCCCTGGAAATGTTTTCTCTCCCTTAGCAACCTAGAACTAAGGAGAAATTTCCTAACAATGAGAACAATTAATCAGGCTTGCCTTCAGAAATTGTGGGTTCTCCATCACTGGAGACTTTTAAGAAGAGATTGCACGGCCACTTGCCTGGAATGGTATAGGGCAGGGGTAGGCAACCTCGGCTCTTTTATGACTCAGGAATTCTGGGAGTTGAAGTCCACGAGTCATAAAAGAGCCGAGGTTGCCTCCCCCGGTATAGGGTCTCCTGCTTGAGCAGGGGTTTGGACTACTAAAAGATCTCCAAGGTCCCTTCCAACTCCTGTTCTGTTCCTTATGCCCAATCTTGAGATATCAGTAGGGCAACCCAGTGCAAATCAGTATGCATGGAGGTGAAGAATGGCCTCAGTTGTTTCAGCCTCCTGATGGTGCTCCTGTTGATCCATGCACTGTTCTCTCCTTCCACATTCTGCGCTCCCTGCCCGTTCTAACTGCTGCTCATTCCTCCTTATGGCAGAAGCCAACCAACTGCTCTGGAATGGCTCCTTGAGGTGACTTCTGCATTGGGGAGTGACTGTTCTCCGAGTTGCTCCAACACTGCTATTTTGGCTCTATAATAGCATCCTAGTTCTTCGTTTACACTTCAACCACATTCTGACTCTCAAAATTTTGATTCCTTTCTATCAGCCTGGGACATGAGTGGTACTTATACATTGTGGGGTATGTTTCCATGGGAATGAGCAATAACAAAAAGAAAAAAAGGACACCATGATTTGCTGCAATAATTACTAGCCCTAATGTCAACACTGATGATTCAGTCTCAGATGTCTTTACTCATGCAATTTTGTACACAGTCAAATGGTTAATAATTTGGTGACTTTGGGTAAATCACTGCAGTCATTGCGAGAAGAATGTATAGAGAAAGGATTCAAGGGCATTATTATTATTTTATTTATTCAATTTCTATACCGCCCCTCTCCCGTAGGACTCGGGGCGGTTTACAACCCAATAAAAACATATAAAACAATAAATATTTAAAATTAAATTAAATTAAATAAATACAAGGCTGTTACTAAAAACCTGTTAAAAAACCCAATTCTAAAACCCGAACAGCCTTGTTTAAAAATTTAAAACCCGAGGAGATCTAGGCCAGGCCGGCTTGATTGAAGAGATGAGTCTTCAACTCTCTTCTGAAGGTGCGGAGATCATGACACGTCCGGAGTTCAGGGGGGAGCTCGTTCCACATCGTCGGTGCCCCCACAGAAAAGGCTCTCCCCCTGGGCGCCACCAGTCGACATTGCTTAGCCGATGGCACCCTGAGGAGGCCCTCTCTGTGGGAGCGAACTGGTCGATGGGAGGTATTTACTGGCAGAAGGCGGTCTTGTAAATAACTGGGTCCTATGCCATGGAGCGCTTTAAAAGTGGTAACCAGTACCTTGAAGCGCACCCGGAAAGCCACCGGCAACCAGTGCAGCTCGCGCAGGATGGGGGCCATTCGTGCTCGCCAGGGTGCCCCCACTACCACCCGCGCGGCCGCATTCTGTGCCAGTTGAAGCCTCCACGTGCACTTCAAGGGGAGCCCCATGTAGAGAGCATTACAATAGTCCAGTCTGGAAGTGACGAAGGCATGGGTGACCGTGCATAGCGCGTCCTTATCTAGGAAGGGGCGCAACTGGCGTACCAGACGAATCTGGTAAAACATCCTCCCGGCCACAGCCGTCAGATGGTCCTCAAGGGACAGCCGTGAATCTAGGAGGACTCCCAAGTTGCGAGCCCTTCCCGTGGGGGCCACTGACTCGCCCCCGATAGTTAGTTAAATTCTGCTTTAAAACTTCAGCCAGCATGGCTCTTGCCAAAGTGGCAAAGGATGATAACTGAAGTCCAACTGATCTACAGTAGGATAGGTCAGCAATAGTTAATATAATTTATACCCCAAAGAGTTTACTGCTGTGCATTGGATTGGATAAAAGTAATGCCTCAGTCCTTCTAGGAGACCATCCTAGGAAGATGGAGCTGGAGGATCCATCCATTTTGTGTCATAGTTGATAAATAAAATACTATGTAGTTCTTCGCCTTCCAAACATCTGTGCATTATGTTGTACAACTTGATGTTTTTTCATTTTTTCTTTGACCCTTCCCACAAGATTCCCTCCGAATTCTTTTATAAATCCAATATGGAAAAATTATCCAAGTATTTCTTTTGATTTATTTATTGTATATCCCTTTTAATTATTAAGACATCAGTTGGTTTCTTTTGTATCTTCAGTGTAACATCTTTTTCCATGTCATTTTTTTCTTTCCTTTTTCTTTTCTCCTATAATATTATTTTTAGACACACTCTCTCTATAGAGGCAGAATTTTCTATTGACACGATTAAAATGAACTTTTGACTCTATTGTTCAAAAATATCCTTCAGTATGTCCAATGTGTTTCCTTTCTGCATGGGAACTACAATAAATAGACTGTTAACAGAAGGTTTTGAAGTTTTAGCTGTTGGTTTTACCTGTGAACTATGTTTCCATATAGTAGATAGATGTCAGGCTAACTGGGTTGGGTAAATATTGTTCTAGAAATTTATAAATCGTGTGCCTGTTTCACAAAGAGGAAGGAATTGTTATCTTTGAAGTATATGTATTAGTATTCAACTGGGGGAGAATTTATATATACCGTATATATGTCTGTTTTATTTATTTTATGCACTCTTTTTTGTGTATCTTGCTTAGTTGTTTTTTGTTTTGTATATGTTTTTTGGAGTTTGTTTTAAATAAATGTTAAATGTTAAATAAATGTTAAATGTTTTAAATAAAAATTAAAAAAAAATGTGAAAAAATACATCCAATGTTTTGCTTCATTCTGAAATTTTAAGGCAAGTTTACCTGCTCTAATTGTAATCTTTCGTTTTCTCTAGTTCCCCCTAGTGTCCAATCTTTAAAAATCTTATTGTTTTATAGTTCTGTAAATAATGAAAACAAAAGCAGGGGGCAGTGGATTTTGCTTTTCTAACAGGTTTTGCATATCGCCTGGCAAACTTTCTAAAATTCAGGAAGTTTTCAAATAGGGTTTCTAATACCGCAGCAGTAGACTGACTAGTAAAAGAAAAGGGGTCTTGTATGTACCGTGTTTCCCCGATAGTAAGACACCCCCGATTGTAAGACGTATCGGGGTTTTCAGGGGGTCGGCTAATATAAGCCGTACCACGAAAGTAAGACATATTACTCCTGCCCACTTCCGCCTCCTGCTTAAAATACTTAAATACTTAAAATACTTAAAATACTTAATATACTTAAAATACTTAAAATAAAACTGACAATTGTTTTCCAATCAATATAAGCCGTACCCCGAAAGTAAGACATAGTGGGGCTTTTGGGGATAAAAAGAAAGTGTGACCCTGTCTTGCTTTAGGGGAAACACGGGTATCTTTTGTAAATACCAACACAGAAAAGAAACTGGTGTATTTTTTTTAAAAAAACGGGCTTTTTAATGGCCAACTTCATTTACTTGGATTTTATTTCATTTGGAAGCAGATATATGGAGCATTGGGCTCTGGATTGCTGAATAAGTGTTATCAGGATTCTCTGAGCAAACTAATTCTGGGAATATATAGAAAAGGTAATTTCTATGCAAAATAGCCACTTCAGCTGTTTTTATTTATATTGAACATATAGAATTCTTCCCTATCTAATTATGGTTTGTGCTGAATGTAGTTAATTCTTCAGATGAATTAACAGCCTGCTGCTTAGCCAAGGCTTTTGATTGAACTTTTCCTGTTATATTGTATATTGTGGGGGTCCTATTTGAGGATGGTGCCTTTGAGGATTTTGTTAGTTTGTTTTATTGTGGCCCATTTTGGCACTTCTTCTAGTGAAAGGCATTTTAAGCATAAAAATCAATAAGTGTTTGTGATAGTGTTATTCATACCCTGGTTATACTAATCCAACACATATGGGAAGCAAATGTGATTTGAGAATACTCACCTTCTAGTTTATGGTGATCTGTTAGCATGGCAATTTAGATTCCTCATTGTCAGGCTGGGAACAAGAGTTGGCCTTGAATAATACAAAAAAATCTGGTGGAACATTTCTGTTATTGCCCTGGCTTTTCCCTTAAATACCAGCAGAAAGTAACTTTTCAAGCAGAAATCAACAGTGAAATAATTCTGGGTTCCTTCTGAATCTTGATCAGTGTGATTTGTTTTATTATACTGATCTATTTACACTTAATACTTTATTTATATTTACATTCATATTTGTGCCCCAAAGAAGTGGACTTAGGTGAATCATAAAGACAAAAGTCCACCTCTGAGTAAATATAGTAGTTTAAAAGCCTCTTATATTTCCTGTATGTCATGAAGAAAAGCATTGGATTCCTACCGGTATAACAATGAAATTACAATATAAAAGAAAAAAAAAGACCTATATTATTCTGGAGAATAATCCAAATCTTACAGACATGTAATTATGTTCTTTTTATAGAATCTTCCTTTATGAGACAGAGAAAGGCTGGAATTGTGAAGTTAAGAGATTTCCTTGTACATACAAGGAAAATGAGTGATGTCATCTAAGTGACTATTTTGGCAAAGGCTGGTGTTGCTATGTAGATAATGCTTTTCCATATATTTTTATTTCCAGACTGGGAATAGTTGCTTAATATATTATCCAGATACAGTGCCATATGTTTGTGCAATTGGGATAATAGTGTGCCAGTTTGCATACAACAGACTATATTTGTTTTAGCAGGGGAGTACTTGATTGTGTTATGCATAATGAGAGAAGAAGTGTTGTAAGTACACAACTCATTTACATAATGTTGAATGGGGGAGCAGATGGATGGGGCAGAATTAAGAGTTTGGGGAACATTTTTAACAGGACAGGAAGGATTGAAATCATGGAGTAAAGTAGGCAGAACAGAATCATTGTGTAGCTAGGGCTGAGATTTTTCTTCTCTTGTATGTCTAAAAGGCAGAGGGTGTCCTTTTTAAAAATACATATTTTAAAAAAATTAGTTCAAGAATTTTACACTAATATTTGGCAATTTTTCCAGCAAAACTGAGCAGTACAATCACAAGAGCTTTTGGTATTTCCAGTTGCCTACTGTGTTGCTAAACTATGTCTTGATGCTGCAGGTGATTTAATTTAACAGAGAGCCAGGTAGCTAAATTTTAAATAGATTTTTTTTAAATTGACTATTTAGTTAACAAAATAGTCACTTTAGTTTTGTTACTGTACATCAGAAGGAAGTCTTCCATAATCTGGGCCAGATGTAAGAACTGTAGATTCCAGAATTCTTAGTAACAATTTATTGGCTTCAGAATTCTTGATGTAGAAGTCCAACATCTGGAGGACATCCAGGCTGGAGAAGTTGGATATAAAGCATTACTTGGTCTTCCCCCAGCCAGTTGTCTTTCATATGTACTGGTTTATAATCTCATCATTTTCAACCAGAATAAAGTGAATGATGTGTTAGAAATGGTAGATTTGTATGTATAATATTTTATTTTCTCTTTGCTTGTCTATCCAGCTGCACTTAAAAGGAAGCAAATTAGTTTTAGATATAAAGCTGTTCTATGAAGCAGTAGAAAGAATATCAAAATTAATGAAGAAGAACAGGCTTTGTAATCTTCAGATGTGTGCTTTAGTCTTTTTATTCCTAATCCCAATGATACAGGAACACATACTACATGTTAAAATCTTCCTGGTAGAGAAAGACATACATGTTAATTCCAAGCAAAATATATAATATGATTTGCTGATTAATTTAATAGTATCTAACCAGGTTATTTACAAATAAGTAGGACACAGCCTGAACATGTTAATTATAGTTTTGTAACATCTTTTAATGGCACATAAGACTAGCATAATGTAGAGTCATAAACACTCATTTAAGAAAGAGATGATAAAAATATCCTATAGGATTTCATCTTAGAATGAACCTTAGAATTTGAGAACCAAGGTGATGGCAACACAATTACTTTTTAACATTTTACCTTGAGGAAGTTTTCCACAACAGTTTTCTAATATATAATCTTGTTCTCTTGGCACATGAAAAGACTGCATCAGCTCATAGCCCTTGAAGTACTGGCTTATTTTAGAATTAGTAGCCTCATATATCTTGTAATATTGATGGCTTCATGGCTATATATAGCAGAGGATTGTGATTGATGAGCCGCACACCAGGAAAGTTTGTCCTTTGTTGGAAAGTGTCAGACAAATGCTAACTGCAAATTATTGTTCTGATAAATTCATGAGTGTAAAATAATTACCTTTTTACCTATGCTTATCTATTCCAAGAGAGGGTGTGGACATTTAGTTGTTTTGTTATGAATCACAATGAGGTGTGGGTGGAAACTCCAGAATTACTTCTATGATGTAAACAACATTTCCTCAGAATACCTACCTCATGTTAGCAGACTTGTTTCAGTGTTTTATTGTCCAAGAAAGCCTTACTATTGACATAGGTTAATTCTGTTTATCACAGTACATAATTTGTAGTTTTGCCTTCATTGTGATTTCTCATTTGTCACCTCAATCAATTACATAAATAGTTCTCAAAGGATGAAGAAGCTGAGAATTTGTTGACTACGTATCTAAAATAAAATAAAATGTTTTCAGATGTTTTGAAGGAAAAGATTGGTAGATGTGGTCAGGGAAATGTGACCACAGAAAAGGCCAATTTAAAACAAGTTTAACTCTTTTAAGGTGGTTTACATATAAATCACAGAGATGCTTCAGTAGCTGACAGCACTTGATCTAACCATCTTTTGAAGAAAGACTTTAGAATTATTGCCTTCTCCAGCATGGGTGGATGGAGAATCCACCTATGGGTTATGACTGCCTGTCACCCAATCACAGACTAGGTCCGAAATTTAGCTCCGCCTCCTGGCTTCCTTCCCCAGTTTTTTCCTAGTCTGAAGCCCAAGAACAGCTCTTCCCGGTAGCTCCAGGAAGAAAAGGTTTTTTTAGGCTTTAAGATCTGGTAAAATTGAATCCTTTTATCCCTTTTTTGGCTTGTCTTTTCTAGTAAGCTATTGGAAATACGAAATTTAGAAGTTTTTAGATTAAAAGTACCGGAGTTTTTTATTTTTTTATCTTTCTTCAACGGTCTCCCTTTGGAGACTACATCTTCGCCCCGGGATCGTCAGGAGGCCGCCCAGGCCCGGGCCCTTGGGGGTCACGGGGGGAAACATCCCCGGACTCCCGGACGGCCTCCAGAAGACGACCAGGACCCCACAGGCGTCGAAGGAAGCAGGCAAGGCTCGCTCGTCGACGCGGAAGGGCGCAGGAGCGCTCCAACCAAACGCAAGTGGGGACCCTGGGACGGGGAGGAGGCCGCCGGGGGCGGCAGGTAGTCAGACCGCTCACTAACCGGAGCGGGTAGATCGGAGCCCGTTAAAACGAGGCTCCGCGTGGTCGGGAGCACAGAGCTCCGACCACAAAATTGGCGCGGCGGCCATCTTGGTTAAGGGGAGGTCCCAGCCAGGGGCGCGAAGCGCCATATTGGAAAGGGGGTGGTCCCCAGCCGTCCGCGCCTGGCGATTGGTGCTCTCCGCAGGGCGCGAAAAATACCCCTTTGAAGAGGGGGAGCGCGCGGGAACTCTTTGTCCCTTTGTCTTCCCGCTTGGGGCCTAGACCCAGGGAAGGCCTTGCTGACGAACAGCGTGTGAGCGGAGCCACCGAGCGATCACCCTAAACCGGACGGTTGCACCGGAGGGTGAGGAAGGGAGGTTTTTGTTGCCCCTTCACTCCGGAGGCGTGCTGCGTGCAAAAGCCACTCCAGCGCCGGCACCAGGCAGCACAGGGGGAAGCAGGAAGGCCCAGCAGAGCGCGGAGGAGAAGCGAGCGCCGTTTTTTTACCCCCGGTTTCGTCGTGCAGGCTAGGGAGGGCCTCCCTTTGGCACTGCCGACCCCAGCCTCGCCTGCCTAGTTTCTGGGACATAGTCCCTGCTTGAGCATGGCCATGGCAGAGGGCACTCCAGCCCAGGGCTCAGGGCCTCCCCCGTCGCCACCACGCCGAACGGAGGAACAGGGGGGAGGCAAGAAGAAGGCCAAAACAAAACACCTAACTGAGCCATCGAAGTCAGCGGAGCGTCAGGCCATAAGGAGACACCAGGCCTTGGAAAAGGAGTTTGCCAAGGCCCAGCGCAGGGCTGTAGGGACAGAGAGACCTGACCTGGCACTCCTGGAGACTCCCAGCTCCTTTGGGCCATCAGACGCAGAGCAGGGGTCCAGGGAATGGATCCCCAGGGGTGGAACGGATGAAGATCTCTCCCCTATATCGGTGCCCTCGTCACCAGCACCCTCTGAACCCACAACCAGCCAGGAGGAGGCTGGACAGAGAGGTAGGAAGAGAACGAGGTCGGGTAAGTGTTTTTCTCAACTTCACTCCCTCCTACAGGAAACCCTGAAGCATCTCCGATCAGCTGGGAGTGAGTCCCCCTCACCTAGGGCTCGCAAGCCACGGAGACACGTTCCCAGGGGGGAAAATGAACTGTTTCAGGACTCTGACGCGTCTGAGTTTTCCCCACAGGCGTCAGACGAGGAGCAGGGGGAATGGGAGGATGAGGGAGCTGTGCTGTCAGGAACTGAGGAGGCAGAACAACAGACAACACAGGCCCCAGGTCTTTTCGACCATACCCTTTTCCTTTCCCTCTTGCCAAAGGTCTGTGCGGCACTCGATATGCCGGCTAAGACAAAGGAGGTCAAGCCAGCCTCCTCAGAGGAGGAGGATGCCAAAAATCCACTAATGTATTCACCGGTGTCTGAGGCAATACAGGTGCCCTGTACCAAGGTCTTCAGGTCGTCGGTACGGGACCAGTGGGCAAACCTGGGGGCTATACCATCACCTAGCGGTGTGGAAAAGAAGATGTTCAATGTCTGTAATCCCCTGGCATCACTCATTGAGGTGCCTCAGGTCGATGATCCACTAATTTCTCTGTTTGCTTCCTCAGCCATCCCAGGAGACATGTCAGAGGCAATGAAGGCAGAGGAGAGGAAGGCAGAGCTCTCTCTCCGCAGAGTGCATCACTCATCAGCCTGGGCCATTAGGGCCGCGTCCACTGCTTCTGTTTTCTCCAGGGCAGCGATCACGTGGCTGCGGGAGCTCCAGGCGAGCGTGCCGCCAGAGCAGGTACGCATACGCCAGACTCTGACAAAGCTGCGCATGACGGCGGAATTCACGGCGGACGCCACCCTGTATGCCTCACGATATTCGGCCAGAGCCATCGCAGGTACAGTAGCGGTTAGGAGACTAGCATGGCTAAAAAATTGGAAAACAGACCTGAAATCCAAGTGGCGCCTCGCCACAGCTAAGTATTCGGGATCGAAACTATTTGGGGCGATCCTGGATCCTTACGTGATTGAGGATAAGACCAAAAGGAAGGTGCTAGCGCACCCCTCGAGGAAGTCAGACAGGGGAGGACAGGAATTCCGCAGACAGGGCCCCCGACAGAGCGGGGGTGGAGAATGGAGGCAGCCCTTTCAGGGAGGACGATCCTGGGACGGACCCAGAAACGCGCGCGCCTTTTCGTACAGACAGGAGCGCGGCCAGGATCGTTCAGCCTCTGGCAGGGGTCAACCTTCCAAACGCTCCTTTAGAGGGGGGGGAGGTCGCCCCTACAGACGCTCCAAATGACGCCCAGGACAGCCCCATTGGGGGTCGTCTGGCGCTGTTCAGCGAAGCGTGGCAGACGACCACAACGGACGCCTGGGTCAGAGAAACAGTAGCCCAGGGTCTAGCAATAGAATTTTACTCGATTCCACCAGACCACTTCAGAAGGTGCCCGGTGTCACGCAACAGGGACAAGGCAGGCCTTCTAGATCAGGCCATAGATCACCTGAGGGACATAAGAGCCATAGAGGCAGTTCCCCCAGAACAGGTGGGCCGGGGATATTACTCCATCCTGTTCCTGGTACCGAAGTCATCGGGGGATTGGAGAGCCATTCTCGACCTCAAACGTCTCAATCGCTATGTAGTGTACAGGAAATTCAAAATGCAGTCCCTCAGATCCATCCTGGCCAGCATTCGGAGAGGAGACATGCTATCCTCCATAGACCTCACAGAGGCCTATCTACACATTCCGATAAGGCCGGATCACAGGAGGTTTCTCAGATTCTGTTACAGGGGACGACACTACCAGTACAGGGCCTTACCATTCGGCCTGTCCTCAGCACCCCGAGTCTTCACGAAGGTACTGGCGGCACTGGGAGCGCACCTACGCATGATTCCGGTAAGGGTCCAATGCTACCTGGACGACATCCTGATCCTGTCAGGCTCATACCAGGCAGCGCTGACAGACATTCAGATCACCATAGACACTCTCCAGAACCATGGCTTCTCAGTAAATCACAAGAAAAGCCAGCTCGCCCCATCAAGGAGGCTCCTCCATCTGGGAGCCGTCATAGACTCAGAACAGGGCATGGTATATCTTTCACCGGAGCGTCAGGAGAGCCTACTGAAGCTCGTCCGACTGGTGGCCCAAAAAAGACTGGCCCCCATAGTCCAGCTCTCTCAGCTCCTGGGAAAGATGATATCATGCCTGGGCATTGTTCCGTGGGCAAGGCTCCACTCCAGAAGCCTCCAGTGGTTCCTACTCCCTTACCAGAGGCAGAACCAGAGCGCGTCGCCCAAGAGGGTCAGGGTTCCACCCCAGGTCATAGCATCCCTCAGATGGTGGAGGTCAGGCGCCCTAAGAAGGGGCACCCCGCTCAGGGAGCCAGACAGGATCACGGTCACGACCGACGCAAGCCTGTTCGGGTGGGGGGCCCACTCCGGGGACAGAATAGCCCAAGGGAGGTGGAACAAGGAGGACCTACGGCACAGGATCAATTGGCTCGAACTGAGGGCCATACACCTGGCTCTGCGAAAATTCTCAGCCCATTTGACAGGGAACCATGTGCTAGTCCTGACGGACAATGTAACAGCAAAAGCACATGTAAACAAGCAGGGCGGGACCAGGTCAGCGGCACTCATGAAGGAAGCCAGGGACCTGGGCCTTTGGGCAGAACAGCACCTGGCCTCGCTCAGGGCAGAACACATATCGGGGGAGGCAAACCATCAGGCAGACTCCCTCAGCAGAACAACGGTAGACCACGCAGAGTGGAGGCTGGCCCCGGAACTGTTCGAGGCAATCTCGGACAGGTTCGGCCGGCCATGCCTGGACCTCTTCGCGTCTCCAGCAAACACTCAAACTCCACGTTTCTTTTCCAGGTTCCAGACCCGGGGAGCGGAGGGGACGGACGCCCTCAGATGCAGGTGGCCCCAGGGGCTGCTGTACGCCTTCCCTCCTCCGCCCCTAATACAGGCAACAATTCGCAAACTGATTCTGGAGGAGGCGGAGGTGATACTAGTCGCTCCATACTGGCCGAGACGTCCCTGGTTCGCAGACCTGGTAGATCTTTCACTCTCGCCAGTGTGGAGACTCCCTCCGAGCCTGGTTTCTCTGAGCCAAGGGAAACTCCAACATCCAGACCCACAATGGCTCCAACTAGCCGCCTGGCACTTGAGCGGGAGGGTCTGAGTAGGCAGGCTTTCTCAGAGGAGGTCATCTCGGTCATACAGGATGCCCGTCGGCCCTCTACCAATAGGATATATGACGCCACCTGGAAAAAATTTTCCCTCTGGTGCAGCAGGCGGGGGTTAGACCCCATGTCAGTTACCATTCCAGATATCCTCCAGTACTTGTGGGACGGAATGGAAAGGGGGCTAGCGATCAACACCATCCGTAGACAGGTAGCAGCCCTACAGACGGTACTGGTCTGTGAGGATAGGGGAACACTGTCGCAAAACCCAGCGGTGAGCGCATTCCTAAAAGGGGCTGCCAACAGACGGCCGCCAACAGTTCACCGTTTCCCATCCTGGGACCTACACACGGTGCTACAGGCACTAACGGCGGCTCCGTTCGAACCACTGGGAACCAGCTCACTCCGTTTCCTGACGCTGAAGGTGGCCTTCCTTGTGGCTATCACCTCGGCAAGACGGATCTCCGAGCTGGGGGCCTTGTCGGTCCGTCCGGATCTGCTCTCGTTTGGAGAGGGTAGGGTGACCCTGAGGCTTGACCCAACCTTCATTCCCAAGGTCAACACATGGTTCCACAGGGCTCAGGAGCTGATCCTTCCGGATTTCTGCCCAAACCCCACACACCGTTTGGAAAGACAGTGGCACACCTTAGACGTGCGCAGGGCTCTGCGACACTACGTTAACAGAACAGCAACCTTCAGGAGATCAGAGGCGCTATTCGTTTCCTATCATCCCTCCTCCAGGGGTCTGAAGGTATCCTCTTCGACCATTGGAAGATGGATCAGGGCATGCATAGCCAAGGCCTACGAGTCCTTGGACCGGCAGGTGCCAAGTAACATTACAGCTCACTCCACAAGGAGCGCGGCCACATCGGCAGCTTGGCGCACGCAGGCTCCTCTGGAGGAAATATGCAGAGCGGCCACGTGGGCCTCTCCGTCCTCCTTTATTAGGAACTACAAGATAGACCAGTTTGCTGCAGCTGAGGGGTCGTTTGGCAGGAGGAGCTTGCAGCAGATTGTGGAGTCCTAGTAAGAGATAGCCTAGACTCCCACCCAAGGGGACTAATGAGGGCTTGGGTACGTCCCATAGGTGGATTCTCCATCCACCCATGCTGGAGAAGAGGCGTTGGACTTACCTGAACGCATTTTCTCAGCATGGGGGGATGGAGAAGCCACGCCCTCCTCAAATTTGTCTAGGCAGAAATTCTCTTACAGGACACAAAAAGGGAGCTACACGGTCCGACCTGACGAGGAGCTTCGCCTGTCAAAAACTGGGGAAGGAAGCCAGGAGGCGGAGCTAAATTTCGGACCTAGTCTGTGATTGGGTGACAGGCAGTCATAACCCATAGGTGGCTTCTCCATCCCCCCATGCTGAGAAAATGCGTTCAGGTAAGTCCAACGCCTCTTTTCCTCTGCAAAGTGTAAAAATGAAGACGTTCAGATAGAAAAGACAATAGAAGAATTATAAACCATTGTGCATCTTGCTGGTTTTAAAAGTATATTGCCATGATGATGATATTTTAATGTATATTTTGAATAAACAATCTTCCCTAATCATTAATTGTCAGTTAAAGGAATAAGTCTACAAATGTAGTTATCTGCTGCTGATTGCCCACCTGAAGTGAAACAGATCAAAAAGAACTTTAGGTTTCACTTATTGCTGTGTTAAGAGATGGTTCTTTTTTTAATCTGCTCATGTTATAATGCCTGAATTCAATTTCTCTTTTAAAACTGAATTTGGAAGATGCTCAAGGTTAGAAACTGATTTTCATTGTTTCATAATGAATCTCAAAAGCCAATGTGTACAAGTGCATTTGGGAGAATTAGTCCATGGTGATCTTAGTAATGGCTAGCTAATCGGCCCAACTAAGCTTTGTTCAGTTAGGTATTAATGGAAACTTTTTGACATCCATCTGATAATTGTTTTCATATACTTTGTGAGGAATACTTGTGTGACATGGAATAAACTGCAGAAGTAGCTGAAATGGCTTCAGTCACATTGTTGCTGCTAAAGGTTTGTTTAATTCAGTTTGCTCCATGTGGTAACCATTATTTCTTTCAATATTTTTGAGGTTGTACATAACAATATGCTTTCCTGTCCTTGCTCATACCAGTTAAAAAAAGACTATCTTCCTAATATCTAAAAGAAATCCTTACATTTTTATCATCTCCTTTTTTGGTTTGTCGACACCATACCCCTTTGTAATGTCTTTAAGTATACATGTTTTCGTAGAGTGTCTATGGGTGAAAAGTTTATTTAGTGACTGAAGCCATCTGTTGAACAAATAACCATGGCAAATATCAGAGACGAAAGTTAGCATCAAGTTCTAAGGATAGTTCTTCCATACAGGTTTGCATTATGTGCTTGTTTTGTTAACTGAACAAGCAAGGAAACTAGTGGTGGCATATACAAATCCTAGTTTACTGTTCTTAAATGAAAGCAGATGAAAAAAATGCAGTCATCTAATAAACATAGATTTTAATTGCATGGTTGCAAAATGAGGCAATTTTATTCCTGTAAGTAATTCTCCAAAGACCATTGTCACACCAGGGAGGAAACACCTACCAGGCTTTTCAAAATTGTAATCTACCTCATGCTGCACTACTACTATTGTTAGATTGCGAGTACTACTTTGGTTCATGATGATAAATTGATGTAGCTCTTTATGAGATGTGTACAGTGCTTAGTGACATTTTCCTTAATGTGTTGGTTAAAAGAAAAGTCCGTTTCAATCCAGATGGCTACACATTAGCCAACTGCTTTAGATGTGGGCAAAGGTCAAAAAATCCATGCAGCAGTTAATAAAACATGCACGCATACAATTCTTGCCTTTATTTCTACACATCTCTCAACTCACAATGGTGACTTCTAAGATTAGATTTTATCAATACACTTACACATGTGCTCTCAGTTACTCAGTTAAGCAAACTCAGCAATTGGACTGGAACATCGTTAATTTCTTAATACTGTCTAGGTAAAAAACAAACAAACTGTTGAAGGGGTAAAAGCATTTGTTTCTATTTTTTTTTATTTGAGTGCTTTACCTTTTTTCTAGTTTATATCCCTTGTCTTACACCTCTCAAAGACACAATTCATCATTCAGAATCCAGCCCTTTCTGTCCCCGCATTGTTCCACGGAGAAATCAGCATTTTGGGGATAAATGTCTTTCTTATCTCAGTTTTTGACACATTGAAGATGAGCACATTCAGAATTTGATGAGAGTTGTTTCATAAGGGCATACGATGAAAGAAACACTTCAATTAGTCAGAGACTAATGAAAGGGGTAAAGTTTTTAATTGGGAACTTCTTTTTTTGAAAAACTTGAAATTCCTTTCGGCTGACCAGTCATCTGTACTTAGTGGATCTGAATTTGCATAATTATGATGGTTCTTGGGTGTGTATGAAACAGAAAGAGAGAGCCCTCATGTTTTCAGTTAACTCAAAGGCAAAAACAGTGAGTTTTTAACACAAACCTGTCTACCCATCTGTCTTTTGTAGAATGTTATTTTGGTGTGCTTCCCTAGCAATGGCTACCCATTGTATTTATACAGTATTTGCATAATGAATTCTGGCAAGAGTTTATAATGTCTTTACTGAGGCCTTAGCTGGCACAAAACTGGGAGACTTATGCACATTGCATTGAAATAACAGCAGAATTGTTTAAGCAGAATTTTTAAGGCTTCATGTTTCATAGCTAATAACCAGATTTTTTTCTCTTGAGAAACTGAGAAATATGCTGAGCCCAAAGATGCCTGCAAGCCTGTGATGACAAACGTCAAATGGAACTTGTTGAATGTAATGCAGTACAATCTTTTTAATGTTATGTTACAGATGTTAAAATGGCAAAGGTAGCAATTTGCAAAATTATATGTACCAAGCTTTGGGAGGGAATGGATCGTGGTGTTATAAAAGTCTGTTTGTGCGTTACCTCCTAAAATATGCAAACATACTCAATTTTGGGGGAGTGATTAGTTTTAGGGTTTTCTTTGCTTAAAATATTTTTAACTGCATTTAATTAAGTACAAATGGGGAGGGGAGTAAATTGCTTCAGAAGACTAAAATCCCTAGAGCATTTAGAAAGACGTGTCAATGCCATGAAAAATAATTATATGACATTTAAAAAAAATGTTTGCTATTAGAATTGCAAATCTTAGATTAATAGAATCTTGCTTTTCCATTGCCACAATTAGTATCCTTCAGTCATGCTATTTATGAAAAACAAATAATACGTTCACGTTCCTTGGATGACAATGCTTGATTGAATAGTATAGGGTATGAAAGATTAATTAATTGCCTCATTTAGAAGTGAATTAAAATGTAAACCTTTGCTTGTCTATAGTATTTATTTATTTGTTTAACTTATACTCCACATTTCTATTCTGGTGCATACTCAAGACAACTAACACATTTTAAAAATACCATACAAAAATAAAACAATATTAAAAATAACAATAAAATAAGGGCTTTAATCACTGAGCAGTTAAAAGGTTGGTGAAACGGATTTGGTCCTTATAACTTTGCTGCACAATGAAATGGGGTGAAATGCAGTTTCTCAGAGAGTGTTGAGTAGTCTGGTCCAAAGCAGGAAAAAGGCAGAGAGGCCCCTTTGACATTTACAGCTGGATAGATGTATGAAAACAACAACAATATCACAATGCTGAGCTGCTATACGAGCAATGAAACTACACCAGATGCTTTGAAAACAAACAAGATTGTCAGAGTGGATAGTTTTAGAAATAAAGATTTTTGTGCAATTTCCTTTCCCTCAATAGTTCATCAGCCTGAAAAGTAGAAATGTTTATCCTCTGGATGAAAGAAAGTGAGAGCTTTTAGTTAATTCAGGTTGAGAATCTAGCAGAACAAGAGGAGAAATATTTTTGCTTGAACTTTCTTTCCTGTGTTGCCTAATAATAGGCACAATGTGTCATGTGGAGGAAATCAGGAGTCTGGGCAGTTCAAATGAATATATAGGTTTGTTGTATGCTAAAGCTCTCTACAAGAATCTGAACTACTAATGGTCAAAGCCAATTGGTGGTAGATAAGAGTCAATGCAATTTAAGATTGGTTTTAAATGATCGGACTAAATTATTTTTAGGTAATTGGGTTTTTAAATGATTGGGCCAAATTATTTAATTTATTTTTAATAATTTTACCTTTTGTATGTAAATGTTTTTAATTGGGCTGTACACCGCCCCGAGTCCTTCGGGAGGGGGGCGGTATAAAAATCGTAAAATAAAAAAATAAAGATGGGCTGGACTTAACTTTCTTGTGGCACGAAGGAGACTGATGTCCCCTTCCTTAGATTCAGTCTGGGCCTCTCCTACACCAGAGCTTTTTAACCGGTGGTATGTGTACCACCAGTGGTACTTTGCACATGGCAGGTGGTATGCAACCCTCCTAGACAAGTGTAGTGGGGGAGAGGAATGAGCTGAAGCAACCCAAGTCTGAGGGAGAGGCAGCTGGAGCTGCAGGACTGTCAGGGCTCGGCAGAAGCCCCAGGAGTGCCGGCAGGGCTCCAGCTGATTGGCTTCAGATGATTGGCGCTTCCGTAAGCAGTGCATAGCTGGAGGTGAACTGAAGAAAAAGGGGGGGAGGAGAGGAAAGGATATAAAAAGTGATTTTGGTGGGAAAGGGGAAAAAAGACAACGGGGAAAGAGAAGGGGACAGAAGAAGCTGTGGAAGGAGAGCTCAGCAGGCAGGGAGGAAAAAGAGACAGGGAAGAAGAAGCTGTTGCTGGAAGAAAAGGTCTCCTGGTTCATTTTCTCCAGCCAGGAGAATGCAATCAGTGCTGATGAAATGAAAAGCCAGGAGACAAGCATGTTGGAAAGGAGGTTGGTTTATTTCGGAAACCAGTGGGCTCCTGGTCAACTGGCAGCTTGAATTGATTACCAGAAGGATTTTTATATAGTTTTTACAGTGTTTTGCAATTTAGAGGCTCGGTTTGTGTGCTTTGGTTATTGGAATATTTTAGTCTGCTTCATAAAGACTAGCAATGAGTCTAAAGTGTTGGCTTCTGTAAGTTTAATCCCTTTAAACAAATGTAATTAGTTTTACCCCCTTATCTTGAGTCTGTCTATGGCTTTTAGCAAGTTTTCTTTGTAGGTAAACAGGCTTAATTTAAGGTTATCACTTTTTGTGATTGCTGGAGACTTTTAGGCTCCAGTTGCTACATTGTTTAAACTGAGACATGCCTGAGGCATCTTAAAGAAAAAAAACACTTAGTGTTTCTTTTTTTCTGGGAGGCTTTTGTGAGCCTTTCTTGTTTTGCACTTGATTCCTGTTTCTTTAGGGGTACAGTGAAGGGACTGGGGGGGGAGTGCATTCTTACTACACTGTGGAAGGACAGCTCAGAAGGCAGGGAGGAAGAAGAGGAGAGGGGGAGAGGGAGAGAGGAAGAACAGTTGACCAGCCAGCTGGTAGTGGTGCATATTAATAAATATGGATACATTCATCATACATTTGTCAGTGCAAAGGGAAAGTGATTCAGCAAAGAAACTGCCACCGAAGAAATTAAAACTGGTACTTTTTTTTCTTTTTTTCTACAGTTTGTAACATTTTATTAGTTTATAGAATAAAATACAAAAGCAAATAGTAGGACACAGTGGGGAGGAAAAAAGGGGGAGAAGTGAGGGGGAGAAGGGAAAAAGAACAGACTTTCCCTGTTGCAGTAGAAGGAAGCATTAACACTGAACCTCAATTTTTTACTTTTCCATAATATTATAAAGTAGCTATTTCTATAACAAATGAATCTAATCAGTAAAAACAAAAATCCCCCCCTTTTTTTAGTCATCAAGTTTTTGACACCTTGCTAAGCACTGGTGGTACTCAAATATTGTCATGTCCTAAAAGTGGTACAATCTGTGAAAAGATTGAAAAGCCCTTGTCCTACACAATGTTAGACAATAATACTAGACAACTTGTGACCCTTTGGGCCATTCTTTCAACATATAATATAGTGTTGTGCCATTTCCCCTCCCCACACAGCCCTCAGAAGAGCCCCAGTGAAGCCTCCTCTTTCTTCTTGGCTGATCTAAGGAACTATCTGCCACTTTGCTGGGGCAAGGGGAACCAAAGGTGCAGTGGACCTCAAAGAAAACTCTACCCTCGCTCCCCATTCTACTGTGCCCCCAATAGGCCCTCCCTCCAGTAAGGAAGAGGGCTCACCTATCAACCGCCTGTGTCCCCTGCCAGTCTTATCTGCAGGCATCCAAGTTGCTCCCTCATTCTTCCCTTACCAGGCACTGCCATTAAGAGATTTCAGATTCTAACTTTCAGGTTAGAAAGTTGGAAATATGGGAATATGTGGACTTTATGAGCAAGATTTATAATGGATTGATAAATAACTTTGATTGTTATAAAACTAATGTCAATGTGGGTAATACTATTTTTAACAATTTGATGGCTATTTTCTAGTATATGATTGTATTTTGATAAGATTATTATGAATGTGATGATTATTATATTTTAATACTTGTATATCTAGACAACACACTGTTCAATGTAGAAATGGAATTTTTAAATAATACAGTAATAGTAATAATAATAATAATAATAATAATAATAAATTTAAAAAAGAGATTTCAGATTTCAGCCTCGGTTCCAAAGCAGCCAATGGCTGCTCATCCATCCCTTGCTGATTCTCACAGGGGCCAAAGGGAGGTGGGAAAGAGGGTGAGGACATACCCCTCCTATCTTACTTTCTTCCACACAACTTAGGGTTTCTGGAAGGTACAGCTGGAAAGCATAATGGTAGTCCTGATGTGGCCACGGCTTTGCCACATTTCAATTCCATGGGAGTCATGGGTCCCAGATTTTAGATGTATTCTGTAAGTTATGCCATTTGAGCTAAGAAGATCCAAAAATTGTTTTCTCTATGTTGCACCATTTCATCCAATGGAAGGTTACAAAGTACCAAACAGACACAAAAGTTTTGGTATATACATGCAATTCATTGCTAAAGGATAATGATACCACATTCTTAATGAATTGGTCAAAGGAAATTCACTTCCAGGTTTCGTGTAAGTAGTAGTTTTTTGGTTCTTAATGACTATTTAGCTCCAAGTAGCTGATCCTAGGGCACATGAAGATTTCTGAATGATTCAAAAGCTTCCGTTAGAAAACAAAACAGAAGAGCTAATCACAATGCATCCTTAAAATGATGGCTTGTGTTCTGTAGAACTATGAGTTAGCAGCGTGCAACAGCAACCAAAAAAGCTAACAAAATCCTGGGTTGTATAAACAGAGGCATAGAATCAAGATCACGAGAAGTACTATTATCGCTTTATAAAACCCTAGTAACACCACATCTAGAATACTGCAGCCAATTTTGGTCACCATACCACAAAAAAGATGTTGAAAGTTTGGAAAAAATTCAAAGAAGAGCAACTAAGATGATCAGGGGCCTGTAGACTAAAACATACGAAGAATGGCTATGGGACTTGGGTTTGGCTAGTCTAAAGAAAAGAAGAAATAGGGGAGACATGATAGCAGTGTTCCAGTATCTGAGGGGCTGCCACAAGGCAGAGGGGGCCAGGTTGTTTACCAAAGCACCAGATGGAAGGACAAGAAACAACCAGCTGGTAGTTCTCCTGCTCGAGCAGGGGGCTGGACTAGAAGACCTCCAAGGTCCCTTCCAGATTCTATTCTATTCTATTCTATTCTATTCTATTCTATTCTATTCTATTCTATTCTATTCTATTCTATTCTATTCTATCCTATCCTATCCTATCCTATCCTATCCTATCCTATCCTATCCTATCCTATCCTATCCTATTCTATTCTATTCTATTCTATTCTATTCTATTCTATTCTATTCTATTCTA
This sequence comes from Bothrops alternatus, assembly GCA_034064705.1. Lineage (NCBI taxonomy): Eukaryota > Metazoa > Chordata > Lepidosauria > Squamata > Viperidae > Bothrops > Bothrops alternatus. The sequence goes on from JARGCV010000033.1 coordinate 3,797,934, forward strand.
TTCTATTCTATTCCATTTCATTCCATTCCATTCCATTCCTAACCTGGTATGTTTCAACTTGTTGGGATTGCAAATCCCAGAATTCCCAACCACTGAGATTTTGTAATCTCTACACATCTGGATACCAGTCTAGATTAGACAGGCACATTGTGTCCATCACAACATTGACAAAAATGAGAAGTACTAAATGATTCCACCGTAGCCTAATTTGGGCACTAGCTCTTCACTATTGGCAGATGTGGTCAGTGGTTAGACTGCCCTTTTCAGAGGTCATTTATACAGATGTTAAACATAGTTAGATCAGGTTGAAATGGCTTTAAGAAAACCATAATGTAATTTCAATACTGGTTGCCTCACCAACTTAAATGTGTTGGATCTGGAAATAAATAGTCTGCCTAACTCATGAGAAAAGCATCTTGAGTAAATAAATAAATTGTATTTTTTTGAGGCAGTTGACCTTTTTTTACTGTAGGTCTGGTTAAGAGATTATGCATTCTAATTTCAGGGTGTTGTTTGGTGCAATTTACTTAAACATCTGACAGTAGGTAGTTTAGTACAACATTCCTTTGGTTTTAGTGGTTGACTCCGATGAATATTGTTCTCTAAGAATGTCGACAATAAACAACAGGCTGGTGAAAGTTGTATTTTTTTCCCCCAAGGGCCAGTATACTTTTCAGTATTTTATTAAACTATGATTATTCACAAGGCTGTGACCTTTTCTCTGTCTTTGTTTTGCAAAATAAAGACGCTCGTTAGTGTTTTGAATAATAGAAGACTTTCTGACTTCAGTAACAGCCTTGCAGCTGCTGTGACTCATAATGTCTCGAGCCCAGAATAAAGATGGGTTTTCAAAAATATTTATAAGAAGATGCAGCGTATATCATCAGATATGTAGACTTTAACATAAAAAAAAGTTGTGGCCAGCTGCCAAGTCTGACTGAATGCAGATGTTGTTTGAAAAGATTTGTTTTATCACATGATCAGGATAATAGGGTGTTGTGAACTTTTTGGAATGTAGTAAAGGCTTCCACGTTAGCATAAACTAAATTTAAATTCATATTGTGCAGTCCCACAATTTCCAACCCAGATCCTTGGAAATGTATTGGGACTTCAGCTTCCAAAATTTCAGTGGCCATGCTTGCAGAGAATTGGATTGACAGTTCTTTTCTGAGATACCCAAATTGTAGGAGGCTGGTGTAGATATGCAGTCTTCTTTGTGTAGTAAAGCAAGCACTGTGTTTTAGTACATTGGTTTATGCAAAATTCAATTTTAAGACGAGAGAATTAAATCCCTTTGTGTTTTGGCAATAGATAACATCAAATTGTTTTTTCTATGCAGAATTTCTGTATTTAATAGTTTTGGAATAAAACTTTGATCGTGCATGCTGATTGTAGTGATTTAAGTGGTTTTAATATGCAAAGAGCCAATGACTTGATGACACATAATAAAATGTAATATTTTTATGTGGGTTTTTTTGTAGTTTTCTACAAGTTTTGGATTCCTGAATGGATTCTTTTTGGCACGTCACAACTGAAAATCTGTCCTTGCCCTCGTTTCTATGATTTTCCTTCAATAGCTAACAAATAGAACTTGCTATAGGAATACCGAGGGAGCATTCATAAAGCACAAGTATTATTTGTTGTTGTTAGTTGCGAAGTCGTGTCCGACCCATCGTGACCCCATGGACAATGTTCCTCCAGGCCTTCCTGTCCTCTACCATCTTCTGGAGTCCATTTAAGCCAGTGTTTCTCAACCTTGACAATTTTAAGGCATGTGGACTTCAACTCCCAGAATTCCACAGCCAGCATTGCTGGCTGTGGAATTCTGGGAGTTGAAGTCCACATGGCTTAAAATTGTCAAGGTTGAGAAACACTGATTTAAGCTCACGCCTTCTGCTTCAGTGACTCCATCCAGCCACCTCATTCTCTGTCGTCCCCTTCTTCTATTGCCCTCAATCTTTCCCAGCATTAGGCTCTTCTCCAGTGAGTCCTTCTTTCTCATTAGGTGGCCAAAGTATTTGAGTTTCAACTTCAGGATCTGGCCTTTTAAAGAGCAGTCAGGGTTGATCTCCTCTAGGACTGACTGGTTTACAAGTATTATTAGACTGCCCTATATCATACCTAGAGCCTTGATCTCATTGAACCACTTAATAATAAGCTTTCCCACCTATCATAATTAGCCATGATATATCAGCTGCTGCGAGAGCATAATACTTATACATCTGAGAAGTTTGCAAGATTCTTAAACATAGCTATGACCATTGGAAGCCACTGGATTAGCTCTATAGCCCAGTAAATCCATGTTTTTGCTTTTCCATCTAACCTCTTTCACATTTGTTGACTTCCATATGTTTGGCTCTCCCATCAATGTTTGTACAGTACCTGGATACTCTTCCCAGCATTCTTTATTCCCTGATGTTCGACATAACCACATCATATTGGCCTTTGCTGTGCATTACACACTGCTGTATATATGTTTTTATATCTTTCTCTAATTACTATATAAGTTCACTGATTTTTTACAAAAATTATATTGGACTATTGCCATCTATTAAATAAATAAGTAGATTTTCTATAGCCCAGTGGTGGTGAACCTATGGCACATGTGCCAGAGGCGACACTCAGAGCCCTGTCTGTGGGCATGCATGCCATGCCCTGGAGATGGTGAAGGACTGGCCCCCGCTGCCCTGGCCCAGCCCACCCAGTCTGCCATGACCACCACGGCCATGCCCACCTGGCGATAAATAAGTGGGTTTTGGGTTGCAGTTTGGGCACTGGGTCTCTAAAAGGTTCGCCATCACTGCTATAGCCCATGCCTTATTTTCCATGATAACAGAGTGATGCATCATAGCGAAACTGTGCCCACCTCATTGCCAGCAATGGCAAAAAATTTGCGATATATCGCGACACATCACATGACGTTGCAAATTTGATACCCCTGAAGTAGAGGATATGTTTCAAAAGCTGTTTTCTGTAGTAAGTCAATGTAGCAAGCTTATCTGATCCAGCGAACAAGTGTAAACCATGTTTGTGTTTTCAGCAACTGTTCTGTCTTGGTTTGGGGAATAGACGTCTTCCCAATGTCCAGGTTGAGCCTCAGTATGCACAGAACTAAATGCCATGCTTAATTCTGGTGTGTTTGTAAGTGAAAGTTCTCCAGAAGCTCAACCCCTTATTCTGGAATTGGCTGTTGACTTTCAGGGATGACTTAGCTGGTATAAATGCTTTGTAGACAAGATAAAAGCCAATTTCAACACAAGATTTGTTTATTGGAGTATACAGCAATCAGTGCCTATCTAAATGTCAGTGCTTCAGGGATTAATTTCTAGACTCTCTCTTTCTCTCCCCCTCCCCCCCATTCTGAATTGATATATATTTGGTTATGTTCTTTAAAGATCACAGAAGGCAACCAGGACTTGTTGACATAATTATTCACTAGTCAAATAATTTCTGCCCCCTGCTATGATAGCTTTATTCCTAAAAGTAACGGTGTCCACTGGATATCCAAGGCTAAGAATCATACTTCTGGACAGAAGATCAGATCCCTACCTTTTTTTTTTTTTTTAACTTCAGTGGGTCGCAATAGCAGGAGTGCATTTCGCTGCAATGTCAGTGCAGAAACAGGGCTAGTCTAAGTCAAATTTATGCCTGAAGTGAAAAGCTTAGATAGCAGAATTCTCACCCATGGTGGTAAAAAGTGAAAAATGGCATCCAATAAAATAAAAGATTCTATATCTAATAAGGAGAGGTGGAAACATCAAGCCAACCCATCTCACAGAATTGTTGTGGGGGAAAAAGAGGAGGAAGAAAGAGTATTATGTACGTTTGCCACCATGAGTTACTTATGAAATAGTAAAGGGGGGATTTTTTTTAAAAAAAAAAAATCTAATAAATCTAATTTAGGATTGTCTTCCCTGACTGGCAGTGTTTCTCCAAAATTCTGTCTGTCATTTTTCTCAGGCCTGTCAGGAAAGTGAACGTGGGACTTTTAGCAGATGCTCTTTCTCCCAAGGAAAGATCTTTGCTTTCTAGGAGAATTCCCTTGCTGGTTGACAGGAAGTCTTTCCTTAGGAAGTTATGAGATCACATTCACTATCCCATCCTTGCGGCAGAGAGCCAAAGGCTGATAGGCACAGGTTTGTGGGAACAATATAGATCAACAAAGATGATCAGGGGACTGGAGACTAAAACATATAAGGAAAGGCTGCTGGAATTGGGTATGTCTAGTTTAATGAAGAGAAGGACGAGGGGGGGGACATGATAGCAGTGTTCCAATATCTCAGGGGCTGCCACAAAGAAGAGGGAGTCAAGCTATTCTCCAAAGCACCTGAAGGCAGGACAAGAAGCAAGGGGTGGAAACTAATCAAGGAGAGAAGCAACCTAGAACTAAGGAGAAACGTTCTGACAGAACAATTAACTAGTGGAACAACCTGCCTCCAGAAGCGGTGAATACTCCAACACTGGAAGTTTTTGAGAAGAAACTGGACAGCCATTTGTCCACAATGGTATAGGGTTTCCTGCCTGAGCAGGGGGTTGGACTTGATGACCTTCAAGGTCCCTTCCAACTATTTATTATTATTACTGCTACTACTACTATTACTACTATTACTACTACTACTACCTACCGGTAGTTTTCCCCATTCAGCAAGGAAGGGGCTCAGCTTGACTTTCAGCTCTGCAAGTGTCTGCTTTTATGCAAGAGAATGGAATTGCTTGTCTCGGTCTTTTGAAAGAAAAGTCATTTCCTGCACTGGAGGAACTCATTATGTTAATTGCTATTTAAAATGGCTATAATTCTTCATTTCTCCAGATACACAAGGAACAAAAAAAAAGTAAGATGCAGCTCACACAAAAAGCAGTATTTCTTTGGGTGGTGGCTGCGTCCATTAATTACATTAAAATTAGAACAGTTGCAAAAATAAAATGAATGGAATCTTGCAAGATTGCCAGATCTTCTGCAAATGTATGGAAATTTATCATTTCCATCTAATCTTGAGGTTGTGTTTCTGAAATATTCTGAAAAGCTGGGAGGCTTTTGAGGTGGGGGGAGGGGTTTCTTGACCCTGGAAAATGAGCACACTAGAATTAAGTTTCATTTTAGCAGATTTGTGTTTATGATCCTATGAGAACAAATGCTAAATGGTTTAACAAACCAGTAGCAGTTCTTGGTTAGCATACAATTTAGTTCATAATGCCTGGTTTGTATATAATGAGAAAATCAGGAATTGGACAACATGAGACTGAATTCTTGCTTGTTCCTGCTTCTGGTTTTGGGTAATAGAGTTGGATATAATGGCCTCCTTTCCTTATATATAAATATGGTCATTAGTTTGTTACAAACCAAGACTACTTTAGCTTTATGTCTTTTAAATGAGGCATATCATATCTACTTTGCCAACAAACCACTAGGCAAGAAGAGTGATCTGAGATTTTTGATTCAATTTAGAAAATGTGAATTAAATAGAATGAAAGTATGTACAACATCAGATTGGCATTGGCCTGCTACTCTCAAGCAGACTCTGTTTGTATTTTTGTTAAGTTGGCAAGACTATCTCAGCTGTGCAATGTCTGTATCAGCATTTTGTTCCTGAGGCATTCCTGCAACTGTTTCCCCCCCCCCCCCAGTAAAGTTCGCCAACAATAAAACTCAGTTTGGGACGCATTCAACTCAGAAAGAATCAAAGCCTGCCAGAAAAACAAAAGACAACCTTTTAACTTAAACATGTTGACAGAATGGAATGAGATATACATCAGTTATGAAAAAAAAATAGCCTGGGTTCAGAAAAACACACAAAGTAGTATGGAATTGCATTTTGATTTTTTTTAAATACTGTCTTTTGTTCTTTTGACAGAACTACAGTACCGGTATATGTGATTTGCAGTCATAGTTGTGCTGATCATAACTCTAAAACCTAGATAGCTTGAAAAAACTTGAAGGCAAAACATTCCCTAGATAGAATGGTTGAGAATTCACTGAACCAGAGAATTAGACTGGGGGAAAAGGTGCTATTACGAGAATGGATGGCTACCATAATCCTTAGTGCTCCATTGAGCTCCCTATAATGGTGAAATTAAGACAGAAACAGTTGCTTAGTTGACTGTAATTCATCCTGTTATTGTCTACATAGTACACAGGGAGCCATTGACTTGTACACATGGTTCTATCTCTTTCCCTTCTCTTTTCTCTATTTATTTTTTTTTCTTTTGCAAAATGAAAATATGTGACAGTTTTTGCAAGAGTGTTTTTCTGATGTGCCAAGTCGCTATGAAGTAGCTTTGTGTAGCACTGGTTAACTGATAAGAACTCAAATTCATTTTGTACGCTCACAGGCAGAATGACCTTTAAACCAGCGGTCCCCAATCTTTCCAGCTTTGCGGACCGATGGGGGGGGAGAGGGGATGGTTCTCTGCAAGTGGTGGGTGTGCACATGTCCCTGCGCTCCCCTGCTGCTTGTGCAAAGGGAGCTGCACGCATGCGCATGCTCACCTGCCCTTCTGCGGCCAGATTTCAAACGGGCCACGGCTTGGGGATTGGGGACCCCTGCTTTAGCTCACTTGAACTTGTTTTGGAGGCGCTGGTCAAATTGCTGAAATAAAATATCTGAGATAGGTAGATTTGGAATTATTTGATTTTTAGTGAACCTTAGGGACTGAAGAATGGGCTGGTGCCAAGCAGTTCTGATTATGTTTCTTTCCCCCTTTTTTACTTTAGTTAAATAAAAAGAATACTTGCTTGAAGTTAGTTACAGAGATCCAACAACTCTTGAACAAAATCCCTATTTTAGTAATTTCCCCCTTCTACTTAAGCTCAATAAGAGAGTCTGTAATTTAAGAACTGTAATATTGATCTACAGTGTGCCATGTATGACAGGATATAATGCAATGTATAATTTAACATTTCTAGTATAATGTTTAAATAAAACAGCAGGTTTATGCCCTTGCTTCATCTTCTATTCTAACAAATTAATCACTTCAGGCTAATTTTATCAAAAGTGAGTGGGTTGGAAATAATGATAAATAAATAATATGTGTATGGGAAGCACTCGCATTAGATTTGGAGTGCTTGTGTTTTCCTTCACTTGTGCTGAAAGAAATATATGATTGGGAATATCATTGTTAGAACTAAATTCTCTAAAGTTGTTTTACTTTGGTCTTATATATTGGGGTTCTCTTTTTTTGACTGTCCAAAACTAGAAGTAACAAGGATCTCCCAGATTAGTGCATTTGAAAATAACCAAGCTCAGCAAGCACCAAGAACTCCACAATTCCCTACGCCCGGTGAGAGCGCACAGGGTCGGCCTCCTCCGGGTCCCGTCAGCGAAACAATGTCGTCTGGCGGGCCCTAGGGGGAGGGCTTTCTCTGTTGTGGCGCCCGCCCTCTGGAACCAACTGCCCCCTGAAGTCCGCGTTTCCCCGACTCTCCCGGCCTTCCGGAAAAATTTAAAAACTCATCTTTGCCGGCAGGCCTGGGGATGATTGTAGTTGATTGTTGTATTGAATGTGTGTTTTTTATTGACTTTTTAGATAGTTTTGTTTGGGTTTTTTATATTGTACTTTTTTGTTGTTTATATGTTGTTAGCCGCTCCGAGTCTCCGGAAAGGAGCGGCATACAAACCCAAATAAAATAAATAAAATAAATTCAACCCTGGGCTACAAATATTCTCTTTTGCTAAAAACAATCTGTTAAATCAGAGTCAACCTATTTGCTCACTGAGATTGTCTGTCTCCATTGATGTATTTTGATGGGATAGCATTCCCCCTGAAGGAATATGTCCATGACTTTGGGTCCTCCTGACTTTGTAGTGAAATAGCAGATAGAGGTACTGGCTGTTGTGTCAGTTATAGCCCAGCTTGACACATGCCGATCTTGCTACAGCCTTTCTCATCATTATTTATTGCAATGCACCCCATGTGGAGTTGTCTTTAAAGACCACTCAGAAGCTGCAGTTCAGAGTGCAGTGGCCCCTTTTTAGCTAGCATTTGCCAGTAAGACCACATGGCACCTGTGTTGCGGGCACTGCATTGGTTACCAGTAGGTTTCCAAATACACTTTAAAGAACTGATGCTGGCCTATGAAGCAGGGGGACCCAACCCCTGGTCCATGGACTGACACCGGCTTGTGGCATACCAGAAACCAGTCCACGTAAAAAAGCGAAGCCCCATCCATGGGATGCAGGCAGCACACAAAACCATGCCCCCTCAGGTCTGCAAAAAAACTTTTCTCCATGGAACCGGTCTCTGGTACCCAAAAAGTTGGGGGCTGCTGTCATAAAGCCCTTTCATACCTTGGTGCCAAGCAACCCAGAGGACACACGTCTCCATTAGAATCAATTGGACCAATTCAGTCCAGCTGAGATAAGTGAGCGATATCCCCCACTTTAGGATGGCGAAGAAACCTGTGTCTCGGAGATGCACTGGAATAGCCTCCCAGTAGGAATAAAGTTGTCTCCCATTTCAGTTTCTTTCTGGAAGCAGCTCGAAATGGAAGCTCTTCCAGAGGGCATTTGGTGATGTCACTTTGGCAGAGGTTTATTGATTGGTCCGTTTTTGTGTTTATATATGTCTTTTATTTTATGTTTTTGCTTTAATCCGAACGGACATTTTAGTTGTAATTGGGCATTCTATATCTGTTCATTTCTGGCAGCCCTTTGGGATTGGAGTGGGGTATAATAAATAATTATTTGTAGTAAAATATATATTATGTAGAACTTGGGGAGAGGGATGGGTGAGAGAGGGAATCCTCCTCTAGCACAGGGCTTTTCAACCAGTGGTATGGGTTCCACCTGTGGTTCATTGGCACCTAGCAGGTGGTACGCGACCATCCTAGAAAAGTGGTAGCGGGGAGGGGAATGAGCTGAACCGGTGGCAGCACTGCAAAGCCTGAGCGAGAGATGGCTGGAGCTGCAGGGGTGTCCGGGCTCAGCGGAAGCGCCAGGATCAGCGCCAGGCTCCAGCTGGAGCTCGGTGCTGATCCTGGTGCTTCTGCTAAGCCCTGAAGAAGTACCAATCAGCTGGAAAGCAGCACTGATCCTGTCGCTTCTGCTGAGCCCAGAAGAAGCACCAATCAGCTGGAATGTTGCAGCATCTCCAGGGTCTTGTGATTTACATTCAGATGCTTGGCAACTGATTCATATTTATGATGGTCACAGTGTCCCAGGGTCATGTGAAGTGACCAAAACCTGCTGCAACCACCCAGCAGACGGGGGGAATAAAAACCAAACACCCCCCACCCCACCCCCACTGCCAATCCTCAACAGAAATGCTCACAACAATGAAAACCTTGGGTAGGCAGGTGTCTTGCTCGGCTGTGGCTTGGGGGGCACTTTTTTCAGTGCCATTGTAACTTTGAACAGTCACTAAGCGAACTGTTGTAAGTCGAGGACTACCTGTACTTTATCACTTTTTTGGGGGGGTCATCAAGTTTTTGACACCTTGCTAGGTGACTGGTGGTACTCGGATGTTGCCATATCCTAAAAGTGGTACAATGGATGAAAAGGTTGAAAAGCCCTGGTCTAGCACAAGTTTCTCATTTAATTTTATCTCAGCATAAAGGAATCTTGGCTTCCTCCTTGGACCTGCAATTCATTATCCATTAATGGAAGATTGTTGATGAATTTCAGCTCAATAATATGTTAGTGCTTTATTGAATGTGGACTAGAGGGGATGTGGGTGGGTTTAAAATGAGTGCACCTTGCTTTATTCCTTTAATGCATTTTAGAATTCCCTCTACCAGGTTTGATTTGATATTACTTGTTTTATATTTTTGACTTTCTTAGCAAGTTTGGTGTTGGCCATTGCCTGGTCTGCTGCTGAGTAATGTTTCTGCAAAACCCACCATTCATTCCATTGGGTATTGCCTTATTTCTCATTTTAGGGCACTGTATTCATTTCTAGATAGAAATAATTGCATTTGTCAATATAACTGCTCATCAGTTATGAGGTTGGGAAGGAATTAGGATGAAGCTTCTGCTCCTCAAAATGTTTAGCCTTCAACTCTCCCCCCTTCAGATATTTTCACTGTGCCTACCAAGCTAAGCTTATATATATTGTTTGTCAGTTACAACTATTTCTTTTCTTTGTAGGAAATAGTTCCTGAAGATGGAGGACGGGAAGCCTGTTTGGGCTCCACACCCAGCTGATGGGTTTCAGATGGGGAGCATTGTGGATATCGGACCTGACAGCTTAACTATTGAACCTGTAAATCAAAAAGGCAAGGTAGGTTTCTTCAAAATGAGTTCTTGTAGAAATTGTTTTACTGAAAGAGAAGATCTTTGCAGGGAAACTAATACAAACTAAACTTAAAGAGAAGAGGAGGAAAGAATAAAAAGTGCAAGAAAAAATGAGAATATATCACACACACACACACACACACACACTCATACAGAGGTGGCTTCCAACCTTCATCACAATAAGTATAAACAAATCTAGGCTCTTCAGCCTCTATAAACAAATGAACAAATATTGCTTCGTCCCATAACCCATCCCTTGTCTATCGACAAATGCATTAATTCTTCTTTGTACCATTGCATAAATTTCTTCAAGGCTATAATAAGCCACTTTTGTTTAATAGTGATTAAACATTTTATAGAGCCAGTTTGATGTAGTGGTTAAACCCCAGGTGTCACACTCGATGTCACATGATGTATCGTGACGTATCGTGACTTTTTTGCCTTTCCGGAGCCGGGGTGGGCGTGGCCTGTGAATGACGCATCTGGCCCGTGGGCCACCAGCTTGACACCCCTAGGTTAAACCATCAGGCTAGAAACTGGGAGTCTGTGAGTTCTAGTCCCACTTTGGGCACAAAGCCAGCAGGGTGACCTTGGGTCAATCACTTTCTCTCAGTCCTAGGAAGGAGGTGGGGTAAACGACTTCTGTAAATCCTTGCCTAGAAAATTGCAGAGACTTCTCCCAAGATTCTTCAAGAATCAGATACGATCAATTTTTTTTACATTTAATACCATAGATATAAATGTAGATGCAGATCTGTGCTCAAGACATTTAAAATGAACAAAGAACAAAATGATCATCGCAATATAGCATGTTTGAGATTTTGCTATTTTACTTTGTTACAATATAAAGGATTGCATGCCTTAATATTTTTTCCTTCTGAAAAAAAAAGTTTCTAAATGTTAATGTCAATCTTATCTTCTCCACCCAAGAAAAAGAGAAGAATAAAGTTTTTACTGAAAACATAACAGTATGCACGTTCATTTAAAAAAAAAATTTTTTTTTTTTTGAAAATTTAAGAATACAGAGGAAATCTCTGTGGAGATTCTCAGTCATCCAGAACTGCTGAAGCTTCTTGGATGAGAAGCGAAATGTTTTCCTCAAGGAAAAAACAGCCCAGTTGCCTTTTGAAAAAGAACCTTTGAGTTAAAAATACAGGATTCCCCATTAATCCTGTATTTAATGTAGTGGTCAATTCCAAATCTTGGTTTTTAAAAAATATTGAGTTTAAATAGGCTATTATTCTCTCTTTTAAAAAAATTAAAACATTTATACCTTATCTTACCCTCTGAAGAATTCATGGGTAAGTTGAAGATGTACAGACGAGATAACAGAAATTTTGTTACGCAAACAAAAGCATCTGCTTAACACTGAATGTTGCCCATTAAATGTTGTTTTAAGGCAGTGGTGGCGAGCCTATGGCACGCGTGCCAGAGATAGCACTCAGAGCCCTCTCTGTGGGCACGCGCGCCATTGCCCCAGCCCTGCCTTCCCCTGTGGCCCCTTCCTCACCAACAGCCCCCCCCAGAGGTGAGTCGCCCCCGGGCACGGCCCGCACAGAGCAGTGCAGCCAAGAACATGGCACCAGGCAGCAGGGACAAGACTTCGCCCCCCGACACTCCATCATGCACAAATGATGCTTGCGGGGTGCAGGCGGAGGTCATGGCTGCCATGGCGCTGCAGGGCCACCTGGGCGATCTGCAGTGTTCCGTGGAGACGGTAGATGGCCCTGCGGGCGAGGGATGGAGCGGGAGCTATGGGGACGGAGCAGGTGGGGCGGATAGGGGGCCAGCGGGGTGGTTTTTGGGCACTTGGTGTCTGAAAGGTTCACCATCACTGTCTTAAGGGCTGATATTCCATGACTGGGTTTCTTTTTTTTATGTTTTGAAGCATTTGTGCAACAATAAAACAACTTGTTCGAGAAACTTAAAGTATCAGTGAGCAGACAAAATGAAACTATTAGTATCCTTTTTAGTAGAAAATGAAAAATAATATGATCAACTCATAGTGCAATTCATTCTACTAAAAGTATCAGTATTGTGACAGAAATAGGCTTGAAAATGTATTGGGTTATAAGCACTAAGCATAATAGGCTCATTAAGTGTTTTTTAAATAAAAATAATGGCCTCCCTAAGTTTGTGTGATTTGTTCTTGAGTTGCAACATGGTTGCAAACGTTAGAAAACTGAACAGGTTATGCATTTATCATGGTTGTGATTTATTTTGGTATTTTAAGTAATTCAGTGTCCAAAATCAAGGGGGTTTCTCTATCAAATAAGATTTTAAGTTGTCACAGTAGATATAGTTTATAAGGACTTATTGTTATTCTTGTGGCTAACTGTAACCAGCACATTGTGTAATCACATTAATTTATGCATAGAATCCTTTGGGAAGCTGAAAATAAATGTGTGATTGTGACTGAAAACTGAAGCCATGCTTTGTTCATTTGTTTTTTTTTCCTTTCTTTATATTATGATACCACATTTTGCCTTCCATTCCCCTCAGTAATGCTGTGGATGGCATGAAAATAATTGAATGTTCAGAGTTGTCACAAGAGCTCTAGACCAGCATTTCCTGACCTGATATATTCCAGATATATTGTGAATGCAACTTCTTAAAAGCTCTGGAGAATCTGAGTTAAGGAAGTTTGTTACATATGTTACTGAGGGAATTGTAAATTAGACTGCTATTTTCATCTACATATGATCATCTAGATCAGCATTCTCAACCTATGGGTCGCGATCCCATTTGGGGTCGAACGACCGTTTCGCGGGGGTCGCCGGACACCGTGGTCCGCCATTTTGGTTTTTTTGTTTTTTGTTTTTTGTTGCGCGCGCGCCGCACATGTGCGGTTCGGGCCGTCGCGGGTGCGTGCCGCGCATGCGCGGATCGGCCCGTCGCGCGTGCGCGCCGCGCATGCGCGGATCGGCCCGTCGCGGTCCACCATTTTGTTTTTTTTTCACCACATGCGCATCGCGCTTGCGCGGATCGGGCCGTCGCACGCGCACCAGGCATGCGCGGATTGGCCCTTCGCGGTCCGCCATTTTGTTTTTTTTGTTTGTTTTTTTCATCGCGGGCGCGCCGCGCATGTGCGGTTCGGGCTGTCGCGCGCGCGTGCCACGCATGCGCGGATTGGCCCGTCGCATCTGCCATTTTGTTTTTGGGTATTTTTTTCCGTCGCGCGCCGCGCATGCGCGGATCAGGCCGTCGTGCGTGCGCCACGCATGTGCGGATCGGGCCGTTGCGGTCCGCCATTTTGTTTTTTTTGGTTTTTTGGTTTTTTCGTCGTGGGCGTGCCGTGCATACACGGTTCGGCCCGTCGCACGCACGCGCCGCGCATGCGCGGATCGGCCTGTCGTGCTCCGCCATTTTTTCCGTCGCACACGCTGCGCATGTGCGGATCGGCCCGGTGCCGCACATGGGCGGGGCAAGTGGGGTCTTAACCTGAAAAAGGTTGAGAACCACTGATCTAGATACCAGAATGACATGTAGCCTGGTCCAAACCTAGGTGGACCTACTAAACGGTTACTTCTTTATGCTTTGTGAGAGTAGACTAGTTAGTAATTTGGAGAGCTGGTCTCTTCTGTGAGAAGTTCTGTGGAGGAGAGCTGTATTCTATGATGAAATTAAGTAGAAAAAAAATCCATGGACTTAATATACAAATCTAGGCTTCTTTAGAAGAAAGTGTTCCTTTTTGAATCTGTAAGAAAGAGCTTAAAATAAATACAGTTTAAAACTAATGCTCAAATTTTTCAACCTGATGAAATAGAGGGAATTTTAATATGGAGGTCAAGAGGTGATGTTACAGGCTTCCTCTCTGAGGAAAGTCTAGTGTTTCTCTAAGGAAGTAATCTCAACTATGGAGAAAGAAGGTGATCTTCTTACTTCTAAGTAAGTTTACTTAGAAGTAATGCAGCACTATGTAAAACCATTCTTTTTCCAAGAAAGTCTCAGAGTATTATAATTCTATTAATTTATTTTAATAAATACGAAGACATTCAGTAGACATTCTCGTCAAGCTTTGTTTGATAATATATGACAGATATTAGGGAAGAATTCTTTGGATTTTGGAGATTTTTGAAATTAGTAAATTTATAATGTACTTTAAAATAAAGCATTGATATGTATGCTTAAGACGTTATTCAAAGTATGAAAAAGTAACATAAGACACAAAGAATATACAAGAATACTAAAGAGCATAACGTAACAAAGACTACTGAATAATATTGAAGAATAAAAGAAAGACCTTAGGCCCTTCAGCTAGTCAGGAAACTCTGACTGGCTTCTGACTAGCTTCTGTAAATTCAAAATCATAATTGTTTTCAGGGTCCTCATTCCACTTGATTTTGCCAAGGACAAGGAAGACAAATTTATCTTATCTTGTTCCTGGAATGGTCTGCCTATTCCTACCAAGGATAGAGCATCCCAAGGTTAAGGAGTATTTATTTATACCAGGTGGCTATGAGACTATCACAAGGTTTTAGGCTGAAGATGAGAAGGATTAGCTTATTGTAAACCTGTGTCCTGAACCAAGAGAAGCCAAAACAAAGTATAACCTTTTGGTGGGTAAAATAAATACTTGCTTAGTTCCGCATTACATACTCAGCTATTATATAGCAATATAAAGTTTATTCATTTATTTATTAATCAAATGTATGTGGTTGCCCATCACACAAGGGGCTACTCTGGGCGGCATATAACAATCAAATAAAACAGCAAATATATAAAAATAATCATTATAAAAACATAAGCATGATTAACATTAGAATATTATTAAAAATTTAAAATGTACAAACGACATGAGAAACTGAATATATCAGCCAAAGTGGAGCCATCTAAGCATGTCATCACTTTTCTAGGACCCCTAGGCCTGGTGACATAATTAGGTCTTGGGGGACTTCTGTATGATTAACGGGGATGGTGCTAACCTGTCTTTGGGAGGAGGAGAATGTTCCATAACACAGGCACCATGATAGAGAAGGCCCGCCTCTTGGGACCCACCAAATGTAAATCCCTCACAGATGGTATCCACAACATGTCTTTTCTGCTAGATCTAATGGGATGTAATTGGAGCTGATGTAATTGGGGAGAGGTGGTCCCTCAGACAACCTGGTTCTATGCCACGAAACACCTTGAATCTGACCCAGAAGCAGACTGGTAGCTAATGAAACTCGTGGACGAGAGGTGTCATATGTGCTCTTCTAGAAAGCAGCTGCATTTTGCACCAGATGAATCTTCCGTATATTTTTCAAGGGCAGCCTTGTGTACAGTGCATTATAGTAGTCCAATTTGGAGGTGACTAAGGCAAGAGTGATCAGAGCCTCCCAATCCAGGAACGAGCACAGTTGGCATACCACACGAAGCTGTGCCGTGGCCCTCCCAGCCAAGACTGCCTGTTGAGTAGGAGTCGTAAGTCTAGAAGGACCCCCAGATTGTACACTCGGTCTTTGTAAGAGAAAACTGAGAGGCAGAGTGGTGCAGGGGTTAAAACCCAGGTTCAAGTTCGCTGGCTTCCTCTCACCCCAGCCTACAGCCTAGATTGCTGCTATGGGAAATGTTTGCAGGAGGGAGTGCTATTTATACTACCTTGACCTCCTGAGGGAAAAAGTGAGATATAAATCAAATAAATATTCCCAATACAGGAGTCCTTATGTCCTAATGCTGGTTATAATTGTAAAATTTCCTGATTTAAAAGAGAAGCCTAAAATAACAGATGAGGCTGCTTTTGGCTCATGAATTTTGCACATGCTTGTTTGGATCAGATCTGGAATCTCATCTGCACAAGCCGCTTCAAATTTCTTCCAATGGAAGGTGATATCACTTTTTACAAAAGATCGTTGTCCCCAGTGTAGAGAATGGTAGGCAGCTGTTTGAATTCAGGAGCTGACCAAGGATTACTTGGGTTCGGGTTCAAGGAGGGTAAATTATCCTATAAGGCACTGAGTAGGACAGCGATTTCCTGGAGCTGCAGCTTTCTGCATCGTACAGAAGAGAGAGACTAATGAGAATTAGGTTTAGTTTTTTCAGGCAAGAGAAGGGACTGTTCCTGGATGGGGAACAGCTGCTGGGAGTACGTCAAAGTTTTAAAATCTGAATTAGCTGCACAGGTTTATATTATCCTTTCCATTGGTTCCCATCTTATAAATAGTGGTAAACTCTCATGAAACCTCACAGTTAGACAGATCTCTGAATTCCACAAAGAGGGAAATTGAGATAGGTTCTCTGCACCTGATTATAATAGCCAGGAAATCAAGACAGGGTCATTTGGTTCTCCTGGTTTAATAAGGACTAGAGAAATGTGGCACTTTTCAGATTCTTAGCAGGGTGGATGAGAACTGAGGGGTGCAAAGGGTATTCAGAGTCCCAGGAATCTCTACTTTCAGATAATTTCTCTGTATAATTTCTCGGGGTAAGTTATCAATATGCTGATGATACCCAGCTTTATATCTCTACCCCGTGTCACTACAGCGAAGCAGTGGAAGTGATGAACCGGTGCCTGGAGGCTGTTGAGGTCTGGATGGGTGCCAACAGGCTCAGACTCAATCCCGACAAGACGAAGTGGCTATGGGCGCTGCCTCCCAAGGGCAATTCTAACTGTCCATCCATTACCCTGGGGGGAGAAGTTTTGTCCCCCTCGGAGAGGGTTCTCAACCTGGGTGTTCTCCTTGATCCACAGCTAAGTTTGGAACATCATCTTTAGGCTGTGGCGAGGGGAGCATTCGCCCAGGTTTACCTGGTGCGCCAGTTGCGGCCCTATTTGGACCGGGAGTCACTCCTCACAGTCACCCATGCCCTTGTCACCTCGAGATTCGACTACTGTAATGCTCTCTACATGGGGCAGCCTTTGAAGAATGTCCGGAGACTGCAAGTAGTCCAGAATGCGGCCGCGCAAGCTGTCTTGGGTTTTCCAAGACATGCTCATATTACCCCAGCTCTCCGCAAGCTGCACTGGGTACCTATTGGTCTCCGAACACAATTCAAAGTGTTGGTTATGACCTATAAAGCCCTTTATGGCAATGGACCAGGATACTTGCGGGACCGTCTTCTGCCTCATGAATCCCAGCGACCGGTTAGGGCGCATAGTCTTGGCCTCCTACGAGTCCTGTCCATTAGACAATGTCATCTGGCGGGACCTAGGGCAAGGGCCTTCTCCGTTGCTGCCCCAGCCCTCTGGAACCAGCTTCCCTCAGGTTCGTACTGCTTCCTCCCTCCTAGCTTTCCAGAAAGCGCTGAAGACACATCTATGCCGGCAGGCTTGGGGCATATGAGCTGTGCTCTGCCCCTCAGCCCTAAGAGTGTCCTGCCATCACCGGCTATGAGCTGAATGTGTTTGTATGTTGTGTGAATGGAATTAATTTTTTAAATTTTTAAATTAATTGTGTTTTTGAATTGTTTTGTTGTTGTGAGCCGCCCCGGGTCTTGGGAGAGGGGCGGCATATAAATTATATATATATATATATATATATATATATATATATATATATATATATATATATATATATATATATATATATATATATATATATATATATATATATATATATATATATATATATATATATATATATATATATATATATATATATATATATATATATATATATATATATATATATATATATATATATATATATATATATATTCTGCATCAGTAATGATATAACTACTTTATTTGTACTTTTAAAATACATACGTACATAGTACATGCTGTGCCAATTTGGCCACATTTACAAAAGTAAGGGTATAAGAGACTAACACCAAATGTTGTATGCCTATGTTATATGATGAAAGCCTCTTAATATGATCTTATACTTAATGTTGTTTGCTTTAATATTGATAGAGTGGATTGAATTTCTATCTCAGGTTATGAAACTTCTACCTCAGGATCTTTGGTTAGGGACTATAAAAGATTGCACTATTACTGAGACGAAGTTAATTCAGAAGCGTGAATGAACAATATGTGATAGACTAGATATAGTAGATAAACCATATACCTCAGGTTATTAAACTTTTACCTCAGGATTTTTGGCTAGGGGTCATAAAAGATTGTACTAAAACTTTGATGAATAATATGTGATAGACTAGAAACTGTGGATAGACTATAGAAAAGAGAAACACCAATCAAATAAATTGTAACAGGCGTTTAGTTGAGGCTTGATGTGAGGAGTGAAAAATGTTTACCGAACCAGACGTTTATAAAGATCAATACTTAGTGATGTATATCAGGTGCTATGATGATTGATGCATACTATGATTTTATGTTCAATGCTGATTGTATGAATGTAGATAGACCATATACAAGAGCTGTATTTTTAGGCCTTATGAAGACAGCTTATTAATATGAGCCCAGATTTAATGTTGATTGCTTTAATATTGGGAAAGCGTACTGAATTTCTACCTCAGGATACTGAATTTCTACCTCAGGATCTTTTGTTAGGGATCATAGGGGATTGCACCACTACCGAGACGAATATACTTCTGAAGCTCGAATGAACAATAGGTGATAGACTAGAAACAGCAGATAGACCATAAATAGGAGAAACACCAATCAGATAAAATGTACCAGGCGTATAGTTGAGGCTTGACGTGAGGAGTGAGGAATGTTTACTAAACCAGACGTTCACAAAAACTGATCCTTAGAGTTGTATTGCAGGATATATGATGATTGTTTTTTAATATGAACTTATGTCTAATGTTGATGGTTTTAATAAAATAATTTTTAATAAAAAAAAAGTAAGGGTATAAGGTCTAGTGGTGAAGGCATCAACTAGAAACAGAGAAACTCCTTAGGCATGAAAACCAGCTTGGGCCAGTGACTTTCTTTCAGCCAACCCACCTCATAGGGTTGTTGTCGAGGGAAAAATAGAAGGATTTCTGCCTTGAGTTACTTATTAAAAAACAATAAATGTGAAATAATGTATAAATAAAAGAATCTTACATTGTTCCTCAGACTTTTATCTAAGATCAAGGGGAGTGACTGGATCAGATAGCATTTTTAACTTGCCAAAAGCTTGAAATTCTGACTGGAACATTTGTCTCCAATCAGCTAATCTTAAATATACTACTGATTTGGACTCTTGGTGAAGCCTTGGAGCAGTTAAGTACGAGTTAAAAATAGTATTGTTGAGTGAGAATACAGTCAAAGCTCGGTTGGTACTCAGTAGTGATTTATGTGGTAAGTTTCAGAGGTTTGTGCAATACTGTGTGCCAGTATTTATAGTTGCAGCAAGTGGTATTACTTGCCTGATTTTCTGGGCTTGAAGGTTGAGCCTAGCTATACTTGGATGGGAGACCACAAGGAAATCCTAGGGCAGTGGGTTCAACTGAGAAATGAATTATCTTTGTAGAAGAAGTCGTTGGCCAACCAATTTGTATTATCATCAAAAAACATACATGGAAACGTTCAGATGATCACCAGGAGTCAAGTGCAGCTCAGGGACTTTTTCTTTTATTTGTTACTTAAGGTGATTTGCCAAACTTCATCAAGCAGCAAAGTACTTTCTCTTGATCATAAATGCAGTGTTCCATATACTTGCCATCTCATACTTTTATATTTCACTTGCAACTCCTGAAAATGCGTGGTTGCATTTCCTGCATTAGAGCCATGGTGGCGTAGTGGTTATAGAGCTGTATTGCAGTCTACTTCTGCCGACTGCCAGGAGTTCGATCCTCATCGGCTCAAGGTTGACTCAGCCTTCCATCCCTTTCCGAGGTTGGTAAAATGAGGACCCAGATTGTTGAGGGCAACAGGCTGACTCTCTAAACCGCGGTATATAAGTCTTAAATGCTATTACTATTGCTATATCCTTGCAGGAAAACTGAGCTATTGTGCATGAAACGTCCCTTCCTGCGGATTTACGTGAAGGTCGTTGCTTATGTGTTACTTCCAGTAAGAAAGTGTTCTTCAATTTCTCACAGAAACCAATGACTTATATCTCCTTTTCTTTGCCAGACTTTTTTTGCTGCTATCAACCAAGTCTTTCCTGCAGAGGAGGACAGTAAGAAGAATGTGGAGGATAATTGTAAGTGAGCCATGTAAACATTATGTGAGGTGGCAGGGGCTCTGTGGAGATTGAGGCTACCAAAAGCGCAGCTGCTTTCCTGAACCTGGGTCCTTCGCAAATGAATGAGTGTTGCTGGGGGAATGTTTTTCAGATGGGAACCCCTGGGTGATTTGTTTGGCCTTCTGTGTATTTAGAGCAGGGGTCCTCAAACTCGGCCACTTTAAGATTTGTGGACTTCAACTCCCAGAATTCCCCAGCCAGCCATGGCTGGCTGGGGAATTCTGGGAATTGAAGACCACAAGTCTTAAAGTGGCCAAGTTTGAGGACTCCTGATTTAGAGGATGCCATTTGAAACAGGCCAAGTCTGAATGAAGAATGTTACTGAAGTGGTGGCAGGAGTAGCATTGTTGGATTAACCTTAACTATGACTAGAGCCAGTTTGGTATAGTCATTGAGCTGTGGTGGCACGGTGCAGTACTGCAGGCTAACTCACTGCTCACTCCAGGAGTTCGATTCTGAACAGCTCAAGGTTGACTCAACCTTCCATCCTTCCGAGATCAGTAAAATAGGACCCAGATAATTGGGGACAATATGCTGACTCTGCAAACCACTTAGAGAGGGCTGTAGCAGTATATAAGTCTAAGTGCTATTGCTATCAGGGACACCATTTGTCCTAGTCCTGCTTTAGGCACAAAGCCAGCTGAGTGACCTTGGGCCAGTCGCTTTCTCTCAGCCTTAGTAAAGGAGGCAAGGGCAAATCACTTCTGAAAAACGAAAAAAAAATCTTGCTAGGAAAACTTCAGAGATTTGTTCAGGAGTCTCCCAGAATTGGATACGATTGAACAGGGAAAAAAAATATGACTCTGGATTTTTTTCTATAATTCTCTAGCCCTGTCATAGATCCTGAGCCCTTATGTCACCTCCTCTAAGTCTGCCACAAATTTCTTTCAGGAAAAGTGGTAGGATATATGGTACTTACGAAACTATTGTTGTGCTTTCATTGTAGGTTCGCTAATGTATTTAAATGAAGCTACCCTCTTACATAATATAAGAGTTCGCTACAGCAAGGATAGAATTTATGTAAGTATCACCTTAGCTTGTGAAAAATATGGGTGGGGTTTTTTTTGTCACAAAGTGAAATATGAAATATGTATTCTTTATTTGGTCAATGACCAGTGAAAATTTTTTAAAAATACAGCACCAAAATGGACTCAGATAGATGAGGTAAAATACTAGCATAACAAAAATAAAATAACATAAAAATGTGACACACACTACCATATTGGTGCATTAATTACCTGTGCAGGTGTAAATCTAAAATATTACAGTTTACAAAGTAAAATATATCGTCTAAAAACAAAATGGCTAGGATGCGTTAAACCTAAAATGATAAAACAGAAGTGACTATTTCTATAACCAGTTATGCCTTATTTTCGGTGGCAACACAGAATTTGACTACTGCGCAAGTGATAAAAGATTGTGAATCTTCTAGGAGTTGGTTCACCTAGAAATTGTCTGGTCTCCCTGGAAATGTTCATAGTAGAAGTAGAATATAAGCAGATCTGACATCCCTGTAGAATTTACAGGGCAAATACATGCAAAATGGCTTTGATCTCTTTTGCTGCCTCATGAGCAGGTGGTATGAACTTTAGACTAGAGTATCTGCCTTGCAGTAGTGCGAATGAAAAGATATTATGCCTGCTTTGAAAAATCAGCTTAGGGAAAGTTAGATTTTGTGGATATCTTCCTGTTTCCCAAGTGCTCTTATTTATTCAATTTCACCATGTTAGGGCAGCCTATTAGCATCAGTCTGAAACTCCATATCCTCTTTATTTTTTGGCTGAGCAGTTGTTTGGTGTGATCATATCCTAAAGAAATTAGGAATGAAAGCCCATATAACATCTAATCCTGCTCTACAGCCTGTTTCCAGGGAGAAGGAAAATCATCTATTAAAACTAGTGTCAATTCAGCTGGAAGATTTGGATTTTCAGCCAGTAATGTATCCTCTTCCTCCAAGTGCTTATCTGTTGTAGCCATTCCTGTCAAAAGCCTTAATTGGGCATTTGCTGTCCTTGGGCCAGTGATTTGGCTGCGAGTGTTTTAATACTGCAGGGATTCATTGTCCTGCACCAAGTATAAAAGAAGTGCTTCATTGCCCTTTTAGACAATTAGCTTCACTATGTGATTCTGGTATATGTTTCAAGTGCCTTTAGAGTGGAAAACCTCTCCAAGGTGTTTCAATACCAATACGGTATCTCAATACAGTTTCCTGCTCTGATTTTTGTCTTTCTATTCTCCAGGCCAGGGGTCTTCAAACTTGGCCCTTTTATGACTTGTGGACTTCAACTCCCAGAATTCCTCAGCCAGGCATGCCGGCTGAGGAATTCTGGGAGTTGAAGTCCACAAGTCATAAAAGGGCCAAGTTTGAAGATCCCTGCTCCAGGCTGTTGGGTGCCTCTCTTAGCAAAGACCAGAATTTTAGATTTTTCAAAAATGGGAACCAGGTGAACTGTAGTACCAAAGTATTATTGTTATAGCTCTTTCCAGCCTTAGGGGGAATTGTGAAATCATAGTGGCATAATCAGTGTAGAGGAGTATAGGATTATTAAGAAGGTCCACCACTGAATTGATGTACAATTTGAAAAAAGAGGGGAAAAGAATATGTCTCTGTTGGAGTCCTTTCTGAACTACTGTGCTAGAGAAGGGACCCTTGGGGATTGTATTTCATTCTTAAGATAGTGTTGGAGTATAATTTCTGTATTAGAAAGAGCTGGTGCCTATCAACAGTTCGCCCCTCCCCCCCCAAAGGCTATTCCTGGAAGTTGTGTCTAAGGCATGTTTAAAATCTAGAAAGGCCACAAAGAGGAAGGATTTCTTTTTTTGAGTATATCTTTGTGCAAGATGGTAGAGCACCAGAATGTGGTCTGTTGTTGACCTCCCTTCTCTGAAATCCTTGCCTGCTCATCTTGGATTATGCCCCATTAGCATATAATTTGCTAACCACATTCAAAAGGCTGATTGGCCTACATAATTGCATGAATCATTCTTATTGTTCTTATTATAAATTGGGCCAATTATTCCCAGGCCCCAATGTTTTGGAACATAGCTAGTCTTATCTATGAATATAAACACAGATGCTGATCTATGAATGTAAACACGGAGGCTAGTAGAGACACCCACCAGCTGGGAATCTGGTTTTATTATGGAATCATTACAGACAGAATATAATCAACACTTGGACCCTTATGTTCTTAAGGGATGAGTTAAGGGTTACTTCTTGTGCAGAGCTGGGGGCCAATTTTAAACTTGTCAGGTCGATTTCATTCTCATTTATATTACTAGCAAGGATCATGTACAACCTTCTGAAATATTCCACCCAAGCTTGAATTGACTGGGGAGATGAGCTGGGCTGGGCTACTGGTTTTCCTAGTCCTCGCTCAGGTAGTTTGCCAGAAGAGGGAAGAATCTTTCTTCCTGAGTGATTGAATTAGCTTCTGCCAGGTCTCCTTTGTTGCTAGTTTTTACCTATAGGATGGGCTAATAGACTAACTCAGGGGTAGGCAACCCTGGCTCTTTTATGACTCGTGGACTTCAACTCCCAGAATTCCTGAGCCAGCATATGCTGGCTCAGGAATTCTGGGAGTTGAAGTCCACGAGTCATAAAAGAGCCAAGGTTGCGTACCCCTGGACTAACTAGACTAAACTATCAAGACTTTAAGTTACTCTTTCTGTACTATACGATATGCTTTATGACATGATCTTTTCAACTGTGCACAATCCTGATAGCAAACCATTTTTATTTGTTACACCCAGTTACTAGAGTGTCACATTGTTTTCTTTGGCAAAAGCAGATTTCACATTAAAAATTAACAGAACGTACAAGTATGGTTTTTGAGACTTGTTCTCTAGCAGCTATACACAGATTTCTAAGGTTTCTGAGGCTGCTAGCTACTTAGTGACCACTTTTGTGTTACTTTCCTTCCATCCATTGTCACAAAACAATTTGGGGGAAAAATTTACTTCGAACATTCATTTGGTAAATGGAAGTAATTCATTTTTTAAAAAAACCTATGTCGTTGCTTGATTGATTAAGAAATAGGACAGCTGTATAACCACTAAACTGATTTTTCAATCTAGCCTTCAGTTTTTATTAAATACACCTACTCAAATTGCGCATGCACATAAGGCATAACTCATCCTTACATGCAATTCTTTTAGAGGCACAGTCCATTAAAAAGCAAAAGATGCATGCTTGTTTTCCCCTCTGTTAAATGAAGAATCCCATATCACCTCTGATACTTCCCAGCTCAAACAGCCAGCTTAATATTTTATGGGGCTATTAGATTGCCTGATCATATGTAACAAATTCTGTCTAAATTACACACGGTCCCTGCATCTGCTTTGACAAATGCCAGCTGGGAAATAGAACAAGGAAACTTCTAAAAGATGTCAGAAGCAGGGATACATTTATGCTAAAATTTGTTTTTTCTAATCCTGCCTCTTAAATTCTGACTTACCATTATGTTTGCATAGGCCCATTACTCTGGGTTCTTTTTCATTGTTGTTGTTTTTGTAAAGAAAAATAAGTCAGTGTATAATATGTGTGATTTTGTGTTGATCATAATTTTAAGTTACATGCAATAATAGTTCATCCTTGAAAAATGAGCAGAAGTGCTAAAGATTCTTTGTGTGAAAATAATTTTGCTACTAATTAATTTGTAATCGATTTACCTGTATGGTACTCAGTGCTTTTTTTGTAAAGAAAAAAAAAGGTGCCAGAACTCACACATGTCATACAACCCGCCTTGCCTACCCTACAAGGTTCCATCCAAAAAAGGTGCCGGAACTCCGTTCTGGGCGTTCTATGAGAAAAAAAAAAGCCCTGATGGTACTTAATTGTAAGCATACACTACATAAAAATCACAACTACCGGTACTAGTACTGATAATAATTTATTTAAAGGGTTTACAAAACATACCCTTATATATTCAGTGGCTTTTTACACTGTAATTTATCAGCACAAAAATGATGATGTTTAAAATTAATAAACAATACTAAAATAAAAATTGTAACTGGGATTTGGTTCTGACTTCAAGAAATTGACCTTGAAAATGTGTTGAACATTCCCTCAGAAGCCTGCCCCGCACCCTTTGGTAACAGGCCTCCAAAGTTTACAAACAGAAATTCCAAATCCATGTGATTATAACACATTTTGTTGTGGGTTTTCTTTCCAGACTTATGTAGCTAACATCCTGATAGCAGTGAATCCTTACTTTGATATACCAAAACTTTATTCATTAGATGCTATTAAAAAGTATCAAGGCAAATCACTAGGGACGCTGCCACCTCACGTCTATGCAATTGGTAAGAAACAGATTTCTCTGACTTCCAATGTGTCAATATTTTTTATTTTCTGTAGCTTTTATTTTGTGTATGATGCTTTTACCTCTTGCTTTTTACACTGATAAAAATAAGGCAAGATGCTGGACCTGTTGCAGTTGATCCGTATGATCATGAACAAGTTGGTTGCTTGGATTACAGTTTGCTTTTAAGACTCCAATCTATATGTATTTTAGTTATTTTTAGGAGAGTAAGGTGTCCCTGTGGGTTTTTACTCCACCAGTTGTGACCAACTTTAGGGGGCGGTGCTCATCTCTGTTTCTTGAACCAGTGCTGTCCAGAGATGTTTCTGCAGTCACGTGGCCAGCATGACATCACACTGCAGCACAGAGTTTATGGCGAAACACAGAGTATTATTACCTTCCCACATGCTTATATGTGGTACCTATTCATGTACTTGCATTTACATGCTTTCAAACTGCTAGCTTGGCAGGAGCTGAGGCAAGTGACAAGAGTTCACTCCGTCTCATGGCGCTCGGGGCTTGAACTGCCGAGCTATAGACTTTTAACTGTCTAAGTGTCTTAAGAAGAGTGCTGTGGTAATACTGAACAGGTAGTCTTGACTTATGACCACAATCGAGCCCCAAATTTTTGTTGCTAAGCAAGACAGTTATTAAGTGAGTTTTGCCCCATTTTACAACCTTTTTTTGCCACAGTTCTTAGTAAAGAATCCGGCTTCCCTATTGATTTTGTTCATCAGGAAATTACAACAAATGATGGATCACATGACCTCAGGGCACTGCAACCATAAAAAATATGGCCAGTTGCCAAGTGTCCTAATTTTGATCACATGACCATGGAGATGCTACAATGGTGAAAAATGGTCATAAGTCACTTTTTCCAGTGCCTTTGTAACTTCGAACAGTCACTAAATGAATGATTGTAAGTTGAGGACTGCCTAGATATTATCAGCATTTTAAGCAAATCTTTTGTGGCACTGTTTCTTTTCATTCAAGAAAGATAGGCAGCTGTATACTGGAAATAGAAAATATATTTATTTTTGTGTTTCAAATGTTTACGTAGAATAATATTGATCTCTGTTCTGTTGGAAACTCACTTTGTTGTCCTTTTCAATGTTTGCTTTAGCTGATAAAGCCTTCCGTGACATGAAAGTGCTCAAGATGAGTCAGTCGATCATTGTGTCTGGTGAATCAGGAGCTGGCAAGACAGAAAATACTAAATTTGTTTTACGGTTTGTATCTTTAGCTGAAAGTGTTTCAATTGAATGAATCATGAGTGAAGTGCAGTCATTTTAATCCAAACATCTTGAGCTCATAATGGGTGTACTTCCGATACTGAAAACACTTGTGAATGAAATGTGAACAAATTTTAAATCTAAAAAAGTCCTATAACAGAGTTCACAAAGGCTTGTTTGTTTATTTCAAGAATTTATGTAGCTGTACAACTCAACCAGTGTGACTCTGTGAAGATTAATAAACATTAAACAAGGAATAAAACCAAACATTCATCCATTAAAAGATCTCAGATGTGACTCAGTCAATGGTAAATTTTTTTTAAATTTTTTTATTAAAACAATCAACATTAAACATAAGATCATATTAAGAAGCAATCATCATAGAACCTGAAATACAACACTAAGTATTAGTCTTTGTAAACGTCTGATTTGGTAAACATTCCTCACTCCTCACGTCAAGCCTCAACTATACGCCAGATACATTTTATTTGATTGGTGTTTCTCTTGTATATAGTCTATCCACTGTTTCCAGTCTATCATATATTATTCATTCGAGCGATCCTTTAAATATGCCAAAGTTTTCGCCATTTCTGCCAAATGTATTACTTTCAGAGTCCAATCTTCAATAGGTGGTATTTCTGGCTTCTTCCAGTATTGTCCCACCAGCAGTCTAGCTGCTGTGACCAAATTCAGAATTAAATTCGTCTCAGTGGTAGTGCAATCTTTTATGATCCCTAACAAAAGATCCTGAGGTAGAAATTCAATAACCTGAGGTAGAAATTCAATACGCTTTTTCAATATTAAAGCAATCAACATTAAACATAAGATCATATTAAGAAGCAATCATCATAGAACATAAAATACAACATTAGGTATTGGGCTTTGTAAACGTCTGATTTGGTAAACATTCTTCACTCCTCACGTCAAGCCTCAACTATATGCCAGATACATTTTATTTGATTGTTGTTTCTCTTGTATATAGTCTATCCACTGTTTCCAGTCTATCATATATTGTTCATTTGAGCGATCCTTCAAATATGCCGAAATTTTAGCCATTTCTGCCAAATGTATTACTTTCAAAGTCCAATCTTCAATAGGTGGTATTTCTGGCTTCTTCCAGTATTGTCCCACCAGCAGCCTAGCTGCTGTGATTAAATTCAGAATTAAGTTCGTCTCGGTGGTAGTGCAATCTTTTATGATCCCTAACAAAAAAACCTGAGGTAGAAGTTCAATGCGCTTTTTAAAAATGGTTTGGAGTGTCCACCATATCTTCCTCCAGAAGGCTTTAATTTTTCTACATGTCCACCATACATGAAAATATGTAGCCTCCCCGTTGCCACACCTCCAATATTTAGGTTGGGTGTCTGGGTAAATGTATGATAGTTTTTTCGGGTCTAGATGCCACCTATAGAACATCTTGTAGAATTTTTCCCTTAGATGTTGCGCTTTCGTGAATTCTACATTTCTCACCCAGATTTCCTCCCACGTTTCCATCGTGATAGGATGCCCAAAATCTCGTTCACACTTTACCATACAGGTCTTGATTAGCACAGTTTCAGAGTCCATTTCTATCAGAGCACCGTACACTTGTTTGATATGCATGATCCCCTGCTCTCTAATTTGTTCAATTAAGGTCTCATCTGTCAGGGATAAGCCCTTCTTCATGTCCTTTTGCCACCTAGACTGCAGTTGCAAATATGATAGCCAGGTACCCCCTATTCCTTCTTCTGCTAGCGTATTTGGTGGCTTTAATGAAAACCCATTTTCTTCTTCCAATACAAGTTTACTATAGGGCACCACTTCCTGCCCTTGAGATGTATTTATGTCCCCTATTACGTGCCCAGGTATGGTCCAGATGGGGATTTTATCGTGTAGAAGGTACTTATATTTCATCCAGACCCACAACAATGGGGTTCGTAGGGGGTTCTCCCTGAAGTTCGTATCAGCCTTTTTGCCATACACCAGGTATGCGTGCCATCCAAATAGTAGACCATGCCCTTCAATATTCAGTATTCGTTTGTTTGTCATGTTGATCCAGTCACTCAGCACCACCAATGCCGCGGTGTAGTAATATAACTTTAGATTGGGCATTTTTAATCCCCCTCTCTTCCTTGTGTCTTGGATGATTTTTAATTTAACTCTCGGTTTCTTGCCATCCCAGATAAATCTGTTGATGCCCTTCTGCCAGTCGTCCAGTTCCACGTCCTTCTTTAGTATGGGTAGCATTTGAAAGAGGAATAGAAATCTTGGCAATACGTTCATTTTTACAGCCGCTATCCTGCCCAGCAGGGACAATTGTAGTGTTTTCCACCTGTCCAGGTCTGTTTGTATCTTGTTCCACAGCACCTCGTAGTTATTTTTGTATAATTTCGCATTCGTTGCTTCTATCTCTACTCCTAGGTATTTAACTTTTTTAACTATTTCACAACCCGTTATTCTTTCCAAGTCCTGTTTTGCTTTGTTGTCTAGATTTTTAACTAGCATCTTCGTCTTAGATATGTTTACTTTGAAGCCTGATACCCTACCATAGTCTTTCATTATCTCCATCAGTCTCTTTGCTGATTGTACTGGCTGTGACACTGTCACCAGCAGGTCGTCTGCGAAGGCACATAGTCTGTAGTCTTGTTGTCTAATCCGTATGCCCTTTATGTCTTCTGCTGCTCTTATCTTGTTCAGTAGAGTCTCTAATGTTAGAACAAATAGCAAGGGTGACAGCGGGCAGCCCTGTCTCGTGCCTCTTTCTATGTTGAATGAGTCTGTTAGGTCACCATTCACAATGATCTGGCCTGTTTGTTTCTGGTAAATTGCCACTATGGAGTTGAGAAACTGCTCTCCCATTTTCATCCCCCGGACCAGGTTTGTCAGAAACGGCCAGTTCAATCTGTCGAAGGCTTTCTCTGCATCCACAAACATGAGAGTGGCGGGTACCTGGTTATGCCTTTCCAAGTACTCTATTATGTTCAACAGCTGTCTCACATTAGTTTTCATCTGACGTCCTTGTATAAATCCCGTTTGATCCGGGTGAATTATTTTTTGTAGTACAGTCATTAGTCTGGTGACCAAAACTTTTGTGAAGATTTTGTAATCTGTGTTCAGTAGTGAGATGGGTCTGTAATTTGCAGGTTGTGTATTATCTTTTCCCTCTTTGGGGATTAGAGAAATGTAAGCTGTTTTCCAGGAGGGTGGGACTTGGCCCCCTTCTTGTATGTTGACAAATAGCTTTCTGAGGGGTTCTAACATTTCCTCTTGGAGATGCTTGTAGTAGGTAGCTGTTATCCCATCCGTCCCGGGCGATTTTCCTTTTTTCAGTTGTTTGATCGCCGAGTGTATTTCCTCCTTTGTGATCAAAGCATTCAGGGCATTTCTTTGTTCATCGGTGATGGTCAGTAACTTTTCGTTTTGTAGAAACTTATCTATCTCCTTGACTGGTGTCTTCTCCTCAGCGTATAGCTTTGAATAGAACTCGGTAAAAGCTTTCTTGATGGTTTCCCGTTGAAATTCTTCCTTGCCTTTGTACTCTATCTTTTCAATTATGCGGGATTTCTGCTTCTTCCTTATGGTATAAGCCAGCCATCGACCCGGTTTGTTGGCATTACAGAATGTCTTGTGTTTTGCGTATTGTATATTCCTTGCCACTTGATCTGCCATCAGCAAGTCAAATTGTTTTCTTAGAATCTTGATTCCTTCTTTGGTGACTTTGTCCTCCGGTCTTTTTATTAATAGCTGCTCCTTTTTACTTATCTCATCTTCTAACTCCTTTCTTTTTTGTTCTTGTTTACGATGGTGCCTGTTGTTCATGTTCATGAGAATCCCGCGCATGTATGCCTTGCTGGCGTCCCAAATCATTTCTATGGTTGTTTCATTTTTCATATTTATACTGAAGAATTCCTTCATGGCACTTTTGCATTCAGCCACCTTTTCCTCGTGTCTAAACAGGTTTTCATTAATTCTCCAGGATCTCCTCGATTTCCGATCATATCTTAATTCCATCCCTACCGGGTTATGGTCTGTTAGCACTTTGGGTAGGATTTTCACAGCGTTTAGGCGATCCAGCAAGTCGCTAGATGTTAGGATAAAGTCAATTCTGGAGAATAATTGATGTCTGTCGGAGAAAAAGGTGAATTCTTGCTCTTTGCCATGCCTTTCCCTTCATACGTCTGTCAGTACAAGGTCCTCCTTCATGTCGAAGAAGGATTTAGGCAACTTGGAGTGCTTTTGCGGGTTAGGTTTAGTCTTCTTCTTGTCCAGGGCGATCTCTATGACACCGTTCCAGTCTCCCAATATAATACATGATCTGTAGTTGAGCTGTATTAACTTCTTGTGAATCTTTTTGTAGAATTTTCCTTGTCGTTAATTTGGTGCATATATGCCCATCACCAGAATCTTCTTGTCTTCCTGTGTTACTTCGATTGCTAGGTATCTACCTTGGGAGTCCGACTCTATTAGCTTAGCTATTACATGTTTCTTTACATATATAACAATCCCATTCTTCTTTCCTGGTGCCGCTGCAACAAATTGTGTGCCTAATTTGTTGTTGATTAAATAATTCTGATACGCCGCTCTGATGTGTGTTTCTTGTAGGCAAATTATATCATTTTTACCTTGATTCAGGTAGTGAAATATTTTCCTCCTTTTCTGTGGAGAGTTTAACCCATTAACGTTCCAAGTCAAATATTTACTTGCCATTATCGGTTTCAGGATACTCTTGCCAGACCGCTTCTGCCCTTTCTCCTACTTTCTTCCTTGGTCTCGTTCCCATGGTATCCGGGTTGGTGCTCATATTGTTTTGTGGGGTCTTGTCTTGTTGGTCTGTGAGTTTGGTAGTGGATCTTAGTTGCCTTGACTCTATAGTCTGCCATGCTTCCTTGTTTTTGTTGCTCTCTGTTCTCCGTGTCGTCGCATCTCGAGGTGGTCCATTCCCTTCTCCTCCTGCTGCAACGGTCTGTGCTTCTGGGTATTTTGCTCTTTGTTCTAGGTCCCTTCCGCTTTCAAGTGGCCCGTCTGCTTTGTCCATCGTTGTGGGTTGAGGTCCTGCCGCCTTCAGTTCCTTTTCAAGAAATTCTTTGGCTTTCTGGATCGTGTTTAGGTGGTACCTTTTACTATTATAGAGTAGTGACATTCCCGTTGGGGCTTCCCAACAATATTGTAGTGCGCGTGATCTCAGTTCGTTGACCAGGAACTTGTAGTCTTTTCTGTCTCGTAGCATCGCCTGGGGGATCTCTTTCAGCACCTTCACCTCTTGCCCCTCGACGTATAGTGTCTTGTTGTAGGACGTTGTGGAGATAAGGTCCCGGAACCCTTTTGTTACGAAACGGATAACCACGTCCCTTGGTAGGTGCCTGTTTGTTGCCGTCCATGAGTTAACTCTGTGGACTCTGTCAAATTGCCACACAATATCTTTGGCTTCCCTTCCCAGAAATTTTGCCAGGGCCATTACAAAGGTTCTGTGCAGGTCCTCTTGGGTTTCGTTTGTTGTTTCTTTCCATCCTCTAAATCTGATTGCGGACGCCATTTGCCAATATTGCGTCATAGTGGCTTGGTCCTGAACCACACTTCTCATCTCTGTTATCTGCCCCTCCATGTGGCTCTCCACCTCTTCCATCCTCCTTTCCACACTCTCCCTGATCTCTTTGAGATTTTTCTCCATTTCATCCCTCATTCTCTTGTTGTGTGTTTGCATTGCCTCCTTAATCTGGTCTAGGTCTGCGGTCACGGCTCTGCGTTGTTCTTCCCACTTTCTCTCTAGATCTCTGCCTTGGTCCTCCAGCTTCTGTGTTATATCTTTGCACCTTTCCTCCAGCTTCTGTTCTACATCTTTGCGCTTTCTCTCCAGCCTTGTGCCCACTTCCTCCAACTTGTTATCCAGTCCCTCCATCCTTTTTCCCAGTGTCTCCATCATCTCTTTTAATGCTTGCATCATGTGTGATGTTGGACAGGCCTGGGTTAACAGATGGGTCTGGGGGCCTGTGGGTGGATGGGAGGGTGTGGGGATGGGTTGGGTGCTCCCTGGTGTTTTAGTAAGCTGAGCTGGGGAGGATGCAGCTCCCTTGGAGGGTATCAGTTTAGTCTGCTTGGCTGCCATCTTGGGTTCTGCCTGTTGTTGGCCCTGCTGATCTGATGATTTTTAGAATGGAAGATACTGCTCCAAATTTTTCCTTTTCCAGCTCCAGTATTATTACTATCTGGCTGCTTTTTCTCTTTCCCCCTCCTTCTTCCCTTGTGGGTTCACTGTGCTGGCCCTGGGATTCTGGGTCCCTTGATTCAAGGGCGCAGCTGGAGGGGCTTCTCTCTTCACGTCTCTCTGCCAGTTCTTCCAGGCCTTCCCCCTCCTCCTCCCTCCTTGCTGCTGCTTTGTCTCTGTCTCCCTCTGTACCTTCCGCCTGCGTCTCTGCGTCTCTGTAGTGCGCGCCAGGCTCCCTGAGATCTTCCCGCGGCCCTCTTCACCTTTAACGATTCGTCGGAGGGTCCTCTTCCATCCGGTAGGCCCTCCCGGCGGCCCGCGCTCCTCGTTCAGGTATTTTTCTCCTCCGTCACTCGCGCCGCTTGACTCCGCTCTCGCCGACTTCCTTTCGTCCCGTCTTTGGGCCGGCCGGCTGCCGCCGGCTTCTTCGGCCCCGCCTGGGGCTCCCTCGGACTTTCCCGCGGCTTTTTTCCCCTTTTCGGGTAAGTTCGGGGGCCCCCTTCCAGCTTACCGCTTCTCCCAGCAGCTCACGCTCCAGGGGGTCCGGAAAATCGATGGTAAACCGGACCCCGTCTCGGAGCTCTCTAAAAGCTGCTCCGGTCCGCGTGACCGGAACCGGAAGTTGCCTGTCAATGGTAAATTTAATGGAATAGACAAAAACCATCCGGATAGGAATCACTAATCACCTAAGCCCAAAAGAAAACAGCCATATCTTGATCAGTTTTCTAAAGACTAGCAGACCTCTTGTAGGGATATCTTGTTTCCAGACTTTTTCAAGGCCCTTAACTAATAAAAAATAATACAAAAGCTACACTGCTCTATTAATTTTTTCACTTGTATTACTCTTAAAACAACTCTTGGATCGGAACACGGAACATTCTGGAGAAGAGTAGGGAGCTCAGAACAAGTCACAGCAGGCATATCCCAAAAGCAACACTGTCTCCTGCCTATAAAAGGACAAAATAATAATAATAACAACAATTTTCTCAGTTTTCTAGAGGTCAGGAAGCTAATGGAACTTTGGTTAAGCCAGTTTAGTGTTTAAGGCACCAGGTTAGGAAGCAAGAACCCTTGAATTCAAGTTCTGCCTTAGCCACAAAAGCCAGATAGGTAACCTTGGCCCAGCCAGTTTCTCACTCAGCCTAACACACTTCACAGGGTTGTGGTTGTGGGGAAACTAGAAAGAGGAAGGTGTATTGGATATGTTCACCACTTTGAGTTATTTGTAAAAATAATAAAAAGGTGGGATACAAATAAATAAGTATACAGCTCATTTAACTACAAATATGCTTTATGATTAAAAATCGAGTAAAGACCCTAACAAAAATCGCTAAATGTTTTTTTTCTTTATAGGTATTTGACTGAATCTTATGGTAGTGGACAAGATATTGATGACAGGATTGTAGAAGGTATTCATACTTACTTTTAAATTGATTTTTAGATATTAATTGTGGCTAGTTAAGGAGTAAGCATCATCTGCACTTCATTTCTGTACATGAAAGGCTGCAGTGGTGTGTGATGTCTCTCATCTTATTGGGCTCTGAAGAAAGTAAATGTACTGTTGGGTTCCATGTAGTAGAAAAACAAGATTCAAGATTTTGGTGTTATAAAATATGAGTGCAGGATTGTTCCTGTGTGATCTATGTGAAGGTAGAAATAAGGAATCTATTGAAGAAGAGAGGGCGTATAATGTAACTTTTCTTGAAGATGAGAATTGCTATTGCACTTTGGGGGATGGGGTGGGGAGTAGATTTAATATTTTTTCCTTTTTGTTTTTCTTCAGTGGTGAGATAGATTTAATATTTTTTTTCTTTTCCTTTTAAAAAGTATTAGCCTTCTTTTGTGGTTTACGGTACCATTTTTGTAAGCTTTCTGTCTCAGAAGAGCAGGAAATCACACTATTGATTTTTTATGATCGTATTGGAAAACAGTTTGGGAATCTCAGATTACACATCCCCGAAATCTTGTTTCTAGTTCCATCTGAAAACAGAGGCTTGAAAATAAGGCCAGCATAAGGAGAACATGTTTTCTGGGCAATGAATGCAACCATTGTTGGAAGACCTTTGCCAGCACATCTTGCAATGTGGTCCCAGGTTTATTGTGGAATGAGAAGCATGGTGAATCAGGCGACCACTGGAGACATCTAGAAAGTTTTTTTGTCAAGTCTTTGGCACAAGTGTGCAGAGGCAGAAGCTTTTTTTTCTGACTTTAAAGGCACCTTTTGTACCCAATTCTCTTAGAAGTCTTTTCCGTGTATTGAATGTATTTGTGGATGAGGGGAGGAATACTGTGTAGACCCTATTGTGTTCCCTTAATGTCTTTATAAGAATTGCTTACATGGGAACAGTTTCTAATACAAAGAGGTCCAAGAAGCATGGTGCTTTTTGTGATTTCTTTGAAGAAGTTATTTGAAATGGGACTTAGTTCAGAAAGCACTGATCTTAGTGGCTTACTTTGGGATCAGAAGCAGGATGTTAACAATAGCTTGTTCCAATTTGCTTTTGGGTATCAAGACCTTAAAAGAATGGAAGCTATATAATAAAGTAGGAAAGAATTCTATCACTTTTTCCTTCCCTGATGGCACCACAATTCTTTACTTTGTGACAAAGTAAATATATTCTTTCCAAAGTATTCAATTAAGCTATTAAACTGTACCAGAGGTTACAGTTGAATGAATGATTGGTGTGTGGGTTCACATACATGAGTGATGTGTGTGTTTGTGTGTTCAGATGAATAAATTTGGAACATTCATGTGTATGCTTGCTTGAAAAATGCGAAGTCTGTGATATGTTCCCTTGCCCTGTGGCATAATGCTTTGAGGCTACCAAGGACTAGCGTAGCCTGAATAGTCCTAACTTAGATGGATTTCATATTGCAAAGCAGTGCTTCTAGAAAAATAATTGAGAATGATATTGCTTAATTACAGCTGAATATATAAGTATTCCATTATCCATGGCACCTATGAAAGTGGCTGACCATTGGACATAATGTCTGAAGCTGCATTCCCAACACTGGTACCCGTAGGTATTTCATTTGGGGGATGGGGAAGCTTGAAATAAATGCCTTATCCAGGTCATCTGCTTTTAATGCACATTTGCTCCCATTTTTGTTTTAAGCACATCTTAACCTGCATGGGTGCATTATTACTACAGAAGGACTTACTCACCAAGCCCTTTTGTAGTGTGTGCATATATGTGTTTGTACCTGTAACCATTGAATCTTCGTTGCAGTTTTGTGCATTTTCCTGACAGGTTAGATAGTTTGAAAGGTCACTTGCCAACTCAAATTACTTTAACTGAAACAGACAATCAACACTTAAACACACACACACAACCTCCCCCCACCCCAGGAATCTGTATCTATATGATACACAAAGCCGCCCTGAGTTTTTTGGAATAGGGCAGCATAGAAATCGAATAAATAATAATAATAATAATAATAAAAATTCAGTAATTGTTTTTTTTTGACAAATCTCCTTAATGACCAATTCCTTTTCTAATAGTATGTCAGTTACATAATACTATATGTCTTCCCCCTCAAGGTCCCATGCACACTTAGGACTAAATGAATATTAGATCGGTTTTGAGTTGAAAATCAAACATTACATGGTCCTCTAGTTCCCAAATGAAAAAACAGAGAATGGCAGAATTGTTTATTTAAGAAGGGTAGCTGAATAGATTTCTATTGCCACTATGGCAAAATGTAGATAGCCCTCAATTCACAACTATTTCCAATGAGGAAAATACTTGTAGCTCAGGTCTGAAGCGAGGGGTCCTTGGTGATCTTTGAGCTTGGTTGTTTTCTTGTAGATGTTTCATTACCTTAACTAGGTAACATCATCAGTGCTAATAAGGAGAGCGATTTGCTGTCGGTTTGACAGGCAAGACACCGGAATGTGCAAACCACACTCCTTACTAGCACTGATGATGATACCTAGTTAACAAGCAAGCTCAGAGAGCACCAAGGACCCCTCATTACAAACATTTGTTTAGCACCTGTTCCAAGTTACAGTGGCACTGAAAGAAGTGACTGTTATCAGTCCTTGCATTTATGCTTATTCCAGCATTCCATGGTCAAGCAGTCCAAAATCGGGTCCTTGGCAACCAGGATGTATTTACCATGGTTGCAGCGTCCAGGAATCATGTGGTCGCCATTGGCAACCTTTCCATCCGGCTTCTGACAAACAAAGTCAGTGGGGGAAGCTGGATTTCATTAATGACCACATGATTCGCTTAACAACTGCAGTAATTTGCTTAACAACCATTGTAAAATTGGGGGTGACTCACTTATCAACTTCCTTGCTTAGCAGTGGAATTGTGGTCCCCATTGTGGTTATAACTTGAAGACTCCCTGTTTCCTCAGCCTGCTTAATAAAATGCCTGATAGTAGTTCATAGAGGCAGTTTTGATGGCAATGAACAGTCTTGGTGGGTTAGTTTGATCATATATAGCTCCTATCAGCCTTCTCCGATCTGCCATCTCCAATTGTCTTGGGTCTCCAGAATTTCCAGGTATTTTAGAGAGGGGTGCTGGCTGGGAATTATGGGAGTTTTAGCTACAGAGGTTCTGGAGAGGGTCACAAAGGTTGGTTCGTACCCCTTATACGCTTGTCTACATACGTTCTGTAGAAGTCTCCCTTGCGGGAGCTAAAGCAAAAAAAATTACCACGTCCTTAAGCTTATCAATGTTTGTTTTAGTGGCTCATTTGCAAGCATGCTTGCTTAAGAATATTCTTGTCTTCTGCTGCTGAGCGATGTGGGGACTAAGCTGAATCAGCATAGTCTGGATAGGCTCCAGGCATTTGCTGGTTCTAAGGCCACTGGCTATATCTGTGTCTTATGGCTGCAGCACCAAAGGTTCACAGCTATCTTCTCCAGCATTTGGCAGTTTCCTTAGTCTAAGAGGTTACAAGACCCAAAGCTAATTTAGTATCATCTTCTGCTCTCCAGAACAGGGAAATGTATGTGCTTTGCAATTTGTCTCTAGTTGCATTGACCAAATGATTACATGTGGATTATTTTGTTGTTGTTTTCTATTTCATTTTTGGGCATCCCCAATATGCATGTTCTCCGGTCGATTGCCAAAATCTTGACCACCTTTTTGAATTTTTGCTTGAACTGTACATTGAATCAAGTAGGGTTGGTTTACTGCATGCACACATGTTGATGGAATATGTATTATGAGATAATCGAGCATTATTTTATTAACATAGAAGAGTTAACATGGAACTATTTAACGCACTTCCAGACAACTCAGTTTGATTTAACATTAGGTTTATTAGGAAAATATTTAATGAACTGAAACATTGACAGCTGTTAGTAGACCTCCAAAGTTCCTTCCAACTATTCTATTCTATTCTATTCTATTCTATTCTATTCTATTCTATTCTATTCTATTCTATTCTATTCTATTCTATTCTATTCTATTCTATTCTATTCTATTCTATTCTATTCTATTCTATTCTATTCTATTCTATTCCATTCCATTCCATTCCATTCCATTCCATTCCATTCCATTCCATTCCATTCCATTCCATTCCATTCCATTCCATTCTCTACTCTACTCTACTCTACTCTACTCTACTCTACTCTACTCTACTCTACTCTACTCTACTCTACTCTACTCTACTCTACTCTACTCTACTCTACCCTACCCTACCCTACCCTACCCTACCCTACCCTACCCTACCCTACTCTGATACAGCAAAGGGTAATATTTAAGTGGAAGAATTTCTATGAAGATTGTACAGTAATTGGAATCCAAACTGCTGTATTAGGTGCCCTCACCTAGTAGGAACAGAGAGTCTTCTTCCCTTTAAGATTTGAGGCTTTAATTGACTGATACTCAGTGCTAACTAACTTTAGCTCATCCCCAAAATCTAAGCAGGGCCAAGTCTGGTTAATATTTGTGTAGAAGAATAGCAAGGAGAATGGCAAGAGCTGTAGGCAAGAGTGTGCAATAAAAAAAGAATCTTGGAGAAGGTAATAATAAACCATTCCCATATTTTAATGAAGAAAACTATACAGTATGGACATTTCCATGAAATCACCCAGAGTAGAATAAATCTGAAGGAATTTTTATCTTTAAACATTGAGAGAAGCTTTTGTTTCTTCACACATGCAACGGAAGTAATTGTATGAGCCTTTGGTTCATGAGATGGTTTTTCTCGCATTAAGAAAAATATGCTAGTCAGCTTCTGTGTGCCTTTTTATTAACACCCATTATTTCAGATGGTTCTGAAAGTTCTTCCAACTCTCTGGTCCAGTTTTTCACTGGGTAGAGAGAATTAGGGTTAGGGTTATGTCTTTATTTCTTTGTTTTGGATATTAAAACATGCTTTTATCCAGGTTTTGTTTATTAAAATTTTGCTAACCTTGTTTCATTTTTTATAGCCAATCCACTGCTAGAAGCGTTTGGAAATGCAAAGACTGTTCGTAACAATAATAGTAGTCGTTTTGGAAAATTTGTAGAAATCCATTTCAATGCAAAGGTATTTGTATTTCTTTGTTTACAGAGGAATTTCCTTTCTTCTTCTTTTGATAGGTTTTACCTGTTCATTTAGCATTTTCTTTCTGCCCTTCTATATGGATTACTCTTATGTCATGTGGTCCATTTTGGATTACAATATGTTGTTTGTTGTTTACAAATTCTTTTAAATTCAGTTTCAGAATTCAGAGGTCTCTAAAGGCAAAATTAGTTTTATAGTATGAACTGCATATCATTATCATCATTATCATTATCATTTCCAATCTCATATCTTCTAGCTACAACTCAAATCTTAATTTGAGCTAGCATTAAAATTTAGGCTGCCAATAGGAAAAATCAGAAAAAAATCTGAATTATATACAATATACCAATTTGGATATATAGACCTTTATACCATATACCTAGGTTTTTTTTTTAATAAGTTAAACACCAGTTAGCATAAAGCAACCTTGTTCAATTTGGTGTCTTCTAGTTATGTTGGTCTGTGTCTTCCAGGTAATTTCTGCCAGCTTGGGACTTTGACCATGCTGGCAGGAAATTGTAGGAACTGTCTAGTCATAACAATAAGCTCATGCCAAGAGATTAACCAAATTGCAGTTTTGGTTTTATGAAGTTAACATTAAACCATTTAAACATTTCATTTACTTGCAAATGTATTCAAGAAACTGTGTGGATTAAAAAGCACATATAATGTAATTAAAAAATCAAGGTCTTGTGCTTCAGAATCATAATTTTGCTTTTTTTTTTTTACTCTAGAATTCAGTTGTTGGTGGATTTGTGTCACATTATCTCCTGGAGAAATCCAGGATTTGTGTTCAAGGCCCAGAAGAAAGGAATTATCACATATTCTATAGGCTCTGTGCCGGAGCCCCTGAAAATATAAGGGAGAAACTGTATTTAGGTTCACCAGATAACTTTAGGGTAAGTTGATCTAAAGTATTACCATACTGAAAATTCATTTAAACTACTTATAGTAGACTGGATTCAGATACACTTAGAGCAGGTCTATTCAAATCAATGTGGTTAATGGACTGGAAAAGACATTACGTTGTAAATTTGGATCTATGAATCTGTTGAGCTGAAGCCTGAATTTGGCCCAAACATGGTTGAGACATTTTGTCATATGCACGTAGTTCTTGACTAACCATGGTTCATTTAGTGACCGTTCAAAGTTACAACGGTACTGAAAAAAGTGACTTATGTTTATTTTTCACACTTACGACTGTTGCAGCATCTCCATGGTTCCATGATCAAAATTCGGGCACCTGGCAACTGACTCATATTTATGATTGTTGCAGTGTCCCAGGGTCACGTGATCGCCTTTTGTGACCTTCTGACAAGCAAAGTCAATGGGGAAGCCAGATTCACTTTACAGCCGGTTACTAACTTAATAATTGCAATGATTTGCTTAACAACTGTGGCAAGAAAAGTTATAAAATGGGTCAAACTTATTTAACAGCTGTCTCGCTAATCACAGAAATTTTGGGCTCAATTTGTGGCTGTAAGTCAAGAACTACCTGTACTGTATATGTATTCTTCTGTGCCAAGACCAGTCAGCTTGGTGTCTCCAGAGCTTTGGAACTTCAGTAGCTCAAGTCTATTGACTATGCTGCTTTAATCGTATGCAATTGTGTCCCCAAACCTCTGAAAGGCACCATATCATATATTCCTTCTTAAATTCTGGAA
Source organism: Bothrops alternatus (assembly GCA_034064705.1). NCBI lineage: Eukaryota > Metazoa > Chordata > Lepidosauria > Squamata > Viperidae > Bothrops > Bothrops alternatus. Next base: position 3,839,111 of record JARGCV010000033.1, read on the forward strand.
TAGATAATGTAAAATGGTAACTTTGGATAGTGTTAGATATGTTAGAATATTATAATAAACTGATTTATCACAAGCTGCACATTCCTGCTGCTTTTGATATCTTGCCAGTTCAGCTTTTGTTCACATTTTGCAGTGTTGTCTGGCAACCTGGTTTATTTTAACCAGACTTTATTACAATATGCTAGCTTCATACTGTACTGTATGCTTGTCTCTTCTTTTTACAAATCATGATTATGATTGATCAGGATTCTGAGTTAATGCAAACTATGATTAACTTGAAACAAATTCTCTAGTCTCTTTGGGATTGCTCAGAGGAGAAGTGACTCTGGAAAAACACTGGCTTTGCTTCTGTCTCATTGAAGAACACATTATTATGGCATATAACTTTTGACAATGCTAAGTGTTTGAATCTGAATTTGAGTGCCTGGAAAGTGTTTCTGAACCTTACCAATGTAACGCTCTATAGATTTCAATTCTCAGAATTCTGGCTGGCTGATGATTTCTGGGAATTGAAGTCCACACAGGTTGAGAAACACTGGTCTAGTTCATAGGAAATTAGACCTCTGAAACTTTGCACGTTTTACGGTATGCTTAAAATAGTATTTTTAAAGTAGTTTGCAATTCAGTATGTCTGTAGTGAAAAAAATTGCTTTTACTAGTATTATTTTTTTCAAACTCTGCATTGATATTCTTTATTTATCCTGTACAACATCATTTTCTGCAGCTATTTGTTTTTACCAATTTAGCTGAAATAACCTCCGTTAAATGGTTTTCAGGTTCCAGATATTTATTCCCATTAAACTTTTGATTGCACAAAATACCCTACTTTGCTCTTCCAATTTTTTTATGGACCCAGTTTTGGGACTTTGACTCATATAGGAATAATTGTCTTCACAAATTGAACGTAGTCTAGAATGTGAATGGAATGATTGACTAGACTTTTAAGCCAAATAATATTGTCTTTGTACATGATCTGTATTCCAGTTTCTTTTTATAAGGTTTTATTTTTTTTCCAATATAAGTTTGCTCTTTGCCAGAGGAACAGAGAGAAGTGGTGATTTATATACTGTACTCTTACCTTCTCTGTTCTTGATGTACCCCAGAGAATTAGATAAGAGAATTTCTCTGGCTTGGCAGGGACACACCGAAAAAGAAAACAAGGGGCACTTTTGCTACTGGAGTCTGATATTGAACATATCCTGCTGAGGTTTCAGTTTGACTGGTATACTTTTCTTTTGTCTTAAAATAGTATTTAAATCGCGGCTGCACTCGCTACTTTGCTACTAAAGAAACTGATAAGCAGATTTTACAGAATCGCAAAAGTCCCGAGGTAAGATACCTATTTCAAATGTTTCTTTCTTATATTCAAATATGGAACTTCATAAGGGCAATTGCTGGCAATATCTTGCATCTGCCAGAAATCTGATTGATACAACTTCTTTTCAAGTGCTGTCTGCTCAGTGCTGCAACAGGAGACTGGCTCTGTGTCAGTCTTCACCCACAGTCAGTTAATAGGGTGGATTTGTACAGGCATCCACTGCTATGGTCAAGAGGTGTTTCAGATCCTTTTCTTAACAATTTGAACTTGTTGAATATTTAGCTGGATTGATTTGTGGGATTTTGTCCATGTGTGGAAATTGTAGCCAAAATTGGCCTCTGTATTTTTTTTAAAAAAACAAAACAAAACCCAGAATCATAATTAAAAATCCCATTGAATTTTTACTTCATTGCATAGTGACATAGAGACAAAATGGAAAATGTTTTCATTGTGACCTGAAACAAAACATTGTAGTCCAGAAGTTCTGCTGAACTGTTTGGGATCAATCATATTCCGGAAGAAATAAGGACATATGTGATGTTTTGGTTTTCAGCTGAAACAAAATATGGAGAGGTCCCAGGGCAATTAAGGCAAAGCTGCTTTTCCAATATCTTGCCTTCCATCTCTCTCTCCCCTCCAATCACCTGCCCCTACCGAGGGCTAAGAGTGGAATATCACGCCCCCTCCACTCCCAATCTTTTCTTCCCTTCTTCAGCCATGGGTGCTGAGGAATTTCCACCTATTCTGTAGCCAAAGAAGCATCTCTTTTTTCCATGCTTCCCTCCTTATTCTTCCAAATCCGAACATGTGTGCTCAGAATGATTGATATTTCAGTTCAGATAGGGATTGTCCCCAACCAGCTATTTTGTCTTTCTTCTCTCCCTCTCTCCCTTCCTCCCTCCCTCTCTCTCTCTCACACACACTCACACACACACACATTAACAAAAATGAAAAAAAAAACAAAACAAAGCAAATTTAACAAAAAAGAAAAGTACAAAAGGTAAAACAAAAAAGAAAGAGGGCAAAAAAGAGAATAAAAAATAAAAAAAACCAGAGGCTAATTCAAGATCTTGTGTATCTGTCCTTCTACTTTGAGATCTAGAATAAAAGTACAGTATCCATTCTGGATCTAGACCACTGTATAGTGTTCCTCCAAATTTAGGCATGTGTGTGTTTGTTTTTGTTATTAAATTCCTGCTGTCCACATTCATAGTGGTTTGATCTGAATTGGATCATGCTTAGTAAACAAGAAAAAATAAAGAAAAAGCAAATATGTCTTAGAGGTTTAAAATTATCAGGTACCTAATAATATCTGTTCAAATTCTATTTCAATCAAAGACCTTTTTGCAAATGTCTGCTTCCTATTTTACTCGTAATGATAGTAAAGCAATAGCTCTAGTCTATACCATTTAACTAGGAGTTTATTTGAACAAGCATTTTGTGATCAAGATGGTCAAATTAACATCAGTTATGGGTACAGCAGGACAGGGAGAACCAATGAATAGGATCTTGATTGAATTTTTACATACTATTGTCCACAGAGGAGAATCTATATAACATGGATTTGTCGCCTGAAAAGCTAAGCCAGCCTCATCTCGGTGAATGAAAAATGCATCTTTTGTAAATTGATTTTGTCCCTAAGTGAAAGGAACACCTGCATGACATAAAATCCTCAATTTGATAAAATTGTTGTGCCGATTGGCCACAATATCTTTTTGGTAGATAGGTAGAATTGTGTAATTCTTCTTTCTGTTCTTCTCCCTCTTTGTATCTCAGAGGATTTAGATGGCATTGGGATTGGGGAAGGGAACAGTTCTAGGTAGTATTATAGAAGTGAAGAGAATAATTATAATTGATTTCCAGTAATGTCAGCTGTCCTAACCTTAGAGAATTGTCTTATTTATTTTCCCTTTGATTCATGTTTCATTATAGTAATAAAAATAGTCAATTAATGTTTGCATTGTTTTTGTCCTTTCCTGTCAGGAAAATGAGGTGATCACTTTGTATAATCTGGGATTTTAATTATTGTGTGGTGTGAGTTTAATAGATGCATGTTAGTCTTTTTTCCCCCTCAGATTCTTAGAACAGTTTTATTTGGGATTTCACGGGCTTTTCTGCATACTCTTTAAGATGAACAATTATTTTGAGCATGCTCTTGCTGTGCATGTATTAGTTTTGTTTTTTTAGTTAGAGTTTTTAGAACCTTGAGTTGATAGTAATGTGTTCTGTTTGAAATTAAATAGATAAATATTCAAAACTGTTGGCATGTTTATAAAATATAAACTTTGGTAAAACAATGCCATCATGCTGAAATGAATGCTTGGTTCTGTTTCCAAGGATCGTTATTTATTATCATCTTTCAAATGTTGTGATCTCACATTTCATTCGTGGTATCCATTCCTGGCCTCAGGTAAAGAGTTTTCCCTCCAAAATGATGCTTTAATGGAGCCAGAGCATCAAAAACCCACCGCTCAATTTATATGCAAAACCTCCTGTAGGAAAAATATATTTCTCTGTCAGCCAGTGGAAGAGCTGAGCTAGATAAAGCTTTCTATGTTCCAATCAAATGCACTATCTACATTTATTGTAACAATTGTTTGGAGTACTTTATATGTAAGCTTGAGGAACTATATCCTGCAACTATGACCCAAAGCACTTAGACTGGGGATACTACATATGCAAACAGATTCAGTAGTATTTTTATGAAATGAAACTGAGGCGAAATAAACAGGATATGAAGAACAGAATTTTAAATTCTGCTTAAAATCTCAGTATTTTTAGACAAGATGGAGACTCTATCCAGAAACAAAACAAACAAAAACCAAACAAGGAGATCTGGGATGAATTTGCAGATTCCCACCCATTTTGATTTTGCATTAGCTCATGTTCCTGTCCTCCTGTTACAGTATAGTAGACTCTTCCTTGATGATTCCTTCTTGCTAAGTTTGGGACATATTTTGTTCCCCACAGTACCTTTTTTCATTCATCCCAGATCTCCCTGTTGTTTTTATTTCTGGATAGATTCCCCATCTTGTCTAAATTCCTGAGATTTTAAGCAGAACTTAAAATTCCGTTCTTCATATCCTCTTCTGTTTATTTTGGCTCTCTATAAATCAGTAGAAGTATAATTCCTTGTCCCTTTGCATTTACTTAGTACAACTCTTGTTTTTAGTACCAAAAATCAGGTTCCCTGAAGGACCCTTTGCTAGATGACCATGGAGATTTTACCAGAATGTGCACTGCGATGAAGAAGATTGGGCTTAATGATGAAGAGAAGCTGGACCTCTTCCGAGTGGTTGCTGGTGTTTTACATCTGGGGAATATTGATTTTGAAGAAGCTGGCAGCACATCTGGTTAGACTGTTTTGCTGATTTGATGGCACATAATCATTGTTTGTATTTCACTGAATTAGCAATGCTGAACGTAGACATTGCTGCCACTTAATTCAGAAATTAAAAGTTTACTTCCTGCCAAAGATTGAAAATAATTTTTAAAACTATTTGCAATAAGACATGCTAATTCTCTGCTAGGATATCTTAGCGCGGTTCTTTCTCCTAAGCTGGGAAAAGTATATGTAATTAAAAAGGCCCAAACTATTTTTTAATTCCTTGGAGAAATTAACACAAGTAAAATTACAGATACTGTAATGGATCAAGAGCAAATTCCTGTATGATGTCTGGATGATTATCATTCATTCATTCAATTGATCATTCACCCTGTACTAAAAGTATCAAGGCAATATACAAAGGAAAACCAAATTAAAGTTCAATTACTATAGAAGAAATTAAGAAGCAACAGATAATATAATTGTAAAGTAATTGTAATACATACATACACATAACATTTATAAGAATCTAGTAAGATATACTATACCTTAAGAATAAGAATATAGTGACTTCCGGTGGCTCCGCCAGCGTCGCTAGAGTCTCCTCTGTGAGGCTCCGTTCCCTGGGTTTGTAAAGCCGCAAAAAATAGCGAACATCAGCTGTTTTTTGCGGTGAAAAATCCCCTCTTCGGGCGAAGAAGAGGTGTAGAGCAACGGGAGTAAAGGGTTGAGCTCCTCTAATATCCCTGGAAAAAGTTTCAGGGATCAAGAGTGCGAGCTCCCCATAACTCCTGAAGACGCTCCTGCCCAGAGACGCTTCTGTCATCAGACAGAAAAAGACGCCGCGACCGCCTCTGCTTTTAAAAAATAGAACACAAGAGAGACTGTTTGCAGACTGAGTGAATACAGGAGCTTTTATTGGATTGCAAGTATTTTTTATTGTTTTTCTGGCAATATATTTCTAACTGTTACTTTCAACATAATGCATTCAAGATGGCGTATAGCTTTCACTACTTTCACTGCTAAAGGAAAGTGCTTGAAAGTGAAAGTGAATTCTCCATTTTCTTTTTTCTCTTTGTTCTTGTAAGCGAAGCTAGAGAGACGGTTGTAGAAATTGGATTAAAGCCAGAGTGATTGTTTTAAAATTTAAAATGGAGTGGAATTTACGTTTTAATGTCAAACCTATTTTGGATCGCATTGATGAATTTAAAGAAGAAACGATTGCAATATTGAAAGAGACTAACGCAGAAATATTAAAATTAATTAGATCCTTTTTTCCAAATGAAATTGATTTGCAACCGACTGTTGAACATTTTATACAACAATCCAAACAAGAAGAAGACAGTATTGAGAATGAAGAGAATAATGGTAAATGGATTTTGCTTGATAAACAGTTCATTTATGGAGTGGAGGAAGAGGATTTGTTCCAAGACAGGAGGGGATGGCTACTCCTCTCAGACAAGCAGCAAGAAGAAGATTTAACTGAGAAAAAAGAGAAATTGATTCAGTTTAAGAAGCAATCTATCTATGGTGCTGAGGACCAGGAAAAGCAAAGACAGAGATTTGAAATGTTACCTCAATGAAAGTTTATGGTTAAGAGAAATAGAGGACTAATGCAAAGGTTAAGATGGCTTTTATGGATTCAAATGATATTGCAAGTAAAAAAGAGAGACTTATTATTTGGAAGGGTGGGCTCGTTATGGAGATTTACCTGGCAGAAGAAAAAACCAAGAGTACGATTGAAGATGTGAAATTTAAAATTGTATGCAAGGAATTATGGGTAATTCAAAACTATGGACTGACTCAAGGACTAAGTTTATGAATAAGATGTAAGAGAAGATGATTAACGGAAGATATAATATTAAGATTATGAGTAAGACGTTAAAGAAGATGATTAATGGAAGATATAATTAAATTGAAGAAGAATGTACTTGCTTTGAAATGATTTAGGGTTGACATTAGATTGATTGATTGATGGGATAGATAAGCATTATGTGATTTGATAAGGAGGAACCTAAGTTAGAAATGGATTAAATAGATTGTATTTGTTATTTAGGTTTATTTGACATATGAGAAAGCCCAGAAGTCGATTGAAGAAGTGAAATTTAAAATTAAGATTGTTACATTGATGGTTTAGATATGTAAATGAAAATTAATACTCTTTAACAAGATGATTTGTCTGTTCTGTTTAGTGGATTGAAATGACTTAAGGTTTGATATTAGATACTGATTGAGGGATTAGATATGTATTAGAATTGATAAGGCTGAATAAATGTTAAGTAGAGATTGTATTTAGTATATAGTTTAAAATTCTTGTTAGGATTATATAATAACTTTGTTTGAAGTAGTGGGTTTTCTTTTGTTTTACCCTGTACTCACTCTGGGAAGTCAGGGGGGGGGGTAGGGAGGGTTTATAATTTTATATACTATGTTTTCTCAACTGTAATGGGGTTGATGCAGGGATATGTAATTATTGTTATTAAGGGGTTGCTCGGGTGGCCTCTGGGCACCACATCTGATGGAAAGAGGAAGGAGGAGTGAAGGCTTATGTAAGTAGAAAGTTGATAAGAAGGGGGAAGAGTAGGGATAGTTGGGTGGAGTAGAAGGAGGGAGATAGAGAAGGAGGGAGGAGAGTAGGTAGCTAGTTGGTAAGTGAGGGGGGAAGGTTAGGGTTAGGGGGATGTGGTGGTGGGGGTACCGAGCAGTAATGTTAATTGTTTGGTAAATATGGTTTATGATTATTTTCAGTTGAGTTATTATTATTAGATGTATTGAAATAAGTATTTATGTTTTGTTTATGGATGATTTTGAAATATGTATTTATGTTGTGATTATGTTTATTGTTTATTTTACATTATGATTTGATTTGAGTATTTTTCTTTTTCTGTTAAAAATTAAAAAAACCAATAAAAAAATTAAAAAAAAAGAATAAGAATATAGTAAGTAAATGTAGGAAGTAATGCACTTGAGTCCTCAACATCATATGAAACCTATGTATTACATGTAAGATACAGTGTTGGTTGAGGAAATAATGGTCTCTAAATTGTATCTCTATGGCTTGTTTTACTCCTTACTGTTTTACTCCAAACACATAATTTAAAATGCTGAGTGAATATTGAAACAAAGAGAAACATGTTGAATTAGAGAGGTATTTTGACAATGTGGCAGGCCAAAGTGAAAGTATGTGTGTAAGATGTACAAATAGAAAGAAACACAATGGGATCCAAAGAAGATCAATGAATATCATATATCAAGTGTACATTGATTACTTATTTGAAATCACTCTTGATTTTTTAAATATGTATTCTGCTGTTTAAGAAGAACAGAAATGGATAACACTGAGGAGGTATAAAATTCTCATGACCGCTTGTGCACAGAATTGCTTTTAAATTGAATTTACATGATACCCTGCTGTTCTTGGAAAGTTTTAAATACAATTTATATGTGGATTCTGGTATTTTGGGCAGAGGTTTTTCTTATTACTTGCTCCTTTCTTAACGGACAGTGCTAGGAACTGAACCACAAAACACTTAACAACTTTTCCTTGGTGTTACACCTTTCATTTTCCTTGGCAGAAAGCCCTGCTATAAGGTAATGGATGCTGGGCATGTTTCTTTTCATTAGCCTGAATGCCAATGTTGAAGGTATCCATGTTGTATAATTTCTTAACAGTTGGAGCGTTCAGACAATTTAATAAATGATTGCCGATAAAATCTGTCTAGAAATTGGTGTTTTGTTTGCGCTTTTCTAAATAGTTTGTACAACATATATATGGCGCACACACACACACACACATACATATATGTAGATACATACATTCATACATACATACATACATACATACCCATATTAGTAAGCCTTTTTTTCTTTTTTTATCAGGTGGATGTACACTGAAAAATAAATCTGCCCAGTGTCTGGAATATTGTGCTAAGCTACTAGGCCTGGACGTGGATGATCTCCGTGTTAGTTTAACCACCAGAGTCATGCTGACAACAGCAGGGGGCACCAAAGGGACGGTTATCAAGTAAGTTGCAGGCGAGAACAAGGAAATATTTCTTGCTGTCCTCACCAGGTTTGCTATGACTTTTCTACCTAAAGTTGTAAGTATGAACTGTAAAATATCTTGTTCGAGCTGTTTTGGAATTATTCAGGATATAAAAGAAGAGCAAGCCCTCCCCCCCCTGTTTATGCTGTAAGGTAAATTAGTGTTTTTCTTAGAGTAATATAATATCTGTCACTAGGTAAAATGTTTCCTTTCATCCCAATGTGTGAGGAAAAAATGTATTTTGCATAATAACAGCAAGAATTTCTTTTACCTGTTAATACTAAACTGTCAAGTATTAGTAGAAGTGAAAATGCCTCACAACGGGGCTCAGCTCAGCTTGAATCCATATCTATGTTGCAATAATAGTTTAAAAGCAAAGAACAAATGTGAAGTTTATGTTAAGAGTAGTCTCATGGCCCCTTGAAGTGTTTTTGCAAATAACTTGTAAACATGCAAATAACCTACAGAAGTATGTTGCTGTCATGCTTCCTGAATGGTGGACCACCTTAATGGACCACAGGGAAGGACTTCATCTTATATCAGTGATAATTTATGAGACAGCCTTTTATCCCTTTAAGCATGCCAAATTTGGTATGATGGCGTTTCAGTGCATCTTCCAGATTTCGTTTTTTGATCTTCATGTTGTACTGTATTACCTCTTGCTATAAAACAATATCAACTGTCTCCCATAGCTATCTCTTTCTAACTTTTGTTTGTATAATTAAAGATTTTTAAGAAAATTAAAAATGAATACAAAGTAATGCAAAGTAAGAAAAAGAAAAAAAGAGGGGGAAAATCAAAGGAAAGTAAAAGAGAAATAGAAAAGAAACAAAAAAAGGAAAAAAAGAAGTAGCTGAAAACTACACAGAACCAATGGGCTGCCCTTTTGTCATATATAGAATACCAAAATGGGATCCAGATTTACAAAATCAGATTTTTCTTTGTGAGAAAATGTTCGGAAGGAAGAGGGGCTGCAAGAATTATTATCATAGAAACATTTTACAAAATTCTGCCCATAATGAGGAAGAAATAGGCCTGCAGAACAATCCAAATATTGACAGAATGTATTGTCAAATACAACTGAGAATCAGGAGTGAATATACCTCTCCAGTGCTGTGTACTTTTAGCAGTGACCAGTGATCTTTGAAGTGTCCATATTTCTTAACACAAGTTCCATGTATATCTTTAGCTACCAATTTTTGTTAACCTGTAAAAGTGAATTTCAAGGCCTAGGAGAAATAACGATAAGTCACATGAGTAGGTCTTGCTTTCTCTAAATTGCACCTCCCATAATGGGAGATCCATAATTATACTTTATTATGCATGGCAGTAAACACAAAACAGAAATTTCTGTTGTATTTACTTCATGCTAAGATTTTTTTTGTTTTGCTTTTTTCAAAACAGCCCACAGTTTAAAATCTTTTCAAGTTGGAAACAATGGTACTGAAACCTGAGTTAGACTGAATTGAACCTAGTCTTGCAGTTACATACTGCTAAACATTTTAAGATTCCCATATTATATTAAGAATAGGGTTTCCCCCCTTTAAATAGTGTACAAACAGTTAATTGAGTGGTTGCATTCACTTTCTACATTTTGTAATTTTTACAGAACAAATATCTATAGTTGCTGCTATACTTCAGTTTTTTAGCTACTTAAATATTCCTTCTGTTTTAAATTTTATCTACTATTTAATGTAGAATTAAAGTGAGTCAAATGCCATGTTTAAAAGATTGGCCATTGACATGAACTTTGAGGATTACAGTGCTGAGCTTCTAAATGCCCCAGAAGGAGTATAGAAAAGAACCTTCTCTCTATTTTTAAGTTAAGATTCTGTCAGTGCCTATTACCATAAGATAAATCAAGAGATTATGCATTAAAGCTGTTTGTACTCTAGTGAAATGCAGTTGTAGCCATTTTCTAGTAATGAGCGTTTTCACTTCCTTGACCTCTTACTTACAGTAATAGGGAGGGAGCATTGGGTCCATCATATCACCATCTTTCATAATAAGTAAGTTCTCTTTAAATAAATTAATCGGATTAGGGAAGACAGGCTGCCTTTGGCTCTTAATGGTGGCAGCTGCCCTACAAGCCTTCTACACTTCTTTTCTGCACTGACTCAGAGAACAGCACACTGCAGCTTTCTTCAGACTCTGTCAATGCATCAGTTCAAATAGGATTGTGCTTTTCAGTAAGCAGGGCTTAAGGTGACTGAAACAGTTCAAGCTGCCATACTGAAAGCAGGGAAGGGCAGTGAAAAACAAGTTGCTGGATTCTTTTACTTTTGGGTACATTGTCCAAAATTTGTTAAAAGTGGTTTTTCTTTGGTTAACGATATGGGAACCTATTACCTAATTACAACAGGGACATTTAAGTTGATTTGTTTTACCTACGTTAGGTATAAAGGACTTTTTGAGTAACGAAGGGCAAAGCTAGGGAAGCGCTGGTTTAGGGCATGCATGTCCTAAAAGTAAGGCTGAGCCAAGTATGTTCTCACCTAAGTGTATTCTTTCCTCATGGTTAATGTTTCAGGGGTATTGACCCCCTTTTTGTAGTCACCTATTGCAGAGAGGAAGAAAGTAACTCCATAGCACAGATTAGAGCTTGTTTAGTTCCTGGGATTTAGGAAGCAGCAATGCTTTTTCTGAACCTAATTGCCTGCCCTAATTGGGTGTTACCTTTTCCCTCAGAGATCCTACTCGCCAGAGTAGATAGTGACTTTAGCACATGGCCCCAGTGAAGCTAATTCAGACAGAAGCAATGTTATCTGAACAGGCATTGATGTAACCTAATTTGACCTCATTGGCATGGCCCCACACAGTCAAATCTTAATTGCTGCATACAGATAGTCCTTGACTTATGCCCACAATTGGGAACAGAACTTCCATCACAAAAACGAGGTGGTTGTTGATTCAGTCACATCCAATTTTACAACTTTTTTTTCCTGCGCTTGTTAAAGGAATCACTGTGGCCATTAAGTGAGTCACATGATTGTTAACCGAAGCTGGCTTCCCCCAACTGCTTGTTGGCAGTTGACTTTAAAAAAAAAAAGAGGCAGTGAAAATAATAATAAAAAATAAATAAAGGACCCTGAAAATAAATGGCAATTTTATATCAATGGCGCGATTGTTGCAATGTCCTGGCATCACATGATCAACATTTGTGACTTTCTCAGTCAACTGCCAAGCAACTGGATTTTGGTCTTGTGACCGTAGGGAGGCTGCAATGATCATAAGCGTGAGGACCGGTTGTAAGTCACATTTTTCACTACCATTGTAACTTCAAATGGTCACTAAACGAAGTCGACGGCTACTGTAATGTGCTCATCAAAAACAATTAAGTTGAAAAAATGAGCGTGGGCTCAGCAGCCCGTTAGAACTGAAAATACCAGTGAACTGATTACTAGCAGTAATCTTTTATGGGTCTCCTGGAAGCCCTTCGAGGTGCTTTGGAAAACATTATCTAGCAAAAATTTACCTCAGTCCTCAACAAAACTCTTTTGGGACGGTGTATTTTTCTAGCTTTTTCTTCTTCTTTCGAGTTGCTCCTCTGGATTCTGTGTTTGAGCACAAGCTTTTCTTCTACTTTTTCATGTTGTTCCAATATTGCTGGTTCCGTCTTTTTCTCTCCATGCAACCTTTCACTCCTCTGTCAGATGTGAACTGAATTCCTTGTTGGATTATGCATCCCAAAATTTCTGTCTTGTCAATGATGTCTTAATGTCACATGCTATTGCATCCATATGGTTTATTTTAAAGACTTTGTTTTCTTTAAAAGGCCACATTTCATCTTATATAATTGCTTTCACAGGAGTGGATTTTTTTTTTTAAAAAAAGTGGCATTGAAAAAAAATAAATGACCTTGAAAATAAATGGCACTTTTAAATAAATGGCACTGAAATGCTATTTCAACACTGCAGAAAAATCAGCAAAATCAGCATTGCAGAAGAAAATCAGTATCATTATTACTGAAAAAATTGCTTAATGCTAGGAGATACCATACAGCAGTGACTAACACATCATTTTCTGCTATTTTTAGTTTTTCATTAAAAAAATGAATTTATTTGATTTAGTTTCTCCACATTTCCAGGGAAGCTAGAAATAAAATGAGTGACTTTAAAAAAAGAAAGAAATTAGCAAGTTTCTTCCTTCTGAGGAGGCCTTGATAAGTTGTATGTAAAGTCTTTTCTTTCTCTCTCTCCCCTCTCCCACAATACAGAATCTGGGTATATGAGAAAGTACAATTTACATAAACTTGTAGCCCAGTTCTTATGATAATAGCCATATTTTTCCACTGTTCTTCTGCAACTGCTGAACAGAATAACAGAATAACAAAGTTAAAAGGGACGTTGGAGGATTTTTAGTCCAACCTGCTGCCCAGGCAGGAAATCCTGTACCATTTCAGTTTGGTATCTTTTAGTCTGTTTCCTTATTATATAACTTCATCAGGAACTTGGCTGATTAATATGGTAATTTTGCTGCTCTCTGACCTATTGCTAAGGTTTATTAGATTGGTGTCTAACAAAGACAAGACCTTCTATTAGCTTCTTATGTAATTCTTCCCTTGGAGTTTCTCTGTTTTTCTTGTAGTGTTTAGGAGGAAGTTTATCACCTGCCAAAGCTTTTATTGCTGGAATCCCATATGGTTATGTTTAATGCTGTTTCTATTAAATATTAAGTTTATTTAAATTTTGACCTATTATTGTAATCTGCCTTCTTTCCCCCACAAATATGGAACAAATTGATAGTAATTATAATACTTTTTTTCCTCTCCAGGGTTCCATTAAAAGTAGAACAAGCAAATAATGCACGTGATGCTTTGGCAAAAACTGTCTATAGTCACCTTTTTGACCATGTGGTAAACAGGGTAAATCAATGTTTCCCATTTGAGACATCGTCTTTTTTCATTGGTGTTCTGGATATTGCAGGTTTTGGTAAGTGTTTTACCTTTTAACTAATCAGACTATCTGTTTTTCACGTTTATCATTTCTTACAAGAAATCCTGGTCATGGAATGGCACAGTTTGAGAGCCAATTGTATGTAGCAATTAAAATATTAGTGCTGGATTAGAAATCGGAAGACCGTGAGTTCTAATCCTCCCTTCGGCGTCTGGGTGACTTTGGGCCTGTCGTTCTCCCTCAGCCCAGCCGTCCACATAGGGTTGTAGTTGTGCTGGCAATGGGAGAGAGGAGCATTATGTACACTACCTTGAGTTCTACAAATAATGGTGGGATGCTAATCTAATAATAATAAAAATAATAATGAATTGAAATTAGTTACCAAATGATTTGACTTAAAATGTGTGTCTGAAGTGCACTTCGTAGACAGCCAAATAACTTGCCAGTTTGGAAATGCCTAGATATTTTAGAGATCTTTTCTTAAATCCATTTTAATTTTTTAAAAAACTGTTTTAAAAGGAGTGTACTTGGCTCAATATTGCCAGCAAAATAGCTAGCCTAGTTTTCTCGATGGCTGTAACCAACAGCCTCCTAGTAACAGCCACTGTGAGAATAAAGTGCTGGACTAAATAGGCAAGGAGTCTGATCCAGCAGGGCAATGCTTCTATAGGTATACTTATTTTTGTTTTCTTATGTGTTGCTTATTGTCTGGACGTTTTAAGCCTTAATAGAGTTTCAAGGTATCAGCCAACAGCTCTAATAAAGAATCCATTCATTCATGCTTCTCATTAAGGCTTTTTCCCTAGCAAATATATGAAAATGGGGAAGAGTACTCTTCATTTGATTCCGTGAATTCTTGCGGCACATATTTTCATGTTTGCTAGAGAGAGATTTCATTCTTTTTTTTTTTATTAATTTTTTTAATTAAATTTTTTAAAAACTTTTAACACTTATAACATAATAACATATTAACTCAACTGAAAACAAACAAATTACATATTAAGAAAACAATACAAATAACTGCTCGGAACCCCCCTCCACAACACCCTCCAGCAACCCACTCCTCTTCTACGTTCGCTCCTCCTCCTCACCATCCAAAGCGCTACCTAAAATTCTCCCGAGCATCCTACAAAAATTATCTAATCCCTTAAACCCCCAACTACAGTTGAGAAACATAAACTAATATATATTATCTCCCTCCCCCCTCCCCCCCAGGCTTCCCAGAATGAATACAGGGTAAAAACGCAAGAAACCCCACTAAACTACTATATTAAACTATTTAACCATATATCAAATCTAATTCTCTCAACTGATATTTCTTTTGCATATAATCAATCCATTTCTTCCAGTCCATCAAAAATGTTTCATTTGAGTGGTTCTTCAGGTATGCCGAAATCTTAGCCATCTCAACAAGATGGGTAACTTTTAACGTCCATTCTTCAATAGATGGTATTTCAGATGACTTCCAATATTGTCCCACCAACAGTCTTGCAGCTGTAGTCAAGTTCAAAATCAACTTAGTCTCTATGGTGGAACAGTCCTTTGTAATACCCAACAAAAACAACTGTGGTACAAACTCAATACGCTTTTTCAAAATATTTTGAAGAATCCACCATATTTTTATCCAAAAAGCCTTAATTTTTTTACAAGACCACCAAATGTGAAAATAAGTAGCGTCCATAGAATCACATCTCCAACATTTGGGTTGCAAATTTGGATACATAAACGATAATTTTTTTGGATCTAAGTGCCATCTGTAAAACATTTTGTAAAAATTTTCTCTTAAATGCTGAGCTTGTGTAAATTTGACATTTTTCACCCATATTCTTTTCCAAGTTTCCATCATAATTGGGTGTCCAAAATTACCTTCCCACTTAATCATACAATCTTTAACTAATTCAGTTCCAGAATCAATTTCAATTAAAGCATCATATATTCTTTTAATATGCATCACTCTTTGATCTCTAATTTGTATAATTAATTTTTCATCCTTTAAAGAAAAACCCATCCTGACATCTTTTTGCCATCTGGCTTGAAGTTGTGCATGATAATACCAATTATGAGCTATACCTTCCTCCCTTAATCTGTCTATTGATTTCAATTCTAGGCTATTCCCTTCTTTATTTAAGAGTTTATCATAGGGCACCACGTCTTGAATTTGTTGTATACCTACACTCTGTATTGCGTGCCTGGGAACTGTCCATAAAGGAATTTTACCGTTTAACTTATAATAATACTTTTTCCAGACACGCAACACAGAGTTTCTTATTATATGCTCTTTAAAACCCCTATCCAGTTTTTTATCATAAACTAAATACGCGTGGAACCCATACACTAACCCATATCCTTCTATATTTAATATTCTTTCATTTGTTAAATTAATCCAATCACTTATTGCCACTAGAACTGCTGCATAATAATATAATTTAAAATTAGGCACTTTCAAACCACCTCTCTCTCTTGTGTCTTGAATAATTTTAAGTTTAACCCTTGGTTTCTTGCCATCCCAAATAAATTTGTTTATACCTTTCTGCCATTCATCAAGATTTCCATCCTTTTTAAGTATTGGTAACATTTGAAATAAAAATAAAAATTTCGGCAATACATTCATTTTGATAGCGGCTATTCTGCCCAACATAGATAATTGTAATTTTTTCCAATTCTCCAATTCTTTTTGTACTTTACACCATAAGAGTTCATAATTATTCTTATATAGTTTACCATTTGAAGCTTCTATATAAATTCCTAAATATTTAACTTTTTTAACTATCTCACATCCCGTTATTCTTTCCAAATCTTGTTTTAATTTATTATCAAAATTTTTAACCAACATCTTTGTCTTGGATAAATTTAATTTGAAACCTGAAACTTTTCCATAATTTCGAATAATTTCCATCAAACTCTGAGCCGATTGTATTGGCTGAGTTAGTGTCACAAGTAAATCATCTGCAAAGGCACATAATCTATAATCATGTTGTCTAATTAGTACCCCCTTTAATTCCTCTGATGCTCTAATCCTGTTCAATAATACCTCTAAAGTTAAAACAAACAATAAAGGGGATAAGGGACAACCCTGCCTAGTACCCTTCTCTATATTAAATGAATCTGTTAATTGTCCATTCACTATAATCTGTCCTGTTTGTTTCTGATATATAGCTGATATATAGCTGATATATAGCTGATATAGAGTTAATAAACTGGTCCCCCATCCTTACCACAAGCCTTTGCAGAAATGTCCAATTCAATCTATCAAAAGCTTTTTCTGCATCTAAAAACATTAAAACAGCCGATACTTGGATATGTTTATCCAAATATTCCAATATATTAACAAGTTGTCTAACATTGGTTTTCATCTGTCTCCCTTGTAAAAAACCAGTTTGATCCGGGTGAATCCTCTGTGTCAAAACTGTCATTAGTCTATTAGCCAAGATTTTTGCAAAAATCTTGTAATCCGTATTTAACAAGGAAATAGGTCTAAAATTTTCTACTTGAACATTATCTTTGCCCTCTTTAGGAATCACGCATACATTAGCCGTTTTCCAAGAGGGTGGAACCCGACCACCCTCTTGTATATTCACAAATAACTCCCTCAAATGTTCCACCATTTCCTCCTGTAAACACTTATAATAAATCGTGGTAAAACCATCAGTTCCTGGAGATTTTCCCAATTTCAATTGTTTAATTGCATCAATAATTTCTTCTGACTTAATCAAAGCATTTAATCTATCTCTTTGTTCCAAAGTAATTTCCAAAACATTTTGATTTTGTAAAAAGGCATCTATCTCTTTCTCTTGAACTTTTTCTTCAGCATACAATTTGGTGTAGAACTCTAGAAAAGCCTTCTTAATAGTTTCTTGATGAAATACTTCTTGCCCCTTATATTCTACCTTCTCAATTAAACGGGATTTTTGTTTTTTCCTTAATGTATAAGCCAACCATCTGCCAGGTTTATTAGCATTAAAAAAAGTATTATGTTTAGCATATTGTATATTCCTGGCAACCTGGTCGGTCATCAAAATATCAAATTGTTTCCGTAAAACCTTTATCCCTTCTTTAATATTACTATCATCTGGCTTATCTATTAATAATAACTCTTTCTTTCTTATTTCCGCTTCTAGAACTCGCCTCTTTTCCTCTTGTTTACGTCTATGCCTAACATTCAATTCAATTAATATTCCACGCATGTGGGCCTTACTAGAGTCCCACACCATTTCTATTGGTAAACCTACATTCTTATTTAACCTAAAAAATTCCTTGATAGCCTTTTTACATTCTTGCACATACATTTCATATTCAAACAAATTTTCATTAAGTCTCCAGGATCTGCTTAAAAATTGGCCAGTCCTTAATTCCATCATAACTGGATTGTGGTCAGACAATACATTAGGTAAGATTTTAACTTTCTTTAAACTTAACATAAAATCACTAGTAGTTAAAATAAAATCAATTCTAGAAAATGATTGATGTCTGTCAGAGAAAAAAGTAAACTCTTGATCCCTACCATGTCTTTCTCTCCAAATATCTAACAAATTAAAATCATCTTTAATATAAAAAAAATTTAGGTAAAATTGAGCGCGATTGAGAAACTAGTGAAATCTTTTTCTTATCCAAACCAGCATCAAGGATTCCATTCCAATCTCCCATTAAAATACAAGATCTATAATCCAACTCTAATAACTTTTTGTGTAATGATTTATAAAATATACCTTGTTTTTGGTTTGGAGCGTATATACCCATCAAAAGAACTTTCTTCCCGTCCAGTAGAATTTCTATAGCTAAAAATCTACCTTGATTATCTGCTTCTATTAATTTAGCTTTTATATTATTTTTAACATAAATAACAATTCCATTTTTTTAACTAAAGATGATGCCACGAAATGTGTACCCAGCTTATTATTAATCAAATATTTCTGGTCCAAAGATCTAATATGAGTTTCTTGTAGACAGATTACATTCTTGATTAGCTTTCCTCATTCTAGTATCCTCCAAATCTCTTGGTTTTGCAATTCCAAGCATTGCCAGCTGACAGGATGCAACACACCCTATGTAGTAGTAGCAGCTACTACTGTGTAGAGCAGATGCCAGCTGGTTTCAGACTTGCAAAAGCTATTTTAAAAAAAAAAAAAAAAGTTGGAATGTACCAGATTGCTAAACGGAGGTAATTTTTTTCCAGGAAAAAATCCACTCCAGGTTAGCCAAAGCTCTCTTTGCTTCATGTGTGATATAACAGAGAGTTGCTATTATTTAAACTACTGGCTGTCAGGAATCCTTCTTGACCTGCAGCAAATTGAGAGATCTACCAGCAGCTCTAGATCCACCTTCTGCCCACCTCGGTGTAGAAGGCCTGATGGTGGAATGCTGTGCTGTAACGGACCATGAGATGATACTTCTAAAGCTGTCCACCATTTTGTTTTGCAGAATATTTTGAACACAACAGCTTTGAACAGTTTTGCATTAATTACTGTAATGAGAAGCTACAGCAATTCTTTAATGAAAGGATCCTCAAAGAGGTAATGTAGAACATTCAAAGCAATCAGGAGGTTCAGGAATATGCTGCTCTAATTATGTGTTGATTTTTCTCTTAATCTTGGTCAGCTTCACATGAGAAGAGTTAGAAAATATTACCTACAGCATTGTTAGGAGCTATTTCATTGTGTCTCACAGAACTCAGTCATCTCCAAAATAATCCCACATGGCACGCTGCTTTATCCAGGACCTGACACTAAAACACATGCCATATCTTATGACATTCACAGCTTAGCTTGACTTTTCAGCTAGACAGAACACTCAGAGGTCTAGTTTGGCTAGAGTAGAATCATTATTGTAGACCAGGGGTAGTCAACCTTGGCTCTTTTATGACTCGTGGACTTCAACTGGGAGTTGAAGTCCATGAGTCATAAAAGAGCCAAGATTGACTACCCCTGTTGTAGACGAAGACATATGGCGTAATTGACTTATCCCTGGCAATGAGAAGATGAAAATGACTTTTATAGCCTTGGGATTAAAACTCCTGGCTTCTTCCTTCTCTAATTTATGGATACTTGGCAGAGCCTAATACCCTGGGTGGCTTTGAAGACAAGTGGCTGTTGTGTGTTTACATAATGCCCATCTTTAGCCTGGAAATCACTGATTCTGGTTCCAATCTTTTACAGCCTTGCAGCATTCTTTTTCTTCTTACGTGGTGACTTGAAAACTCTTACGTGAATACTTGTTGAGGATTTATGTCTAAGTCGGTGTCATTATTATCCAGTTGCATTTAGAGCACACGTGGAATGCTTGTAAAGTCTTTGAAAACTCAAAAGTGACAATATTCTAGTTTACACTACAACAGGGAATGCTGTGCTGCTATTCATTATACCATTAACATTCAAAAGAATAAACTTTATTCGTATCTCTAGCAATCAGATGAAGGCAGAGAGTTCATGATCCTAAATGTCCAGAAAAAATAAACATATGAGACAGGGATATTCATAGCTTTATAAAAATACAGCTTGAGGGCTTTTTTTAAAAAAAAAATAACTTCATCGATTTTCAAAAACACAAGATTAAAAAAGTGTGAAGAAAAAAGATATGAAAAAAGAAAAAACATATGAAAAAGAAAAAAGATATGAAAAAAGTCTGAAGAAAAAAGATATGAAAAAGAAAAAAGACCAAGAAAGAGATAAGGTAGAGATGCCAAAAGAAAAAGTTAGAAAAATAGAAAAAGAACTTCAGACTTTCTTTGGTACAGATATGGATAAAAAAAATAAGCTGGAGTTTTTCAAAATAAGTTCTAGCTATTTCAGTTTTGGAGTTTTATGTTCCTAATGTCAAATTGCTTACCACAGTAAAATTGCTCATTACAGCTTTGGAATGACAAGTTCTTTTTGAGTGGGATCAGCTTCGTTGGAAATAAGTCACATTGAGTCAGAACAATAGCAGTGCCATTAACGGAATCTGACATCATGGACATGGGTGCTTAACCCCCTTGTAGGTGGCATGATCAGACAGGCTATTATAATTTTGTTTCTCTTACAGGAACAAGAACTTTATCAAAAAGAAGGTTTAGGTGTTAATGAAGTACATTATGTGGATAACCAGGACTGTATAGGTATGTAAGCTGAGTACTGGGATAATGTTTATATACGAAGGCTTTATTGATTATGGCTTCTGTTAAAACTATGCCGAACTACATCCAGTTTGTTTGTTTTTTTCTTATTCTTTAAAGCAATTAGGAACAATGACTTGGGGAAATGCTACCTACCCCCAGGTTAAATTACTTTGGGAAAAAAAATACTGTAAATTATATGTTCTGGATGTAACAAAAAGTCTATATTTTGTGGCTAGAATGGTTGGGTGAGAGAAACTGTAGAAAAGTATTTTTAGGTTGGATGGAAACATTTTAATGTTTCAACTTGAGTCTTCCCACTAAAATGGATTCGGTCCACCGGACCACTGTCTGCAGTTAATAGATTAGCCTGGGCCATTCACCTCAATAATAGAGAGTTCACTTTAGAGTGTATTAAACAAGTCATATTTTCACAGGCTTAAAAGTCATGTTTAGATGAAGAAAACTGTACTGGAAGGAGTGAAGTTTCCTGCTTTGTTAACTTGAAGCTCTTTCAGGTAGAAAGCAGAAAGAAGGTTACTTTTTATGACTTTCTACTGCAGCCCCAGCTGTATTTCTCATGTTTCTTCTCTCAGACCTCCAAAATATACATTTTGTGGCAAAGTCAAGATCAAGAACGGTGTTATTTAGTGGGATCTGAGAAGTGTGCCTTCTCCCTTTCTGTGCCTGCCCTGTGGAACAGAATATCTGTTTGAGCTTTGGATGTCCATCTCCCTGATAGTCTTCTGTAATGCATTATTTTTCATATATTTAATAATTAAATACATTTATATAGCCGTATATTATATGGCCACCCATCTTGCAGATATGGACCTGGAGAACTAACAAAACATTAAAAAGGAAAAAAAAAAGCTATGTCAACAAAACATTATAAAAAATCTAAAAGGCGCCAAGAGTCAATCAAGAAAACTTTCAGAAAAAAATTTCATAGGTCATCTAAACTCCTAACTCTGCTCAATATTCTGGAGCACTTTCGGGTCTTCAGTGCTTTGTGAAAAGGTGGCAGGGTCAGCCAATCTCATATTATCTTGGGGTATGCCTGAGGACAGGTACTGTGACAGAAAAGCCCTCTTCCTAGATCCATTCTTTACCTGAGGAGACTTAGAAGATGTCCCTCTTATTGGACCTAGCGAGACAGGTAGCAACCAAAGAGAAGCAATCTTAACAGACAATCTGGCCCCATGCTAGAAAGAGCTTTATAGATGACCACTAACACCTTGAATTCCTTTGGAAGTACACTAGGACTTAGAGAATTAATGCCTGGCTTTTTTTCTGAGCATTGGACCAAGGAGTTTAGTGAGTCCTTTTTTCAGGGTATTGTGGATATCAATATACTATATATATTGCCCCAGTCACAAAGTGTCTCTGTGTGTGTGCAGGGGTAGGAGGGGTTGATGATGTTTTATTGTTAATTTTAGTTGTTCAGCTTACAGAAATACATCAAGAACCTTCTTGCTGTCAGTAGTAATGTATTTCTTGATCACTATTGTTCTAATATATTCGTAAAATGTTTACATTATATAAAGAATTTCTGTATTTGATGTTACCATAATTTTTTTTGTTCTTTTGATGCATATATGTAAGTACCTTTGAATAACATTACACACATCGGTATTAAATCTGAAAAGCATATTAGTACAATTGAGAATTTTGTTTAATAATTTGCAAATAATAATTTGCATTTTAAATAATTTAATTTTAAATAGTCATACTGCACCTCTTTACTGAGGCTAAGATTTTTTATGGGACATAGAAAGTATAGAAAGTACAACATCAATAGGACATATGCAAGTATTTTCTTAATCATTGCGTATTGTTGTTTTTATCATTCAAACAGATTTGATTGAAGGAAAGTTGATAGGAATCCTTGATATTTTGGATGAAGAAAATCGTCTTCCGCAGCCAAGTGATCAACATTTTGCTTCTGTAGTGCATCAGAAACAAAAAGAACATTTCAGGCTATCAGTAGGTTTATTTTTTGAATTTAGATTGGTTCATCTCCAGATAAATCAGTTTATATAATCAGTTGTTTGCCTAAGATTGGCTTGTTTCCTTATTGTATTCTAGCACCTTCCCTTTAATTCAGATGCATACATTTCTGGGGACTGCATGGCTACCTTGTGAACCCAGAAAAAGATCATGCTTTCTTTAAGGAGGTAAAGACAAGTGCAACAAGTCTGCCTACATTCACACAAAAGCAAATGTTTCAAAAAGCAAATACTTGTTTTAAAAACAAATGGCTACACTTCACTAATAGAGAGGATGACTATGGTAGGGAGACAGTGAAAAGGGAAAGTCCGTTCAGTTTGGCAAAGTCCCTGAAATAGAATTTTGCGAAGCCTTGATTACCATGCCACCCTAATTATGGAATTACTTACTTTGTGGCATTCATTTTCACAGCTCCTAAAATAAAATTTGTGACAAATTCTTTAGATACCTTTCTACCTACCCATGTGGTGTAAGAGTTTGATGCCAATCATGTTATATTAAATTCTAGATTGGTATATTTCAACCAGAATAACACAGTTGTTTAGATCAGTGTTTTTCAAACTTGACAGCTTTATGAGGTGTGGACTTCAACTTCTGGAGTTTCAAGTTTGAAAAACGCTGGTTTAGGTGTTGAACTAGGGCTGGTAATAGCCACATATAAATCCATTCTCAACAATGGAGACTCCATAGGTGAGTTTGGGCCAGTAACTCTTCTTCAGTCCAATCATCGTTACTCTTTGGGGAGATAAAACAAAGGGAAACCCCTTAAATTTCCAGGGGGAGCCCCTGCAGAAAAGATGGAAAAATCAGTCTAAAGAATAAAGAGAAATAAATCTGGAGCCTATATGGCACTCTTTCTTTGGGATAGAATGTTTCTCTGTATATAAAGATAAAATGCTTTTGAACATTTAAATATGTAGTGATTAAAGACTGATGAATTTGAGGTTCAGGTCTACCCTCAGCTGTTGAACCTTGCTGAATAACTTTGAGCCATTCTGTCTCGGTCCCATCTATCTCACAGAGTTATTGTGGCATTTAAAGGAAGGAGAGTCCCATGTAAGCTGTCCTGATCTCCTAGAGAAAAAGGCAGTGTAGAAATGCAATGTATCAGTAATGAGTAAATATTTATTTGAAAAGGCTGGGACCGAGCATTGAAGGGTCCTACATCTTTATGTCTAAAAATGTTGTCATTGAATACTACCTGCAAAATCTACTGTAGATTAGGTGAAGCTATATATATATATATATTAAAGTGAGGTAGATGTGGTCCTTTAGGCAGGGAACAGAAATTGTGATGGCAATGGAATCATAGAACAGAACAAAACAGCATAGAATAGAGCTAGAAGGGACCTTGGAGGTCTTCTAGTCCAGCCCCCTGCTCAAGCAGGAGAACCTATTCCATCTCAGATAAATGACTGTCTAGCCTCTTCTTAAAAATCTCCAGTGATAGAACGCCCACGATTTCTGGAGGCAAGCTGTTCCACTAGTTAATTGTCCTCACTGTCAGGAAGTTTCTCCTTAATACCAAGTTGCTTCTCTCTTTCATCAGTTTCCAGTCATTGTTTCTTGTCCTGCCCTCTGGTGCTTTGGTGAATAATGTGACCCTCTCTTCTTTGTGGCAGCCCCTTCAAATACTGGAACACTGCTATCATGTCTCCCCTATTTCTTCTTTTCTTTAGACTAGCCAAACCCAAGTCCTGCAGCTGTTCTTTGTATATTTTAATCTCCAGGCCTTTGATCATCTTAGTTGCTCTTCTCTGAATTTTTTCCAAACTCTCAACATCTTTTTTGTGATATGGTGACCAAAACTGGCTGCAGTATTCCCGGTGTGGTCTTACTAGGTTTTTATAAAGTGGTACTAATACTTGGCGTGATCTTGGTTCTATGCCTCTGTTTATATAACCCAGGATTGTATTAGCTTTTTTGGCTGCTGTTGCACACTGTCACATCCAAAGATGGTGCTCTGTAGGGTTGCCTTCAAAAGGCTCACCAGAAGTTATAGGTAGTCTAAAATGTGTGTGTAAACGCTGACTTGGATAGATTGCAGTACGGTTGATCTTGAATTAATTCCAGTGACTTATTTCTAAATTCAGGGATCAGGTTACTAGAAAATCTGTCTTCTTGCACATGATCAGATCTGTTTGTTAAGATGTACTTTAAAAGCTCTTAAGATTCCTTTGCCTTTTTCTGTATTTTTCTGTATTTAAACTAGTGTGATTTAACAATATTAACTGAGAGCCAATTGCGACCCTTTTAACCAGTATATTGCCACTGGATGATCTTGCTGCTGGATTTTCTTCACAATTTAGTGATTTTTTTGTTTAAAAAAAATATTTGTCTCATTTTTATTTGTTGTGAATTCTGGCAGCATTATTTTTAACATCTGGATATATCTTAAATTATATTTCTTTTGCACTTCAGATACCCAGGAAATCTAAATTGGCTGTTCATCGAAATATTCGTGATGATGAAGGATTTATCATCAGACATTTTGCAGGAGCGGTTTGCTATGAGACGGTAAATTAATGCTGTTTCTCTTTTTTAATTATTTTTTTAAAAGAAATGTGTTAATCAACCTTGTTATTTTTATGGATATTCTGTAAATATTTATTTTAATATAAGTTAAGTTCTCCCTTTGCAATGAGCATTTGGTATTATAGAGCAGTTACTGTCCATAAAATATGTACTATTGTACTGAAGGACAATCAGGAGATCCCTCTGGAAATTAATTCCCAAATAAATAGGTCACTTAAAAGCATCAAGGGAACTCATACTTGCTTTCTCAAGGCAAAAGGAAAATGAACAGTGTGAGTCTTGAAGCCTTCCACAAATGCACAACCATCACTGTAGAGTGTCCTGGTTCCGACAGATTAAACTCTTCAAAGAACTTCGAGGCATTGTTTACCTTAAAGAATCTTTATTCGAATAGCCTAGCATTGGCACGTCGAAGCCAAAATCTGAATTCCCCTCCCCTGAACACATAGTATCAAAGCACAATTCCCTCCTCTAATTAACAGTCATAAATCACATTCTCCAATTAGTTTGAAATGCAGACTTTCCCTCCAGTTCTCCAACCCGCCATTTCTTACCATCTCTTATTTCAAACAACCTTGAATCACACACTACTACGATATTGTTATGTCTAGCTAATTCCCATACACATTCTTCCTGCCCCCCAGTATCATCTAATTCTAACTCTAAGAGTAACACACAAATTAAGGAAAATGGCTGCATCTCCATATATTGTCAAAGCAAGAACATTTGATGTGAGCAGCGTTGACATCAGGCTCCTGTTTCTTACATTTTTCAGTCTCTGCTCAGGACCAGAGAGATGACCTAAGAACCAGCCTTTCTCCAAGTGATAACAGTAAAGGTAGTTCTCGACTTACGGCCGTTTGTTTAGTGACTGTTTGAAATTACAACAGCACTGAAAAAAAAACGATGGTTTTTCAAACATACGACTGTTGCAGCATCCTGGTGATCAAAATTTGGATGCTTGGCAACTAGCAAGTATTTGCGATAGTTGCAGTATCTGGGGGTTATGAGATCACCTTTTGTGACCTGATGAGCAAAGTCAATGGGGAAGGCAGATTCACTTAATAGCCACGTTACCAACTTAGCAACTCCAGTGAATCACTGAACAAATCTGGCAGGAATGGTCGTAAAGTGGGGCAAAACCCATTTAGCAACTATCTTACTTAACAACAGAAATTTTGGGCTCTGTTATGGTCGTAAGTCGAAGACTACCTGTACGTGTGAGAGTGGTAGCCAAGAGTTGTTTCTTTGGTTTATTATAATAATTCATCAGAAAATATAATTTAACTAGGGTTTTCATTATCAAACGAATAAATTTGCTCATCGTGAGCAATGCCATTTTAATATATAGTTGTTTTAGGAAAAGTAACACTTTGGAGAAAAATACTAGAAAATATTGTAGGAGTAGAACTAAATTAATCTATTGTAGCCGAAAAAATAAAAAAAGAGTCAAGCAGTCCCTTTGGAAAAATAACAAATTTTATTGTAAGGCTTAAGCTTTTCTGAGTGGCAGCTCACTTCATCAGATGTAGGGATTGGCTGACAGATGTAGAGTTTAAACTGGTGACACAGAGAAAAAAAAAGAAAAGCAAGACAATTTATATCTGAGACAAATTACAAGTGTCTCACTAATTAACAATTGTATTAAAATCCCATAGGGTTTGTTCAGGCCTTCTGAGATATTGATGCTTAGGAGTCTTCCATGGAGTGATAGTATTGATGTTTATTTGTCCCAAAACGGCTATTTGAAAATAGAACTGGTCTATTCTTGCACGCTGTAAAAAAAAAACACACAAACAAACTGCAGAGGTTTTATAGCACTGCTTTTAGAGAGAAGGGGTTGTTGCCAATCTCTTTCATATGTGCTTGTTTTAATTCCTATATATGATCTAGAGGTAGCTCGGATCTGTATGTTCTCCTGAATGATTTAAATGCTTCTGGTTTTCCTCAGACCCAGTTTGTGGAGAAAAACAATGATGCTTTGCATATGTCTCTGGAGTCCCTTATATGTGAATCCAAAGATAAATTTAT
This sequence comes from Bothrops alternatus, assembly GCA_034064705.1. Classification (NCBI taxonomy): domain Eukaryota; kingdom Metazoa; phylum Chordata; class Lepidosauria; order Squamata; family Viperidae; genus Bothrops; species Bothrops alternatus. Next base: position 3,866,357 of record JARGCV010000033.1, read on the forward strand.
CCGACAACTTTTTGAGTCCAACACTAACAACAATAAGGATACCAAGCAAAAAGCAGGAAAACTAAGTTTTATCAGCGTGGGCAACAAATTCAAGGTATGGTAGTTTTATAAGACTGCCCTTAATAGTCCTATAAAAGGAATCCACACACGATAGTGGATTTAGTTTCATTCCGGTATCCTTTGTAGCATCTACTGGAGACCTTTCCCTTATAGTAGGAAATGTTAATGCTGTAACAGGTTTTCTACAGACTCTACAGATTTGGGAAGCCTTGGGTTTTTTGGGAACATTCCAGCTGTACTTAGACTATTTTGCCGGATCGATTTGTAAAGTCCTAGAATGATAGTTTCCCAAACAGTTATTTCATGTGCCTATCTGGGAGTTGAAATCTACGAGTCATAAAAGAGCCGAGGTTGCCTACCCCTGAACTAGACAGACAAGCAAAACACCAACCTATCTACATATACTTAAGAATTAAGATATACAGTAATTAATTAAGAATACAACAATGCTCTTAATTTTTATGCCACAGAAATCATTATCCACCATGTTGTAAAATCAAAATTTGACAATATTATATCTAATATAGAATTCTTATCAACTAAAACAAAAACTTCATAAACATCTTCTGTCCAGCTTTCAGTTGCTGCTAAGGAAGGAAAACCCAAAGGTGCTTTTTTTGAAAAGGCAAGTAGACTTCCTTGGTTTTTTCTTTTGAAAATGTTTCTCTTCTCATCCAGAATTGAAGAAGCTTCTTGGATGAGAAGCAAAACATTTTCAAAGGGAAAAAAAACCAAAACCAAGAAAGTCCAGTTGCCTTTTGAGAAAAAGCACCTTTGGGACAACCATGACCTGGATAAATTGAGAATCTCCATAGACATTTAAAGAAGGAAAAGTTAGTTTGCACCATAAATCTGAATTAAATTCAGAGTGCACCTGAGTGATTGGTTTAGCCCACCTGTACCATTTGTGCATAAGCAGCGCTGTAGGAATTTTAGCAGACAAAGAGCAGGCTGTTAGCACATGCCTTGTACCTCTTAGGAGGTTGCTATGACTATGCTGCATGTTTCAGGAGAAATGAGCAATCCTTGAGGACTCTGTTAATAAATAGCTCAGCAGTGGAATCACACAAATGACAGGGGTTGTGGAGAAGAATTGTTTTGCCAAAGCCAAATGGAATATGTTCAGTTCAAAAGCCTTTCTCTCCGCTATACTGTTACGCTGTGTGGCCCTGATTAACTTGCAGGGGATGTTCCGTTTAAACAGTGAATGCTATCTGTGAAAGCGAAACATGACCAATTGTTCTAATGGCAGTGAAGAGGAAAAAGACAAACACTCTGCTTTTAAGGGCACCGGGAATTTGTTTTCTTTCTTTTTCTTAATTAATTAAAGAGTTTGATACTTTTCCAATGTTTGTTCCTTTGTTAGGAGCTGTAAATCTGGCTTCTGACTGCCTTCTGTTTTTGATATGTTAAGCCCAGTGCTTCTCAAATCAAAAAGTCTTTTTTTCCAATTTAGGTAAAACACTTCAAGTCACTTTAAATGTCCCTGTGTGATTGGGTAATGGGTTTGTGTGTCATTATCTGAAGAAAAACCACTTTGATCCAATTCTGGGTAATTTGCCCAGGTTTGGAAGCACTGTGGTTTTTCTCTTTCCTTTTTCAGTCAAACAATGTTTATGTTATGTGGTCCTCAATGCTCTCTGAGGTTGATTATTTTCTTGCAGTTGTTTCATTACCCAGTTGGGTAACATCATCAGTGCACTGATAATATTACCTAGTTGGGTAATGCAATGTCTACAAGGAAACAACCAGCTTTGGAGAGAACCACAGACCCTACAGTTAAATCCTGAGCTACAAGTATTCTCTTCTATTAAATTTTAGGTTAGTTGGTCTTTACAGCTCAAGATGGCTGGGCCAGAATTATGCAGAGATGGAGAGCAAAAACAGGCAGAAGCCAAGCAAAGGCTGAAGGGAAATTGGTCACCCTGTGGATTCCTTAATATTAATAAGATAAGATAGATCTGATTCTGCTTGGTGAGAATGAGAAAACATTTCTGTTCTAGAGCAGGATTCTGATTTTCTTCCAAGGATAATAATTATGTATTTAGTACCATAAATAGTATTGATTTTGTCTTTTCATCATTTTCTCTTTTGAATAAGTTTTAAATTTTGTTGACGGTCAGTTTGGTCTAGTGGAGGGGTAGGTAACCTTGGCTCTTTTATGATTCCTGGACTTCAACTCTCAGAATTCTTGACCCAGCCATGCTGGCTCAGGAATTCTGGGAGTTGAAGTCCAGGAGTCATAAAAGAGCCAAGGTTGCCTACCCCTGGTCTAGTGGTTAAGGCATCAGGCTAGAAAGTAGGAAACTGTGAGTTCTAGTCCCAGCTTAGGTGAGTGACCTTGGACCAGTCACTCTCTCTCATCCCAATCCACCTCACAGGGTTGTTACGGAGAAAATAGGAGGAGTAAAAAGTATTAGGTATATTCACCACCTTCAGTTATTTATAAAGTAGACCAGTAGTGAATATGCATGCATGAACAGTAGATTCTTATGGATGAAAGCGGGTTGAAGACTACCTGGATATTTGGTCATGGAGTGGTGGCGCAGTAGTTAGAATGCAATACTGCAGGCTAATTATGCCGACTGCCAGCGGTTTGATTCTTACCGGCTCAAGGTTGACTCAGCCTTCCACCCTTCTGAGGTCAGTAAAATGAAGACCCAAATAGTTGGGGGCAATATGCTAACTCTAAACTGCTGAGAGGGCTATAAAAAACTGTGAAGCAATATATGTGTGATTGCTATTGCTATATTTCCTGCATAAATCTAGGCCAGCTGGGAGAAGGGAGCAATTCATAACTTTTTCATTACTGCACTCCCCCATCTCCTTAATTTTCTTACCTGGCCCTTCTTTCCCTAGGTGGGGAATGAGAGCTACCAGATTAGCATAATGTAATGTAATATAAATGTAATATAAAACATTTAAAACAGAGGCCATTGGTTTACATCAAATAATGCATTCCTGCTGGTTATTCCACCTGCCCTTTGAGAGAGAGGTAAATTGGATTATTCCTTCCTTTTGTATGAGTGATTTTGATTTTTGGTGTAGGCATTGTTCCTCAATTTTGTTCAGTCTGTTGTTATTTTTTGTTAAAGTTATTTTTTTTAAAAGAAATTTTATTGAATATACAGTTAAAGACAAAGAAAACACATTGGACAAGATTGTTAAAGTTAAACTTTGTTAAAGTTTTCATTTATTTATTGGGTTGTTTTAATCCTATTTTGAGGCAGCGGGATTGTAAGCCACCAGACTCTGTATTTGAAGTGGCATTTTAACCTAGTGAAACGAAACTAATTAATTAATTAACCCAACATAACAACCCTGTCAGAGGAGCCAGTTCAGGATCATTTACTAACTTGAGACAGAATATCTGTTTCTGAGGTGAATGGATAGGGTTTCAACACCACCTCAAAATAAGCAAACAAATAATGCTCTTCAGTTACATACAAAGATTGTAGCCAATGAATACTATGACAACAGCTCTAGTTTCCAGAAGCAGGAGAGAAATATTTTAAGTGTACTGACTTTAAAAGTTTAATGAGAGAGGTTGCTATATGATATCACTGCTTTTCTTCTATAAGCAGCGTACTCTCTCCTTGACTCTTTACACGCAGCTGTCATTTTGGTTGATTATTTTTGTAGCAGTGACATTGCATAGTGTGTTAAGATGAGTTATGTACAATTAAAATAAATGTCCCCTCCTAATATTTTCATAAGTGATAAGGAGGGGAAGAAGTGTAATGGATGGAGGTGTATTTTGTCCTAGGAACCAAAATATTCTTATATGCAGAATCTGGTGAAGTCTAGAAAAGTAGGATGCCGCTATGGAACTTTTCCTGGACTCTACAGTTTTTGCCTGTTGGTGGGGAACTGAATATTGAATTTATTTATTTAGACAATTTATATGGCTGCCCACTCACTTTCAGTGGCGCTGGGAATCTTACCAAAAATAAAAACCCAAGATACAAGAATAAACCCTTCCCCCAGTAAAAGCAGTTAATCAAATGAGGTACTTGATAGGCTCCATCCCACTCTGGATTCTCTAGGCCCAATGGCAAAACCAGGTCTTCAGGGCCTTGTGAAAGAGTGTCAAAGTGGGAGCCATCTCCACAGGGATGATATTCCAAAGGGAGCCATCACAGAGAAGACCCTTCTTCTGTGGCCCAACAGATGTACCTTCTTTGGAGAAGAGCTCCCACATTCCCTGTCTCCCCACTTTGGTAGGTTGGGTGGATATAAGGAATGTATTCTTACGATACTGGTAGCTTATTCTGCATATAAAAAAAACTTAACTGTTATTTATTACATTAACCATCTGATTTTCCATCACTGGCCCAGCAGTAAACAGGTGTATATATTAAAAATTGATATAAAAACTGTTATTCAAAGTAAACCAGTGTACCAAAATTGTCATTTTATAAATCAACAACTGGTAGCTCAGGGTCTCCTGCCTCAGTTCTCATCAAATGCTTGGCAGAAGATATTCCAGCAAGGCAGCTTATGTCAGATACCAACCTAACAAGATTTACCAATAGAAGAGAGCATTTGTAACGCAGGATTGAACTGTGGGGTCCTGGTGCTCCCTGAGCTTGATTGTAAACAACAGCCTAATCAAGGAACTACCAAGAACACTCACTCCCAGGGCAAGCCACTTGTACGTAAACAGAGAGCAAATCCCATTCCCTTTTAGTGCTGATGATATTACCTAGTTAGGTAATGAAACATCTGCAAAAAAACAATCAAGTTCAGAAAAGACCAAGACGCCTACACTAAAAAGATATATTTTGTGATTTTATGATCTTTGCTTGAAGGCAGACCCCAACTGAGCTTCATCTGCTCTATATAACAGCAGAATAAGTTTATTGGGTACAAAGCTCTTTTAAAACTATTGTGAATAAGGTAGCTATCAATGGAAAGGATTGGCCAGGTATTGAGTTGTATGGTGTTCATTAGCCATACAGTCTGGATGTAATAGGAGTTATGTTTCAGGATATCTGAAAGGTATTTCATTGGGAAAGGATATCTAAAAGGTATTTCATTGGGAAAGTTGCATGTGATATTCTGCTGTCAGGGCACAGCTTTGTCTTCTGCCTAAGGGCATTTTTTCACAGATGGCTTTGCCATCTTTTGACAACTTGACTTTGGCATTCATACTTCCTTCCTGTCTTTCACTCCCACACATTCCTTTTACCTCTTGGTGTGCAAAGGTATAAACTTCTTTGTGGTTAGAGGTGTTCAACCAAGAATTAGAAGTGCAGTAATTGACATAGTTGAGGCTGGTCAGGCCCAACATAGGACTTTGCCTTTGCACTCCATTCCAGCAACAGATTATATTATGCAAAGAGCCAGTGCTGGGAGATGCATGTTGATGACGAAATGTCTTCCCCCCTGTGCTTTGTTTGTGCTTGTCTAGTTTGACACAGATGCTTTTCTTTTACAGACTCAGCTAAACCTGCTTCTGGAAAAGCTTCGTAGCACTGTAAGTAAATAGTGATGGAAAATTGGTGCCTTCTGCTACAAGGTCTCATCTATTTTTATATTTTTGCACCCTAGATTTATTGTACTAATGCGGTGATGGAGATCTGTTAAAGCCAGGACATCAGTTAAATTTGAACAGAATTGTATACTTGAGCATTTTGCATATTTGACATTTTTTTATGCATGAAGCAGATGGGAACTGTCACATCCAGTATATTTAGCTTTAAGAGTGACCTTGGCTAAACCCATGTATTATGGGAATCTTTTATTATTTTACAGGTATAGTCATGTAGTCAGTTCATCAGTGATTCTGCATTACACCAAAGAATAAGGAAACATGCTTGCAGAAAACTGTCCAACATTTTAAAAAAAAAAAAGGGCTAGAGAGAGATTGAAGCACTTTGGGGTCAGTAGTTTACCTGTAATCCTTAGCATAAACATCTCAAAACAAATTTATTTATTTATTTAGAGAATTTATATATGTATATTGTAAGCAGGTAAATGTTAGATGAAGAATTAAAAAACTTGCAGATGAGAGATGACATATAACCCATCAACTCCTTTTTACAATTCCCTTTGAGCCTCCACAATGGACCAGAACAATAAATTCAGCCCTTTTTGTATGTTTCTGATGATTTAAGAAATAGAACAGAATAGAATAGAGCTGGAAGGGACCTTGGAAGTCTTCTAGTCAGCGCCCTGCTGAAGCAGGAGAATGTATACCATCTCAGACAAGTGACTGTCTAGCCTCTTATTAAACATCTCCAGTGATGGAGCGCCCACGATTTCTGGGGGCAAGCTATTCCACTGGTTAATTGTCCTCACTGTCAGGAAGTTTCTCCTTAATTCCAGGTTGCTTCTCTCTTTGATCAGTTTCCAACCATTGTTTCTTGTCCTGCCCTCTAGTGCTTTGGTGAATAATGTGACCCTCTCTTCTTTGTGGCAGCCCCTCAAATACTGGAACACTGCTATCATGTCTCCCCTATGTCTTCTTTTGTTTAGACTAGCCAAACCCAAGTCCTGCAGCCGTTCTTTGTATATTTTAATCTCCAGGCCTTTGATCATCTTAGTTGCTCTTCTCTGGTTTTTTTCCAAACTCTCAACATCTTTTTTGTGACATGGTAACCAAAATTGGCTGCAGTATTCCAGGGTGTGGTCTTACTAGGGTTTTATAAAGCGGTACTAATACCTCGTGTGATCTTGATTGCATTTTATTTTGTGGTCCTGCTCATTTTTGGAATGCTGCGCTTCATATGCCACACTAAGCCTTGTATAGGCCTCAATCCAACAGAATTTACATGCTGCTCAACTGGAGGAAGTTCTTGCTAGGCTGTGGTCCTCGATAAAATGTGCAGGATAGCAAAAGGATGATGCAGAAGACCATTCTAGCCAGTCCTGTGCATTTTGCTTCCAGTTCCAGAGGTTAAATGTCAATCAGCCATTGTTCTGAATTCATTGTAGCCAGTTCATGCTGACTGAGGAATTCTGGGAGTTGAAGTCCAGAGGTCATAAAAGTGTCATAGTTGCCCACCCTGGGTTTAGAGCTCTAAGTATAAAAATTTTCCTCTCTTTCCTCCTTTTGTCTCCCTTTTAAATGGCTTTGAATAGATAATTGCAATTAACTCCTCCTATCCCTCCAAATGAAATTGATTCTTTCATGCATTTCTCCACATTTAAACAAAAAAATAGTTAAGCATGAACTGGTCTCCCAATCTCTCCACCATGGGCACTATAGTGGCTTTAACAATACTCCCGGCCCTCTTTTCCAAACCTCCATGGCCTGATGACGATCACCTCAGAAGAGCAGCCATCTTCCTTCCTGTCAGCATTTGTACACTGCTACAACCAATACCAGAAACCATAGGACACCTGCTTTTCCAAAGGCTTTTGTTTCCTTTGTGTAGTGGTCAGGCAACTATAGTGGTCAGAAACTGTGTTTCTGCTACAGTAGGTATTAAGCTTGGTATGACATGAATGTTATTGATGGTCTTATGGAAAGACAATCTCTGTGCGTAAGCTTGCGTGCTATAGAGGTTTAAAAACAAGGGCAGAGTTAAATATTTATTAAAAAAAGTTGGGGAGATTTAATACAAATTTTTTAAGGAGAAAGTATCTAACTGGTGGGATTAGATAGGAGTATTGTGGGATGAGTTGGCTCTAACATCCTTTTCAAGTATTCTTAATCATGATTATGCTAATCTTCTGCCTTTTCAATAGGGGTCAAGCTTTATTCGCTGCATTAAACCAAATCTAAAGATGACCAGTCACCAATTTGAAGGTGCTCAAATCCTCTCTCAGCTTCAGTGTTCAGGTAATTTAGTGTATCTTCTGAAGATGATAATTTAGATCTCTAATAATATGCAAATGAGGATTCTGGCAAAACCAAATTACAGTGCTTTGTATAAGAGTTTTTCAGTTAGAAAAAAAGGAGTGAGTTTTTTCACTGCTCTATTGCTGCAGTGAAATTATTCTGCAAAATATTAATCTGTAGATAGTACTGTTAAAGATTTTTTAAAAATAAACTAAAAGGTGGTATTCTGTGAACTTAAAATGTAATTTATTTAGTAATATGTGAAAGCCACCCTGAAGATCAAAACCCATGCTACAATCCAAAGGAAACTGAACATTCTATTTTTCCGAAGATATAAGAACAGTGCAGCATCTATCTTTCCATCATCATTGAACTGTTGCCTTCCCCACCACTGCAAAAACTGGATTCAGCTGTAATGATTGCACTTTGGACGCTATATTATCAATCTACCATTCAATAGTATCACTATACTAGCTATTTCTAAACTATTGTGGTAGAATGTTCTTAGTAAAGTTCAGATGTTCATTTAATCCCTCTCCTTCCAAAAAATAAAAATAAAATAATTGTTCTTTGTAGATGAGAATACATTATAAACATAATACATTATGTTTATAATGTATTATAAATTCATTTCTTATTTCTGAACCACTCATTTCTTTCAAAGAGGAAGTGATGACTTCCCATGTATTTATTTATTTCCCTACCATCACATGTAATTGGGTGACAATTCTTGGAAGGTTCTTCAGGATTGCAGTCAACATTTTGGGGATTCCTATTGGCTCTGGGACACTCAATAGTGTACCTCTCAGTATTGTACTATTCCTATAGTGCAGCGGTTCTCAACCTTTTCCGGGGCTCGACCCCGGCCCACATCGCGCATGCGTGGTGCGACGGGGTGCATCACGCATGCGCGGCGTGACGGGGTGCATTGCGCATGCGTGGTGCGACGGCCCGCATCACAATAGGGAAAAAATGGCCGACCAAAAAAAATGGCGGGCTGCGGTGCTTGGCGACCCCCGTGAAATGGTCGTTCGACCCCAAATGGGGTCGCGACCCACAGATTGAGAACCTCTGCTATGGTGCATTATAGCCATAGTACAAGTTAAGCAATTAGTAGGAGGTGATTTCTATCCAGTCTATTCTTTTCTTCCCAGCTGAGAGATCTGAAAGATGTTCAGGTGTTCTCGTTGACATAACAGGACTAGATGACATTAATATAGAATTTAAAGATGGTTAAGACCTAATTAACTAACAAAAGTAACAATTTCACAGAGCTGATTTTGAAATTTATGATTATAATTGTCCTGAAATAAGCCTTATTTCAAGTTAAACTGTTTGTTTTCATTAGTTGCTATCCTAGTATTTCTATTAATTTCTTTACAATTTTTGCATCCCGGAGGCTTTAAGCATCTGTTCAACTTGGCAAATATTCCTATTGCTTGTCATGTCAAGTTATGTTTAAAGTTTAATTTAGCAAATCAGAAATCCTTAACATCTTCACTTAATTAGTGTTTTGTTGACTCAATTTTTGGCTGATAATCTTAAGACTGAGCAATACTGTACTATAGTAAAGGAGACGAGGAAAGTAATGAAGTTCTTTCCCTCTGTCTTAATCATGAATTATATTATTTTTAATATATAATTTTTATTAGCAATTTTAATTACAATAATAAAAACTAAAATAAATTTAGAGAAAGAGAATGGAAATAAAAAATGTAAGAAAAGAAAAAAAGAAGAAAAAGAAAAGAGACTAAAAAAAAGAAAAGAAATAAAGAAGTGAATCAAACCTTCATCACAACAAGAATAAACAAATGTAATAATTCTTCACCCCCCTAAGGTTAAACAGATATCTCTTCATCCCATATCCCATTCCTTATTATAAGTCCATAAAACATCAACTTTTCAATCCTGATGTCAGCCAAAAGTCCATAAAGAACATTGCGAAAAAAATGTCTATGAATTACATTATTCTTCATCTAGGTTGTTTTTTTCTGGTTTAGAAGTGAAAACAAAATTTTATTTATTTGTTTGCTTGCCTTTTACTCTGCCAATTTTTGGCTAAACCAGTTGAAAGAGATTAGGGCTAATCAGTGGTGGGATTCAGATATGTGAACAACCAGTTCTCTGTGTGGATGCTGCTTCCGGAAGTCCATTCTGGGCCTGGCCCATAAAAAATTAGCTATCGGTTCTTCCAAAGTGGTGCGAACTGGCTGAATCCCACCACTGGAACTAATACCGGTATTTGGAAACATCAACAGAGACTCACTCAAACATGAAGCTCATTTTTCATCTTCAACCACAATGGCTTTATAAGGGCTTATGTTTCTTGTTTCAGCTAATTATTTAAGTTTACACCAGTCTTAAAATATAATCATGTCATCTTAATTTAGTGGCGATTCTTTTGTTGCCTATCTTTTACTCTAGGCATGGTGTCTGTTTTGGACTTGATGCAAGGTGGTTTCCCATCACGAGCCTCATTCCATGAACTTTATAACATGTATAAAAAATATATGCCTGCAAAACTGACCCGCCTGGATCCGAGACTCTTCTGCAAGGTATTTATGTTCAGAATGCAAATGCTTTTATAAGTTCCCTTTTCATGGTGGGTTGATATTCATTGATATTTTCGTTTCTTCAGAGGATTTGTAAAACTGTCTTTCTTTTCTTTCAGGCTCTCTTCAAAGCCCTTGGCTTAAATGAACTAGATTATAAATTTGGATTAACCAAAGTGTTCTTTAGACCTGGCAAGGTAAGTAGTGTTGATATCTCTGAGGTATAAATGAGCACAAATTGATTTTTTAAAATTAATTTCTCTTCAACTTGCCTGCAAAATAGTTGAAATAAAGGATAGCATTACCTTTTTTGAAAGTAATTTCATAAGAAGATGCATCGTAATCTGATCACTGCTAGGATCTGAATTGACATGGCCATCTCTGTGTTTAGTGTATGGATAGAAAATATTTTGTTTATAGCTCTACTTGTGCTATAAGAGTGGTATTCCTGTGCTCAATGTGGTGGTTAACCTCGCTATAATCATTTACTAAGACTATATTCCCTAAAAGGCAGATAAATAAGACTTTTTTATTGCTTCAGTTCTGTTCTTTAACTTCATCCCTAGCTTGAAGCTGAGACTCTCTATATTACTATCAGAATAGATAGTCACAATTTGTACTGAGTGACAAATATATCATGACTAAGGTTGAGAACGTCATGGCAACCACTGGGGTCTCTCTACACATTGTCATGACTGCAACATTCTGTTTACAACAGAATTCTCCATCTGTCAACATTCTTGTTGGTTATCTTAAATGGTATTTCCTCCCTACCCTGTGTTCAGTTTGCAGAATTCGATCAGATAATGAAGTCTGATCCAGATCATCTTGCTGACTTAATTAAACGTGTGAACCATTGGCTTATCTGCAGCCGTTGGAAGAAGGTCCAGTGGTGTTCTTTATCAGTTATCAAATGTAGGTATTCAAAATTACCTTGTGAGATGGGGTGATAGGGAGAGAATCACCCACTGAGCCGTGGTGGCTAGAATGCGGTATTGCAGGCTAATTCTGTCAACGGCAGCAGTTCGACTCTCACTGGCTCAAGGTTGACTCAGCCTTCCATTCTTCCAGTAAAACGAAGACCCAGATTGTTGTGGGCAATAATGCTGACTCTGTAAACCGCTTAGAGGGGGCTGTAAAGCATTGTGAAGCGGTATATAAATCTAAGTGCTATTGCTATCATGTGAGTAAAACTTAAAATACCCACAACTGTGTCTTTTTAAGTTTACTTGGAAGACTAGAATATTTTCTTTTCATAAAGAAATGGCTGAAATGTTGTGTGATTGTCAAAAATTACAACAATTTAGGAATATTAATCTTGACTTTGTGTTTATTTGTGCAATAATGCTGAAAGTTGTGTCTTTTTCTGAAATCTCACAAGAGACCTGAGAGAACACCAAAGTCTTGCAAGATTTTGTGATCTTGTGAGATTTTGTCAATTTAATTTTTTAAAAATCCTGTGGGTTTACAGGAACTGTACTAATATTTTCCACATGCTTTGTTTAAGGAATTATTGTCAAAATTGTCAAAATGCTACTAATCAATCAAGTCAAATATTAAAATGGAAAAGTTTCTTAACTCTTCAGTTCCAGTTAAACTTTATACAAAAAGTATTGAGAATTGAAGTACGAGTCTCACTGACCCAAGAATTGTTAGCAACCCTTGCATCTTAATCACATATAAAAGAAGGAAATAGTATCCATTAGAATAAAATCTAACTCTCTGTCTCTGCTTGTTTGTCTGTCTGTGTAACTGTCAGTGTGTGCATCTGTCTGTCTGTCTTTCTGTCTGTCTGTCTTATATACCTCCCTCCCTCTCTCCTCTGTCTCTCTTTGTCTCTCTGTATTACTCTCTCTCTCTCTCTAAGATAGGTGGATTCTATATTTAGACATTTGTTGATAAAGTTTCCCTTACTTTTTTCCTCCTTTTAATTTCAGTGAAAAACAAAATCAAGTACAGAGCTAGTGCCTGTATTAAAATACAAAAGACAATTCGTATGTGGCTATGCAAGAGAAAGCATCAACCACGGTAAGAAGAAGATCTATATAAATACTTGCAATGTCCTGCTTGCTAGTAAATCTCATGAGGTGCTGAATAGTAAAATCTAATGGGAAGGATTTGCAGGCACTCATATACCTGGACTAATAATATAGCATTGGTGCAATCGCAGTTTGTGGAAACTGGTAACAAAGGATCAGCCCTTAAATTACCTGGGCAGGATATTGCCATATCTTCTCCTTCAAAGCTTCTACTTATTAATAATATAGACAGTTAAATCTTTTCATTTTTGCTGTTAGTGTTTCTTTATCTAACAGTGGCAAGTCCCTCTGGGCCACAAAGAGGAGAATCACAACATTCCTATTCTTGCTTACACGGCAAGCTAGTTTTGCACATTCATATAGGTATGGCATACCCCAGATGTATGCCAAAGCAACTTGGAAATGCATCGGTTGCCATACAGAGGTTAGCAGTGCTATCCACATTCAGATAGAAGAGTTGGAAGGAGAGGGGAGAAGAGAAGAGACAACATGACCTAATTGTTCTGAAAGAATCATCTGAACAGATCTGTTGCACTCACTAACCAGAAACTGGAGTTTCACTGAATTTGAAAAAATAAGCCCAAGTATTATTGCAACTTCAGTTGTGTTGTCCCCCATACAGACCCTCCTAGGTTTTCAGTACTAGAGGAGTTTAATCTCCAGGCACTGAAGTTGGAATCCTTCATTACAATCTTGGACCTATCCTAGCAGAACACATGCAATGTAATCATTTGTGCAGAGCATATTTTTTTAAATGTATCTATTTTTATGTTTGTGGGAGTTCCCAAAGCTACTAGTCCATATTTTTTGTTCCAAATTTTAATTGCACCACAGACCAAATGGATAATACGAAGCCCATTGTAATCCTACTATTATGACTTCATTCAGAAGTAAACTGAAGGCACAGGGTTTGAACAATAGCTGTCTGTTTTCTTATTTATCTCTCATATTTAAAATGTTAACATTCCTTTCACAGCATAGACGGTTTAATAAAGCTTCGCACACTGAAAAAGAGACTAGATAAATTCAATGAAGTAGTAACTGCTCTAAAAGAGGGGAAGGCAGAAATGAGCAAGCAGGTCAAGGACCTTGAGATGTCCATTGATGCTCTGATGGCCAAGATCAAGGTAGGAGGACACTTTATGCTATAGAAAAAATAACTTTGTATCAGGATCTAGCAGAGGTCTTTGATTCCAGTGTGCACGACCAAAAGGGAGACCATGGAGACCATTTATCAGTTGGAGACCAATATCTGTAGATACCAGATTGACTTCCAGCTATAACATTTCAAATCCTAATTGTTTTACTTTCTTTGGCTATTTTGGCAATCCAAAACTTTTAGCATTGACAGAATTGGAATATGACATCCTTTAAAAAAAGCATATTACCATATGTTTATATAATTAAATCAATTTTCTATCACTTGGTTTTTTTCCCCCATGGGTTAGTGAAAATGCAGAGATTTCCCTCGCATATAAGACTTTAAAACTTCATTCAACCATTTTCTAGCATCTCAAATTTTGACACACGTTGCTTTGCATACTTTCAAAAGCATGCATCTTCTACCAAAAAGGCACTATACCAAAGGCATCTTCTACCAAAACAATCTGCACTATACCAGGGGGGCTGCTTGGGGTTTGAAGTATAAGGTTTATCCAATCAAAATAGGTGGGGAAAGCTTAGGAAAATCTAACACATCCATTTTGCAGCTTTGATGGATGGACATAGTTCTCGTATTCTTGCTGTGGTGCATTTTCTTTCTGCTTTGCTTTTTTAAAACCTACATGAGATGTGCAAATTATTGTGATTGTTTTTACAACTTCTTTTACAGGCCACTGTAATGCCTAGACAACAGATTCAGAAGGAATATGATGCCTTAGTTAAAAGCTCTGAGAAACTTTTGAGTGCCCTTCAGAAGAAGAAGCAGCAAGAGGAGGAAGCCGAAAGATTGAGACGCATCCAGGAAGAAATGGAGAAAGAAAGGAGAAGGCACGAGGAAGAGGAGCAACGTCGGAAGAAGGAAGAAGAAGAAAGGCGACTGTGAGTATGAAATAATCTAGATGGAGAGTGATAGAAGCAAAGGCAAATGTGAAGCACCGGGGAAATCAGGAGATTCAGGCAGTTCAAATGAGTATAAAGATTTATTGCAAGCTTAAGCTCTTTTACAAGAATCTGAGCAACTAGCAGTCAAGGGAAATGAGAGGGAGATAAGAGAGTCATTCAAGGTGGGCTGGACTTAGATCTCTTGCGGGCATGCAGGGACTCGTGACTTATGATGCGTTTGACTCCTCCCTCAGGCTCAGTCTGGTCATCTCCAACATCAACTGTTTAAACAAATGCCATATTTTGGAAGTGACTGCTGTTTCCAAGCAGAAACAGAGTTCTGTTACAAAAGGGAAAAAAAATAAACATTTATTGGAAAGTGAGTGAAGGGGTTTTCATGTTTGTCTGTATCTAACGGGCTCTCAATTTTTCCCACCTAGGAAATATGAGATTGAAGCAAAGAGAAAACTGGAAGAAGAAGAAAGGAAAAAGAGAGAGGATGAAGAAAGAAGAATTCAGGTGAGGCTGGATAGAAATTTATTGTGCTGCATTTTCCATACCTTGATCCACAGATATAATGGGCTGTGCACATGTATGGGATGCGATGACTTGGGCTTCTTTTGATTCCCAGGGGGTCTTCAAACCATCCTACTATGACCATGTTGCATTCTCACAACAACGTTTGGGATGATCCAACTAGACATATTGCCACCAACTATTTTACTCCAGAGAAATCTTCTCTGCTGCTGATTTGTGAGGGAGTGGAAAGTGGCAATAGCAACAGCAATAGCACTTAGACTTATATACCACTTCATAGTGCTTTACACCCCTCTCTAAGCGGTTTACAGAGTCAGCATATTGCCCTCAACAATCTGGGTCCTCATTTTACTAACCTTAGAAGGATGGAAGGCTGAGTCAACCTTTAGCTGGTCAGGATCGAACTCCTGGTAATGGGCAGAGTCAGCCTCCATTATTGCATTCTAACCCATTTGCCACTATGGCAATCCCTTTATATTATATGTTATTGATTATGAATTACAAAATCTAAATGGGAATGGTCAGAATTCAATGCCTTTTGTGTATACTTAATGATTAATACATACAGTGCCAACAATTGAAGAAATGAACCTAATTTTCTGTTTGTTTCTTGTCCAGGGAGTTTTGTTTATTATGTCAGTCCTGTATGCCTTAGTATAGAAATCTGTAAAACATGCTTTGCCAAGCCTGGGCAATAACCTTTTAGTAGACTTCCTTCCAGTCTCAGTGGCAAAGCAGATGTTCCTTTCTGTAGAGTTTTCTCCCAGGCCATATTTAGTCAGCTTTTCTTTTGATGAATGCTACACTGAGTAATCTAAAACAGAGATCTGCATAAGAAAACAACCATAGCAAAAAGAAAGATTACATGGTAATATCTTGATCAGAATAAATTATGATGCCAACTTATCATTCTAGGAAAACTGCTAGGATAACTTCATGTATTTGCTCTTGGAAAAAGGAAGTTCAAGTGAAATTTTCAGACCGTATCAGCATAAGTGTTTTGGCACACCATTGTTTGAGTCTTAAGCTGTCAGTTTCATAATTTCCATAAGATGAACAAAGTTCATGCTTTAGGAGCCTGCAGAACACTACAATATTCTCTACAATTTTACCACTTAAGCCAATTAAATATATCATCTTAGGATGAATCTGCCTTTCAATACAGTAAAAACAATTCCCTTATTCCGCCATTCTAAAACTAACCTCAAAGCATGTTTTGAGGCCAAGTGTCTGAGATGGCCTTGAGGTAATGCCACAGTCAGCATAATCACATTCCTTAGACATGTGTTGACAGTGTAGGATAATTTTTAAGTAGAGAATGGATGGGTATGTGCCCAGTGAAATGATCAAAGTTGTGTTGGGATCACCCCTTTGCCCAATGGCAGCACCTGATTGGTTCAGCTGCCTACTGCTTATTCCTGCTATGGCTTCAGAAGTATTGGTTAGTCTGCCAGATGATACTTTCACAGTCCAGTCAACAATAACAAAAAGGAAGTTGCTGTTCTGGCCACTCTTGCCAACTGCAAAAGCGGATAGGATGATAGAAAAGGAATTGGCTACAGGAGAATTAGCCCAACAGATTCTGTTGTCCAAGCTCCCTTCAGATCTCATGGTACTTCTTCCTTGATTCATTATGTAGATATAAATTCTGGAAGTATATCATGCATTTTTATCAATATCATGATCAGAAGCTATCAGAATAACAGAGTTGGAAGGGATCTTGGAAGTCTTGTAGTCCAATTCCCTGCTCAAGTGGAAGGCCCTATACCATTTCGGACAAATGACTGTCCAGTCTCTGATAAATGATAAATTCACAAGCATTTTAATTTTTTTTAAACCAAGACTTTATTTTGGTTTTCAGTATGCAGTTCTAATTCATTCCTGCATTAAGATTTTGCTTCTATTTACTAAACCTTAGCCTCCTATATATATTAGCCCCTTCTAATATAAAGGGCTTCCAGTCTCTGAACTTCCTTCCTTCCTTCCTTCCTTCCTTCCTTCCTTCCTTCCTTCCTTCCTTCCTTCCTTCCTTCCTTCCTTCCTTCCTTCCTTCCTTCCTTCCTTCCTCCCTTCCTTCCTAACTGTAAATTTTAATCTGCTTTATTGAAAACAATTTTCTGAGCATAGTTCTAGGAACTGCAGCATTAAAGGATTTATTTTTTCTCATCTTTCAGTAGCTCTGATTATTTATCTATCTCAGTGGACATAGGGATTTTAATTATTATCATCAAAAGTAGTGAGCTGAGTTACTGAGTCCACTTACCACTCCAAAAAAGTATTTAGCTAACAACTCTGTTACTTTTCATCAGCTTTCCAGAGGCGGACCAATACAGAGGAAAACATTAAAAATCTTGAGCCAAGAGATTTATTTATTCAGCTAAATGCATGCTACCTTACAGTTTGAATAAATATTCAGACACAGTGTAGTAGGCAACATACAGTAGCAATAATCAAAATAAGAAATGTAATAAAAAATATGGTATTAACAAAAGCTACAACTTAAGATAAAATATTTTGAGATGTTGACCGTCTGATAGTTTATGGATGATGCAGAATAATCTCTTCTCCATCCATGCCTGTGCCCTCCTGAATTTGAAATCAAGGTTGTGCTGTTTCTGATACAGTTAGTCTATTTTATCATATGTAGTGCAGTTTTAAGTATCAGTCAGACTGGACTCCTTATAGTTTTATATCTTTTGGATTAAATTAGCTTAGGGTAAACTAAGCGACTCCTATCTAAATAGGTCTCAGTGTCTGGCCAACTTTTTTGAGGTTGGTATTCAGAGAGGAGAGGAACTGCAAGGAATGCAAGGCTACAGTACAAAATAAAAGAAAAAACAGAAGACAGTGGCAGATTTTTTTTTTCATGAAGAAGTTTTTCCCCCCTTTTTAAGGAAGGAGTTAAAATTGACTTGAAGGAGACTTTACCTTTTAAGATTGTTTGAATCCTAGTTTACTTCATCTGTGGTTATAATGAATTACGAATAGCAGTAACCATTTGTACATAATTGGGCTAGATTGTAGCTGCAAACCACAAAGTGGTATTTCTTAAGATGTTCTCAGAGTACAGGTTCCAAAAATCCTACCGTAGTTGCATGGCTTCTAGCGTGCTATATTGGATCTAACATCAATCTACCAATGGAAAAAAACAGATATTTCAGTTAAATTATTTTTTTCATGGCTCTGCAGGCTGAAGTTGAGGTTCAGCTGGCCAGAGAACGCGAAGAAGCGAGTCAGCAGCAAACCATCCTTGAGCAAGAGCGTAGAGATCATGAGCTGGCTTTGCGAATTGCCCAAAGTGAAGCTGAGCTCATCAACGATGAGGCTCAGCTGGACCCAAGTTTGCGCAGGTATTGTACTTTATCGGTTATGCTGCTGGAAAAGGCAGTTGTATAATAAGTGGTATAATCGTGATGATGATAACGAGAACACTGTATTAAATTAAGCAAACATGATGCTGCATGTCTTCGTGTTTTTGAACACTCATAACCTGGAGGCTACTCTACACCACAGCCTTCCTCAATCTTCTGCCAGCAGCTCCTCAGATTCCCAACAAGGATAGCTTTTAGCCATTGCTGCAAGCAATTGTGGATATTGTGTTTTGAGTTCCAGAAAATCTGGAGGGTGCCAATATGGGAAAGCTGCTATAACAGATGTTGCTTAGGCATCTGTACTAGCTATCTCTTTCAAAGATTTGGGAGCATAGTTCAGAAAACAGTTTCTGAACTTTGTGGAAAGAGGAAGAAGGTAAAAATTATTTTAAGAATTTTGCTATGCCTCTCCATCCCAGTTCAGTCTAAATGAGGGATCTCAGAACTTGGCAACTTTCTGAGAATTCTGGGAGTTGAAATCCACAAGTCTTATAGTTGCCAAGTTTGGAGACCTTTGGTCAAATGGTGTCCTTCGATACAGTGCTACAAGCAATGGAAGGATTTGTCATTTGAGAATTTTCCATATTGACCCATATTGGTGTGGTTTAATTCCACTTTAGCTCCTCATGAATTGCTCTTGGGATTCATACATCAAGTTTGGAAGAGCTTTGTTTGTTGAATTAAATCATGTTTGGCTGGATTCACTCAACATGCATATCAAATACCAAACAGATCACATTCTTTATTAGTGTGGAAAGCTATCTAACATTTAGACTGCCTTATTTAGTATTGTTATGCTTGCAGCACTAAAAGACAGATCAGTTTCATATAAAAAATGAGACAACATTTTCTTGTTCGGGGAATATTTTCCCTCCCTTCCTTCTTCCTCTCTCCCTTCCTGCCTGCCTGGAATAAACCATATGAGCACATGTGTTATTTCCTAGTTTCCTACATGTTCTCCCAAACACTTGGCCTAAGAAGCAGCTTCTTTTTAAGCAGATATGTTTATATAGGTATTTATTTTTCTGTTGGGTTTGAGTACAATTTCACCATCGAGTTTTGTTTGATGGAAGCCATAGCTTGGGATTGAAACGAGATGGGTTCCTAGTGCCTCTATTCTGCAGTGTTCATGGTGAGTCTTCAAGCCAATCCAATCCCCTTCTTACAGTGTGAAGTATCTTATGGGATGATTGTGGACCTTTAATGGTGGTGAGAGAAAGGAAAAGTCAATGCATCTATCACATAACAACCTAAATAAATAATACCGCTTGTTGAAATCAGATTTCTGGTGATCTTGTAAGAACATCATTTTGTATCCAGGATGATCTTGTAATGTAGTAGATCAGTGTCCAATTTAGGAGAGCTTCACACTAATCGAAATATGTTCTGTTCGCAGACTCAGTGGAACAAGGTGTCAAATGACCGCGTATGAAAACTTTTTTCCTTTTTGGGACATCCTATAAAAATTGAGAGCGGGAGGGGAAAATTATTCTAATGCAATTTGCAAAATAATTCACTTTATTTTTTCCTAATTAATCACGATTTGAGCATGCAACCAATACACTCCATTTGAATATCAGTCAATCAGATCAATTATATGTAGGTGCAAGTGCTTGTGATTTAAATATTGCGTACCTGAAAGGTTATACGTACAAAATTGGTTAATTCAGACTATTTATTATACTATGTATCAGTTAATATTGTTAAAATAATGCATTAAATCTTGTATCCTAACTCCCTAATATACATTCCTCATGTTTTTATAGGGAACAAATGGCTATAGAAATGTCGGAATGCTTATCTAGGTGGGTGTAACAGATTGCCAGAAAGAAATCAGTCTAATCACCAAACGCAATAACTATAAGATAAATTAAAAGACAATTAATTTATAAATTCCATTTAATTATTTTGTTTTCTGAGGTTTTCGTGGGTGTTTGTATGGAGGTCTTTGGTTCTTCGGGTTTTCTCCCACGTAGAATTTGAAGTGTCTTGGCGACGTTTCGACTATATATATATATATATATATATATATATATATATATATATATATATATATATATATATATATATATATATATATATATATATTCTAATATTATATAATCTAATCAAGATTCATTCACTGCACCTCTTTAGTACCAATTTTCTTTCTAATTCATATTATATTTATGAATTGCATGAATAGCAATTACTTTTTGATAAGGTTTTGCCATTATTTTGCTCTAGACAGAATCATTCTGTTCTTTTTCTTTTTTAAAAAACTCAGATGCATTATCAAGCATCCGCAAATTTAGAATTCTTAATTCCCCAGCATTAGACCCTTGCACACAGAGAAGTAGGTCTTTACATAATGTGTCCGTTTGGTTTTTTGAAAACTGTTTTAAAAAATTGAGTTATTTCAGATGGCATTTATGATTAGTTTGTAAATTAGTAATTCACAATCTAAATTTCCTTTTCTCCAAAGTAAGTATGCCTAAGAAGCATGTCATGGATCTTACCAATCTTTGCACCTATCTTTTTTGATGACTCCTCCTTTCCTCTTTGCATTCTTGACCTCACTTGTTTCTTTCTTGAATATTTCTGTATTTTTTTGTTTCTTTGGATGTGTTTAGGGGACCTTCAGTCCAAGCTACCAAAGCTGCAGCTGGCATTAAAAAGCACGACCTTAGCAAGTGGAAGTATGCAGACCTGCGAGATACAATCAATACCTCTTGTGGTGAGTGTGGTCCTGTTCGGAATACAGGACACGTCAATATTTGGATTTCTTTTCTCTCATAGAAGTTCGAAAGGCTGAGTATATAATGAAGTCCTTGATACGACTCAAAAAAAAAAAAAGAGAGAGAGAGAGAAAAGAAAAATCAAGGCCTTGGATCACTAAATAATTCTCTATTCAGCCCTAAAGGAGAAAATGCCTTGAGCAAAGTTATTTCAAACAGCTCCATATGTCAAAAGAAAAGAAAGGGTGAAGCATTAAAAATTAAGCTACATGTAAGAACCAGCAGGGTTAATTAACTGAGTATAATTGAAAGTCATTACATTTAAACTTAATCTAAAATGATTATTGCTAATGACTTTTAAATAGTTTGCTTGGTTTATTGTCAATATCAACCATTTACATTTAAAGTTGAGTACCAACTTTAGGTGCAGTTCATGGACCTAAAAGCTTTCACTCTTTCAAATGTCACTGGGAGTGTTGGAGGTAAGAACCTGGAAGGCTGTATTCTACCTATGTGGCTTATATCAGATGTTCCTCGCTTTTGCAGAGTTGTTTCTAGCAAACTCAAGATTGACAGATCCTGATTAACCAAGAAGCCAATTAAAAGCATTGAAGTCTTCTTTTTTTCCAAGCTAGGATCCACCCTCATATCCTATTTTTTTTTTAAAAAAAGGAAAAACATGCTGATACTAAATTGGATGTGACATTAAATCTCCTAGTTAGGGAAAGGTAGGGATATGCCTTGTATGTAATTAATCCATTAGTTTTTCTAGCCAGTATTATCAAGCTGTCTGGCAGTAGCTTTCCATCCTTCCTTGCAGATGATGGGGATTATACAGTGGACTTTTTGCAGGCAAAGCTCCTAAATAGGCAGCAGTTAGAAAAGTAGATATATTACCTCACTGAGAGCCATTTTAGTGTAATAAATGCACTGGGGTAGAAACTGTGAGACCATGAATTCTAGTCCCACCATGGACACAAAGCCAGCTGGATGACCGTGAGTCAGTTACTTTCCATCAGTCCTAGGAAAAACACTATAACAAACCACTTCCAAAACTGTTGCTAAAAACACTTGTCCATGCAATCTCCAAGACTGACTCGTAGACCCAGGGAAAGAGAGAGAGAGACTGCCAAATTGCCCCATTAATCAGGTTGAAATTGAGAGCCCCCAAATCCTGATATTTCGGTATTGTCTATTTCAGAGCTTGGCACGATGTGTGTGTGTGTGTGGGGGGGGTTATAGAAAATCAGAAAGCACACACTTTTGTTTGATTTTTCCAACTTCTGAGGCTGCAGCTTTCTCTGCACCATGTAACTTAACACAAGTTCAGTTGGATAGGGATCTAATGGCTATGCTCTCTGTACCTAAGCCCTCTTTTCCACACACACATATATGTCAATCCAGTAGGAAGGGGTGGACCAATTGGGCTGAATGTCACGCTCAAAGGGAATCCAAAATTTAGACAACAGAGGTGTGTGTGGGTATACTCCTTTACTTCAACAAAGTAAAATATGTGTCAGATACAAACAAACACACATATCATGAGCTGGAGCCTCAAAAGCTGAAAGGGGCCTTGGTTTTTCTGATCTCTAAAAGAGCCTGGCAAATAGCAGAATAATTAGATATATTTGAAAATAACAACATGGATAGTTTATGAATGTAAGCTTCAGAAAATACTCCTTCCTTTTTTCCCCTACAAGTTACCTGTATATATATATGTGTGTGTGTCATATTGTAAGTATAAGGAGCTGTGAACTAATTTTTTTTCCCATGTCAACAAATTCATAAACATACTCATCTGTCTGCTTTTCTCACTTGTTTCTCACTTATTCCATCCCTGGTGCTTTTCCTGGATCAAAGATATTGAATTGCTGGCAGCTTGCAGAGAAGAGTTTCACAGGCGGCTTAAGGTTTATCATGCTTGGAAGGCCAAAAACAAGAAACGTAATGCTGAAATGGAACAGCGGGCTCCCAAATCAGTGACTGATTATGGTAAAAGAAAATCTTAATTTAATCCCTCTTTTCCTCCCCCCCTCCCACAAAAGTGTGTCTGTGGAGGGGAAATATCCTTGTGAGCAAAAGTGCCTAGAGAATATTGAGAAACTTGTTTTTACCGCATTGACTAAATTGTCTCATGGGCAGCATCCTAATCCAATAGCATTGTATGGATTGCAAGTTGAGATAGTTTCAGTTCTAGGAGAGAGATGAAAGGCCAGGCTAAATAGGATGGATTAATGAAGGAAGCTAGTAATAGAGTATTGCTATTTAGAAAGTAGTAAAGTAGTATATTGCTAATTTAGGAGTAATTGGTGCTTAACTAAGAACCATCCAGATGTTTGTAGCTTTGTTTTGCTACAAGCTGCGTGATTCTTAATTTCGTCTTATCACAATAGTTTAACTGAAAGTCAGATGGGCCATAACGTTTGTCAGGAACCATTGAAAAGGTTTGTGCTATTTCAGCAAACCAAATTAAGGAACCATGTGGCTTGTATCAGATAGTACATGAGGTAGCCAAATGGACTTTTCTTAAGAAATGACTTGACCTTTGTTATACATGTTGCTGAGATAGAGTGAGATTTTGGGGAGCAGAGAATTATACCAAACAGCTAGACTAGACTAATTGCTTAGATTCTGAGATTGAATATTGGGAGAATGGGAACCATGAATTCTGAGGAATGGATTTGGGCCATTTCGGTTGAAAAAAATCCAAGGTTGATCTGATCCAGCATTCTATGTAGGAAGTCTGTAAGCAAGACTTTCCTGTAAGTAAGGAGCAAATAACACATTTTCCCTTGTGTTTCTTAAGAACTGCTAGCTATTTCAAGATATATAGATTCTATAATCGATGTAATATATAGTCATCATATTGAATAGCCCTTGAGATAATGAGAGACCACCTTAGGCGGCCAGAAGTAAGTTATTAAAGTTATTGTCTTCCTTTGTAGTTTTTCCTAGGTGGCATTACATGTTTTAGGTTGCAATTTATGATGGAATTGTATGTAAATGATGGAATTATTATGCTCTTGCATATTTGATACTGACAAAATTCCTTCTTTCTTAAAAAAAAATAAATATTGGAAGCCCTGTTTGCAAAGCTGTTTTTGTGCTTTGCATCCATTCAGCTAAAAACAGAGCTCTTGTGGCTGGTCATGGCCATCAAGACACAACTTATTGGACATCCAAAAAAAGGATTTTTCCCCCATTGATCAATGGACTTGTTTTCTCTCGCATGCTCAGTATTAAATTTTGTTTTCAGATTTTGCACCATTTTTGAACAACTCAAGTAAGTGGGGGGATTATTTCATCTAATTTGAAAAAAAGGGGGGGGGACAGAAGCCGCTTTACTAATAATAACACCATAATTGTGTTTTGCTACAGTTATATTATATTTGTTCTTTAGAAGCATTCATATGGTCTGTTTTAAATATAATTAAAGAATTGTTGGTAAAGACATTGGACAGCAGGAATGTTCACGCTCTTTTAAGAATTTTGGCGTTATTTACAGAAATGAATAATTTATCTCAATAAAAATATGTATACAGGTTTAATTTTAACTCCTTTCTTCTGCCAAGAGAAAACATTTTCCCTTGTAGCAAAACATTGAAATTGGTACTAATCAACTAACATTTGGAACAAAACCTAACACTTAGGAGCTTGTTTTAGGGAGAGAAAATAATTGCCTTTGTTATGAGGAAAGGGCTTTTCTTTACCATCTTGATTATCTTTTGGGTGAGGGCAGCTGTTCATAAGAATGAGGAAAAAAGACCTCTACATACCAAGCAAAGAGCTCAGGATGGACACCGTCCTATATGTTAATTCAGGCGGTGGGTCGTCAGTCTCCATTAACTGCAGAATGTGGCCAGAGGATGTATTGAAAATGTTGAATTGCCTGGCAAATTGATTCATCAATTGAGAACCGATCCATTTTTTTAGCATTTTTTAAAAAACAAATAAAAGTATGTGGGGTATTGCTTAGATTCGTGATGTCAAATGATACATAATTATGACTGAAGGCTGGTTAATATGAAAAAGGTCTTTTTTGCCTATTTTCTTCTCAGGATGAGCTGCTTTAATATCCACTGATACTAATGATGAGAAATATTTTAACAGATATTGCCTTTTATAGCAGGATAAACAAATGGTACTTTAGTATATATAAACACAATATTTTGAACATTTTTTTTCTTTTCCAGTAATCGACAGCTTATCTTGATATAAGGAGGGCAAATAAACACATTTGATGTGACTGTAGCTTCATCCCTCTTTATTCAACTAAAATCCAAAACCAGATTTATTATTTATAATTATTTCACTCATAGTTAAACTATTCACTGTTAATTCCTTCCATAAACTGGAATAGAAAGAAAAGTGTACTCTCATGAATAACTGAACTGCTTTCTCTGCAATTGTCCACAACAACCTTGCATTTGAAATCTCCTATTTGAAACCTGAAATGTCAGAAAATTCCCTTTCTTTCTGTTTTTAATGTGAGACTGCAGGGAATTGCACCGCAGGTGTGCACATGAAGTCAGAGATGCTGACATGAACTTGTAGTTTTAATAAATAAATATATTTAATATCTATATTTACAGCAGACAAGATAGTCAGGCACACACTAACTAACATGAGGTAAATTGTCAGGTAAATCACAGAGCATACAGAGCACAGAGAAGAAAAAGATGGGGGAAAAGGGAAACTCCCCCTTTACATCCACAGCAACCAATCATAACACAGATTACCTCATACAGGAATCAGCACTCTCCAACCAATCAACTACAACTGTGTTCTGGCCCATCACACACTTTATTGTTCTAGCTATTAAATTAAAAATCTTAACAGTCTGCAAATGACTCAAGTGCTTCTTTTTTCTCCATCTATAACTATACTTTATTCTTTTTTCTCACCACTTTATTTTTCTCCCAGGTTGGGAGACAATTTACTTTGCAAAAAAAATATGCTTTGAGAATTGTATTGCAGCACTATGTTACTCATTCATTCATTCATTCATTCATTCATTCATTCATTCATTCATTCATTCATTCATTCATTCATTCAATTTCCGTAGCCACCAATCTGAGTCAATGATTCTGAGTGGCTTATGATTCAAATACTATAAAAATGTATTCTCATTGGACGTTTGCCATTGGGATTATAGTGTACTTTTAATAATTTGGAATGTTCCTTCTTCTTTTGCCCAGCATGCTTAACTTCATTGAACAGATTTCTCAGCTGGGATCCATGAAACATTTGTTTCCGTGGCTGAAATGAAATCCATGTTACTTCAAAAAAAAAAAAAAAAAAAGGTTGTGGGCAATGCAAGATCTTCTTTCACTGTTTACTCTTTACAGAAAGTATTTTCTAATTTGTCTTACTTTTCTGCACAGATTTTTTAAAAAGGTGATAGTAGTGAAGACTGGTTTTGATCTTGGCTACCACTTTTAACTGTAGTTATTCCTTACAGCTCAGCAGAACCCAGTAAATCAGTCTGTTAGACAGCAGCAGGAGATTGAAATGAACCGGCAACAGCGATATTTCAGAATTCCTTTCATCCGTCCAGCAGACCAATACAAGGATCCTCAGAATAAGAAAAAAGGCTGGTGGTATGCTCACTTTGATGGACCATGGATTGCTCGTCAAATGGAACTTCATCCTGATAAGCAACCCATTTTGCTAGTGGCTGGTTAGTATGTGTTTCATTTTCTTTTTTTTAAATGAAGTGGGAAAGGTAGGCTTTGTTTATTGACAAGATGTACTAAAGGTAAATTTGAATTACAGTGCAAAGCAGCATATTGTTTTATTTAAAAAGATTGTCTTCACTTTCAGAAGAATCTGAAAAATAAACAAAATAAACGGCACATAAATTTAATAAATACATAAATCAAAAAGTGAATTTGCCAGCTTGTCCCTTGAGAGAAGTAGCAAGCAGTATATTAACATTTGTTTGTTTATTGGGTTTTGATACTCCAAAATTACTCTTAGAAATGTATATGTTATAAACGTAAAACATGATAAAAATATGAAATCAGTGTCTTTCTTGATATGAAATGCATGTTCATCTGTGTAGATTATTATTTTCTGCTGTCAAAACTGGTTGTGATGCAAAGTTGATTTTTAGGTTAAAACTTATTTTGTCAATCCACATTTCCTCTTACATTATGGGTCTCAAAGATTCCTAGTATTTGAGATACAGGTGATTGGAGCATTAAATAAGCTGAATTACAAGAATTTGGATAGTTGTAGGTTTCCTCTTCTAAAGGCAATAAGTTTAGGAAAGAAGCTAGTGCTTGTTATAGTTTTGTTCTCAATTTTCCATGTGTCCCAAAACTAAAAGAGGAAGGCTTGCATTATAACTTTTGTAAAATCTGGGGTTTCCTTCATTCCAGGCAAGGATGACATGGAGATGTGTGAGCTGAATCTTGAAGAAACTGGGCTGACTCGTAAGCGGGGTGCTGAAATTTTGCCACGGCAATTTGAAGAGATTTGGGAACGCTGTGGTGGAATCCAGTATCTTCAAAATGCAATTGAGAGCAAACAAGCTCGGCCGACTTACGCAACTGCTATGCTGCAGAACGTATTGAAATAAATAGTTATTTTGCACCTTCTGAGTACAAAGGAACTTTTAACATTCCATAATCATGTAGAGATGTTTAATATAAACCGATTTTATTAATGTGTCAATTTTTAGTTTGTACTTTTGACGTCTTAATTTGTGTAGTGAGGTCATTCGTTCTCAAGATCTAATTTTTTTTTCTTTCAGTCAACTATGTTGTTTGCTTTGGGCCAGCATATGGTAATACCAATAATATTGTAATATAGAGCAGAACTGGTAAATCTATATCTCTTTCCTGTTGTGCTGGATTCCAACATATGTCAATGCCAGCTAATATAATTAGTGCTATGGGATAAAAGTCCAGCAGTGGTTGGAGAACTAGAAACCCCCATCCTTGATGTAGCATAGCACACTACCAACATTAGTTTAGAACTACCCAAAATGGCCTTTTATCTTCTGTAACACACTTCCCAGATACTATCTGGAAAATGAGTTTCCACAAGGTAGAAGATGCAGTGTTTTCTTTACACTAGGCTAACTAGAACTGTGAAGCCTTAATATTCTTAACATTTAATGTACAGAAGTTAAAGTAGACTCCTTTAAAGGTGAAATACAACACTTCAACATCGCTTGCAAACAAGCATTTTGGGAAAATGTGTCTTAAGGTAGATCGCTGAGTGTCCTATACCGAATATAGAAAAACTTGAGCCTAAAGTGCTTTAGCAGTTCAGAACTGAAACAGCTTGATGCACTTTTAAGCAGTTGTGCATGTGTGTGTTTGTCTTCTTTTTTAAACTGCTTTATTTTTTACAAAACAGGTTCCTTCAGACAATTCATGTTTAATTTTTTTTTGTCACAACTGTATTGGGAATCCTTTCTCAGTCAAAATGAAATGTAATTCACAGAGATAGTTTTATATATATATATATATATATATAGGTCTTTGGTTCTTCGGGTTTTCTCCCACGTAGAATTTGAAGTGTCTTGGCGAAGCACGAAGCCGAAAGCACCAGCCTGAAGATGACGAATGGGACTTCGTCGAAACGTCGCCAAGACACTTCAAATTCTATGTGGGAGAAAACCCGAAGAACCAAAGACCTACATACAAACACCCGCGAAGACCTCAGAAAACATATATATATATATATATATATATATATATATATATATATATATATATATATATATATATATATATATATATATATATATATATATATATATATATATATATATATATATATATATATATATATATATATTCTGATTATATTATATATATATAATCTGTGTTGACTTTCTATGCTTCACTGAAATGAATATGGATTAAGTGGATTCTTTCTGGCTTCTGACGAAATGGCAGAGCCCAGGCATTTCTCGTTACATCATGCTGCTTCAAATGGCTTAACTTCAAAGTGTTCAAGTTGTTTTTTTCTCCTAATCTAATAAATCTTTTCTCGTTGCTAATCTCTCAAATTCAGATTTTCTGGGCTTTTCTTCTTTTCTTTTTGGCAGGGTTTCCTTAACAGTAATTAAAATACTTACAGCAATTATTTCTTTCAGACAATTTTAAAATTGCCTTTGGTTGATGTTGCAAAATAACCTAGTGTCCGCATAACAAATCTTGGTGTTATCATTGTTTTGGGATCTTTGGAGAAATTAAGAAATGTCACCTAATAATAATAAAAAAGTACAGACCACACTTGGAGAAACTTTCTTTCCTTTATTAGAGTAATTGCATTTCTCAGCTCTGACTTTTAAATCTTCAAATAAGAATTTAAAAAGAAGAATGAGCTGAGTTTACATTGGCTGCTAAGTTTTGACCAGATTGGGCGTAAAAAAAAGGCATATTCATAAATCTAAGTAATATTCTTACTATGTTTACATTGTTGAGATTGTCAGTTTATGTATTCACATGTGTAAATATCATTTTCAGATCGAAATGTACCAGTCCAAATGTAGGCAGCTTTGACAGCTTTAGGCTAAACTCAGTCTGTTGTCTACCCCAGGGGTCCCCAACCCCCGGACCGTGGCATGCCAGAAACCAAGCCACACAAACAAATGAAACCCATTCATGGAATGCAGGCAGCACACAAAACCACGCCCCCTCTGGTCTGTGGAAAAACCTCTCTCCACAGAACCAGTCCCTGGTGCCCAAAAGGTTGGGGGCCGCTGGTCTACATCATCAAGATGATCAATAAGATCAGATTTGTCAAATCCACAAATATATTTGACCAATGAAAAGCTCTTTAGCTTGCAGTAAGGATTTCTGCTCCTTTCCATTCCACAGGCACTCTCGCTATCAGGAATACCTTTTACTGATAATATAGGTGACAGAAGAAAGTAAAAAAAGGAATGCATGCCAAGTGATGAGTGTAAATCCACTTAGGGGCCTTTGTATCCAAGTGGATATTTGTATCTTCTGGGTTTGAGCCTAGAAGCCCCTGTGTCTGCCCACAAAAGCCTCCGATCATGTGGCAGAATATAAGATTAGGTTCCATTAAATACACAATCATTAGGGTGAAAAGGTCTGCTCAAGGGCAGAAGACAAGTGTGTGTGGCTGGATAGTTTTCAAAATCGTCCCTGTTTGCTGAAATTGGATTGCCTTTGTGATTTTTCTTCCCCGTTTTGAAATTAAACCTTATTGAACACCAGTCTACTTACCTACCATTTTCTGCATTTAAGTTGTGCTTTCTACAGTTTGTGAAAGTGCTGCTTGATGAGCAGTTGCGAATGGAAGGAACATGCATCGCTTGCCCTGTCACAATCCTGCTCTTTCTCTCTCTCTTCTTCAAAGCATCAGGCTTGGCACCGAAGAACTTCTAGCAGGTCTCATGAAAAGCCTCCAAAGAGTGTAGATTTGAAGAATCCCATAGTAAAAGGTTTGTTTAGATTTGTTATACAAAAAAAAATATTCATATGTTAAATCCATAAAGATTTCTCCATCCACCAAGGTATCCGATGTTAACTTTCATAGTGTACTAGAAAATTCAGAGGTAAAAAACATATATATGCAGCTTGGTGGCAAGGTCTAGTTGACTTTGGTTGATCTCAACAATTTAATCAGGATAAAACCTAATTAATACTGGATGGGAACCAGGGAATACCAGGACTAGGAAGGTGGGAGAAAGGAGACAGTGATGGCAAACCACTTCCATATTGCTGCTACAAAAATTACATGCTATCACCAGAAGCTGAGCGAGACTTGAAGGACTTGACTTATATATGATATATTCATCACCGATCAAACCCAGCTTCTTGCCTTGGTTCATTTGTTTCTTTGGTTTCAATGGGAGGTTAAAGGTATTGCAGGTTAAAGGTATTGTAGTGTTTTATCCTGAAATATGAGAGTGAGGTATTTTTCAGAATAGCAATTAAGAGAAGTTGTTTCACTTCTTGCATGGATATTATGTCTCCATTGCCGGTCCCCAACTGTTTTGCTTCTAATTAAGAATGACAATATCCTTTAGATGTGGAACTGCAGCATGGAGAAATATTGATTGGAAAAGAAGTTTTCAAAAAGAGAGATAATAAGGAAAAGCTGCTTAGTGTTGCTGCTGTAGAGCCCTCTACAGTTGTACTGTGTTGTAAAACAATAGATTGCGTAGAGTGCCTCAATCATAGCTAAGGCTAAAACAGATGATCACATTTTAAAACATTTCTTTAATATTTTGGATTAATTTGATTGTCCTAGATGTATCTGCAAGTTACTATATCACTTGGTTAGTATAGTGCAGTGTTTCTCAACCTTGACCATTTTAAGGCATGTGGACTTCAACTCCCAGAATTCTGGGAGTTGAAGTCCACATGCCTTAAAATTGTCAAGGTTGAGAAACACTGGTATAGTGGGATAACAGTTGGCAAGAAGTTGGCACCTCGATGCAAATTTTCTAAATTCCCGTTAAAAGAGGAATTGAATTTAAAAAGAGATGACATTGTTTTTTATATAATATTTATTTAACTGCTGTCATTACTTTCAATTGACCTGGTTGGGGTTCCTTCAAATACACACTGCATTAACAAGTTTGGCAGATGTATACAGCATCTCTTTTGTGCCCCCAACATCTGGCCAGAGATTTCAGCATAAAGATGAATGAATGAAAATTCCAGTTCCTCAACAGAAAAAAGAGACTTATTGCTTCCTGCATATTTGTGACCTTTTTCATGTGAAAGCCCTAAGATACAAAAGTAGGTACACCTCCAGATAATACATTTATTTGTGCAGCTATGATGTGGTTTCAAAGTACAGTGAGTCTTGGGTGATGGCTATTCTACCTCTGCTGGCCATCACATCTGCGTGCATTTGCTAAATGAGGCGTATACATACATCAGTCTACTCTAAATCTCAGAAAATAGCAATCCTAGTTCCATGACCATGTACACAGAGTATCATGCAAAAGTTTAGGTACTGCTCATCAAATTTAATATTTCAGTGTACTACATGAACAGAAGCTGAGATAATTTCTACATAGTACAAAGTTAAACGCTTTGTACTTTCTACAAAATTCAGTTTGTAGAAATTAAATATTTATGTGCAAAAGTTTTATCAAGTCAAAATAAGGAAAAGCTTGGGCATCTTTTTAATCAGTAATTGTAGCTTCACCTTTGTCAGAATAGCTTCCAAATAGCTAAGAGTTTGTCTAGTCTTGTTTTTTGAGTGTTTTTCCTACTCTATATCTTCATGTGTTACATGATTGATTGTCAATATCATTCAGTTCTGGGGATCATTTCCCCTTTTTTCCCCTTCAAGAGATCATGCCTGATTTGGAGATAGTTTTAGGCAATTACCTTGCTGAAATATCTAACTGACTGTAGGATATTCACGTTATAAATTCGTTGACATTTACCTGAATCCATTTTTTCTTTCCGCCTGCCACACATCTCCAAAATATAATAGAGCTATTCCTGTGTCGACAATGTGTTCTTTTCTTCAAATGCTTCACCATCTTTGTCCAAATTCATCCCATGTTGTTATGGCTGACTAGTTATGTAATTCATCAGTTCAAAGCATTTTATTTGAAAATACCTTAGGCTTATCAAGGTTTTCTTTTGGTTTGTGAGATGGTGACTTTTGTAAAAAGGTCTTCCTTCTGACAATTCTCCCATGCAGATAACCATTGTATATTCAGCGCCGTTATGTAGGCAGCTGTTCCTGAGACAGCTACACCTTTCAGTAGGTATTAAACCAGTGATTGTTGATAAGTATATAACACACGGTAGATTTTCTTCCTTCCCCCCCTTCTTTTCCTAGTTTGGGTTTGACTCTTTTCTATTTTTTTATTTTAAGATTAAAGATTATTTTGCTAATTGTGTGTGCATAAAATAAATTCTGAAATACTTCTTAAGTAAGTTATTTCCTGTGATTGTGGATTCAGTGCAGATCTGAACAATTTTCAGATAGCTCTGGCAGAGATTTTGTTTGGGCTTTCAGTTCTCACCTTGACATCAACAATTTCATATAACTTCTGTATCTTAACAATGTTTTTAGCTGAGAATCATTATCTGGAAGCACTTAGAGCAGCGGTTCTCAACCTGTGGGTCGCGACCCCATTTGGGGTCGAACGACCATTTCACGGGGGTCACCAAACGCAGTCCGCCATTTTTCCCCTTTTCCCCTCGGCTGGCACAGGGCAGCACCGCACATGCTTGGGGTAACACCGTGCATGCGCGATGCAGGCCGTCACGTGCCGCGCATGCGCGGCGCAGGTCGGGGTCGTGGCCTGAAAAAGGTTGAGAACCGCTGACTTAGAGATTTTGGTATAATCTTCCTCTTTGTTGTAATGTGAATTATCTTCATTTGCACATACTCAGATCCCTGCTTAGAGCCCTTAGTTGGTAAAAAAAATAAATAGAACATTTATAACCCAACTGGCTAGAAAAGTCAGAATATTTTCATCTATGGAATCGGTGTCTCCTGGCTAAATGTACAATATACCTGACAAGTTAACCACCTGTTGTGCAATTAACAACTTTACGGTTTTTTAAAAAGTAGCACCGAATCAGTTAGAATGATGCCCAAATTTCTGCATCTGCCATATTAATAGTTTTCTTATTTTCATTTGGTAAATGGCACAAAATACTTAGGTATACATTCAAATATGCAAAAATATGTCAGGGTTAATTTTGTACAATGTAGAGATTGTGTCAGCTTCTATTCCCTTATGGATTCATTGAAACATATGTCGACCAACAGCACCTAAATATTGCATGCAATTATAAGTCTGCATACAACTACCGGTAGCAGTTCCCTGAACAGCACAAGATTCTTAATATTACTTTGGAAATGTTCTCCTCATCTGTAATTGTATCTCTTTCAATTCTGGCTTATTTCCTACTACACTGTTCCAAGTACTTTGTCAAATAACTTTGATTGTGTACTGCAAATTATAGCAAAATAAATTCACTCTGTTGATCTTTCTGCAATCTTTATTTTAAAAAGAATGGGACTCCTTGGGAAATTTTGACACTTAGATTTGCTTTTTCCCCCAGAATAATATACCAATTATAGCAAATAAGTAGAAAATGCTATTAAAGTAATATGGCTTTGAAAAACTGTTTCAAATCTTTAAAATAGTAAAGACAATGAAAATTGGAATGATGGAGGGATTGACATTTTTCTTTTAGAATTTTTTCTCAAGTTCTAATGTACTTTTCCTACAATGCCACTGAAGTTGGTTATGATGTAAACAATATTTAACAAATGAATAAAGTTAGTAGTTACTTGCTTAGCTATATTGAGAAATGTGATTTGAAAAAAAATAAAGCCAGCATCATATTCTTTAAGTTCTAAAATATTTCTATATTGCTACCATATCTAAAAAACATACATTCTTCTAAATAACCACGTCAGATGGAAAAATAGGAGACATCTTTGTCAGATGATGCAGAAAAAATTCTTTAACTAGAGATACACAAATATATTTAATGATTTTATTGAAATACAAAATATTCTCCAAATATTCTATGATTAATGCTGGCCCATGATAAAATATACTCGGGAACAATTAATTCATGTTTAAAATGTAAACATTACTTCTGCCATTTGAGTAGAAACTGGTATGTATAAACACACAAAAAATAGCTCTGAAACCAACCAGCCAACCAAAAATGAACATTAATAAGGAACTGTAAGTAGATAGCCACCATGGGTGCTTGATATATATGAAGCAGGATACTGTACCTCTAAATGTGTCCCATAAGAGAATAACTCTTGGTTGTATCTTACATCTGCAGTGGGAACACACCAAACCCAACTTCTTACTCATGCAGCAAACTAGGGCTATTAAATCAGGCAACCACTAAAATGCAGCAAAGTGGTATCGATATTTTCTTAATGTAACCCCAAATGTAGCAGCAGCATATACAAATAACACAAGAATATTTTTTTACTTGACAGTAGAGAATATCCAGTGATAGATAGGCTCTGAGAGGTAAACATTTTTAGAAAGCAATTGCCATTTTACTGCTTAGACAAGCTGTAATACCTAATTGTGCATGGAAAAGAAGATGGTTCAGAGTACATAGATTATACCCAGAGCAGAAATACACTTGAGCATTGAAGGAGACCATCTGCCAGAGCATAAGGAAGAAGGTAATGCTAAACCATTGTAAAACCCTGCCACTTATAGCTCTCATTCCATGTTCCTCTGTTTGAAGGTAATTGTGACTTTGGTCATGCCAATTGTGTAGTTAAGGGAGAAGGTCCATTTCATTAGATCTGAGCTTCTTTAAAACTGGTGAAACTGATGTTGATCATCTAAGGCATGGCTTTCCATTGCAGCCAGGCTATGTCTTGTGAATCGGCACTCATGCATTACTGCCAACTTGCATCAAATGTATAAAGCATTTTGAAGCCTAATTTTGATTGTGGAGTTATTTAGTTTAAACCTAAATGCTCACATAGATAGGAAGATAAGTCTTATACAGAACTAACAATCATATTTGTGTTTCAGTGTCTCTATTCTATGGAACTTATATATTTAACGATAACAGCAAACATATTTCTTCCTAAAAGTAGCTTGATATTTACAGTCAGATTCCTTAAAAAAATAAATCTTTAAATTCGAATAGTCATTATGCTTTGTGTGACATTTGCCACCTCCTGCTGGCTTCCTGTTGACTTTGCTGGTTAGATGATGGCTGGGAAGATTGCAAATGGCAAACACATGACTGTAGGATGCTACAACTGTTGTAAGTGCAAGGACCCATCATATGTCACTGCTATTGGAACTTTGAACATTTACCACATTTGAACATGTAATATATGGACTTGACTTACAACTAAGCAACAAAAATATCACACGGAGTATCTGAGTATCTACAAAATAGGTTACATTTAGCATTGCATTCATGTTGATAAGGATGCTATGAAGTTAAACAGTTTTGAGGAAATTAATTGCAGCTTCTGCCTATTTTTTAAAAAATGGCAGAGATAAACTTCAGTTAAAATGTTCCATATTTTTCTGGGGAAGAAAAAGATGGATTTTGTAGTTCTCCTCCTTCCTCAAAAATTCCACTGAGCTTCCATGTTAGAAGAGGTCCTGTTCCTAAAGCACCTGTAGAAACAACATTAATGAAAGGAATGTAAGGTTACTTAAAGTGGTGTACTTCTATGAGTGTAATTCCATTTCTTCCCTGCAGAAATTCAATCTGCTCCGTAGGCTGGGGACCCTCAGGACAAGCTTTAAGAATGGCAAAATACAGGAAGAGGTGGATTGGGGAATGAAAGCTCAGTAACAGCAGTGATTGTTGTACGTGAACAATTATTGTACTGTTGTATCTGAAAGACTAGGTTGGGGACAGATCATCCTGAAGAAGATATACTGTATCTACATGGTTGCTAAGACTTGAAACCAACATGATGGCACATAATAATCAATAAAAAGCATAGCCCATGGCACACCCCATAAGCCTGCAGAAAATTTGCCCATATTTTAAATGATATATTTTAAATTAGCAAAGGTAAATAAACCTCACATGAAGGACTGATTCTAAGTTTTAAGGAGCGACATAAAAGTATAAAAGATGTCCAGACATTACTAAAAATGCATTTGACAGCTTTTTTTTTTTTTAAATCACAAACCTTCATGCTCTCTGGGATTTAGACATTCAGATGCTAACTTGTTATTTTTTGTTTTGTATCCTGAGGCCTATGAAGGAAACAAAGATTGTGAATTAAATGTTTACAATTAATAAGCCATTAAACTCAAGACCCGCAAGAGACACAATGTCAGAAATATTATCAAATAATTTCACTACTGGGAATGTCCTGGTATGAAGCTGCTCCAGTGAGGTGTGTCAAATGTTATTACAGTAGCTGGGTTAAGAATTCTTAATCATAGAACATTGAAACACAGTCAGCAGATTGTTGAGGAATATTAAGGCCAATGGTGAAACTCAGAAAAGCATATTTTGAAGATGAATGATAATATGTGCATATATTTTAGCATCGTATTCTGTGCTTTGCTTATTTTGTAAAGTTACTCATAAAAACTTATACTATATGGTCCATTGAAAACATTATTGATGGGATCATCATGATGGAAAGCAGGATGAAATCGACTAGAATTATCTGTACTATAGTGACTGACAGGTGAAGGACGATCTCAGAAATGTAGAACATGCTGGCTGGTGGTAAGACAGCTATAGTATAAAAAGCCACTGAGATGAAGGAACATACGAAGGGTAGATCTGCTTATCCCTACTTAGTCTTCATTTTGCATTTTTGTTGTAATTTGATCAATAAACTGACGGGGCAAAGAATAAGGGATTTTAAGCCAAGTATCAAGCACTTTATGTTATTGGATCATATAGGTGTAGGACAGTGGTTCTCAACCTTTTTAATGCCGTGACCCCCAACTGGTCGTAAGTCGAGGACTTCCCAACCGGTCATAAGTTGAGGACTTCCCAACCAGTCGTAAGTCGAGGACTTCCCAACCGGTCGTAAGTCGAGGATTTTCCCTGCCCGGGAGCACTGCACATGCATGGTGCTGCCCTCTGTGCCGGCCGAGGCGTAGCTGGCAAGAGGCAGTGACGGCGCAGGGCGACCACCGGCTGGGCCACCAGCTGGCCCAGCCCAAGGGAGGTAAGGCACCTGCCGGGCCCCACACGCACCAGCAACCCTCCCTGCGCCTGCTGGCTTCCCACCCCTGGCCCTCTTTTACTTACATTTTTAGTAGTTGCTCAGCAGGGAGGGGTGGAAACTTCTAGACAGCTCGCCTTCACTGCAGACAACTTGCAGCACCGTTTGCAGACTGGGACTTTTGGCGGGCTCAGCAGGGCAGAGACAGCCTGGACAATTAGACTCTATTCAAGAGAATCTATTCTATTGGCTTTCAAAAGCCAATAGAATAAGAGGGAGTAGCACAGCTAAGGAAAAGGGGGAAAAATGGCGGACTGCGTCGTTTGGCGACCCCCATGAAATAGTAGTTCGACCCCAAATGGGGTCGCGACCCACAGGTTGAGAACCACTGGTGTAGGAGATAATTAAAAATGGTTGCTAAAGCTTCTCCTGCTTTATTCTGCAGATTTTATTAGGCAGATTCTGACTTTTGACAAATATTCTGTTTCTGAAGTAAAATAAAATTTGTTTTATTTTACATTAGCACTACAATGTAAAATAAAACAAATCGAATTTGATTATAATTTCACATAAATGCATCTGAGTCAAGTCAGTATACATGTTTTGACCAGCAGTATATCACCAGAGCTTCAGATAAAGCTTTTCCAGTCCAGTTCCCAGAAAACTTTTCACTGGAGAGTTTGAATGGGAAATTCTGCTTAATAACAGAGCACAAAATCTGCATGCAGAATGTTCTCTTCTCATACCGACAATCCCCCCAAAAAAATCATTAATGCCATTTGACAATTGCAAAATAATTGCCACTGTACTTATCCATGTCTACGGTACCCTCAATATTTCATTATCAACCTTACAATAAAGGGACATACCTACACACTGCACCTCTTCCTGGAACCAATTCACATTTGCCACTGTTAGCACAAAGGTGGGGCTCCATCTCACATATACTACGGCAAAGTGGGCCATCTTTTCTTACATAACCAGGTTTACAAAGACAAATTGCCTCCTTTGTCCAGTCATTCTTTAGGCACTGTGAGAATTCATCACATGCCAAGAACTTGCAAGGGTCCGCTTGATCCGCTGGAACAGAAGAGAAAAACCTTTTGAAATGCTTTCATTGATACACGGTCACGTGGACCTGGTAAAACGGTATGGTTGCCAGAGAAAACATTTGTTCATCATAGCTACCTACCGTTGCTAATATGTGACTGAGGAGCAATAGAGTGGCGCGCCCTCTTTTTGGCTTTCGCAAGTGGCAGTGATGCTTTTCTTCAGTAATTTGATACTGTGTTACCTTTATATTTGTTTTAAATATTTATCAGCCATATTTCACAGCAAATGCCTTCTTGTGAAGAGGAGGTGAGCAGTGCCTACTTCAGAAAACCTTTGGAAAGCATATCCTTGTATGGTAAGCACTGCAGTCACTTTACCCTTCTGGACCATCGGCCAAAATGGTTTCCCAGCTGGGCCATTCTAGTACACCCACAATGCAACCAACTTAAAGCCCCCTTGATGAACTCATCAGGGTGTAAAGTACACAACATGTGCCATTGCAAAGAAATGTGGAACACAGATGCTGTTGGCCATGGTAGGCTTTGTTTTGTAATATGTAAGGACCACCCTAATTGTGCTGAAATTATGGTCCCTCTATAACTAATATGATAGGTATTCATTCATTCGGCACGCAACAAGAATTTGCGGCTTTTGTTGCAGTAAAAAATAAAAAGAGAATAACCCCCTAGCTGTTTCAATTTCAAATTCTTGTCATCTGTTGCCTAGTAATTAAATTCTTGAATGAGTGCATTCATATTAATACTGCCTATAGACTGTGACCATCCAATTAAAATGGCATTAATAACTATATGAAAGGCTATGGAGTAAAAAAAAATGTTGCAAGCCTGGTTTAGAAATATGATAAACTGAAAGGCTATTGGAGGGTTGCAATAAATTCACTCTTTTTGTCTAAGTGGCGCATCGTATTCTGTAATAGGTGAACTTTTCTAACAATAGTTCAATTTCATCCTACTGTGTTTCTGGACAATTTCCTTTTCATGGAATTATGGACCATTTGCTTGCATTAATGCAACAAACCCAACAAGTAAGCTATTAGTAGAAATCTAAACCTGTAGACGAAAGCAATGTTTTGTGCAGTGAGACAGGGAGGAAGGTAGAATTATTTGACACAGCACTCCTTGTGTTCTCCTGGATCATGAAATTGAAAGGAGCTACTCATAAGAGTTCAGTGCCATTTTAAGTCTGTCTTCCAAAACTCATCAAGCAATCTTAGAATTGCTTCTGTTCTGGCAAATGCTCCCTGGAATTATTTTCCATCCTGGGCACCACAATGGAAGAAAGAGAAAAAGTGGAATGAGGAGCAGAGCTCTCTAGAGTGTCAAATAATAAGAAATGTTGAAGAGTCCTTACTTAATTCACTGGCAGCAACATAACATCTACAAGACAACAAGGCAGCATATCAGGAAAAAGGGAGGTCAACAGCCTGACCTGTTTTATACTGTAAGTCTTGGGTGGTGCCTTATGTCAACAGAAGCAGATCTTTGGTTTTCAGTTCTTCTTCCCCTTAGAAATATGTGCACTAAATCAGAACATGCTACAGAAAAAGTAATTTTATTTCCCCAACCTCTTGGTTTCAGCTTTGGTTGGGCTGTACCTTTTTCATTTATCTTGGCAAGGGAAGGGAGATCCTTGCAATTCAGTTGATTAAACAATGAAGGCAGAATACAGACTTCTAACTTCATTCCAGAAGAAGAAGATGTCTGCAAGCCTTCATGGGTCTACCCTATCAAAAAAAGATCATGTCCGGAATGGAGATGGCAGAAGGTAGAGAGAACCTACTTCAAACATATCTCCCACCACTTTTTCTGCACTTTTGGTTTTCACCTAGTAAAGAATCTGAAGACTGGAGACATCTTCAATCATCAACTGGGTTTTATATTCTCAAGAACAGGGAAACTAATAGTTTATTCTTAGGATATGAATATGAATTCTGACTTAAAAACATCACAGTAGCCCTAATTTAAAGGTCTGCTCACTCCTCTTTAGTTTCATCTCAAACTGTGACTACATGCAGATCTCATGATTTCAGCACCATCACTTCTTTTCCTAGCCTCTTCTGCTTTACCATCTTGCCTGATTTCACTAAGCAATCACAGAGGCCCTTCAAAGGCCAGAATTTTGAGAACAGATTGCACATCCATTTTATTCAGCATCGCCATATCTTTGAATGGACCTAAGCCGAGGACTACCCATAGAACCTATCAATCTGGCGTCCATGCAAACGAAGTTAATTCCAACTGTTGGTTTATATTTGTATAGTTTGATTACTGTGTGTCTTGACACATTAAAATTAATGCTCTAACCTTGAATCCTCCAGTTAGAAAGGGAATACCTTTTAAAACCTGTCCTGTACTTCCTTATAGCATCCATATTCTAATTTAAAGGTTGTCAAATGTCGTCAAAACAAACTTTCAGTCAAAATGTTGGCAATATCAGTAGAATCATGACACTGCTATGTCAACATATCACTGACAATTTTTTTCAACGGAACATAAACATGGTGTACAAGTGCTTTTGATCTATGAAAGGATGATAACAGAAGCTCGTGGCAAGATGTATACTATATATTTATGATAAAAAAAATGCAAGGGATTGAAAAAACAGAATTCCTACAATCCCTGGCATATATCTGTGTGTGAGCACACTAATGTCTTTGGCTAAGTCTAATTATTGCCTAATTTTTATACCATCTCTAGAAGCTTCACTGTACCATCCGTTTGCACAATTCACGTTCCTTTGCTTGTTCTTCCACTTTCTCAAACTGCAACCTATTTTCCCTAATTAAAATGGGCAGTGTACACATGTATACAACTTCCTATTCAGCCCAAGCAGATAAACTGTATTTAATATGACTCATTGTATAGCAGTCTGCTAGCTCATAACATCATATATCTGAAGTGAAAGTCAAAGAAAAAAGTATTGCAGGCTCAGTGAATTGATCAATGGAACAGATAGTAAAATCTGAACATATATCCGAGTTATAATTTGTTGACTAGGTTAGTATCATCATTAACATTTTATCATCATATTGTGTAACTATTATTGCTTGTTAATGGAGTATTGCTTATTATTATGAATTGGATATTGCCATAGTTTGGGTTATATTGGTATTGTGTACTACTAGGGCTGGTTTGATTTGGAGATATGAATGAATAAATCAGTGGTTCTCAACCTTTTTTAGGTTGAGACCCCACTTGTGCCACCCATGCGCGCTGTGACCCCGACCTGGGTGCGTGCGTGTGCGTGTGCGCGCGCGCGCCCCCCGAAAAAAAAATGGCGGACCGCAACATGCCGATCTGCGCATGCGCGTGCGACGGCTGATCTGCGCGTGCACGTGCGACGGCCGATCTGCGCATGCGTGTGTGACAGGCCCGAACAATGCATGCGCGCGAAGCGCCGAACTGCACATGCGCAGAACCGGCGGGCCCGCCGGCTCCAGACCAGGCTGGCCTCACCTCCGGCAGGCACACACAGGAGCGGTCCGGAGCAGGCGGGCGCAAAGCTGCCTCCTTCCCGCTCCGCTCCGCTCCACCACGTCCCAGGCCCGGCCTCCAACTCGCCCTCCGGCAGCCGGCCAAGCAGTCGGGGCAGCCGGACCTCGAGGCGGGCCTGCACTTCACCGAGGCCAGCTTGGCTGTGGCGAGAGGCGCCCGGCGGCCGCCTCCGGCCCCCAAGTCCGCGCTACGGACTGGCGTCCAGGTCGCAGCGCTCCGCCTGCCAGGCTCGTCCGGGACACCCACGCCTTCCGCAGGGCCGGCAGCGGCCGCAGGTAGGTAGGCGGGCGGCAGGACTGGGGAGCCCGCCCGGGCCAGCTCGCTCTCAGCGCCAGTCCCGCTCGGGTCGGGCCGGCCAGCCGGGCGGGGGGCGTCTGGCCAGGCTCCCCGGCTCCCTTTCCGGCTCGGCCTCCCCCCACGCCCGGCTCCCTCCCCGGCTCGGCCTCCCCCCACGCCCGGCTCCTTCCCCGGCTCGGCCTCCCCCTACGCCCGGCTCCCTCCCCGGCTCGGCCTCCCCCCATGCCCGGCTCCCTCCCCGGCTCGGCCTTCCCCCACGCCCAGCTCCTTCCCCGGCTTGGCCTCCCCCCACGCCCGGCTCCTTCCCCGGCTCGGCCTCCCCCTACGCCCGGCTCCTTCCCCGGCTCGGCCTCCCCCCACGCCCGGCTCCTTCCCCGGCTCGGCCTCCCCCCACGCCCGACTCCTTCCCCGGCTCGGCCTCCCCCCACGCCCGGCAGGGACTCACCAGTTCATCTTGCCGATCCGCTGGCTGGGCGCCTTACTGCCTGCTTCAGCCGCCGCCGCCAACCGAGGGAGGGAGCTGGCCCGGGCAGGCTCCCCAGTCCTGCCGCCCGCCTACCTACCTGCGGCCGCTGCCGGCCCTGCGGAAGGCGCGGGAGTCCCGGACGAGCCTGGCAGATGGAGCGCTGGGACCTGGACGCCAGTCCGTAGTGCGGACTTGGGGGCCGGAGGTGGCCGCCGGGCGCCTCTCGCCACAGCCGAGCCGGTCTCGGTGAAGTGCAGGCCCGCTTCGAGGTCCGGCTGCCCCGACCGCTTGGCCGGCTGCCGGAGGGTGAGTTGGAGGCTGGGCCTGGGACGTGGCGGAGCGGAGCGGGAAGGAGGCAGCTTTGCGCCCGCCTGCTCCGGACCGCTCCTCCGTGTGCCTGCCGGAGTTTTGCGCTGCGCATGCGTGTGCGGATCGGGTCATCGT
Source organism: Bothrops alternatus (assembly GCA_034064705.1). Taxonomy (NCBI): domain Eukaryota; kingdom Metazoa; phylum Chordata; class Lepidosauria; order Squamata; family Viperidae; genus Bothrops; species Bothrops alternatus. Next base: position 3,909,872 of record JARGCV010000033.1, read on the forward strand.
GCGCGCCGCACATGCGCGGTTCGGCCCGTTGCGTGCACGCGACAGGCCGAACTGCGCATGCACTGGCCAAAAAAATAATAAAAAAATAAAAAAAAATAAAAAAAATTAAAAACAAAATGGTGGCCCGCGGTGTCGGGCGACCCCCGCGAAATGGTCTCGCGACCCCAAATGGGGTCGTGACCCCAAGGTTGAGAACCGCTGGAATAAATAAATGTTTCTCAGTGCTATAGTTCTGAGAAAAAGCTACATGCTTGTTAAGATTTACTTACTATCAAAGACAGGAACCTATAGAACAGTGGTGGCAAACCTATGGCACGCGTGCCAGAGGCGGCACTCAGAGCCCTCTCTGTTGGCATGCGCACCACCACCGCCAGCAGCAGGTCTATCAGGCTGCCACTGCTGCCTGGAGCAGGAGCCCCGCCCAGCACAAAGGAGGCAAAGCGGCCGACTAGCAAGCTTGAGTAGAGGTGGTAGAGCAGAGGTCACCAACCATTGTTGATTGGTGGACTGGAAGAAAAGGGAGGGGGATCATTTTACATGCGTGCATGTGAGCATGGGGCTGCAAGCATGCGCATGCTGCAAAAGGGGCAGGACTAGTGCCTGCGTGATACTCACTAGCCCTGCCCCGTTCTTACATGGTGCAGCACCTTGCATCTGCATCCTCTGGCGCCACGGCAGCCATTTTTGCACCTTGCAGCATGGTGGCCCATTTTTGTGCCCTCGGTTTTTGCGTGCCAGAGGCGGCACTCAGAGGCACCTCCCTGCCCCCCTCTGAGGGCACCACAATGGTGATGCGGTCCTGGCACTTTGCGATAAATAAGTGGGTTTTGGGTTGCGGTTTGGGCACTCGGTCTCTAAAAGTTTCGCCATCACTGCTCTAGAACAAAAGCAGCTGAAAACAGTACGGATTATGATGTAGTAATGTCCTGAGTGTTGAGAACAACCAGTGATGTTTCTATCACATCACAAGAAAATGGAAGCTTTTCAAGGTACTTCTAGATATGTTTCTGAAAACTACACTTCCCACAAATGTTTTCTAATGTTCCATAAGCTATCTGATCAGACAGTGGAGAAAACATCAAAAACTGAGTAACTCCACCAGCAATAAAATCTCTCTTTGGCACCATATTATTTTACAAGCTTCCTCAAAATATACTGTATTCCATGTGGTTTTACTATTTATTTATCTATGAAGAACAATGTGTAGGGCTTATAGGAAAGCAATATGCTCCTGCTTTCTGTTCACTTTTTATATTACCTGGCTCTATTTCAAGAGAAGAGCTGTCAATTTCCAGGTTAAGATGCTGAGCTGCTGTGTCGCAGAAGTCTTCCAACACAAAGTGAACAGCCTTTGTGATGTTGTATGTCACTGACTCCACAAACCTCATTTTGCTATTCACAATCACGCTTCCATTTCGGAAATTCAGTATTTCCAACTGCTTAAATCCTGTAAGATTGGATTGTAGGTATGGAACCAGCTGAAAAATGAAAGAAAATTATGCTATTAATGTGACATATATTCACTATTTATTTTGAGAAATACAAATTTACTCTGTTTTACTGATGCTATTAGCTGACTTTACAAATTTCTGAATTAGCCTTTCAGTGGCAGCTCTCAGGATAGATATTTTAAAATAATCAAGCAAGACTGATAGAGTGCTCTATTGACACAAATTTCATTCACACAATGCAATACAGTTAAAAAGAAATAAATGACATTTAAGTGTACTTAAATATAAGTTACAGTTATATGAGTGTTTCCTTTAATTTCATATGGATTTTTCCCACAATAAATTATACAAGTAAAAAGAATGAACTCTAAGTTTGTGAAATGTATAAGCAACAAAATATTAGACTGAATGACACTTTATCTGATCTAATAGAGACAATTCTTACATTCTTATATAATTCTCTTTGTCATTCCACAATGGTTGACTTTCTATATTATACAAAATATTATTCACATGTACCTTCAGGACAATGAACTAATGAACATTCAGTTTCACCTGGGCCCTTATTTGCATTAGAACATAATATGAAGGATGTATTGTGGCACCGGACTAAATTAAGTCATCTGTAAATCATTCTGCTCTTTGAAATGTATGTACTGAACTATAAGTACAGTAAAACAAATACAATATTGGCTGTTAGTGTCTTCAGGTCAAAATAGATACTATAACTTCAAACACATATTTCTTTCCATTAACTTGTATTCTCACACTTGAAAAAAAGCAATACATTCATCTTCTATCACTTTCCAGCTTTTCTCCCTTCCTTGTTAATTTTGGCATCAGAACTGGAAATAAAATTGGCTTTAATGGTAGGGGTCCAAGAAGCTGAAAAATGCATCCGAAAGTAGCATTTTTTTAAAAAAAAATCTCAAAAATCTAAGCAAGTTAATATTGTGGAGGGGGGCCGGGGAAACCATAAGGCAATCCCAGGGCTTTAAACTAATCCAAATTAGTTCCTTCCTTCCTTCCTTCCTTCCTTCCTTCCTTCCTTCCTTCCTTCCTTCCTTCCTTCCTTCCTTCCTTCCTTCTTTCCTGCCTCCCTCCCTCCCTCCCTTCTGGGAAACAAGGAGGGAGGGAGGAAGAGTAAATAAGAAGCAAGGATTAACCACTGCTGTACTGTTGCCAAGAAAACAGAAACATATCCATATTGTCACTAGGAGCCAAGATGAACCTGAGGAGGACTTTTCTTTTAGGAGCAGTACATAGAATTGAGGGAATAATACATGAAGGTTGAGATTGTAAGGAGAAGGAACCCTAGTTTTCTTCTGAAAGCATTTCCCCCTATCAATTCAATTTGTTTTTATTTGTTCTTTCTGATGTTAATGCGAGGCCTAATGTTTTAAGATTTCCCTTGGGTGTGGGGTGGGGATTATCCACAAGTTCAATACCATCCTTGGTCACCTACCAGCTGTACGAACTGTTGTTCAAGTGCTTTGTACTCAGGAGAACTCTGATTGAAGAGGTCATTGGAAAAGCGCATGTTGGTCACCCTCAAGCTGAAGAATACCACCAGCTCTTGGCCTTGGATTGCAGCTGTCATGGAGCTTGTGGTTATATACTTCAAGGAAGGAGTTGGAGTCATATCTTGGGTTTCTGGCAAGGCATGGTAGCCACTTCCCTCCTCCTCCTCCTCCTCCTCCTCCTCCTCCTCCGCCACTGGGGCCATCATGTCAGTGATAACTAAGTCAGTGGCAAGGTCCTGCACTCCCATTTCAAACCCAATTGAGGTTGCCCACATGGAGCTTGTTGCTTCAAAAAATTGGCCCACGTCAGTGGAAGGGCCACTGGAGATATCTTCTGGCAATAAAGTCAATTGATCTGTAGGCTCTAAAATATCATCTCGTGGAAGAACGGTGGAATGAATGACAGATGGCATTGTGGTCAAGGGCAGCAAATCCTCCTCCCCAGAAGATTCCAATTGTTCTGTAGTCTTTTCCTCTAAAAAGGAAGTAACAGAATAACATAGTTGGAAGGGATCTTGGAGGCCTTCTAGTCCAACCCCCTGCTCAATTTCAGATAAAGGCTGTTGAGTCTCTTCTTGAAAACCTCCAGTATTGGAGCACCCACAACTTCTGAAGGCAAGCCATCCATTGGTTAATTGTTCTCACTGTCAAGAAATAAACTAGATGTTTTTTTTTTAAAGTAACGGTGATTTGTTTCCTACCTGACTGCATAAAAATCCTTTCAGACTGATTTGGAAGAATGCAAAAATATACTAATAGAGTCATATGAAATGTGCAATAAGCTCATAGGAGGCAGAATAATTAGAGATAATAGCCCAAAGAGAAGGAGGGGAAAGTAAAAGTAGCTGAAGTGGGGTAATTGTTGCTCTCTCAGAATGAAAACCAAATAATTTTATCTGAGCTGAGTTTACACAACATGTTTAGTTTACAATCTTGCTAACCATAGGCATGTCCATTGCTACACAACCTAGAGTTTGAAACAGATATCGTTTTGGGTTCCTGGATTGTGTCCTTAAAAGATCCTTAATACAGATACTAAAATAAGCTGTAACTTAAAACTCTTTTATACATAGTGTTTTGACCTATTGTATAGGTAGTCCGTGAGTTACAACCATTCATTTAGTGACTGTTCAAACTGAAAAAAAGTGACTTATGACCGTTTTTCACACAACCGTTGAAGCATCCCCCATGGTCACATGATCAAAATTTGGGTGCTTAGCAATTGGCATGTAGTTCTGATAGTTGCACTGGGTCATATGATCATTATTTATAACCTTCCCAGTTGGTTTCCAACAAGCAAAATCAACGGGAGAAGCCATATTCATCCAACAACCATGATTCATTTAACAACTGCAGTCATTCATTTAACAACTGTGGCAAAAAAGGACGTAAAACGGGGCACAACATAACAACTGTCTTGCTTAGTAATAGAAATTTTGAGCTACATTGTGGTTATAAGTCGAGAGTTATCTACACTCAATTCTCCAATTAGTCTACTTCCCATTCCTCTCCTAAATCCTTTTTCTTCCTATCTGTGGTAACACCTCCTGAGATTTGTAATACTACATTACATCATGTTGGAAACTGGTTTTTGTACTCAAAGATTGTTTAGATTAAGGAAATACACAAGATTCACCACTGATTCCTTCCAATTTTAACCAAATCATGTCCTTTATTTGTAAAGGGTTACAAAAATAAGCCAAAGGGGCAAAGAAGTACCAAGATTTATATTATTATTATTTTTTTGTAATATATTTTATTGATTTTTTTAAAAACATAAATCACTTAATAATTGGTGAACTGTGTGTTGTCTAGGTTACATTTGTAAAACAATAATTAACAATTGATTTCTATAATCCATAATCCACATAATGGTTTTAGTTGATTTCCTCTTTTTCCCAAAATATCCTCTTTTGCAAACATTGAGTTAATACAATTCTTATTGTTTTGATAGATAACAATTAAATATATAATTTCCCCCCAATATTCCTAAAAATAATAATCACATCAATATAATATTTCTTTTCTATCCAATCATTCTGGTTACCTTATCATAGATCCTGTTACAGTTGTTTAATCTTTAATCTTTAAACATTCCATTTAATACATCTAGTCATCTAGTCCTTTCACTTTTATTCAAAACATTTTTTATCCATTATAATTTTCTTAAATTCAATCACATTTAAGTATCTAAAACATTTCCTTTATCTAAGTCATTACTCATATCAAGAAAGAGAACAAAAAAAAGGGAAAAAAAGCATACTATATTATTTAGGGAATTCATCCCTCTTAGAATGACATATATATTCCAAAACTTTTTTTTCCTTTAACCATATTCAAACAAATGTTTCTTTTTAAAGTATTCTCTCTGGTAAGTCCCATCATCTATTTTATTGGTTTCCACGTTAGTCTTTTTCTTTTGCCCAGTATCTTTCTTAATCAATGTATTTTGCTGAATCAAAAAGTTTTTCTGTATGTTCGTAAGTGTTGCTATAGATATAAAAAGTAAATCAGGTGAAGTGTCTTTGTACGGAGCTTCTGCTTTTCTATGTTTGTTGAGAATCTTTTTCTTTTTCTTTCTCTCCACTTCTCTTATCATTTTCTTTCTCTCCGATGTTTCTGACATCTCTACAGTTCATTTTATCCAAACTGTTTTCTTGTCCTCAGATTAATTTTGTAATCTTAAGGGATAAGTTGTTTTTTTCAATTCTTGTGAATTTTTCCCCACTAGGATTAAATCATGTTTCCTTGTTTTGTTAAGTTCTATCTTTAAGTCTCTATTCTCAATTCTATATCCATTTATCTGTTTTATCTGCTCCTTCTCTGTTGTTGTTTTTTGGAATTTTTTGTTGTTGTAGAGTTAACTTAAAAATAAATTGATTTATATTTTCAAAGTTATTTTGAATGTCTTTGTGGTTTAAAGTCATTGTTGTTTGAATTAATTGCAGTATACTATATATCTCCTCCTGTGTTTATGTTTTCTTGATATGTTCTTTCTACATGTCTCTGATCCATAATGGCCAAGAATTTGAGTTTTTCTCTTTCTTTTCTCTGCAAATAGCTTTAGAGTCCCAATTAAATAGATATTTGTAATCCAAATAGTTCAAAAAAGATTTTTTTTAAAAATATTTATAATTCTCTCTTTGTCTACAGCCCAGATTATTGCCTTTTTTTGTCTCAGCTGTTCTTTGTTGTTAAAACTTTGAAGGTCATAAACACAGATTAGCTTTTCTCAGGTTTTGCCAAGTCTTTTTTTTTTAAACAAATTTTATTGTTTTCTTATTTCTTAGAACAAAGTGCTCGAGACACACCATGGTGCTGGGGCAATCAAACATCCAACAATAAAGCCATATATGAATAACTTAAATCAATGCATTAAATATTCCCTCTCTATTTCCCTCAAATAGCATAATATATTTAAAATAATCCATTTCTAAATTAAATTTCTATAAATTCTAAACCTGTTTTTAAGCTTTATAAATTTACAGTTACCATATCAAAGTTAACCTTAAATAAACACATTATCACTTCAGGTATCCTTTCCAGATATATTCTAGTTCTGGTCTCTTTAAACCTTAATTTTATCACAAATCTTGTTTATTTCTTCTTCCATTACACACTATGTATCCTGATTAAAATAAAATATTAGTCTATCCTATACATATATAATCCATCAATCAATCAATCTCTTTAACCTAGCAAAGTAATATCAAACCTTAAATCATTTCAGGCTGTTAGGCAAAATTCAAATTTCATCCAAGTAATTATCATGCCTAAAAACACCCATATTATCACACAAAAACATCATCTTACTAATTTAACATGTTCAATTAATTATTGAGTCAATCCAGATCTAAAAGATTTTCTTCATTCCATTACATAATAGTTTTCATACAAATAAACCTATTATTCTAAAAATACATTCTTAGTCTATTTAAAATATATATTCTAGTAATCACCCATTTTTCTCTTACTTCTAACTCTAAATCTTAATCCTTAAATCAGTCCATAGTTCTACAGTGCCTTTTAATCCATCCCATATAATTTTAAGTTTCTCTTTTCAGTCTTATTCTGGCCTTCTTTTTGTGCCAGGAAGTTTTCCATAACAAAGTTTCCCTTTCAGCCGATAGATCTCCTTCTGTTGCTTGTAATATCATTTGAGTCAATAAACAGCACCCCATCCTCTGGATTGGGTATCTATTTCTCTTGTCCTTAAAGTCTCATTGCTTTAAAGGTTCAAATCTCAGTCCTTGGTTCTTCTGATCTTCAAAGATGTAGATGAAGTGTTTGTAAGGTAAAATAAATTCCTCTTTAATCTCAATTGATTCCTCTTCTAGTGTATTTTGATTTATAGAATGGTCAGGTGAAAGTCAGTTTGAGCATTTGGGGTAAGGCTTCTGGCTCTTAATTCTGTAGTAATCTCTTTCATTTTAGCACATATTTCTTCAGTAGCCTAATAAATCTTTTCCAATATAAGTTTACAGTTTAGTTGAGAATGAAGTTTCTCCATTTTAATAGTAATTGAAGAGAGTCCCTTTTTTCTTTTAGTGGAGGCTGTATTTGATAAAAGTTAAGCAGTATCCACCCCCACAATTCCCACAGCTGCATCAGCTTATCTTTTCTCTTCAAGAGTAGTTTGAAGGTCAAATCCACCTCATCTTCAAACAATAACCAGCAATTGCAATGTTTATTTTTCGCCACTAGATGTCCTCAGTAGATTAAAAAATCATTCCCAGACACCATTTTTCCCCCTTTTCTGTCTTTTAAAGAAAAAGGTGGAAAAAGAAATAATCTTCCAGTATAAAATAATAGTACAGCTCTAAAAAAAGATTTTTTTCTGTACCCCAAAGTAAATAAAAAATAAAACGTAATCATTACAATTATTTATTCTATCCTTTTGTTCAACACCTTTGTTCCCACACAAACAAAAGCTGCTTTTTCAAGACAGGGAAATAATTCCAATGAAGTTTTTACAGGGGAAAAAAGACAAAATAGGGTGAAGAGGGGAGCAGGAGGGGTCTCACCCAGATCATCTGCAGTGGGTCTTTAACACTTAGATATTCCTGTGACTTTCGGCTGGTGCAGCAGGGTAATCGGCCATCTTACTGGATGATCTTGGCCCCATCAGCCCAAAGGAGATAGCTGGGGCCTCGGGAGAAGCTGCTGCCCTCCTGCAGTCACCAGCAAGCCTCGTCCTCGGTTGTCGCCCCTCCAGGGTGACGTTTGATCCACTAGGGGGGTCTACCAGCAAAGAAAACATGGCTGGTGTGGAGACAAGTCTCCAAACATGACCGGGATCACCGCAATCTGGAACTGGAAGTCAGATTTTGCCAAGTCTTATATTAAAGTCATAGCTGTCATAGTCTTCATCCACCACTAGGTGTCAGCAACTATTTGTTTTTCAATTTCATATATTTTGATCCTCCATAAATAGATTCCATTAGTATAAGGGTGGGGCGGAAATCCCCCTCCTTCCCTTTTGGAGGTATTTTGCTTCTTGGGGATCTTTTCCAGGAAATTAAATGTAGAATAGAAAAGAGAAGATCGAATTCCTCACCCAGTTTCAAGCATGCTGTTCACAGTTGTGCTGGTTAGTGCTTTTGGACTTCGGTTGCTAGTAGCTTCGGCCGGTCAATGCAATATGGCCAGCCTTTCTCCTGTCTGGTTAGAAGGCTTTCCTCAAGTTGAATGGAACAGCTACTGCCGTTACAGAATCGCTGGAACACCCTTCTTTCTTTGTCACCTCTCTGGGGCGACTTAGACCCATTTAGGGTTTCCAGGCAGGGCAAAACTAGCCGCGGGGGTGCAGAGAATCCTCAAGCCTGTGACCGGTCGCTACCACGCAAAACCGGAAGTCTCAAGATTTATAATATTATTATTTAATTACTGGTATAGGATTATATCTTAAATGTGATTATTGAAGAGTTGAATTTTGCTGCCAATGCAGGATAAAGTACATACTTTACCTCCTATTTTCTTATATACCAGCTGTTTATAACCTCAAGTAATTTTCATAATCTCTTTTCTGTGTTGAGCTTCTGAAATCTCTCCTCTGTGGAATTCAATATTTAGTAAATGTTTTGTGCTTATTCAGAAATAATTTCCTCTGAAATTTATATTTACTTATTAATTATGCTATCTGGCTGCAATCATAGTAACCTATTCTGATATACAAGACTTCCTTTATAATCACTTGTCATCAATATACTACGAATTACTGTTTTCTTTATTAAAATGTCACGTATTCAGGAATGTTACTTCCAGTTTGTTGACATCTTCCTCTATTACAACACATCCACCTTTATCCAGCTTTGTCATCTGATATCGTATACTGCATAGGGTAAGCAATATTACAGCCTTCTTTAATCTTTCTGGAAATTTTAATCCAATGCCTAGCACAAGCTGGGGGAAGGCATATTTAACGATTAATGTATTAATTCCATTTTTTCTGATAAATGGAGACTTCTTAATCTTGACATAATCCAGACTTTACTGCTGTGAAGAGAAATGGCTTGAGCTCTAGGTGAGGTTGGGAAGATCATTTATATAGTGTCCATTCATATACCTGATTATATCTTCCCAAACAATCTCCTCAGAGCCATAATACAAATAATCTACACCGCTGCAGTCAGCAAGGCAAATTTGTGCTGTAAATGAAGATTCTAATCTGAAATCAGAAGATACTACGTAAAACAAAACAGCCAAATTTCTTCAAGTAGAAGTGGAATCTCCAGTTCACAATTATATTGGAGAAATCATAGAAGAGACAAAGGATGAGATGATTTTTTCTTTGTTGAAGCTGTATTTCTAAGCTTCGCTGACAGAAGTACAGGGTATTTCTGTGTGCTTGTATTTTAGGCAGCTTATGGAATTAAAGTTTCCTAATAAGGATTATAAAATAAGAGCAGTCTCACTGAAGTCTATAAAAGCACCAGCACACTGTGAGTCTAATTAGATAGCCACAAAAAAATGAGGGCAATTACAGCAGGTCAGTCTGCTGTAGTTAAATGAAACAGGTTGAGTTTTCTGTTTACCAAATTCTAAATCCATATGTAATTCATTTAAGCTGAATGCGGCTTAATAACAACAACAACAACAACAAAAAAATAGACTGCAATCCAACATAGAATTAAAGCTGATTTTCTTTCTTTTTTTAAAAAAAACAAAATTTGTTTATTAATTTTTTTTTAATTAAAGCTTTTTTTCCAACATTATTTAGGAATAAGCCCCACCAAGCTCAGTGGACTTACATCTAAGCTCAGCTTTATCAGGTTATGATGGTAAATATACTATGCTAGATTGTAGCTTTCTTTGGGGCCCAAAAGCAGCACAGCTATATTTCATTTGGGATACGTAGGCAAATTTTCAATAATTGACAAATTATTTTGCTGGAATCCTAAGTAGTAAAGAAGAATATTGCTTACTGTTCTTACACATCTTTCCCTCCTGGCTTTTGGGGTGCAGTTTCTGCTCTTTAGCATGTACAACTCAATCCATTGGTATCTACTTGTACTACCAACTTCCCATTTCTTGAGCATTTTTATTGAGAAGTTCCATTGTGCTTAAGATTTTAGCCTGTGTTACATTCTAATATCCAAGCCAACTTTTCACAAAAAAAATGCATGAATTGGTAGATCATCAAAGTTCAACTCCAATTAAAAACCGATCACATGTCAAACTAAACAAGTTGTTGATTACTGGAAAGCAGAGAACATGCATATTTTTATTATATAGATAGTAAGTGGAGATGGAAAAAATAAGCTAATTATCAACTAGAGTTGGGGCACAGGAGAAAAGGAGGTTAAGTTCTCTTCCCTGCCATGTTCTTGACCAGAAACCTCTTTCAGAAGTTAATAGCTTAAGGGAATTGTCCACCAGTACCACTAGGAATTTATTTTTTTTGAAGCACAAAACAAAATAACTCCTGAGAAGTGGTGATGGGCCAAGCAAAGAGTACAATTCTGTCTTTAGGTATCTGCGCAGAGGGTGAGAAAAAAAACATCTTAACATTTTGCTGTATGGTTTTAACTGTCCTTTGGATTCTTTGAAGGGAAAGATGAATACACTTTGTGGCCTGGCTCTGACCTACTCAAGTCACTTCTGGAAGCCTTTGGCTTAGCTGCACAGAGGTCAAAGAGAGCTAAGACAACTTAGAACTGAGCAACAGAGAAATATATACTGAAGTGCAAATTTTATGCTCTGTGAATACCTTTTAACAGGCCGAAACTTTAAAGAAGACCTTGCATATCCTTGGCTTTCAAATTATATACATTGCTAATGCAATTCTGAATAGCAGATGTAGTTATCATTTTGTATGATAAGCTATTTGTCCTCAGAGGTAATAGAGGCATTTACCTCCAAAGCTTTTGAGATATTGAGATTACATGTATATTGTAAGTGAGTGAGAATAGTAATTGGCAGCCTTTTAAAATTACGTTTTAGGAGCTCAATATTTAACAATATGGTTTATCTGTAATGGGAGTAGTAAGAGTTCATATTAAAGCTTAAAAAGGAAGTTTAAAACATGGATTTCTGTTGTTGTGGGCACTGTGTTATGTGATAGATTGGATAGACCAAGCCTTTGATTAGCTTTGATTAATTTAGACTCTGTAGTATAAGGCTTACAAAAACTAACAAAGTTTAACCCGTGCAGAAGTGACAAGGAAGAATAAATCAAGATTCCTACAAAAACAAAGAACAAAGGTAGCAAAGAATTATTACTTTTAAAAAAAGCATTAACCAAACTGGTTTGATTGCAATGGTTGTTTTCTCTAATGTTTATCTAATATGTGTTCCTTTCAATGTATGCAGGACCATCAGCTATGGCATACTCTAATTGGCTTGAGTACATTTTAATATATTAATATATATATAAAAATAGAATCTTGCTGTGCAATACTGACTACATTTTAAAAAAATCTTTCCATATGTTGAAGATTAGTTTGTAATGTCCTAAACTAGCATTCCTAAAACTGAAAATCTAAATGTAATTAGCATAAAAATGTTTTTGCTGGAAAAAGTCACTGTGAATTTGAAAACTTCCCAGAGAAATCCAGAATAGATCACTAATTTTAAGTCCCATTGGTTTAACGTAAGTACATGTTAAACCAAAGTGCAGAACATATAGAGTGACTATATGCATTAATCTAATGTCAAGTTTCATATCATCAAAATATAAAATACTAATCAAAGGAAAGTCATAAGTGGACTTATTTTTTTATCTTTAATGTACTGACATTTTTAACACACCTGTAGCAAGAAACAATATTTGCAGGCAGTGAACAATACTTGCAATAGAAACATTAAGAGAGATTATCACCTTGTGATCAAAGAGAATTTATGAAAATGGAAAAGTATGAAAATTGAACTCTTCTTACTACCCTACCTTGTACACCCAAAAGATTTTTTAAAAATACCTTCAGATTATTCAGGATTAGATATTCAAAGCCACACTTTCTTCCAAAACAAATTTCCAAACAGAAATATTTCATCACCATCTAGGTTATTGCTGGTAGGCTGATGTATGCTGTATGATCTTGACATGTGACACCAGCATATTCACAGAATGGGAAACACTCTGCCCAGTAAACAACTGACATTGTTCTCATCATGGACATGTCAAGAGTCAATTGCACAGTTTCTAATCAGAGGAGGAATCAATGACACATCTTGATTCACTTTCAATTTATGTGCCATTACTGCCATAGGCCAGGGTGATTATGTGTCAAAAGTTCTTACAACTCAAAACTGATATTGATTGCTGGAAGTCAATATCAGCTTGTTTAGATGTTTGGAATGTGCCAAACCTATGAATTGACTAGGTAGACATTCCAGAGAAAGCACAAGCATTTAAATCTCCAATGCAAAGTTCTAAATACGCACAGCTGTCACTGACTTTGGAGATTATGGAGGGGTGTAATTCTCACAGGGAAGGAAAGGCTCTTTATTTATATGCTTTGTTTCTTAGCAGTGTTATCAGTTATGCCTTCACACAGAGACTCATTCATTCATTCATTCATTCATTCATAGAATTTATTTAAATGCCAATTTCATCCTTGCAATTATAGGTGGCTCATGACAAAAAACACACACAACATACAACCCAGCATAGGTTATCATAAAAATAAATTAGAAATGTGGGAAAGCCCCCCTAAATAAATCTATCTCATAATCAAAATTCTATACAGGGCAGGTTCCAGTGACACCCTGGCTCCAGATCTTCAAGGTTTTACAACTAAAAGACTAGAGACTGAAAGGAATGGGGCCATCCTTATACCAGGGGAAGAAGCTGTTCGTAAGGCAGCTAGAAAAATAAATACATTTGCAGAGATTAATAAAAGAAATTTATGTATCATTTATGTAATGACAACAATGACAAACATTAGCTAAACCAGTATTAAATGTTTATTTTTAAGAGAATTATTCCAAAAGAATGTGTTTAAACTTTACCTAAGCCCATTGACAAATGAATTAGAATAAATTCTCATGAAACAGTAGCAAAATTTATTAAAATAAGAATATTCTTAATTTTTAAAAAATACACCTTCATTTTAGTCAACCAAAAATAGCTGATATTTTTCCATACTTGTTCAGCTAGTAAAAATATTGCCAAGAAATTACTGTGTTTTCTTTAGTTTAAGGTACCTCATATTTTTTCTTATTTCCCTCTCTTTCCACCATATTCTCATCATTCCAAATAATAGTATTTCAGCTACTTAAGTAACTGTTTTAAATTTGGGATTAGAAACCACTCATCATTGTTCAAAATATGTCCAAAAAGGAAATTAAGCATAGTTTGTGACTGACCTTGGGTTTAGGCAATTATTTTCATTTAAATGTTATTTTATCCTTATTTATTTCTGATCTTTAAATAACATAATTGAGCTGAACAGAAATAAAATTGGACATACTTAAAAAAAATGAGAAGGAAAAAAAGGTCCTTTCTGCAAATTGTTTCTGAAATAACTGCATTGTGGAAGAGCCATTGCCAGTCTAAAACATTCAAAACATAAAATGGAAGTGAGCTGTTCAAACTAAAATGTGTTCTAAATTATTTCAGAAATAACAGAATAATACATAAATTTTGAATGTGATAATCCATAATTGGCTGAAGGGAAAAAGAAGACATTTTCATACAAGTAAATGGACACTTAAGAGAGTACTCACTTTCTCATTTCTGCTGGTACAGGTAAAAGGAAGGCATCTGTTGCTTAGTTAAGAATCTAACAACTTACCTTGTTCAGGCAGGATGCTGGGAATTGGATATTTTGTCATTTCATCTTCAATCTTCTGAGTAGTGATTTCTTTAAATGTTGAAGGAAAGAGAATCCCTGTGGTATCCAAGACAGTAGAAGACATGGTGGAGACTGGATAATCTACTTCAATAAAGGATTTTGTCACTGTTGCTACATTTGCATAAATGAAAGACATTTCAGAGCTCTATAAAAAGAAAAGAGGAGAAAAATACTGGCAATCTTCATTTATACTTTACTGTGGCCAAAAGTACAGTAAGTTTTATTTCTATTTTAATTATATGCTACAATTTTTAAAATACTCTCCTAAAAGATAATTACCAGGCCATGAGTCTATCCATGAATATTTCTAAAGGATCATTCATCTATCCTGATTTGCTGTTGTTATAAATAAGCCAAGGAGTATAAATGTGTGAAATTCTTCAAACTCAACCAAAACCTTTTGGCTATGGCTGAAGAAGGCCTTGTTTAACCATTGTTAAATCTCACATCTCAAGGTAGTCCGGTCATCTTAGCTCCAGTCAATAGCGGAGATAGCTTAAAGTTTAGCAGCTTCCCTTTCATTGATTTTCCCCTTCTTGTCCCAACACAATTCTTCCCGAGGATACAAGTGTGAAGTTTTGATTGCTAAAGCAGGAATTGGCCTGGCTCCTTTTGGCCATTTTAGGCTGCTGTAGATATGCTCTTTCACTTAAAATCTGTAGCTGGAGTTTTCCACTGCCATTACTTTTTTGGCAATGGAAGAAGCTGGCTCTTTCAAATTGTACTTCCGGAGGCCCTGTTGAATGGATTGGTTTTAAGGTATTGGAGACCTAGCAGTCAAAGAGCCATATCTCATCTTCTCCACTTCCAACCTTGACAACTAAACCCAAAGGTGTCACAACTTCAGATGCTGGCCTTGGATCACCCCTTCTTTTCTTACCTCCCTATCATCCTAGTGATGCTCTTTTGTTTTATCGTGTTCACCCTCTTCAAAACACCCAAATCATCTTTTTTTGGTATCGAGTTTTGATAGGTGTCTAAATCTACCTAAATCTATTCTTCCGTCCAGCAGCCCTGGCCTCAGCCTACAGTAAGAAAATGACTAGTGTATGTACTTTGGCTGGTTGATAACCTTTAATGAATAGCAAACAAATCACTGCCAATTATTTTTCTTTACTGCCCTGTATTTATGTCTGTGCTGAATTGAAGCTTGAAGGGTTGCTAATCTTATTTACCATTAAGGTTTTGTTGTGGAACAAAGACAATAAAAGTTACTCACCAACTCAGCTCCAGCTAGAGCATCTGTTACCATTGGCTGCATATCATTATTTATATCACTAGACGGCCTGATGATTTCTGCAAAATGAGACAAATTAAACTGTCTTTTTTTGGTCAAATTTACCTAACTATGACCTATCAAAACTGACCAAAATGTGTCAATTATTATCTAGGATTCTGTGTTATAAACACAGTATTACAGTAAAATGGTTGTTTTCCCCTTTGTTGTTGGTATTAGCTGAATCTGTAAAGAGAGGTGTCTTAATTTATGTAACTAAAACCATTTTAAGGCTCTGATCAGAGATATTGGTGTCTTTGCATTTCACCATGACATCCTAGAGCTTCTGACTATTTGATTACTTCCTAACAATAAGTCAATCAATTTGGACTCCTGCTTCAGAGGAAATGACGGCAGGTCCCTTCTTTCCTCAAAAAACTGTTTCTTGGGATTCTCTCTCCTCCACTATGATTGTCTGAGATGAACAGTTAGAAGGGACTCAGAGCACCAGCTATTTCCCAGAACACCAGGAATCTGCAGCTGAATTGGGGGGAGGAGTCTAGTGAGGTTAACATCAGGCACAAAGAACCTGAACAATACTGGGAGTTGATCAAGAGTAGTATTTTATTGCTGCTCACCTATTTACGAGGGAAATTCAGAAATAAACCTCCGTTTGGTTATCAATGATAGACATGTGCAGATACAGAACTTTTATTATACACATTAGAAAACTACATTACGTTACTTTTCAACATAATCACAATTCAAACTGAGGCACTATTGTGAACCAACACCACACTGGAAGTCAGCAGGCCCCGACGCTTTTTATGGAGGGCTCGTCAGAGTTTTTGTAACGTTTCTGAATTGATGGTCAAACTATGCTCCATGAACATCACTAGCAGTACTCCTTTGGCATCTTCACATTTGGCAGGATTTTCTATGGTACCACTTCCAGTGTGCTATTGGTTCATGATAATGCTTGCCTGCACACTGCTAGATGCACCCAAGAACTTTTGAAACAGTTCAGTTGAGATGTTTTTGATCACCTCCCCCCCGCCATAGCCCAGATTTGGCACCGAGTGACTATTACTAAGGAATTTCAAACCTTGTAAGACGTTATGACTAGTGCCTCAATTTGAATAGTGATTATGTCAAAAAATAATGTAATGTTGTAGTTTTCTAATGTATATAATAAAAGTTCTGTATTGGCAAGTGTCTACCATTGATAACCAAATGGAGGTTTAGTTTTGAATGGCCCTCATACAAGAATCTTGCCAGACTGACTCTGCACTCACTAGAGAGGAACTAGATAAACACTCCAAGTTTTAGGGAGCATCTACTTTCTGCCACTTCTCCCCTTCAGTGATTTCAGGCTAGCCAGTCTCTTAACTCCCTCCTGCACTTCAGTTGCAGATTCCACAGTTATTTTATCTTGACAGCCTCCCCTCCAGCTTGCTAGATGATGCCTAGAAGAAGGAGGAGATGGTAAGGATAGTTACTAGCCATTGTGTGGCAGATCCAAAGGGTCCATTGCATTGAGAGGGTAATGAAACCAGTGGCTGGCTTTAGGAAGGTTTTAGGTTCCCCAGCAGGAAAGTACTGTTAAAGATCTTATCTTGGAAGGGGCATTATGTATATATCAGAGCAATTTCAATTTTCCACTGAGTGCAAACTCATCTAGAAGTACCTGTCATCTAGGCTCAATCTATATGAAGTACACATATTCATACTCCAGTTTCCTGCTTTCAAAATGGACAATTCTATTTAGATGGCAACCTAAGCATCATCCTATGCTGTTTCCAAAATTATAGAAGTAGGATATCAGCCATATTTGCCTGATTCTTGGCAACTACCACTCCTGCTGCTGCTTCCATATATACAGTAACTCCTTAGCATTCTGTAGGTATGTAGCCAAGAGTGCAACAGGATATTCCAGAGAGATGTCAGCAGCTGTACTATGAAGCTACTTATATTTAAAAAATAAGGACTGCCTTATCCGTTACTTTTTAAAGTTTATGCTATAGCAATTAAAAAGGGAAGAGAACAGCAACAATGCATCTCTTCCACAGGGATCTGTACCTTTCATTGTTCTGAACCATTGCAGAGAGAATGTGATGGCATAAAAAAACAGAGATGGAAAATATTTGATCAAAAATTCTGCAAAGGGACGTGTCTACTAGTTGGAAAGGACGGCAAAAAAATTCCTCAGAGAAAACAATTTGTGAGAACTTTCAGCTCAGTTCTAAATAGTTAATTCTAACTAGTTTATTGCTTTGCCTTATCAGTTACACTCAGAACAGTTCATAAGAGAACATGGTAAAACACCACACAGCTGACTCATTAATACGGTAGATCAGAAGTTGTATTAATAGAAGGCACAAGGGATGCATGTTGCTATATTGCTAGCAATTTCCTCTTTCAGTCCTATTCTTTTTATGTCTGGTTTAGGAAGACTTTAATTTCCTACAAAAAACATTTCTGGAAGGATCAGGGAACAACAAAGGGCTGAATAAAATGGAGACACTTTTTCCAAATGTAGGATCTCAGTGAATCGAAATACAGAATTTTTGAATGATAACAGAATGGTTAGTTCTTTGTCTGGTAGACAACAAATTATGCAAAATATAATTAACTTCTGAAGTGAAGCTATATGGCAGCAGTAGTGAAAATATTCCTGCCTTTTGTAATTAGTTACTATATAGCAGACCTGATCATTCAATGAAGCTGTTTTGTGCATCTATTTATTTAGCTGTATTATCAAACACTTTATGTATTAAATTAAATAAATTAAAGATGGTCAGTTGTTGCTGTCTGCTTCCTGGATCACACCATTTGTATTTTCATATACGTTCCATCCAGCTGAATACCACTAATGCTACTGAATGCTTACTAATTACTAATGCTTACTAATTACTAATTAAAATAAGCATCTCAAATCTGTTCTACCCTAGTATTTATACTAAATACTTTTGTTATCTGAAGATTAACTGACTACCGCATGAAAACTATTGAGGGAGACTTGGGTTTTTTTTGACCCTGCTGTCTTATGGCATTTTCTATCAACAGTGGACACAAAGACTGCCTTTTCTTACTCAACAATCTGCTTCAATGACTGAAATGCACTTTATCTTGGGCTGGTTCTGAAGGTCATTAGAAGGTTCCACTAGTGCAAATACAGAATTCAACCTCTGGCAGGAGGAGGCTGAGAAGCATATAATCCCAGACTTGGTTTGGCTGCTGTGCTTCTGTATTTGCTTCCAAGCCTAATTCAGAATGTAGAATTTGACCTTTCAAGGCCTGCATAATTTAGACAGAGCTGGTTCCCAGCAGCCAAACCAAACCTGGGATTATATGCTTCTCAGCCTCCTCTTGCCAGAGGTTGAATTCTGTATTTGCACTAATGGAAGCTTCTGATGACCTTCAGAACCAGCCCAAGATAAAGTGCATTTCAGTCAATGAAGCAGGAGATTAGCGAATGAGGCCAAAACCTTATCTGAAATGTCCACCAAACTTTAGTGTAAAAGGCACTCTTTGTGTCCACTGTTGATAGAAAATGTTTCCTTCCCCTCCCTCTGAACTCCAAACAGAAAGCCAAGTTTGGTACTGGAGATAGGCACCGTAGGGTCCATACCACCTCTTTTGCAGACACACAAAAATCATTGCAACTATATAGAATGCTAATAACATTAGCCAGCTGGGGAAAAAAGAGCAGTACGTGGAGAGTAAGAGATAAAAGAATGGCCTATGTCTCATAGCAAGTCAAGCAAATGTGACCATCTTGTTGACATATCTTTATTTCTAATTTGCTGCTCTTTTTTTTATTACCTGCTAAAATAGACTTCTTAATAAATTAATTATAAGTCAGCATAATGGAGGAGAACAATAACAAGAAGGAACACTATTCAGTAGTCAAAATCCCTTGGACTTGTCTGGGGAGGTAGGGAACAAAGCCTGCCCTCAAAATAAGAAATCAGATACATGCACCAAAACAGGGAGATGGAATGATTTAGAAAAAAAAACAGGAAGGAAGCTAGTTGCCAACTATGATATATCACAGAAAAGCAGCCCACAACTTTCTGATATCTCCCCCTCCTTTTTTTTTTCTGAGGAAGATAAAACAAAGCATCTGCGTCTGCTGCCCCATGAAACCCAGCAACCGGTTAGGGCCCACAGAGTCGGCCTTCTCCAGGTCCCATCAGCCAGACAGTGTCGCCTGGCGGGGCCTAGGGGAAGAGCCTTCTCTGTTGCGGCCCCGGCCCTCTGGAATCAACTCCCCCTGGAGATCCGTATTGCCCCCACCCTCTCCGCCTTTCGCAAATTGCTAAAGACACATCTTTGCCGACAGGCCTGGGGCAGTTAACACCTTGCCCCTAGCCAGTGTATGTTTGTGTGCATGTTTGTTTGGATGATTGATTTTTTAATTAAGGGGTTTTTCTTATAAAGTATTTTAATGTTAGATTTCTATCTATGTTGTGAGCCGCCCTGAGTTCCTGGAATAGGGCGGCATAGAAATCAAATAAATAAATAAATAAATAAATAAATAAATAAATAAATAAATAAATAAATAAATAAATAGATAGATAGATAGATAGATAGATAGATAGATAGATAGATAGATAGATAGATAGATAGATAAATAAATAAATAAATAAAATCTGTAAGCCAGGAGACTATCCAATTATTTTTGAGATGGTCAGAGTAGCATTAATTAATGTTAAATAATTTTCAGTAAGCATTTGTAACTTACTGACCATCCTTAAACTGGAGTGTTTCAAAGTCCACAAATATTGATTTATCTTCTTGTAGGAGTTTGGCAACCATCTTCTGGAGGTCTGTTATTTTCGGTACAAATGCAGGCATCTCCCTCTCTTCACCAAGAGTGCTCTTCTCGTTTTCAATTTTTTTGGTGTCAGTACCATCCGCAGGTAATTCTGAACCATCTCTTTCAAAATTGACAATATAGTGTGCCACAGTGCTGCTTGTCCTGTGGTGTAGGAAGAAAGGAATATTGGTTTGTTGATGTTGGAGGAGGTGGGAACATGGTATATTATTGCAGGATTGATTTTACAGCTAGTGTGCTGAATTAAACTATGATCAACAAGTAATATCTTCCAGCTAATTTCTGATTTAAATTTAATTGCAGAGCTTATGGAGACAGGCATAAATAAAATGCCATTGACTATCAATTCATTTTGTAATATAATTCATATCAGTTTAAAAACATCAGCTTAAGATTACTCAGGTTGTCCATGGAGGGGAGGGTTAAATAAAGTCACGGTCATGGACACAATCGTGTGATTGAAGATTTGAGACCTTTTATATGACATGGCCTCAGGGGCAGGCTTCAATCACATGGTTGTGGCTGCCATCTTGATATTTTAGACCCCCGGTCAACCCTTGGATGCCTTGACTATATTATTGAAAGACCTACTCTGACATACCAGTATTTCAGCAAAATGGAAGTACATCTCATTTACACAGAAATACAATTTAAAATGTATAAAATAAATAAAAAATGATTTTTTCAGGTCACACCCCTCTTGTGGCTTATGGGTCTTTGTGAAAACAAAAATATCATTGGCGAAAATAAAATTCTCAAGAGATAGTGAAATATCCTCTCAGTCTCTGATTAATATAGCCATTACTCAGATATCACTCTTCCTTGTGGGGCAGAAAGGCAGCTGCTTTTGCTTTTGCTTGGGCAGAGCTTTTTCAAATAAGAAATTAAAACAGGAAATAAAAGGGGACTAGGGAACTTGGCAGGAACCTTGGGAAGAATTACCTGCTGAGCCCTGGTAAGTTTGTGGGGTTTCTTGTTTAATTACAAATTCACCTTTTTTTTAGCAGCCATCGCGCCCCTGACGGCGCGCGATAAAATCCTAAAACAAGTAAGAAAAAAATCCAAAAAGTAAACTGAGGCCAAAACAAAAAATTTGAACAACCCAAAAAAGCTGTGTTTTTTAAAAAATAATAACTAGTATAATAATAACAGCAAACATATAATAACAAGAAATGGAGATAGATAGCCAGCAGATGGAGGGGAGCTTCCCAGTGTTTTGTATTGAGTGTCACATGTATGACTATCTGTCTGTTGGACAGAAGTCTTGGGTGTGTGATCGGTGCAATGAGCTCCTGGCTCTCAGGGAACAGGTTCTTTCCCTTGAAGCCAAGGTAGCAGACCTGGAGAAGCAGAGAGAGATAGCGAGGCAGGAGAAGATCTTCAGGGATGCAGCAGGAGCGTCCCACTCCATGCTGAGCAGCTCTCCAGCTGCTTTGGAGAATGGAGATCTTGGGCAGGGAGGACATCAATCTGTGGAAGAGGGACAGGCTCCCTTAGTTGAGACCCCTTCCCTGGAGGATGTGCCCATATCCTCTTGCACCGAGGATACTTCTCCGCGGGTGGTGGGAGGGGGGCTTCTTGTAGTGGGTGATTCAATTGTTAGAAATATAGAGAGACGGGTTTGTGATGGAAGCGTTGACCGCATGGTAAACTGCCTGCCGGGTGCAAAGGTTGCGGACATCACGAGGCATCTAGACAGGCTGATAGACAGTGCTGGGGTGGAGCCAACTGTTGTGGTACATGTCGGTACCAATGACATTGGAAAAGCTAAGCGGAAGGTCCTGGAAGCCAAATTTAGGTTGCTAGGTAGAAGATTAAAGTCCAGGACCCCCAAGGTTGCATTCTCAGAAATGCTACCTGTTCCACGCGCAGGGCCAGCTAGACAGGCAGAGCTCAGGAGCTTCAATGCGTGGATGAGGCAGTGGTGCCGGGAGGAAGGGTTTAGATTCATTAGGAACTGGGAAACATTTTGGGACAAGCCACACCTGTACAGAAGGGACGGGTTACATTTGAACCATAATGGAACCAGACTGTTGGCGATTAATATTAAAAAGGTTTCAGAGCAGCTTTTAAACTGATTCATAGGGGCAAGTCGACAGGAGCTGGGCAGCTTCCGGTTCGAGAAGGCGCACTGCCTAATATGGAGGGTGGAAGTTATGCACACATTGGTGAGTCAACAGGAAAACTAAATTGTAATAGTCAAGCAGAAGGACATGGTAGACCATCTACAAATTCTACAACCAAATTCTACAGTCAAAATCCACAGTCAAAGTTGAAAGTGCACCAGAAAATTACATATAAAGGTCTGTACACAAATGCTAGAAGCATTCGAGCAAAAATAGGGGAATTGGAATGCTTGGTGAAGGAAAATAATATTGATATTATCGGCATAACAGAAACCTGGTGGACAGATGAAAACCAATGGGACACAAGGATTCCAGGTTACAAATTGTATAGGATGGACAGGAGAGGGAGAAATGGTGGTGGCGTGGCCTTGTACATAAATGAGGAGTTAGAATCTCATGAACTCGAAATTCAAGAAAATTCAAACTCACCCACAGAAACATTGTGGATAAAAATCCCAGGACAGGAAACTAATCTGACGTTAGGGATCTGCTATCGCCCTCCCAACCAAACTCCAGAGGCAGATTGCTATTTGGAAAATGAATTTAAGGAGGCCTCAAAAAGAAATAGGGTAGTCATAATGGGGGACTTCAACTATCCCCAAATAGATTGGGTAAATTCTTGTTCTACACATGAAAGAGAGACAAGGTTCCTCGACATGTTAGCCGATTATTCCCTTGAGCAGATGGTCATGGAACCTACCAGGGGAAAGGGGATCCTGGACTTGGTTCTAACTAACGCACAGGATTTGGTTCATGATGTCCTTGTAACCGAGCCCATAGGAACCAGCGATCACAACACAATAACCTTCAACTTAACCATGGATAGCAAATTGTCAGTGAAAACTAACACAGAGACCTTAAACTTTCACAGAGGGAATTTTGACAAAATGAGGAAAATAGTAAAGAAGAAACTAAAAGGAACAGTTAAAAAAAGTCAAATCCCTCCAAAATGCTTGGAAACTGTTTAAAAATACGTTACAGCAGGCTCAAATAAAATGCATTCCTAAAAGAAGAAAGAGGATTGGAAAGTCCAAGAGGATACCAGTATGGCTTACGAATGAGGTAAAGGAGGTTATTGGAAAGAAGAAAAACTCATTTAAGAAATGGAAGGCTCTTCCTACCGAGGAGAACAGGAGGGATCACAAACTCTGGCAGACCAAATGCAAGGCGATAGTCATGAAAGCCAAGAGAGACTTTGAGGAGCATATAGCCAAGAATATTAAAAATAATAACAAAACCTTTTTTAAGTACATCAGAAGCAGGAACCCAACCAGAAAATCAGTTGGGCCACTTGATAACAATGGTCCGAAGGGGATAATCAGAGAAGACAAGGAGATTGCTGAGAGGCTAAATGACTTCTTTGCCTCCGTTTTCACCGAGGAGGATAGAGAACATTTGCCTGCCACTGAATTAGTTTTCCCAGGGAGGGAAATAGAAGAATTAAACCTGATAGAGATAAACAAGGAAGATGTTCTTGCATGCCTTTCTAAACTAAACATCAACAAATCGCCAGGTCCAGATGGCATCCACCCTAGAATTCTCAAGGAACTCAAGTGTGAAATTGCTGAACTTCTAGCTAAAATATACAATCTTTCTCTAAGATCAGGCACTGTACCAGAGGATTGGAGGGAAGCAAATATAACCCCGATCTTCAAGAAAGGATCCAGAGGTGATCCAGGAAACTATAGACCAGTCAGTCTAACCTCAGTTCCAGGCAAACTGATGGAAACCATTATTAAAGATAAAATTACAGGGCACATAGAAAAACAGGCATTGCTGAAAGAAAATCAATATGGTTTCTGCAAAGGCAAATCATGTCTTACTAACTTGTTAGAATTCTTTGAGGGTGTAAATAAATACATAGATAAAGGGGCCCCAGTTGATATTGTATATCTTGACTTTCAAAAGGCTTTTGACAAAGTCCCTCACCAAAGGCTCCTAAAAAAGCTATCCAGCCACGGAATTAGAGGACAGGTCTTGTCCTGGATTGGTAACTGGCTAAATTGTAGGAAGCAAAGGGTGGCAATAAATGGACAATTCTCCGGATGGAAAGAAGTGAGAAGTGGTGTACCCCAAGGTTCAGTTTTGGGGCCTTTACTTTTTAATTTATTCATCAATGATCTGGATGTAGAAGTTAATAGTGAGGTAGCCAAGTTTGCTGATGACACTAAATTGTTCCGGGTTGTGAAAAGTGAAACTGATTGTCGGGAGCTCCAGAAGGATCTCTCGAAATTGTGTGAGTGGGCAACAAAGTGGCAAATGCATTTTAACCTAAACAAGTGCAAAGTTATGCACATCGGGGCAAAGAACCCCAATTATACTTACCAACTGATGGGGACCAAACTTTCTGAGACAAGCCAAGAAAGGGATCTTGGGGTTTTGGTGGACAGCTCGATGAAGATGTCAACCCAATGCGCAGCAGCAGTAAAAAAAGCAAATTCCATGCTTGGCATGATTAGGAAGGGAATCGAAAATAAGTCAGCAAGTGTTGTATTGCCTCTGTACAAATCGATGGTGAGACCACACTTGGAGTACTGTGTACAGTTCTGGTCACCGCACCTCAAGAAGGATATAATGGAACTGGAAAAGGTGCAAAAAAGGGCAACAAGAATGATCAAGGAAATGGAGCGCCTCCCTTATGAAACCAGATTGCAACGCCTTGGTCTCTTCAGCCTTGAAAGACGGCGTTTAAGGGGTGACTTGATCGAAGTGTATAAAATCATGCATGGGATAGAAAATGTGGATAGAGAAAAATTCTTTTCTCTATCACACAATACCAGGACACGGAGGCACTCCCTAAAGCTTATAGCTAAGAAAGTGAGGACAAATAAAGGGAAATATTTCTTCACCCAGAGGGTCGTTGATTTATGGAATTCACTTCCTGAAGGGGTCGTGACAGCTGTCAGCCTTGACAGCTTCAAGGCAGGGCTAGATAGATTCATGGATGCAAAGTGTATTGGTGGTTATTAAAACAGATGTCCATGTGCCGCCTCTATGTTGGTTGAGGCAGGCAGGATTCCCTTGAGTACCATTTGTTTGGGGGTCAAGGGAAAGGGAGGGTTTTGCCTTCTCTTTCTGCTCAAGATCCCCATGTACATTTGGTGGGCCACTGTGTGACACAGAATGCTGGACTCGATGGGCTTTGGCCTGATTCAGCATGGCTCTTCTTATGTTCTTATGTTCTTATCAAGAGCCGTGGTGGTGATCCAGACGTTAGAATGCAGTATTGCAGCTTAATTCTGCCGACTGCCAGCAGTTTGATTCTCACCGGCTCAAGGTTGACGTAGCCTTCCATCCTTCCGAGGTTAGTAAAATGAAAACCCAGATTGTTGGGGGCAATAGGCTGACATTTAAACTGCTAAGAGAGTGCTGCAAAGCACTATGAAGTGTTATATACTGTAAGTGCTATTGCTATTGGTATCATCCTTGTAAAGAAAAGACATTAGGATGGTAAACATTTTTTATTGTTTTTTTCTCTTAAGTCCCTGAATCAGTTAAAGACATGCAATGAGCATCAATTACCTGTAGCAAAATCTAATATTGTGTGTGTGTGTGATCTCACACATTGCTATTCTTTGAGCTATTTATTTATCTGATTTAATGATTTTTTAAACTTCATATTTCTCTTCTGAGAAATTGAACTGGTCTTCTGTTTTATGTGGTTTTATTCACAAGACCAGTCCATTGCCTCTCTCAGGACGTTTCCCAAACTTCCCAGGCTTGTCAACGATCCAAGATGTTTGGCTTCTGAGATTGATGCTGGCGTGGGGTGGGCATCCAGAAGTGCTCAGGGGCCACTGAAGCGATACCATCTCTTTAGAAGTGGAGTTTTCTCTTTTTAACCTCTCTCAAGTGCACAAAGTGTTTATTTACCAATTAAAAAGGACACAGATGCCATTAGGAATTCTGGATGCTCCAGCAATACACAGAAATTCTCCCTCATCCAACATCAGGACGGAGGATTTTACGTTGCTGAACTAAGCATAGCACTAATGAGTGGGGAACACTAATGAAATAAACCCTTGGGAGCAGAACAGTAAACTGTAAATGACTATGTTCTTCCTATTTGGGCAGCAATTCATGAGAAAGAAAGAAGGGACAGATCGGTAGGACATGAGACTTGCTCTCTATTGTGATTTATATTAGAGCCACTTTGATGTTGTGATAAAGGCGCTGTGAATTCGAGTCCTGCCTTAGGCCTGAAAACCGGCTGGGTGACTTTGGGCCTGTCACTTTTCTCAGCCCAACTCAACTCACAGGGTTGTTGTTGTGGAGAAAATAGGAGGAGGAAGGAGTATTTAGGCATGTTCGCTGCCTTGACTTATTTATAAAAATAATAAATGCATGATATAAACAAATAGACAAATAAAAGGAAGTCTCAGTAATAATAAATAATGAATGATGTAATCCTTGTTACATAATAAGAAATAAATATTTCTTATATTCTTAGAAATATCCAGCCTATGAAAACTGGGCATGATGCTGTATAAATTTCTAAAAGACTCTTTATTTTAAGAATTAGGGATTTCCACATCTATTTTATTAATGTATTATCAGTGTCCTCGTGCCATGCTCCAGTGGAATGACCATTCTATACAGGCAATTATTTTAGGACAAATTACATTCTTCTAAAACAGCAAAGAAAAAAAATTGCACCTTTGAACTATTAAAAAAAAAAAAGTCCTCTGCAGTGGCAAATCATGGAAGGGAAAAGGAAGCACTGGAAAGTGGCATATATTTTGCTTTCCATTGCAAAAATACTTGAAACCCTGAAGCACAAAGACTTCAAAAAAAGCTTTCGGGTTTGACTGAAAGTTCAGTAGTACCTGAGTAGGCCTCATGAGATCTAAAAACATTTGCACCGCGGACGATTTCATTTTGTGAGTCAAAGGAGAATGGACCTTCCAGCAACATTTCAAAGTTTTATAAAAGGGGCTCAGGAAGCAGTTTTCTTTTTACACAGTGTTTTCCCAAGGAGACATATAAATGTAATTATTTTGTTCTTGTTCTGAAAAGAAAGTGAAGGTTATGATTTCTGAGTGATGGCTACCTCAGGAGGAAAGGAAACAATTCGGGTTGTTTCATTTCAATAAATACGAGCAAAGCCACAGACTTGGCATTCCTCCCCACCCCCCATCTCCCTACTTTTCCTCTAGCCTGAAGGAAAAAAAAAGATTGGGACCTGATCTTGTTTTACACGTGGAGTTTAACGGTTTTTTGTTTTTGTTTTAACTGCCATCGATTGCTGAACAAACCAGCAACAAATCATATAATATTAAGCCTTGGTCTAGCAAAGCCTTTAATAATCTATTCTCAAGCTGGCTTCTCTCCAGCTGCATGAACTTCCACTCTTAACAGTCTCAAGTGTTCATAGAGCTAATGGGGGAATTTTGAAGTCCAAATTCCTAGAGAGGAATCCATGGTTCCTGAAATACGTGCAACAACAAGTCAAGCATTTGGGGAAAAGAAAACTACGTGCTGGTTAAGGCCTGTTGCCAAATACATAGGAGTGTGGAAATATGGAAACCCAACCTTCTGCTTTCTTTCACAGATCTTTATCCATATTATCCATATTGGGAGATAGCAGTGACTTTTGCTATCTACCCGATTTTATTTTGCCTAGACTGTACAATGTCATTTCAAGAAAATATTTTCTTCTGTATTTGAAAGAAAACACAGCGATTTATTTAACATTACTGCTATAACTAATTATATATCACCTATTAAAAAAATCTGCAGGAAAGTTACCCATCTTTTTCCTTCTTCTGTCTTCAGTTCAGCACCACGACAGGATAGATGGAAACATTCAAAAAGAAAAAAAAGACAAAAAAAGTCATCAAACCATCAGACTGATTGCGGGCATATATACCTCTTGTTTATGCTATGTTCTGCATTTTTCACACTGAAATGAGGAGGAGGAGAGGAAACACCTGGTTGTTATCATTACAGTTGTTTAATTCACTACCATTACTTTTTCCATTCTGCTAGCAAAAGGTTGTAACTTCTTTACATTCTTCCCTCCCCCCCCCATTCTTTGTCCCTTGAGTCATCATTTACACAACATTTTCCGATGGTCTTCTAGAAAACCTTTATTTCTGCTAACAAAGGATATGTGTAAAAGGCGGGAGTCTTTGGGGGAGGTTGTCAAAAAAATCAAGATGAGGGCTGTGATTGTGCAATACGTGTTGCACATGCAAGGCATGTGAAAAGGTTAGGGCTTTGAAGATGCTGTCAGAGCCATCCTTTTGAATTTTCTGATTCCTCTGTGGGCACCCCTGGTAAGAAGGTACCAAAAGAAAGACCACCCCCCTTTTCTTTAGCTATCAGCATTCTAGGACTCAGTTTCTAGCAATTATAGGAAACATGTAACCTTAATACAGCAATTCTTAATTAACAGTTTCCTTATGCAGGTCATCCTCGTCTTAGGACCACAATAGTGCCCAAAATTATTTTGCTAAGAGAGACATTTGTTAAGTGAATTTTGCCCCATTTTATGACCTTTCCTGACACTGTTGTTAAGTGAATCACTGCAGTTGTTGACTTTTTTTTTTAAAAAAAAGTTTTATTGATTTTCTAGTTTTACATTTAAGTATTTAAAAAGCAACGTGGTGGCTGGGTTAATCAATAATTCAATAACATACAAAATTTTTTAGTACAAATCTCAAACTGCCACATTAAATATTTCTTCTCTTTTTCCCTTAGTATTTACTGTCTCGTGTTTAAGCTAATACAATTCTTATTATATCAATTAAGTAAAAATAACATTGTTACATTTATCAATAGTGTTTAGCTTATACATATCCCAATTGCTTTAATATTCAATCTTTATAGACAATCAATATCCTGTAATTAGTTTTTCCCAATTTTTAGTTTGCCATCAATATTTAAATTTAACATTTAATATTTCCAAGTTTTAGGTAATCAAAGTTTCTTTTACCACAATTGATCACAAAATCTAATGTTCAAGATACATGTCCTATCTATTTGAATATATTGTATTTCTTACCATCTTACAGCATCTAATTGATAATACAGTATAACATTCTTATTTTCTACCAATTTCCAAATGTCTTCAATTTAATGACCAAAATTTCCCTTATTTCAACATCAAATACTTCCTCTCCTATTCTCTTAATATCTACTGTCTCATATTTAAACTAATACAGTTCTTATTTTATCAACTATGTAAAGACATGTTTATTACATTTATTGAGGGAGGAAATAAATAAAAGAGTTTAAAAATTTTCCAGTAACATCAAATACGCATGTGCAACTTGAAAATAAAAGCAAAAATGACCCTATATGGTAAGGTAGGATTACTTTGTCCTTTGATAGGTCTGTGACTTGCCACGTCAGATTAGCTGACGTAGGCAAGGAGGAGTTAGGGAGGTTTCCATATATGGTAAAGTTAGGGCTGAATTGTTGTTTGATAGGTTTGTGACTTGCCACGTCAGATTAGCTGACGTAGGCAAGGAGGAGTTAGGGAGGTTTTAATTGCGGTTTCGTTTTCTGTGTGGGTGTGGCTCTTCCTTGTAGCTTTTTGTCTGCACATGGTCGAGTGCCACCGCGCTTTGCAAACCGCCATTTCTTTTGTGAATAAAGAAACTTTATTCTTTTACTCCGAACTTTCGTCCTGGATTTTATTTTAACCCAAAAATCCTGATAACAAATTGGGGGCTCGTCCGGGATTTCAATCTGTTTTTGGACTCTGAGGGATTCTCTTCAGGTGCACCCCGTTCCGTTTTGAACGGAGGGGAACCACCCAGAGGACTTAACAGCTCTTGGAAGCCCGTAAAATTTAGTTGGACGAATAGTAGGAGTTGATTAATAAAGTAAGAAAGAAAAAGTTGTGAGAAACAGTCTTGGAGAGGACCGGGCAACATCTGCGCGCAGACCCTGGTGAGTACTGGTTTTGAAAACACCAGAACACAAGAGTCCAGGGCGGTCAGGGAAAGAGTTGTGGATGTGAGAACTGGTGACGGGGGCCGGGGTGGAAGTCCTTTTGAGGGACCTCTGGGAGAGGTCTGCAGGACGGAGTGAGTGAGTGGGATATTTTGAAAATATCCGGAGACGGTGAAGTGTGAGGAATAAGAAGGGTTGCCAGGAGGGACACAGGCGCACATACTCAAGGAAAAGACTGCCCCAATAAGGAATGGGGGGAAATACAGGGTCGACTAATGCAGGAAAGAAATGTGTAAAAAGAATTAGAAAGAATCCTAAACTTAAAATAGACCCAAAAGGCCCTTTAGGCAAAATATTAGCAGGGTGGGGATCTCCACCCTATAATCGGGAAATTTTAAGATTAGGATTAAACAAGGAAGATATGGTTAACCTTTGTTGTTTTATTTGGTGGGAGGATGATAATGTAGAATGGCCAAGAGATGGATCCAATGATTATTTCCAATGTCACAATTTGTACACATATGTGAAGAAGAAGAAATGTAAAAGTTTAGACAATGAGTTAGATTATGCTTTAATATGGGTTCCCGATTTGTGGAATACCAAGGAACATGTGATGATGGTTAAAAATGATGAGGAAGATGAGGTAGAGGAGGAAGAAGAGAGGGACTTATTGAAGCGTCTTCCTCCTCCCTATAACCCAAATCCAATTCAGAACCCCCCACCTCATGCGAATATACTTTTGCCCCCCCCGTATTCTAACAATCCAGGAGGAATTAATTATTTATCCCCAATAAGGGAAGGAGGGGTTATGGATTCCTCTTCGGTATCAACCCCAATAGTGACCCAGTCTGGACCCAGTACTTCCCAGTATTCAAATGATGCTCGGAGTCCAGATCTTTGTCAGACTCCTTTGATTCCATCGTCCCCACTAACCCCGGACTTCTCTCCATTAACTCCGATACAAAGTCCTATAAACTTACCAAATAAATTTGGGGGAACACCTGATGGAAGAAATTTGATGGGACAATTGGAACTGGGAGAGGAGGAGGTGCAGCAATATCCACTAAGGGAAGCCCCAAGTGGAGCTAATGCTCAAGGGGTTCCCCAGATAGTCTATATTCATGAACCTCTTAAGGCATCAGAGGTACGAGCATTTAGAAAGGAGATGGTTAGTTTTATAGATGATCCCTTGGGAGCAAGTGAACAACTGGACTTGCTTCTAGGGGCTAACATCTATACTTGGGATGAGATAAATAACATCATGAGCATCCTCTTTAGTCCAGAGGAAAGGAACTTGATCCGGAAGGCTGCAATGGCAATCTGGGATAGGGAGCATCCTGCTCCCAATCCGCCAGGAGGCCATGTGGCTGGGGAAGCAAAATTCCCCCTAGCAAGACCAAATTGGAATAACAATGAACAGGCAGACAGGACTCACATGCAGGATTTGAGATCTTTGATAATTAGGGGAATGAAAGAAGCTATTCCACGGACTCAAAATATGATTAAGGCAGTTAATATAGAGCAGGAAAAAGAGGAAGCACCAGCTACATTTCTGCAACGTATTAAAGATGGAATGAGGAAGTTTGCTGGGGCGGATCCTGACGATGCCTTGAATGCACAAATTGTGAAAATTCAGTTTGTGACCAAGGCGTGGCCAGACATAGCCAAAAAGTTACAGAAAAGAGAGAATTGGACTGCAGAATCTTTGGAAGTGTTGCTTAAGGAAGCTCAGAAAATATACGTGAATAGGGAGGATGAAAAAGCAAAAAGGGAGACACAAAGATCAAGTAAAATAATGGCAGTCACTGTTAAAGAAGTGATGCAAGCTACACAGAATGAAAGAGGAAGAGGACGAGGCTTCATCCCTCGTGGTAGAGGAGGAATGGGAGGAGCCTACAGGGGACGTACTAATGTAAGAGGGCGTGGAATGGGACGAGGAGACATGATGGTGAGAACTTGCTTTCATTGTGGGAAGACTGGACACTTCAAACGCGAATGCCCAGAACTGAACACGGGGGAACAAGTCCATCGCCTGATGGAGGAAGATGAATTGGAATACTAGGGAGGTCAGGGGCCCCTCATTAAGAGTTCCCGCCAGGAGCCCTTGATAAATTTGAAGGTGGGAACACAGGAGTATGTATTCTTGGTAGATACTGGAGCTTCTAGAACCTCCATGTGTGAAATACCTGTAGAAGGGAAATTAGATGAAAAGGTAAAAATTAGAGTAAGTGGAGTAAAAGGTGAAGCTTTCAGTGTAAAACAATTAGAACCAATGAAAATACAATTTGGACCAAATGAAATTCAAACTCTAAAGTTGTTGTATGTACCAGAAGCAGGAATTAATATCATGGGAAGAGACCTGATGTCAGCTCTGGGACTTACAATAACTTTTGATAAAACTGAAACAGTATATGTATTGACTGAAGAAAAGGCTGGGAAAATTGACCCCATAGTGTGGGTTCAGCCTGGAAATAGGGGAGGATTGGAAATAGAACCCCTAAAGATCAAATTGAAACCAAATAGTGAAGTGATAACTCAGAAACAATACAATATCTCGTTGGAAGGGAGGAAAGGTTTACAACCAGTTATAGATCAGTTGGTAAAGGACGGTCTGTTGGAAGGCACTATGTCACCTTACAACACACCTATTTTACCAGTGAAGAAACCAGATGGGAGTTATAGGGTCGTACAGGACCTTAGACTCCTGAACCGGATTGTGGAAACAAGACATCCTGTAGTTCCAAATCCTTATACAATTCTGGGAAGAATACCTGTAGAGCATAAGTGGTTCAGTGTGATAGATTTGAAGGATGCATTTTGGTCTTGTCCGTTGGACCAGGAAAGCAGGAAATTGTTTGCGTTTGAATGGGAAAATCCCTTCACTGGGAGGAAACAACAATATCAGTGGACTGTGTTACCCCAAGGGTTCACTGAGTCTCCTAATTTGTTTGGACAGGTGTTAGAACAGACTTTGGAGAAATTTCAGTTGCCAAAAGGAGTGAAAATGATTCAATATGTGGATGATCTGTTGATATCCAGTAAGAAAAAGATAGAGGCAGAGGAAGGAACAATTGCGTTGCTGAACTTTTTAGCACAACAAGGGCTGAGAGTGAGTAAAGGGAAGTTACAATTTGTAGAGGAAGAGGTGAAATATTTAGGTCATTTAATTAGTCAAGGGTCGAGGAAGATAAGTGCTGAAAGAATAGAAGGAATAGTAAAACAATCACGGCCAAAAACACAGAAGGAATTAAGGAAGTTTCTGGGATTGGTAGGATATTGTAGGTTGTGGATTGAAGACTATGCAAAGTGGACAAAGGGTTTGTATGGACAATTAGTTCAAAACAAGCCATTCAAAGTTGGGTGGACTAAGGAATTGGATGCTGACTTCCAAAGATTAAAGCATCTATTGGTAAGTGCTCCGGTGCTTAGTCTTCCCAATGTGGAGAAACCATTTCATCTGTTTGTATCAGTCGAAGTAGGAGTAGCTTTGGGAGTGTTGACACAGAAGTGGGCAGGACAAAAGAAACCAGTAGCTTATTTGTCTGAAACTTTAGATCCGGTGGCACAAGGATGGCCAACTTGTATTCAGGCAATTGCAGCTGTGGCTTTGTTGGTAAAGAAGAGTGAGAAGTTGACAATGGGAGGAGCATTGGTTGTTAGTAGTCCACACCAAGTGAGGACATTATTGAGACAGAAAGCAGGAAGATGGCTAACGGATTCTAGGTTGCTGAAATATGAAGGGATGCTATTAGATCATACGGATTTGGTGTTAACTAATGACTCATCACTGAATCCGGCACAATTCATGAATACAGTAAATGAAAGTGGAAATGAGGATGTGGAGCATTGGTGCAGTGAAATAGTTGATTTGGAAACAAAAATAAGACCTGATTTACAAGATAGTGCTTTGCAAAAGGGGGAAAGATGGTATATTGATGGATCTTCTAGAATGGTGGAGGGAAGAAGACAAAATGGATATGCAATTGTGCAGGAAGGAACATGGGCTTTGTTGGAAAATGGGAGACTGCCAAATCATTGGTCTGCTCAAGCTGCTGAGCTGTATGCATTAAAGAGAGCTCTTGAAATAGGAAAGAAAAAGGATTTGACCATTTTTACTGATTCCAAATATGCTTTCGGGGTAGTGCAAACGTTTGGAAAGATCTGGAGGGAACGAGGTTATGTGACAAGTCAAGGGAAGGATCTAATACATCAGAAATTGGTGGAAGATGTGTTGGATGCTTTGAAACTACCTCATAGAATTGCAGTAGTACATTTGAGAGCTCACCAAAAGGGGGAAGAAATAGAGAAAAAGGGAAACCGCCTAGCTGATCAGGAGGCAAAGGAAGCAGGCATGGGAGAGAAAATTGAACAAATCAAAATATTAATACCATATGTGGAGACAACAAAGGAAGTCCCACTTTTCAGCGAAAAGGAGGAAGAAAAATTACAGAAAGCAGGTGGAATCAAAGATGAGAAAGGGAAGTGGTGGTTACCTGATGGGCGACAGATTTTAAATTATGCATTAATGAGGCAAATCCTTGAGCGATTGCACGAAGGGAGCCATTGGGGCACTCAGGCATTAATTGATGAAGTCCTAAAGAAATACGCAGGATTGAAAGTGTATACTGCTGCCCAGCAGGTAACCCAAAAATGTATAATATGTCAAAGGACAAACAAAAATCAATTGAGAAAGAAACAGAAAGGGGGTAGACCATTAGCATTGTACCCTTTCCAAAACATTCAAATTGATTTTACTGAAATGCCACAAGTAGGAAGATACAAATATTTGTTAGTTATTGTGGACCATTTAACTGGATGGGTAGAAGCTTACCCTTGTTTTGATGAAACTGCTCGAACTGTGACAAGGTTATTATTGGAACACGTAATACCAAGATATGGGATTGTGCAAAGGGTTGACAGTGACCAAGGTAGACATTTCACTGGAAAAATTGTCCAAGGAATGGCTGATGCCTTAGGAATTAAGTGGGATTTGCACAGTCCTTGGAATCCGCCCTCTAGTGGCAAAGTTGAGAACTGGAACGGGAGGATTAAAACTATGTTAACTAAGCTATATTTGGAGACTGGAATGAATTGGGTAAAAACATTGCCAATAGCATTGTTTCGATTGAGAACTCAACCTAGGGGAGATGTTGGAATATCACCTTATGAAATGTTGTATGGGATGCCTTTGAAAGATGTGGGAATACAAATGGGGAAATTACCTAGTAAAGATAAAGGATTAATTCAATATTTGCAAAAACTGTCCCAGACTTTTGATTCTTTCAGGAAAGCTGGTTATTTGATTCAGACACCACCATTAAGCTTCAAGGTCCATTCGATTGAAAGTGGAGACCAGGTGTGGATAAAGACTTGGAAAGAAGAATCTCTAAGACCGAAGTGGGATGGACCTTTCCTTGTGTTATTGACTACAGACACTGCAGTGAGAACCAAAGAAAAAGGCTGGACACACTATACCAGAACCAAGAAGTACTGTGAAGACCAAGGACAATGGCAAAGTTATCAGAAGGAACCCCTGAAGTTAGTGCTAAAAAGACAATGATTAATTTCTTTTTGATTATTATTTTCATAGCAGGGACCAATGGAGGATTATGGATCAACCCTACCAGACGTTATGAGAAGGAGGGAACTTGGACCCCAATTCATTGTTATTCAGACCTTCAAGATCCTACTTGCCCTATTGTTTGGTGGTTTGAACCCAAGGTTTGGTGGTTTGAAAGTCCTAGGATAGAACAACAACGATTGATAAGTTCAAATGAAAGTTGGATAATATATAAGAAGTTTCGAGAAAATGGGATCTGTAATGTAACATTATATCTTGAAGTGAATATAGAGACAATTGGTAGATATACTTGTTCATCTATAATAGGGGAAGTCCAGTATGATGCTTTTGCCTTGATAGCTTCACCCCAATCGTTGGCTTATCCTCCTTTGCCTTCTTGGATGTTAACTGCTGCCACGATTGGTAAGAGAAATTCTTTCCTGACCAATGAAAGAAGTGTTAGGAGTATTAAGCAAACTCTTATCTTATGTATTGAGAGTGAAGGAAACCAAAAGGGGGAAATTCAAATTTGGAAGAAACAGACTGCCAATGATAGAAAATGTAATCTGACTCTGGAAGTGACACCAAGGCTAACCCAGAGAGATTCAGCTTGGTTGTGCAGAAATGGTAGTAAAAATATGAGTGGTAGCAATATGATGATGGAAGTATATAAGCTTTGCAAGAAAGTCATGAAACAGGATCCCCGTTGTATTTGGATGGGATCCGTTCTATGGGCTAGTAGTTGTGGAGATCCACTTCCTAAGAATCATAACTTGAACTACCTCTGCAACGGCACTAGGAGGCAAAATTTACAATCTAATTGGCAAGGAAAATGTGAGGTAATATGGAGAGAGGATGAGACTACTGTTATCCCTCCCGTAAAATCTCTCAGACCCCCTTCTCGAAAAATAAGAGCTACTCAGAAAAATGAATGTGACAAATGTATAGTTAAAATTCGAGAAGGCGATAGAGAAAAAGAAACCCTAATATATTATTCTAAACATAAATGCACAGGACAAACTATACCATGTAAAAAGAATAATGTAACTTATAATTATTGTAAAAGTACTCAAAAATGTTATGATCCCGAAAATGATCCTGAACAGATTTGGCTAATAGTAAAAGAAGGAGGTAGTAATGGACAAATTCATTTCAAAACACGAATGGCTACAAAAAGTAGCAAAACAACAATCCAATTAGAACCCTGTAAGTTAGCCTCCATGGTATCAAGTGTAGGAGGGAAGCATCATTGTGGTAATATAAATTGGCAAAGAGACTATATTTACAATGAAAAATATATATGTCCTAAATCTCCTAAATGGGAAAGGAGAGATCCAGGTTGTAGTCCTGGAACCGCACAACAAGGATATTGCCCTAGGTGGTCTTGCGTGAAATGGGCTACTGATAATTGGAAGGGACTAGAAAGTGCGTATGCTCAATTGTCTAAAATTATAGTGCAGAGTAACTGTGGAAGCTTTGATTGTAATTGGGTAAATTTTACTATTAATAACCCACAAGAATTTATACAGGAATGGGGATCTCAATTTGGTATTCGGATATATGGAAAAGGACTGGATCCTGCTGGACTTTTCCATTTGAGTATTCAGAGTCTATTTGAAATAGGATCCCAAGTGACCCATAATTTCTATAATGAATTTTGGAAAGAAATTAAGAAACCATTTGATCTCCCTGACGTAGCAAGAAATTTATTCATTGAGTTGGCTGGAACAGTAGCTCAAGCTTTAAATGTGACAAACTGCTATGTATGTGGAGGAACAGATGTGGGTGACCAATGGCCCTGGGGAGCAGCTGAATGGGACATTTCAAAGAAATATAATGCTACTGGTCAACCTCCCCACTTAAATAGTAGTGTGTGGGAATTGAGACAAGTTCTGGTCTGCAGGTGGTGTATAAACAGGTATGAATCTAATACTCCCATTATTGGAATGAGCCAATGTGAATCTATGATAATGTTAAATGTTACCAATTCAAGTATATCATATTGGCCTAACAATACAAATAACGTTCCAAAAATGTGGCCATTAAGTAATGAAACTCAAACTTATAGCTGGCCTGATAATAGTAGTCGGATGTTAAATATTTCTTATAGAGGAGAATGGAAAGCTCCACCAGGCTTATATTGGATATGTGGGAAAAGAGCCTATTCTCAATTACCTAATCAATGGACTGGTTCTTGTGCAATTGGGGAAATCAGACCAGCTTTCTTTTTAATACCATTAGGAGAAGGGGAGAGATTGAGCCATCCTGTGTATGATCAATATAGAAGGAAAAGGAGCAGTTCAATAAATATACCTGTGAAAATTTATCAAGATCAAGAGTGGGATGGAGAAACATGGACCCCAGAGGTGATAATAAAGGAGTATGGACCTGCTACGTGGGCCCAAGATGGGGCTTATGGATACAGGACCCCAATATATATGCTTAATAGAATAATTAGACTACAAGCTGTATTAGAATTAATTACAAGAGAGAATGCTTTGGCCCTTAATCTAATAGCAAAGCAACACACTCAATTGAAAAATGGTGTATATCAAAATCGTTTAGCTTTGGATTATTTATTAGCTTCTGAAGGGGGAGTATGTGGAAAATTTAATTTATCCAATTGTTGTTTACAAATTGATGATAATGGTAAAGTCATAGAAGAAATAACAGATAGGATAATCAGGTTGGCTCATGTGCCTCCTCAGGAATGGACTGGAATATTTGACCAAGGTGGTTTCTTTGGAGGTATATTTTCTAACTGGAAACAAGCTTTGTTTATGGGATGTGTAATTCTTATCGGGCTAATGATGTTGCCTTGTCTAATTCCCTTAATTCGTAGTATTGTCCAAAGTTCTATTTCAGGGATTCTCCAAGCGCAACAATCAGTCAAATCTGTAATGGTATTAAAGGAAATTGGAGACCAAATTCAACTGTTGGAAAATATGGACTCCTTGCATCCAATGGAAATTAGCAAAACTGAAAAACAACGACTTGCTGAAATAAAGGAAAATATTAAACGAATCACGAAATAAGAAATGGGGGATTGAGGGAGGAAATAAATAAAAGAGTTTAAAAATTTTCCAGTAACATCAAATACGCATGTGCAACTTGAAAATAAAAGCAAAAATGACCCTATATGGTAAGGTAGGATTACTTTGTCCTTTGATAGGTCTGTGACTTGCCACGTCAGATTAGCTGACGTAGGCAAGGAGGAGTTAGGGAGGTTTCCATATATGGTAAAGTTAGGGCTGAATTGTTGTTTGATAGGTTTGTGACTTGCCACGTCAGATTAGCTGACGTAGGCAAGGAGGAGTTAGGGAGGTTTTAATTGCGGTTTCGTTTTCTGTGTGGGTGTGGCTCTTCCTTGTAGCTTTTTGTCTGCACATGGTCGAGTGCCACCGCGCTTTGCAAACCGCCATTTCTTTTGTGAATAAAGAAACTTTATTCTTTTACTCCGAACTTTCGTCCTGGATTTTATTTTAACCCAAAAATCCTGATAACATTTATTAATTTTTTTAACTTGTATACATCTTAATTACTTTTACATTCAATCTTTATAGACAATCAATATCCTATTTATTTGTTTTCCCCAATTTTTAATTTCCCATCAATATTCAGATTTAACTTTTCATATTTATACTTCCAAGTTTTACATTATTTAAGCATAATGTATGATGCTGCGGGGTGCGGGTGGAGGGTGTGGCCGCCATGGTGCTGCAGGGCTGCCTGGGCAATCTGCGGCCAGTCATGGAGGCAGTGGGTGGCCCTGTGGGCAGGCGGGGTAGGGGCAGAGTGGGGGTGTTTGGGGACAGCCGGTGGGGCAGGGTGGTTTTTGAGCACTCGGTCTTTAAAAGGTTCGCCATCACTGTCATAGGTCATAAATCATAAGATATAACATAATAAATAAATCATAATATACCAATAAATCATTGATAAATCATAATATACCAATAGAAGATAGTAGGAAAGATGAGATCAGAGAAAGATGAAAAGATGAGAAGGATAAATTATATTAAATCACAATGAATTATTGTATTCCCAGTACTGAGGTACTTTCATTAATATTTTCCTTGAGTATATTTATTTTTTTTGTGAAACTTTCAACATTTTAAAAAGAAAAAGAAAAGAAAGGGGGGAAATAATCTAAGGAAACTAATAATAAAGAAGTCCCAAATAAAAAATGGAATTATTAAAAAGGCTTATTTTAAAGGTTAGGGGACCTTTGTTAATGGCTCCTCTAAATGAAACACTCCCTGTAGTAACATTGCACAAAGATCTTACCCACAAGGCAAGTCACTGCCAGATAAAACAGCACTATGTTAAATGATATTCCAATTCTAGCTAATACACACAACTTTGATTCCTCAAAACCTGCAAACTCTATTCTCTTTGCCTGAGAGAAATCTTCACTGGACTCACTTCAGAATTGTATAAGGGAAATGTTGTAAAGGGCCTTATTGTGAAAGCAACCACTGAGGAATCTCGGCGCCTTAGACACCTGACTTTGTTAGTTTTCCCTTCTATTCTGCCTTATTTTCATATCTGAATTCTTGGGCTGTTTCTCAGACGTTTTGTACCCTGGGATCTATACTAGAATAAAAAAATACAGGGCTATAAAGGCAGGTTTGAAAGCAGAACAATAGATCCATGAGGAAAATAATTTGACCCATGTCCCATGACATATTAACATTATTTCTCTGACAGGTAAAATAATTTGACCCATGTCCTGTGGCATATTAATATTACTACTCTGACATATAAAATAAGGTCGGCATTTGAATTCCTATTAGCAGATACAAATTGATTATGGAGGAAAGGAACGGGGGGGGGGACTGTGCTCCTTCCTCCTCCAACTCCGGCCTTGTCAGTGTGCTGTAATGAACCTGATAATGGTTACACCTTTGTAATGGTAAGGATCTGGGTTTCGGATAATTAGCATAACTAAGAGAGCAGTAGAGATGTGCCAAAACCTATCATGGATAAAGTGACCAGGATTTCTTTTTAACAGAATCTTAAGAAGCTTATTATTCTCACACTATAGAAATGTAATGAATACTAATGAAGCATTTATTAAATTAGTTAAAGATTTGAATAAGCATTACAATAATCAAAGACTTCACTAGCTCATGTCACTGTGACATTATTGGGCTAATATTCACATTAGTTCACTAATCTTTATACCGACTTAGGATTTTGGTTTTATTTTATCCAGAATTTAGGGTCATTGTTCTTTTCATTTTTTTTAACCATGTCTTATTTGAGTTTGGAAAAAAAATGATAAATAACAACATGTCAGAACAGAAATAAATAAAAAGAAGGCGATAAAGAGCTTTGCTTTCTCAAATTTAGAAAGGAAATAATCTTCTGGCATTTGTTTAAGATTATTTTATATCTCCTAAACAGAACATTGTGTGTATGTGTGCATGCATGTGTGCATGTTTTGAAATCAAAAGCATACAAATATAGAACTCAGAAACATTAACAAATTGCTTATTTCCCCCTTGGGAACTGGGAAAAGGAGCAAGGAACATCCAGATAAAAGTGATACCACTTATTATCTTCAGTGGAATGCAAAAATCAGCAGGGAGCCTAATACGTTATATCCATACTGCAGCCAACAAGCTGAAATTAATGTCTTGAACTGTGATTGGATGAGGCACGGAATTCATGTCTAGCTACAGTAATTACCATTTTTTTTCAGATTTATTTTTAATCACTGTCAATTTTATGTAGAGTCATTGCTGGACAAAGAGAAAAACCAAGAAATATCAATATTTGTTGTTTATTTAGAAAGAAGGAATAACTTATCGAGTTGTGTCGGCACATTGCATGGACCAGAGGTCCCCAACCTTTGGGCACCAGGGACCAGTTACGTGGAGAGAGGTTTTTCCACGGACCGGAGGAGGTATGGTTTTGTGTGCTGCCTGCATCCTCCAGATGAGGTTTTGCTTGTTTGTGCAGCCTGGTTGCTGGCATGCTGCAGCCCAGTACTGGTCCACAGACCAGGGGTTGGGGACCCCTGGCATAGACCTTCTAAGTGGCAGCATGTAGACAGATCTATTCTGGCTTGTAGGAAAGTCTCTAATTCAGAAATCCTAATTTACATAGAATAGTGTGACCATGCCTGGCAGAAAACAGCTTTGGATGTAGTTGTGGTAAATGGGTCAAAATATGCTTAAATGATGTACTGTTAGCAGCCACATCTTCTAACTACATGAATGTGAGAAAGTAAGTTTACTCTTTATTGATTCAAAGAAAGGATATGATAAATAAATAGATTTGTATTTTGGAATGTTTTGTGCAAATATGTTATTATATTAAAGTAGGAAATGTACATGACAGGAGAAACGTAAAATAAACTTATGTGGGAATGGGATACTTAAGAAGTGTGTGTGTTAAACCAAAAGACACAAGGTGAAGAATGAATGGATGATGCAGGAATTGGTCAAATGGGAATGATAAGGATGGAAAAGGTGTACTGAAGTGGTTTGACTATATAGAAACAAAGACCAAGAAACAAATTGGATGTTTTGCATCCAAACTGCAAAACATATATATGATGGAAGAATGACTGGACTGAGAAAGAATGGAAAATGGAGAAAGTTGTTGGAGGAAATTAATGAAAAGAAGTGAGAAGTTTAAAAACCAAAGGGCAATATGAATTGTGTGTGTGTGTACATGGTAGAAGCAAAAATGTTTGGAAAGACTATAAGGCAGTGATGGCGAACCTTTTAGAGACCGAGTGCCCAAAAACCAGCCCCACCCTCCGCTCCGTTCCCCTCCCTCCCTGCCTGCTCCACCCCACCCCACACGCTCCACCCCTGCTCCACCCCTCCCCACCTGCCCACAGGACCACCCACCGCCTCTACGGCCTGCTGCAGATTGCCCAGGCAGCCCAGCAGTGCCATGGCAGCCTCGTCCTCTACCCGCAATCTGCAGCGTCAACTGCACGTGACAGGCCGCGAGGGTGGAGTCTTGTCCCCACTGCCTGACTGCCATGTCCTTGGCTGTGCTGCTCCGCGTGGGCCATGCTCGGGGGCAACTCTCCTCCAGGGGGGCTGCTGATGAGGAGGGGTTATGGGGGGAGGTGGGGCTGGGGCAATGGCACATATGCCCACAGAGAAGGCTCTGAGTGCTGCCTCTGGCACACATGCTATAGGTTTGCCCCCACTGATATAAGGAGAGATATAATGAATTAATTTAGTGTAATAGATTTAACTATATTTCATTTCATTTTTCATCCTTATGTTTTTAGTAGCTATTATTACTTTGATAGTGACTTTGTTAGTAGCTTACTGTTTCTTACTCTTTTTCTTTGTTATGCATAATATTGCTTATTCTGAGAAGGAAAATGTGTGATGGGCATGTGTGCCAATCTCAAGATGATGTTTATAGTTGTGTGGTTGCTACAAAAATTAATTAAGGAGATCCTAGCTGAA
Organism: Bothrops alternatus; assembly: GCA_034064705.1. Classification (NCBI taxonomy): domain Eukaryota; kingdom Metazoa; phylum Chordata; class Lepidosauria; order Squamata; family Viperidae; genus Bothrops; species Bothrops alternatus. The sequence goes on from JARGCV010000033.1 coordinate 3,953,226, forward strand.
ACCCCATTCTTCCTATGATGGCAAGGGGCAGTTAAGATGTCAATTTGGTAGACCCATCAGAGACTTATGAATATCAGTGACCGCCAATGAATGTTAGATGTTAGCATCAGCCTGATAGCCTAGAAAAGTGTTGAAGAAAGGTCAGTTTAGGGAATGTTGTTGTGGTGGCATGTTATTTTTCCAGGTCATTACCCTCTGCTGCTCACTTCACTTCACACTTTCTCTGCACTGGAATTACACATTTTTCATTTAAATTATACATTACTTAAAAGGCATTGCTACTAGTTCTTTTTTTCTGAAGTATTCCTAGCCTGTCTTTTATATAATATCACTTTTTCCCCAGTCAATCATAGCTATTCATCCCTTAGAAATTAAGAATTATATTCATAGATATTTGGGGATTGAAGATAAACCTGCTAGCTTCACTTTCAAAATTTTTGACTTCAAACTACTTGCTGTATAGCATCCTACAAGTATTAATGGAAGCCGATGAAGAAAGTTTGATTAAAAACAATTTCTATAACCAATTCTACAATGGTGAAGAAAAACATGCAGACTTTTAAATTAAATTGCAGTTGTATCATCTTTTGAACCAGCTTGTGAACCTTATCAATTTCTTCAATCTAAAAGACTGAAAATCTGCAAAATCACAAAACTAATTTAGAAATATTTTCAATTAAACTACTACGACTACCAATAATAATATCATCAGAGGTTTCTCAAAGGCTTAAAAAAAGGCTGTTCAGTCAAACTCCTGATGTCTTCTTCTAATGAGAGAAAGTGAGAAAGTGTAATGAAGTAGGCAAGGGGCTCTACTTAATTAAGTCTTCATTTAATCACAGAATTCATTGGGGAACTTGGACCATTCACTAATTTTCAGCCCCACAGTATTTCCTAGGATTGCTATAGAAACAAAATGAGGGGAAGTCCTAATATACATCACCTTGAGATCTCACAGAAAAGGCAGGATATAAATACAGTAAATGAATAATAACAACAGTCTTGTTACTTTAAAAGCAAAAAGCAGTGACACTTACCTAAATCCTAAGACACGAATTTCTTTGAAACCTGCAAGTTTTTCAAATATCTTTTGCATCTATTAGAGAGGGAAAAAAATGTGAAGGTAATTATGTGCCCATTCCTCAGTCAGACAAATTAACAAATATCATCTAAAATGTTTATTTAGTATTTACTCCCAGCAGACCCTGTTCTAATATTTGTAAAACACAACTCTGGAATCATGCTGTGAGCCGCCCTGAGTTCTTTGGAATAGGGCGGCATAGAAATTAAATTAATAATAATAATAATAATAATAATAATAATAATAATAATAATAATAATAATAATAATGTAAAAAGAACATTACAGAACTTGTTTCTGTTCTATAATTAATAGGGTGCCAGTATCTATAAAACATTCCAGATATGAGACTTTTTACCATATATGTTGGAATAAATAAATCATATAAATAAAGTTTATACCATTGCATTTTCTAGAACAGCCTTCCTAACTTGAGATCCTCCAAGGTGTTCTGTACTACAGCTTCCATTATCCCCCAAGGATAGCATGAAGAAAGCAGCCCTTGAATCTCCATCTGAAGGAGTGCATGGAATCTCTGCATAAGGGACAAATCTACAAGTGCCTGTTCCATTGATTAACACTTCAGTCTACAGACATACTTTCAAGAAAACTGAAATTAGATTTAATTTCGGTCCAACTGTATATTGATTTAGGCTCAAACTGTAAAGATTTCTTTATTTGTCTGAAATCTCATTTTAAAATGGAAATGTAATTTAACCCATAACATAATAATGGACAAATAGATTATTAATTCTGAAACTTAGTATGCAGAAAAATAACCAAAAGGATTTTCTCTACTGTACACTTTTCAGGGAAACATATTTCCAGAAGGGAATGTTAAGTTCTTTCAAAGCTACGTAAAGGAGCCTTACATTTGAAACTGATCTGGGAATTCAAAAGGCAAAAAAAATACCCCAAGGAATGATCTGCCAATTTATTTATTAGATGTTTATTATTTTGTATAAGTCACTCAAGGCAGCATTCATGACGCTCTTTCTTCCTAGTTTCCCCACAACAACAACCCTATGAGGTAGCTTGGTCGGAGAGAGAGTGACTGGCTTAAGGCCCAGCTGGTTTTCATGCCTAAACTGGGACTAGAATTCACAGTCTCCCGGTTTTTAGGCCAGCACCTTAGCTACCACATCAAACAGTCTCTCACCAATACTCTTTTCACATTGATTTCTGCTTAGCGTTCATCTAAGCAAGCTTTGATTCATTACTTGCTGACTCTAAAAGATTTAATGAAGTGTCAGTTAATCTTTGATAATGATACACACTTGCTATCTTCACTCTTGCTCAGAGGAAGGAGAAAAATGGCCAGAGAATGATCAGAGAAAATGCATACGTTGGGGTTTTCTGGCTCATTAGTATTTAATTGCATTCCACAGCTGTACTTAAATTGATCATTATTAGGTTTATTGTTTCAATACAATTATTGTAGAGAATTGTCCGATTAATTCCTGATTAGGGCTCAAATAATTTTTCCTAATGGTCTGTCGGTCTAACATACTCTGCTGACTCGCTAGATCTGCAGTCTGTTATAGAGATACTGGCAGTGTGTTATTTTGGTGGAGAAACAGATGTCATGCCTAGCTGAGAACATTAAAAAAGATGGAGAACAGGACAGTAATACAGACCTCTCATAGAGGCATGCAGAAGCAGAAATACGGTATGTTACTATCTGCAGTGATAGGTCTATATTCTGATTTTTTTTCTGTTTAAGACTCTGTTAAAAAAAATAATCCGCATTTGTTTTCATTTCCAAACTTCCACATTTTCCAACTTCCAAATGGATCTTTCATAGGCAACTTCCCATAGATCCTCCTTTTTTAAAAAAATATTCTTTGATGTCATTAAATTTTATTTTGTTGTGAAAAATTAAAACAGACATTTCCCCAAATAAGCCATTTTGTAATATAATTATCTTTTTCCATATTCAACTTACCAAAACATGCATTTTTTAAAATAAAAAAGTATATCTCACAAACGTGATCTTGCTTTTAGCAGATATTTTTCTTGACAAGAGGAAGACAGATTCCATTAATGGAACTATCCATTCAGGGGTCTCTTTGGCAGATCTTGTAAATACCCTTCTGTAGAGATCTGTGGTGTATTTCTCCATCACCTTCCCCTCCAATAGATCTGTTATCTTCTCACAATATACATACATACATACATACATACATACATACATACATACATACATACATACAAATATATATATATATGTTTTCTGAGGTTTTCGTGGGTGTTTGTGTGTAGGTCTTTGGTTATTCGGGTTTTCTCCCACGTAAAATTACACGGGAGAAAACCCGAATAACCAAAGACCTATATATATAAAGATCTGAAGCTTGAAGTCTCTTCTTAAGTGTGCATATTTTTCACAGTTGGGAGATTTTAGTATAAATAAGCAACAAGTAATCCTTAAGAAATAAATAATGCTGTATTGCTTTCACATATCATGATCTTAATGTTAGTTTTGATTGGGTAGATTTTCTGTGAAACAGTTGCACCAATATTATTTTATTTCTAATGAAAGCTATCTCTATTGAAGATGTACGAGGCAGGTAAAATCCCCCATTACTAAAATATACTGCTCATAAAAATAAAGGGAACACCTTTATTTTTTTTGAGCAGTATATATTGCAGCATGATGCAGTAACATCTCTTATTACCTTGATCTAACTAAACGTAAATTGGGACACCAATAGGAAATTATTTATTTTTATTTATTTATTTGTTTAAACTTATATGCCGCCCTTATCCTAAGACCCAGGGCGGCTCTGTATTGATACATAATTTCTTCCCCATGAGGTATTCAAATTTCCTAGTCCTTCTCCTTGCTTCCTTTCATATTTATGTCCAGTAACAATTCACATCTGTGCAGATGTCCATAACATGTGGCTCAGTCAGTGAGACAGATATTCTGACAGAGCTGAACAACTTCTCATCCTAAAATAGAATGCAGTATTGATCCACCCTAGGTGGTTAATGATCTTTATTTCATTTTGTTTCCCTCCCTGAATGAGGAATAGGGAAAGAGCAGGTAATAAAGGGAAAATAGAAACTAAAATCCTGTTGGTATAGAAATAGAATCCCTTTCAGGGATTCCTGCCTGTACAGGTAACTACAAAGGGTTGTACATGGAATTGCCCTTGGATAAAGTCTGGTGACTTCTTTTACTACAAGATATGATGGCTAGGATTGGAGATGATTTGTTCTATGGTTTTATCCTAATATTTTATCACCTTCACTAGTCCAGGGTTGGCTTCTGGATCTGGTTCTAAATACTTATGTCAATTTATACTGTAAATCCCTTCACAATGTTAGAAAAAAAATCTTTTAAGATATTCCCTCTCATTCCTGAGATGATCTCTGATACTTGGCTCTAAATACAAGCAGGGCAAGTGGCTATGTAGTAGACCTTTTCTATATTTTTTCCTAGCAGCTATTATTGACATTTTTGATGGAAGATTTTAATGTGACATGGTTGTAATTTACCTTGCGTACAGTAACTCGCTGATATTATCCATTACATAAAACAGGATAAAGTGTTCACATTACACGCTAATTATTTTATCAGAATAAAGTATTCTGTACTTGTAGAACTTTATGCAGTAATGAAATATGCACAATATTTGAATTGATGCATCTTTTATTCTCCAAATTGCTTTGCAGTTTTTTTAACAGACTGTAATAACAATATTAAAATCATATAATAACAGTTACTGTTCATATGTTTAATTAATATTTAATTTAAGCATTACTAACTTTTGCAGCTTAGAAAATGCTAGGAGAGGCTTACTTCCTAGAATGGGGACTTACTTCCTAGAATGGGGACTTACTTCCTAGAATGCTACTAGCCACTTTCTAAAGCCAACACGATCAGCATGATGTTCCTTTATTATTTTGGCTCCTTTTTCTAGTCAGGGAGAACATTTCCAATCCAAGCACTGAACAATTAGAACTGACTATAATTTTTAAAATCTACGGACATTTATGGAGTCTGTTTATAGCCCCGAGATGATATGGGAAATGAACAGGATCCTGATTGTTAAAATGTACTAACTCCAGCCATTAGCTTGCTAATCTTATCCCTTCCCTGTGCTACAAATATGGGACTAACTCCATTTTGTGAACAGGGACAAAGTTGGGTTAAGTAACCTCACCCTTGAGATCACCCTTGTGACACTAGCCTGTCCAGAGGTAGACATGGAGAATTATCTGCTATCTAAGTACATATATGAGCAGACATCCATAAAAAGGCAATGTTTAGTGAAAATGAATCTACAGTCTGCCTCTGCTTATGTGCAGATATATCTTTATTCTAATGCACAAATAAAATTCGATCACCATTTGCTTATATGACAGTAAAATGAAGGCACTTTATCGATCATTATATATGGTAAGAATCTGACAGTGCCTAGATCAGCGGTTCTCAACCTGTGGGTCGCGACCCCATTTGGGGTCGAATGACCATTTCACGGGGGTCGCCAAGCACCACAGTCTGCCATTTTTTTTGGTTGGCCATTTTTTTTGTCGGCCATTTTTTCCCTATCATGATGCGGGCCGTCGTGCTGCACATGCCCCACACATGTGCGATGTGCCCCATTGCGCCGCACATGCGCGGTGTGGGCCCGCCATTTTTTTGGGTCGGCCATTTTTTTTGGGTCGGCCATTTTTTTGGGGTTGGCCATTTTTTCCCTATCGCGATGCGGGCCGTCGCGCCGTGCATGCGCAATGCACCCTGTCACGCCGCACATGTGCGATGCGCCCCATCACACCACGCATGCACGATGCGCCCCGTCGAACCGTGCATGCGCGATGCGGGCTGGGGTCGAGCCCTGGAAAAGGTTGAGAACCGCTGGACTAGATGTTTTAAGGGTCATTTTGAAGGATTAAACAGATGGGAGAGTCTGAGTTACCAAAGTTTACTTCTCCTTATTCCAGTAAGATTTAAGCACATAACTTTAATAAGCGAGATTTAAAAGTGCTTAACTGTGAATAGATTATACTCTCTTTAAAAAAAAAGACAAAAAAACAATAGACCAAATAACACAGTGTACTAAGTTGCTTGGAATGTAAAGAGAACTGAAGTCTAAAATATAATCTCACTTTTCTATCTCAATAAAATGCAGCAGTCCTCATTTAACTTACCACAATTAAGACCAGCAGCTCTGTTGTTAAACAAAGTGGTAGGCTATGTAGAAAACCACATGGCCTCAGTTGTGTTTTCCCTTTTCCCTCTTCCCTGAACTTTGGAATGCTTACTGACAGCACTGGGATAGCTGGCTTGAAACTAATAATACTGATCAGTTTCATAATTTCAGATTTTTTGTTTTTGCCTCCTAATCAATCTCTGGCCCTTTGGAATGATCACCCAGTTGCTGGAATCAAGAATGGAATTAATGTTTATATTTACATTAAGAGAGTGATTACAAAAGAGTAAGCAGGAACAAAATGTGGAATACAACTGAAAGCATTGTGGTGGCACCAGAAGTTGTAAGTGGCCATACAAATAGCTTGGTATATTCCCCATTGTGTACCTGCTTCCTCTCTTCTAACTGCTTCCTCTCCAATCTGTGCTGTGAGCCGCCCTGAGTTCTCGGAATAGGGCGGCATAGAAATTTAATAATAATAATAATAATAATAATAATAATAATAATAATAATAATAATAATAATAATCTCTCCACTCTGGGAGGGGGAACATGTCAGGCACAGGAGAGATTGCCTAGAGAAATTACTTGCTCCCTCCCCCTCACAGAATGGAGAGATTGGAAAGGAAAGGATTCCAAGACAATAAGCAACCACAGCAGGGAATAAATTATGATATTTGTGTAGTGCACTTGCAGCTCCCAGCCCCCAATACATTTAGGGCTGCCAGTGCTATCCTGCATTCCTTCTAATGTATATTTTCCATTGTGTATCTGCTTACTCTCTTGTAATCCCTTTCTCTCCTCTCTTCAAGGTGGGGGGTGGAGGAAAAACAAGAGGTTAAACATAGGACAATGCACACTCACTGTAGTGATCACATAACTGTGGGATGTTGCAGAGGTCATAAACACAGACATTAGTTCTAAAGTTGCTTTTTCAGCACCACTGTAACTTTGAATCATTGAATGAGGCAGCCAATAAACAAGGACTACCTATACATTTAACTATGGCCTAGCAAACCAGAGGTATATTTTCTATGTATTCAGTATTGTATAAGATGTTTTCCTTAAAAAAAACCCAAAGGAACAGACTTCATCTGACAAAGATAGGTTCTATTACTATTGAGGAGCGCTTTACCTGGAGCTGATATTTTGCTGCTAGTTTCTGATACAGAGGAGAAGCTGGGTTATTCAGGTCTGGTGTATACTCTTGGTTGTTGAGAGTGACACTGAACTCCACCGTCTGCTCCACAGGCAGCTTGGAAATGATGTTTGGAACTTCTGGCTTTAGCTCACAAGAGAACAAAAAGGAAATCAGTTTCCAACCCACTTCAGAAACCTCAGAATACACTTGACACTAATATGAAACTCATCCTCTGAGTGCCTTAAGGCACAATCCACACAATCAAAGGAGCTTTTAGCTTGAGGAACCCTAGGTTCAGGACGGAGGGAAGGTCAAAGAAAAGGAGCAAAGGCAACAAAACATTGTATATTAAAAAAAATCAAGGAAGTCAGGAAAATGAAACAAGAAATATTGAGAAAGGGCATAGCTTGGTGGCCATATCTTAAGAAGAAGCTCTTCATGCCACTTGTATTATTGCTGTTTTCACTGTAGCTACTTTGTGTGTAAATTCTTTGGGTGTACTTCTTTACACTATGTGTGTAATTATGCTGTATTGCACCACCTTAAGGAAATAGTGATTAAAGTCCCACCTATCTACAAGGCACTAAGATATAGATAGCTGCTTTAGGATTTTGGAAGTTACCTCTTATGATGTACATGGTTTTACTACACATTCAAGTGATAGCATTTACACTTATATACTACCCATAGCACTTTACAGCACTCTCTGAGCAGTTTACAATGTCAGCATTTTGCTTCCAGAAATCTGGGTCCTCATTTTACTGACCTCAGAAGGATGGATGGCCAAGTCAACCTTGAGAACCTCATCAGGATTGAACTCCAGGCTGTGGACAGAGTTTGCCTGCAGTACTGCACTTTAACCACTGCCTTACCAGGATCATGAATTTGTTTATTTATGAAACTATATACTGCCTCAACCCAAGTTTGGAAAATCATCATTATCATCATTCCCAAATGAGGCACTACTTTGACATGGTTGTGGGGCTTGTGTACTCTGAGGAAGATGAGAGCTATGCCAGAGGTTCAACCATACTGGACAGGTCTCATCAGAGGAGTCAGACAAAGAGTGTCTCTCCCATAAAAAATATGGTCAGACGTAAATTTCAGAAAGCCATACTGGCTCAAATGTTGCCCGGGTTAACAAGGTCCACACTAGATGTTGGGGTTCCTGGATATCTGGTGAAAAATGGGTTACAGGACTCAGGACTATTGGCTGAGCGACCAAGGCCAGCAGCTGCAGAACTACTGGAAGAAAAGGTGTTTACCTGTCGCAAATACACAGTGATTGAAAACAAAGAAATAACGATCTGTTATTACAGATCAAGTCCAACAAGAAGAGGATATCTAAAATGAATGCACCAGTTCTGGAAAGAACAACATCTAGAATCAGAAATAACAGAACAGAGACTAACAGATCAACACTGATTTATAATACAAAATAAAGTATTCACAGAAACAGAATTGGACGAACTGCAAAGGTTTACCCAGGGCAAAGAAATCAAAGCCTTGCCAGAAGTAATTCAGAGGCAAACCAGGGGGAGTTGGCAGTGAAGGAATCCAGCAGAGATATACAATTGTATATCAAGCAGAACTAAAAGCAATGTATAGAAAGACCAGAAAAATAATGACAATGAATCATGCCCTTCATCCATGCAGTGACATTGACAGACTCTATCTACCAAGGCAAATAGGTGGGCATGGAATACTGCAAGTACATCAGATGGTTGAAGAAGAAAAAATGGCTTTGGAAGAATATCTGAAGGACAATGATGAAGATGCACTGAAATTAGTATATCAGGAAGGCTTACTGACTACTGGAGAGACCAAACTGGCCTACAAGAAAGACCAATTATTATTATTATTATTATTATTATTATTATTATTATTATTATTATTATTATTATTATTATTATTATTATTATTATTATTATTATTATTATTATTATTATTATTATTATTATATTTATTTATTTAATTTCTATGCCGCCCTATTCCGGAGAACTCAGGGCGGCTCACAACATGATAGAAATTACATTAAATACATAAATATTAAAAAAACCCTAAGTTAAAAAAGAAACCAATCATTCCACAAACATACACTGGCTAGGGGCAAGGTGTTAGCTGCCCCAGGCCTGCTGGCAAAAGTGTGTTTTAAGCAATTTACGAAAGGTGGAGAGGGTGGGGGCGACACGGATCTCTGGGGGAAGTTGGTTCCAGAGGGCCAGGGCCGCAACAGAAAAGGCTCTTCCCCTAGGCCCCGCCAGGCGACACTGTCTGGCTGACGGGACCTGGAGAAGGCCCACTCTGTGGGCCCTAACCGGCCGCTGGGATTCATGAGGCAGCAGACGGTCCCGTAAATAACCTGGTCCGATGCCATGTAGGGCTTTATAGGTCATAACCAACACTTTGAATTGGGTTCGGAGACCAATTGGCAGCCAATGCAGCTCGCGGAGTGATGCCGAAATGTGGGCATTTCTAGGCAAGCCCAACACTGCTCGCGCGGCTGCATTCTGCATTACCTGAAGTCTCCGAACATTTTTCAAAGGTAGCCCCATGTAGAGAGCATTGCAGTAGTCGAACCTTGAGGTGATAAGGGCATGAGTGACTGTGAGAAGAGACTCCCGGTCCAAATAGGGCCGCAACTGGTGCACCAGGCGAACCTGGGCAAATGTCCTCCTCGCCACAGCCGAAAGATGATGTTCCAAATTTAGCTGTGGATCGAGGAGGACGCCCAAGTTGCGGACCTTCTCTGAGGGGGTCAAAAGCTCCCCCCAGGCTAATGGACGGATAGATTGAAATATCTTTGGGAGGCAGAACCCATAGCCACTCCCTCTTGTCGGGGTTGAGTTTGAGCATGGGAAGACAAAGCACTATATGGCCAGTACATTAAAAAAATAGCTGGGAAAGCAGATAATAACAAGACCTGGCAATGGCTAAGAGCAGGAAAATTAAAGAAAGAGACCAAGCCGTAAGAACAAATGCATACAAGGTCAAAATTGAGAAGACCGCAACTGACAGTAAGTGCCGCCTATGCAAAGAAACTGAAGAAACAGTGGATCACCTGGTAAGCTGCTGCAAGAAGATTGCACAGACTGACTACAAGCAGCGGCATGACAAAGTAGCAACAATGGTGCATTGAAAGATCTGCAGGAAATATCATTTGCCTGTAAGCAAGAAGTGATGGGATCATAAAATAGAGAAAGTCATAGAAAATGATAACATTAAATTGCTCTGGGACTTCAGAATTCAAACAGACAAGCACCTGCAACACAACACCCTGGACTTAACAATTGTTGATAAGAAAGACAAAAAACTCTGGATAGTGGACGTGGCAGTACCTGGAGATAGCAGAATAGATGAGAAAGAACTAGAGAAGATAACAAAATATGAAGACCTACAAATAGAAATAAAAAGACTGTGGCAAAAGCAAGCAAGGGTAGTACCAATAGTAATAGGCACCTTGGGTGCAATCCCAAAACAACTGAAGCACCACTTGAACACCATTGACACTGACAAATTCGCCATTAGTCAATTGCAAAAGGCGGCCTTACTAGGAACTGCTTCCATCCTGCGATGATATCTGTCTATCCCAGGTCCTTGGTAAGGATTCGATAGACAAAAATGCCAGATCCTGTCTGAACATCTAGCTGACTGTGCAATGATTACTACTACTACTACTACTACTACTACTACTACTACTACTACTACTACTACTACTACTACTACAGTTGGAAGGGACCTTGGAGATCTTCTAGTACAACCCCCTGCTCAGGCAGGAAATTCTATACCATTTCAGACAAATGGCTGTCCAGTCTCTTCTTAAAAACGTCCAGTGTTGGAGCATTCACAACTTCTGGAGGCAGGTTGTTCCACTGATTAATTGTTCTAACTGTTAGGAAATTTCTCCTTAGTTCTATGTTGCTTCTCTCTTTGATTAGTTTTCATCCATTGCTTCTTGTCCTGCCTTCAGGTGCTTTGGAGAATAGCTTGACTCTCTCTTCTTTGTGGCACTCCCCGAGATATTAGAACACTGCTATCATATCATCCCTAATCCTTCTCTTCATTAAACTAGACATATCCAATTTCAGCAACCATTCTTTATATGTTTAGCTTCCAGTCTTCTAATCATCTTTGTTGCTCTTCTCTGTACTCTTTCTAGAATCCCAACATCTTTTTTACATTGTGGTAACCAAAACTGGATGCAGTATTCCAAGTGTGGCCTTACCAAGGCATTATAAAGTGGTATTAACACTTCATGTGATCTTGATTCTATCCTTCTGTTAATGCAACCTAGCACTGTGTTGGCTTTCAGAGAATATGCATGTGTAAAACTTGTATCAATTTAGAGAACTGATAACAGTAACAAAGAGTTAGACATCCTGCATACCACAGCTAGAAGTTAGGAATAGGGATGGCCTGGAGCAAATATAATGTGTATTATATAGCTCCTGGAGCATTCATTAGCCAAGGCTTAGGAATAGGGATGGCTAGAACCCAATAGGACAATGGTTAGATCATTACTGAAATGTTTATTAGATAATATTTCTTATATATCCTGCCTTATCCCGCCTTCTGCCTTAGTGAAATTGTATAAAGCTTTCTTAATTTTATTGTTTGAGGTTCCTAGGCATTTTCCGGCCAGGACTCCTTTTCTTGGAGTGCTTTAATAAAAGAAAACAAAACCTGCATTTTGCGTCTGGTGTTCTTCATTGGCTTTGGCACCAGGCTCAGACCCGAATTGGGGAACAACACATACACAACTGATAGTGTTCCTGATGTTATTTCCATCAGAATATATAGAAGCTACATATTCTCTTTTTACCCATGTCTTCCCGTTCTTTATGTTTTTTTAATTAGCTAATGAAACACTAACCTTTTACCCAGTGTTTAAAAGTAAAGCACATGTGAATGGATTCAGGAGAGCATGATAATAAGGCTGTCTCTACCATTGGATCATTCCAAAGTGGGAAAACACAGGCAGCAATTTTTGCCTTCTCCAGGTACTTTTGTTCTCCACTACTTTTTTATTATAGCAGAAAGCCAAAAGGAGGAAAATGCTTTCTGTTACTGCTAACTGATACATAAAACCTACTCTCAAGGAGACTCAAACACAAGAAAGGCCTCCAGCAAAACCCTGTTTAACGTCAAGGGGATTGAAGTAATTCACTTATTGGAGTTAGAGGGATTACTCAAACATGGGTACAATTCTGATATCATGGGGATCTCTGGAGCATGTGCTAGCAACAATATGGCTCCAAGCATGTGACATCTGTTTGGAATAAATCTCTAAAGGGACTGGGAAGCGAGAGCAATATAAAAGCTGAAATGCTAATCAACAGAGTAGCTTTCACTTTACAGGCAGCAAAGGCAGATAAGGCAGGGTTAGAAGATAGAGAAATACCATAGGAGAGGAAATAAAATACTAAAGCCAGAGAAAAAAGATTGTGGAGATGCTCAGTTGGTTTGTAGAATTAGATTTGAGACCTTGCATTTCTACAATGTAGAAAAGAAGTGAGTTATATAATGATGAAAAAAGCTTTATTTGGACATTGGTGCAATCCTTCAATGTCTGTTTCTGTTCCTCAGGCATAGGCAAGAAGTATAATTCACAATTAGCTAAGATGAGAGACCCTATTCAATATGTACATTCTAACTGAAGGAAGCAGAGGAAAAATAAGTATTGGTGATGAGCTAGATCAGAGGTCTCCAAACTTGGTAACTTTAAGATTTGTGGACTTCAGTTCCCAGAATTCCATAGCCAACTGGCGGAGGAATTCTGGAAATTGAAGTCCACAAGTCTTGAAATTACTAAGTTTGGAGACCCCTGAGCTAGACCATCCTGTGAATTGCTGGGTTGGGAAAATGAAGTGTGACCACTTTAGTAGAGAGAATGCTGTTGACTCCTCACCTTTCCTGATGTTTTGCTGTCATTGACAATCTCATTCACAATGGTATCTGTAGAGATCATTGGGAAGCAAAAATAAAAATGGATTAAGGAAATCTTAATCCTTTCTAGTGTGGCTTTCTAGTCAATATCATGAGAATTAAGAGCAAAAATGATAAAACTGAGTTGTTTCCTTTTGAACATAAGTTACAAACCAAAACATAAATCCAGGTCTTGTGCTACATATAATTCTAATACCTGTATTTGTGAAAAAGCTGCAATCTTATGGAGAAACCAGATCCCACTAAATTTAATGAGACATCACTGCATAAATGTGCCTAGGACTAAATGCTACAGTAAGAGCTAAACTGTACATTATCCCTTTCATATAATTAATTTTTTTTAATGGGTATGTTCAAGGAAGGTGTAAAATTTCTGACTTAGTGCTGGAAAGTTCTATTGAACTCTGGAATTTTCTGTTCCTGGTATTCTAGAGAAAGATGAGCAATTTTCAGAAGTAAAGCCTTCTGGGAAACTCCCCCCCCTCATATTTATGCAGTTACTCTCTACATCAGTAGTGTCATGATTTCAGATATATTTGCTAAGGGTATGGGGAAGAATGTTTAATTAGCCCATTCAGCCATTCACTTTTATAGCAACTAATGAAAGCAAACTTATATTAACTTGTTATTTAATTCTATGCAAAAGGATTTCCTTGTTGCAAATTTATTTTTTGATAGCTTCGACCGGTTTTCTTCACCAAGGAAGCATGATAAATATCACATGATTAAAATGTTGCAGTTTAAGGATTAAAATATTTCTCAAACCAAACTTTACAATAAAAACCTATTCCATTACATTATATTTCAGTTGTGCTATTTATTGCAGCTGCATACTCTGAACTATGTGTTCAAACAATAACAAGCTTGAACTATGTAATGTAAACTCGTAGACACATATAGTATGCACGCTTAATTTTACCTGTAGCAACAGAAGGTGGTTCTTCAGATTTTTTGCCACTGGATTTTTCTGCAGAAATGTCCTCTTTTCTGGGACAAAAAAGTAATAAGCAAAACTATAAATTAGACTATGAAAATGAGAGCAGCAGGCATTCATTTCTTTCCAGTTTAGACATTAAAGCCACATTCTGTCTAAAGATATGCTTTTACAAATTAAAAATAAAGAATCACAGCAAAATAGGCTCACATTGTGTTTTCCATAATTTATCTCTGCAATATGCTCATGGTGCTCCTGATAAATGAAACCTGCCAAGGAAACACTGTTTGACATAAATCCTTATGGCAGCTCTCATCAGATGAGCAGCAAATATTCATCAAAAATGTACTTATCATTTATCAATAAAGAAAATTAAGTTCAGACAGTGCATCTTTAATGTAAATCCTAAATTAGGAGAGCTTTTCCCAAAAAAAGAAACTATACACCTCAGTTATTTGGGTACTAGCTATTTGTTTCTATGAATCATATTGTAATCCATAGAGTCCGCTGATTTCTATTGCCTAATTAGTACTAGGAATACTAACTGGACATCTTGAAAATGTAGACAAAATCAGAATGCTATATCACTTAATATACTATTTAAATAAATCATTTGTCAAAAATGAATATGAAATCAGAAGGTGATAATTAAAAAAAATACAACTTAATTTTACATAGTTCAGTTATTTTGCATCGTGATTAGTTAGAAAGCGAAACCATTTTGGATTATGAAAGTGATTCAGTTTATACTAGTAAACTACTCAATAGTTCAGTGTTGAAGAGTCAGACTTCTTTTACAAATGGCAGTCTTGGGTATCCAGACATAGCAATCTAGATCAGCGGTTCTCAACCTGTGGGTCGCGACCCCATTTGGGGTTGAACGACCGTTTCACGGGGGTCGCCAAACACTGCAGTCCCATTTCCCCTCGGCCGTCGCGCACGCGCCGTGCATGCGCGATTCAGGCCGTCGCGCCATGCATGTGTGGTTCGGGCCGTCGCGCCGTGCATGCACGGTTCGGGCCGTCGTGCTCGTGCCACGCATGCACGGTTCGGGCCGTCGCGCCGTGCATGCATGGTTCAGGCCGTCGCACGTGCTGCGAATGCACAGTTCGAGCCGTTGCGCTGCGCATGCGTGATTCGGGCTGTCGCGCTCATGCCACACATGCGCGGTTCGGGTCGTCACACGTGCTGCGCATGCGCAGTTCGGGCCGTCGCGCCGCACATGCGCGGCACAGGTCGGGGTTACACCGCGCATGGGCGGCGCAGGTCGGGGTCTCGGCCTGAAAAAGGTTGAGAACCGCTGATCTAGATACATTCTAGATACATTCATCTCAGGCATCAGAAGGAGTCTTATACATGTAGCATCTTTTCTGACAATTAAAAGGCACATGCTTTCATGAGCTGCACCTCACTTCATCAGAAGCACAGAGTAGCCAGACTGGTCTAGAATTTAAATTGCGGTAAGGAAGGAAGACAAATGCAGGTGCAGGGTTACATGTGAGTTAGATTACAAATACCTTATCAATTAACTATTATAACTGTTAAAAACCTGTTGCGTTCATTGAGATTGCCTGAAAACTTACTGTATATGACTTCTGCAATTTCTCACTCATTGGTAATATTAAAGTCCCATTTCCCTCTCCCCCCCCCAAAGTCAGTTTGACTTCTATTATAAAATATTATGGGCGACTGAAAAAAAATCTGACATTTGTCTTTGTTTTGAGTCTTGTGGTCATGGGTGTCAACATCATTATTTTTTAATAATCCCCCCCATTTATCCCATGAATAATCCAGAAGGCATTAGTAGCAGATGGTGGAATATATCACATTAGAAAAAGAACACCTAATCTTGTGTGTGTAAATGTTAGGATTTATGGAGGTGCTCTTGGGGAAGATGTGGGGGCAAGGTAGGGATAGACATTTGTTGCAGGACCTGGTTCCCATGTTAGCATCATTGGCCTGTTGTCTCTTGTTGCTTATGAGAATCCACTTCAAGCTGTATGCAGGTATTAGCCTGCCATCCAGTGCCTGAAAAAATGCAGTGTCATCGTCCAATATGGGCTATCACATATTAATAATGAGCTACTAGACTCCTGATTTCTTTTTTTACCCCATACAGTAACATGTCTCTTCTATGTTATTTCAGAAACTTCATCCTTCATCCTGCATGGCATGGGTTCTATACAAGGACAGGTCACCTAAAAGATTCTTTTTTCTATTAGAGCAAAATATTTTATCTTTGAAAATGACAGCCTTTCAGACTTGTGAGATTCTGTTAACGTAACCTTATAATAAAATAGAATTAGCTCATCTGGTCATACTTTCCATCCAGTCTAGCTTGCAAGGCTGACATCAATCTTGCAAGTCTGAAAGTCTCATCTATTGTCTTTATAGCCTAAGAAACTAGGGAGGGTACCTTCTGTGGCCCTACCCACAATCTTGCTGCTGGCTAAGATGTCTTTAATCTGACCATTCCCTTAGTCTCTTTCCCTGTTTCCCAAGATCATTTCCATTTCTCTTATGCACTGAGGTTAAGGGTTTAAATCAGTGGTTCTCAACCTGTGGGTCGTGACCCCATTTGGGGTCGAACGACCATTTCACGGGGGTCGCCAAACAACGCAGTCCGCCATTTTTTCCCCTTTTCCCCTCGGCCGGCGCAGGGGGCAGCATCACGCATGCGCGGGGTAGCACCGTGCATGTGCAATGCGGGCCGTCGCGCTGTGCATGTGCGATGCGGGCTGTCGTGCCGCGCATGCACGATGCGGGCCGTCGCGCCACGCATGCGCGATGCGGGCTGTCGCGCCGTGCATGCACGATGCGGGCTGTCGCGCCGTGCATGCACGATGCGGGCCATCATGCCGCGCATGCGCGGTGCAGGTCGGGGTCGCGCCGCGCATGCGTGGTGCAGGTCGGGGTCACAGCCTGAAAAAGGTTAAGAACTGCTGGTTTAGATAGAGTCATCAATGCAATGAACATGAATTTGGATAAACTTTGGGTGGCAATGAAGGTCAGGGAGACCTAGTGTGCTATGGTCCATGGGCTGCAAAGAGTTGGACAAGATTTAGAGACTGAACAACTAAGGGGAAGATCTCCACATAGAAGCATATGTTGCAAGACAGAGGATGGCAGCTGGGTCACTATATCAAGACAGGAGATAGAGATGAGGTTGTAGACTTCAGGGGTTTTGGACAGAAGAGGTTTAGGACTTTCAGCCTTTCACCTTATAGGCTCACTGATGGTACTACAAATTTTCTAAGCGCTTGTATCCTAAAACTTGGCGCACAATTTTGCATAGATGGATCAGTTATAAGATTGATTACTTCAAATGTTTTTGCAAACTGGATAGGATTGTAGGGTAAATTCTTCATGAATGATCCTGATACTTTGACAGTCAGGTACATCACTCATGCATGAAAGACGATGATAATTTTCTTCATTCCATGAAATTAAATATGTCCTTAGTCAATATATTTAAATCTGTTCATGTCTATATATATATATGTAGAAGCATTCATACATCTCCATGTAATTTATATATTTGCTATTACAAAGCAGCAGCTCTTATGAGAACTTCTAATGAAGTCCTCTGTTTTGATTACTTACCTATCCTGGAATGTCCTATGCTTTACTCTCTGCAAGAAAATTTTTAAAGAAAGAAGAGGATTATTTGGGAGCTAACCAACCAACAATCAGAAGACAATGATGCATTATCATGTCCGGCATGATTCAATTATTAGTAATTTTCTTGGTTTGTTAATATTTCTATGTATTGCTACTATATATAGATACTTCTACATAGTTAAAAGCACATTTTAAGTCTTACCCTTTGAATTATCTCCAGGTGTTCTTGGGAATTACTAAAATTTTTCCCAATGTCAAATATATAGAAAGTTTCTTTCTGACAAGCTGTCACCCAGTTCTGATATTCGGTTGTACCTGGAATCCGATCCAAAAAGATCTGGAAAGCCTCCCATACTGCTTCCTGGCAAACTGAAGGAACACAGTAAGAATACAAGGACTTTACAAAATTGATCATAGTCATGCAATTGTTCCCTTTGATATCTATCTTAGGCCACATTATCATTCTTTGCTTGATTTCATTATCAACTTTACATTTCATCTTGATGGAATATATCAGGGTGTTTTTTTTGGCATTCATTCGCAACAAATAATTTATTGTTGTCCCAGGTAACAGGACTTATCATAGATAAACGCAAAGTGATTTGCTTCAGTGGAGTTGTTTGCATTGCAGAGACAGCAGGATTTACTTTGCTGAAAGAAAGAAGTCACTCCATTTGTTTCAATGCAGCAGTCCAGTTGGCCTTAAACTATTTTGGACCAGGATTAAGAGAAAAGGCTTTTCTTGGCCTCAGCACTGGCCAATGTGGTTCAGATTCATTGACCTCTAAATTGCCTGCAGCATGTGCTAGAGCTATTCTTCCTGGGAGATGCTGATGGTCAACCTAGAAGATGCTCCAGACAGACTGATTTCAGCCCACACTATGGACAACCCACTGGGGTTTCCCAACCTTTGGTTGAGAATCGTGTTGGCAAACTCAGAAGAAAGATGTTGGAAGGAACGCCAAAGCAAAACCTAGTGAAGTGAGATGGTTGCTTTGCTTCATTGTCAGAAGGGAAAGTGACACATAGCTTGCTTCTTGAAAAAACTTTTTAAAAGGACGCTTTTACACTTCAACAAAATGAAGAATCCTTTCCAGGTCCTTTCTCAGTCCAAAGCAGGGGTTTGCTTGCCTTCATTCTAATCAAACACCAAATCTAAGACACATTATTTCACCAGAAAATCAATACTTTGGATTTCATTTTGATCAAATAAGAAGAATATTTTCATCTTCATTCTGATTAAAAAATGCTTCATTTGTACACCCAAAGAGGAGAAATTTTATTTTAATTTTTTTAATTTTAATTTTAATTTTGAACACACACTTCATTTTTAGCCTAAAATGTTTGTGTGTGTGTGTGTTTTGGGGGGGTAATTACAGCAGAGGAGGGAATATTCTTATTTCTTTTGATTGAAGTACTTCATTATTTACCCAGGTAAAGTAACATTTTATGCTAGTGTTGGTAAACTACATTTCCAAAATAGCAGAAGAAAATATTAATATTAAATAACAAAATGGCTCATGGTAATGGAATGACTGAAATTTAACTAATTTTTGTAATGAAATTGAAATGCTAGACAATGAAATGTGACCAAGAGCTTCTAACTAGGATTGTGGTTGCAGGGATGAACCCAGCTTGCTTTCCAATCCACTCCCAAGTTTTAGTTTCTAAAAACATGGCTAGGCAGTTCACAGTAGATCCTTTTAAAGCAGTTCTGATATAGATATGGAAGAATAATGAAACTTGGAGTAACCTTTGCCTCACTGCCTCACTTCCTGAGTATGAAAAGAGAGATAAATCCCAGTGACCGGTTAGGGCACATAGGGTTGGCCTCCTACGGGTCCCGTCTGTTGGACAATGCCGTTTGGTGGGACCTAGGGCTAGGACCTTCTCTGTTGCTGCCCCAGCCCTCTGGAATCAACTTCCCTCAGAGGTTCGTACTGCTCCTTCCCTCCTAGCTTTCCAAAAACTTTTAAAAACACATCTATGCAGACAGGCTTGGGGCATGTGAGCTGCGCTCTGCCCCTGGGCCTTTGATTGGGACTGTATGTCGTATGAGTGGGTATAGTTTTATTGTTTTTTTATATTGTATATTATTATTTTAACTAATTTATATTTTGTACTTGTATTATTTGCTGTGAGCGGCCCTGAGTCTGAGGAGAAGGGCGGCATATAAGTCAAAATAAAGTAAAGTTAAGTAAGTAAAGATTCCTTGCTAAAGCCATAAACAAACAAACAAATAAATAAATATCAAGATTGGCAGGCCATCCCAAACCTAAACACATATAATTATCACAAACTTTCTAAGTCATGAAACTATTTTTTTATATTTTTGTGTTTTATAATAACAGGAATAGAAATATCAATAGCATTTTTGCAGTTTTTTTAAAGAAAAACTTTAAATGCTTTATGAAACTAGTAATTAAAATAGCTCCCCCCAACATATATATGACCTTGAAAAAAATATTCTATCTTTTTACTGTCATGTTCTTTGAAATAATGATTGATTTCAAATATTGAGAACTACCAATCTAAGCTTTCACCTCCCCCCCCCACAAATAATTGGTGACTGCATCTCAGTATTTTGTTTGGCAATAATAGAAGGCCAAAGGAAATGAAAAGAAGTCTACTGTGGCAACCATTTTGGAACAGACAAGTTTCAAAGGCAGCTATTTTGTAGTAACATTCATAAATATTATTTGAAATACATACACACACACACACATACATACATACATACATACATACATGTATGTATGTATGTATATATATATATGTGTGTGTGTGTGTGTGTGTAGGTATGTATGTCTCTCTCTGTATGTATTTGTGTCTTTGACTCCTGCTGACTGCCTAGACCAGGGGTAGGCAACCTTGGCTCTTTTATGACTCGTGGACTTCAACTCCCAGAATTCCTTAGCCAGCATGGCTCAGCTTGGAAACCTCTCCCTTTCCCCTCAGCATGGCTGGCTCCGGAATTCTGGGAGTTGAAGTCCACGAGTCATAAAAGAGCCAAGGTTGCCTACCCCTGGTCTAGACTAATCCCTGCAGTTTCTTGGCAAGGTTTAGGAAGTGGTTTGCCATTGCTTGTTTCCTAGGATTGAGATAGAAAGACTGGCCTAAGGTCACCCAGCTGGCTTCATGCCTAAGACAGGACTAGAACTCACCTAGTGAGTTTCTAACTTGATGCCTTAACCACTATAATAAGTCAAAAAAAACCCACACCCAAACTGACTGTTGTTCTGTTAATCTGACATGCAGAAAAATTTGCTATGATTTGCTGATGCGAAGAAAACTACTATTAGAAACCATGCTTTGTGGTTGCCATACTGATTGCATTAGTTGCATAAATATCTATGGAGATTCTCAGTCATCCAGGTCATGGTTGTCCCAAAGGTGCTTTTTCACGAGGCAACTGGACTTTCTTTCTTTTCTTTTTTTTTAAAGTTGCCTTATGAAAAAGCGCCTTTGGGGCATTTGTTGCGTAGTACGATCAGTGAACAAGGGTACATGGTTGATTTGTAAATCCCTGGTTAATTTGCTGTTTAGGTGAGCTTTAAAAAGGAGGGGGGGAAAAACCAACTAAAAATGGACAAACCGTACATATTTTGCTTCTCCACAGGATTGATTCTGCCTTGTTTCTAGATTGTTCAACAGGGCATAATTTATAAACTATAGCCTGGCGTCATCTGTGAATAGAAAGCCCACTCTTGCTCTCCATGCATGATTTCCTTCTTTTATTTCTCTCAATGAACTTCCACAACAACAAAGTCTGCTTTGATTTAAGCAGAATCCACATGAAAACAGCTTTCCCCTTGTGTTTATTTGCACTAATTGGTTGACCGTTTAAGTGACCTTTCCTGGGGATGAATAACTAAACGAAATACCAATGCAGTAGCTAGGATGGGGCATAATATCCCTTGTGGCTCTGGGAAGCTGCTGGCTTCTGCCTTCTCATTTGGGTAAATAGGACCAAGCACATGCAAATGCACAAAGCTAATAAGGCTTATGAACCAGCACACAGCAGGCTAAAATCTCACGGCCTTAAGGAAGAGGCCTAACAGTTTCCTCCATGGACTCTTGTTAGTAGTCTTATGCAATTAACACAACAAACACAGCAAGAAGGGCTAATATGCACACAAATATTTGACAGCCTGCTGCTCGAAACTGAAAGTGTGCGAGTCAGGTCACAGAAGCCCATTAATCTATTCCTAACAAATGAAAGCCGTAAGTTTTTCTTGTATCACACAAACCAGCTTGAATTTGTTGAAAAGGAGAGCAGACTTCTTATAGATCATATGTATGCTGGAGATGAACCGAAACAAAAAACACATCGACAAAGGTAGTTGAACAAAATAAAATTGTAAAATGCTAAATTAGTATTATAGTCATAGTGCCTTCAATTAAAAGCTTTTAGCCTTCCCAGGGTGGTTTAGATCTTATAAGCATTCTCATGATCTTTTTTATGGAGTTATCTTGCCAGGAGATGTTAAACGTACTCTATGTGTCCATTGATAGAAGGGATGTATTGCTTATCACCAACAAATTTAAAAGCCAGGCTTGTATAATGAAGCTAAGACTTTAATGTTTTGGATGCATCTATGTCCAAAACAATTTTTAAAAAGCTGACAGCAGACAGAGTGGCTAGATGTGGGTGATACCAGCATGAGTTTATAGAAACTCTAGGAAGCAACTAATAGCAACAGCATTTAGTCTTATATACTGCTCCATAGTGCTTTGAACAGTTTACAAATGTCAGCATTATTGTCCCCACAATCTGGGACCTCATTTTATCAACCTTGGAAGGATGGAAGGCTGAGCCAACCTTGAGCCGATCAGGATTGAACTCCTACCGGTAGCAGTCGGCAGAGTTAGCCTGCAATACAGCATTCTAACCACTGCGCCACCAGGGGTCCTGGTTAAGACAGACAATCTCAGTGAAATGATGCTTATTCAGTCATAGAAAGTCAGAATAATAGCCTTGGAGTATCCCTGTTTCATTTCTTCCAAACTACCGGCTCTGTTACTGTTGAATCAGTGATCTCTAGAATATTTGTATGTAAGCCAGTGTTTCTTGTAGTGTTGTTTTATTAATTACGCACAGGGGTGACTGTGGTGGTGAGGTATGGGGAAAAAAGGTTGAGATGGTGCCCACAGGCATGAGATCAAAGGCCTATACCTTTTTAATGTGCCTTGTGTAAAGATTGCTAACAAGATTCACTAATCAGAGGGACCTAGCTAGGACTGGAAGTATGGAGAAATGCTACAACTGAATCATCCTTCTGTGAAAAGTAACTGAATCTTTTGCTTCCTAATTAATGCACATTAAAATGAATTACCAAGAGTCTCAAAATGGAGGCAAATGAAGGCAGAGTAGGGGAAAAATAGTACCAGATGGTGAAAACAGCACATTCTAAACAAGAAACCATAAAACCCACTTTTTTTTTATAATGCCTGATCCTTTTCTTTAAACTACATGAGAAAAAAAATCTCACTTTGCAATTCCTTTTATTGCCCCATTAATTTTTCCCCAAAATAAAAAGTTCTCTTTTTCTTGTTACCCTTAGATTTTCTTGTTTTGTAAATATCTGATTTGCCTTTCATTTATCCTTGATACATACAATCTTATCAATTATGATCAAACCAGATTGAAAATCTTGGGGGCAGAGAACAGAGAGTGAGGGACAAAAAAAGAGGGAAAACCCCCTTTTAGGTACTCAATCCCCTCTCATCCACTTCCACAAACTTCATATGAATGTGGCTTGTCACACTTTGGATGCTCAACCATGTCCCCACTTTCTGTGTCAGTTAGCTTAAGTATAAGGCTCAACACCTTTTGGTCCACCATTCTGAATTTAAAAGAGCTTCCTGGCAGCCCTCTGACTTTTGCCTGGTGGATAGTAAAGACTATCAACAACCCTTCAAGAGCAACCCTTATTACAGTCAACCTATAATGTTTTTATTTGGCCAGCAACCGTAGGAACGTCTATAAATCTTTGGCTGTCTAGATAAGAGTCGGGGTACAGATATCCAAAGTGACCCACCCTGAACCAGGTTGAAGAATAATCCTGCTTTACTTCCAAATAAGAAGAACACACCATATTCAGAAAAATTATCTAAGGAACAGAGAGGATTCTGATCCTGCTCCTGCTCCTCACCATTAGGAAACTGTACAGGCAATATTGATTAAGAATCAATGCCACAATCAATAACAAGTTCTTCCAAGAGCCTTCCCCCCTCTCTCAAATCTATCTATCTATCTATCTATCTATCTATCTATCTATCTATCTATCTATCTATCTATCTATCTATCTATCTATCTATCTATCTATCACAGCGGTTCTCAACCTTTCCCGGGGCTCGACCCCTGACCTGCGCCGCGCATGCGCGCCGCAATGGCCCACATCGCACATGTGTGGCGCGACGGCCCAAACTGCGCATGTGCAGCGCGTGCGTGACAGCCTGAACTGTGCATACGCGGCGTGCGCGCGACGGCCCAAACCACGCATGCGTGACGGCCTGAACTGTGCATGCGCAGTGCACGTGCGACGGCCCGAACTGTGCATGCGCGACATGCACGCGATGGCCTGAACCGCGCATATGTGGTGCGATGGCCCGAACTGCGCATGCGCATTGTGATGGCCCGAACCGCACATGCGCGGCATGTAGGCCTGGACTGCGCATGCGCGGCGCATGTGCAACGGCCCGAATCGTGCATGTGTGGCACAACGGCCCAAACCGCGCATGCGTGGCACGACGGCTTGGCGTGCGCGCAATGTCCCGAATCGTGCATGCATGGCATAATGGCCCAAATCGCGCATGCGCGGTGCGACAGCCCAAATCGCGCATGCGTGGCACGACGGCTTGAATCACACATGCGCGGCATGCCGCAACAGCCCGAATCACGCATGCACGGCGCGACGACCCAAATCATGCATGCGCCGCGCGACGGCTTGAATCGCGCATGCGCGGCGCGCGTGCAACGGCCGAAGGGGAAATGGGGGAAAAATGGCGGACTGCGGTGTTTGGCGACCCCCGTGAAACGGTCGTTCGACCCCAAATGGGGTCGCGACCCACAGTTTGAGAACCGCTGTTCTATAGTGTACTCTACAACAATAAAGTGTACTTTCAAGGACAGACAGAATATCATTGCTGGCAAGATTTTGCTCTGACTCACTACTAACATGGATAGTGAAAGTGTGGGTAAAGCTTCCTTAATAAGAGATTGACTTAATCTCAGAATAATTTACACAAAACCAACCAGCAGGTTGGGAAATAAATATCTCTCCTCTTGTCATACCGATAAGGTAAAAAATAACAGAGCAGTTGGAAAACAGAACATAATGCTGGATGTCATGCTGGACAACAGAAACAAGATTTCCTATTTTTCTTTTCACAATCAATTTTGAAGAGCGACTTATGTTTTGGCAAAGCCTCACATTGAAAAGAACACCCTAGAAGGGCTGTCTCTGTCTCTTGAATATTGTCCACAGTGGGATGATCTAGGCCCTACAGGGTTGAAAGAGGAAGTTAAAAACAGCTCCAAAAGCTCAACAGGGCTCAATTTCCCCATCAAATTAGCCCCCATGAGATCTGTTTCCAACAAGATGCACAAAATTACCAAGATGTATCAGTGAGAACTGGAAACGGAACCACTGATTGGTTCAAAATTGGGAAAGGAGTCTGGCAAGGCTGTATTCTGTCACCCTGCCTATTTAACTTACAGTATATGCAGAGCACATCATGAGAAAGGCAGGGCTAGTTGAATCAAAAGTTGGAATTAAGATTGCTGGGAGAAATATCAACAACCTAAGATATGCAGATGATACCACTCTAATGGCAGAAAGTGAAGAGGAACTAAAGAGCCTCTTGATGCGGGTGAAGAAGGAGGGTGCAAATGTTGGCTTGAAACTCAACATTAAGAAAACCAAGATCATGGCATCCAGTCCTCTCAATTCCTGGCAAATAGATGGGGAAGAAATGGAGGTAGTGACAGATTTTATCTTCCTGGGCTCCAAGATTACCACAGATGGGGATTGCAGCCAAGAAATTAAAAGATGCTTGCTCCTAGGGAGGAAAGTTATGGCAAATCTAGACAGCATACTAAAAAGCAGAGACATTACCCAGGCAACAAAAGTATGCATAGTTAGGCCATGGTTTTCCCAGTTGCAATGTATGGCTGTGAAAGTTGGACCATAAGAAAGGCTGAGCGCAAAAGAATTGAGGCCTTTGAACTATGGTGTTGGAGAAGACTCCTGCGAGTCCCCTGGATTGCAAGGCGATCAACCGGTCAGTCCGAGATCAACCCTGACTGCTCTTTAGAAGGCCAGATCCTGAAGTTGAAACTCAAGTACTTTGGCCACCTAATGAGAAGGAAGGACTCACTGGAGAAGAGCCTAATGCTGGGAAAGATTGAGGGCAATAGAAGAAGGGGATGACAGAGAATGAGGTGGCTGGATGGAGTCACTGAAGCAGTAGGCGTGAGCTTAAATGGACTCCAGAAGATAGTAGAGGACAGGAAGGCCTGGAGGAACGTTGTCCATGGGGTCGTGATCGGTCGGGCACAACTTTGCAACTAACAACAACAATAATGTCAGGTCTCTAGGCTTGACAGTGCAGGCACATTTCCACCACATGGCCTTCTCCAAGTCAGTTAAGTCACAGAGAGTGACCCTCAGGTGTTCTGTCCTTACTGTCATAGTAAGCTGGGTACTTACTGGCCTTTGCAGAGAGGAGACATTAATGCCATTAAAAATCTTGGAGTAATAAGTTCAGTGTTAAGGGCACAAGCTAAAATCTCCTAGGGAACCAAGATGGCCTTTTAAATCAGTGCAAAACTTCACAGGATTCCCAGCAAAAGCCTTTCTATATAAATTTTCTGAATAGGCTACTGCCTTTGGGCAGAATCCCTATTATGCAACATACAGAGGCGACAATGAAAGAGGCCTCACCCTTGGGAGGAACAGTTTCTTTGCTTTAAATATGAAAAGGATGTGGTTCCACAACAACCAGAGGATATTGATTTTCAGGACCTAGGTCACAAGGGCTTTAGGAAGGAATAAGAGGTTGAAACTCTTCTACAATCCCTGGGTATCCAAGGCAGACTATGCGACACTAGTAAGGACATATTACTACAACAGTGTTGAACAGGCTACCTGCAACTGTTCTTCTTTTTTTTTATCATGTAAAATACATTTATTAATTTTGCATTGTAGTGTTGAGTAACATTCCCTAATATTGCACACTGTTCTTATTTGTAGATTTGTTCAGTCTGTAGTTTGTCAGATGCAATAAATTACAGGTGATCATTTGAAACACAATAAAAAAAAGTATTGTGTATTTTTATAGATCTCGATTCTTCAGCAGTTTCATAATACATTTTCTAAATACATTTTTAGCTCATTAATATAACAAAATGTAAATAAGGCGTCAGCAAATAAATCCAACTGAGATAATAGGTAAAAGTAATTGTACTTTGCTTTAAGACCATAATCCATCTATTTTCTAAATGTAAACCTGCTTGAGTAAAAAGCACATTATATTTTGTATCTGAAATACATACTTGGCATGGTTGCATAGTTTAAAGTCTTGAATCTGTCTTATCTGACAGTGGATAGTGATGCTTTAATTCCATCATGGTTCAATAGCAAAGAACATTATTTATGTTTTCTTTTCTGCAAAATGTCATAACGAGGCTACTGTTTGCTTATTGCATCGTATCACAACCAGTTTGTATTCATATGCTGATGAAGCTGAAGGACCCTCTTGCAGTCTTGCAGGAGAAGCCATTTATAGGACTCCTCATGAAGCAGGCAGGAAAGGAAATCTGTCCATATTCTTCCGAAATTATTTTAATACCCTAATAATGGAGCTGCATTCAGTTTGCATTCTCTGTGCTTTCTGGAAAAAACATGACAACCTATCTTTTTTAATGTGGCTTTATACAATTTGCTTTTACCAGTTCTGTAGAGTTGGCGTCATTTTTATCTTGAGATTGTTGTTGTTTTATGGCTTCATGTTTTGCTTTATAATGATTGAATTACTTCAGTATTGAAGGCTGCCTGGTGTCTATTTTAAATACATTCATAAGATGAGGAATTTTAATTAAATTAGCTAAGTAACTGATAGTAGATTATTGTGGCTGAATGAAAGGAGGTTGTTAAATAATTAATACCATAGATTCATAGACAGTATTATAACAAACTGCCTGATGAGTGCATCTTAGCCAGAGGGCAGTATTATGTTACAGTGCACTGTACTCTGTAGTTCAAGAATTATGTTGCAGTTGAGTCAAACTTACTATAATACTTAGGTTTGGAAAGCTTAGGTTTTTGTGTTTTTTTGGTGTTTTTTTTAAAAAACACTTTTCCATGCAACCCCAAAGGGTAGGCAACAGCTAAAATAATGCTCTATATCTGCATCTTGATCAGTGTTTTTAAAACTTGGCAACCTTTAGACTTCAATTCCCAGGTTTCCACAACCACTTTTTACCCTGGAGGAACTCTTGAAATATTTTTAGGGTTTCAATAAAGCTGTATACCAAGCAAAAAAAAAAATATGCCAAAGAAGCCCAACTGAAAAAGGCTGGTTTAGTGTATGGGGTGTATATTTTTAGTGTCAGATTGCCACATTCTAAGTATGGGCCACCCTCCCTATATGGGGGGCAGGAAGAGATGACCCCATCTTTCACTGATGTGCATGTGGCCCTTGCCTGCTTTGAGTTGAAAGTAGTTTTTGATGGCTTCTATTGGCTTAAAACTGAGACTCGGTTTGCCAGCATTGCGTCTCATAAGCAACCCCTGAATTTTAACAGGCTACTGTACAGAGATAGGATCTGTACTGTACAGAGGCACCGTCTCATCTCATATCCCTAGCTTTTTCTTAATATCTATTGCATTTCTTTTAAAGGTCCTGAATTTGTCACAGGACTTGGAATACATGCTGGACATGCAGGAGTTCCCTGGTTCAAAATTCCACAGATTTTTAAAAAAAATTGTTTTTCCTCCCTCCCGGGTGGGGGGCGGGGAGAATGAAATGATGCACCAGAAGACATTTTAAAAAATGGCCAAAGGAAAAGTAGGTCACTTAGGGAAAGAAAAACCAACAACAACAACATTTCTGCTAGGTTTCAAATAGTCTGAATGTCATACAAGGGCTGCAAGAAAACTTGATGGAAGAATATATGAGAGGATTTTTATTTTATTTGAAATGTGTATGTTGTATGTGTATATACATTTAATTTAACTTTGTATACATATTTATTCGTTCAGCCATCTAGTTCATGGAAACAACTCTAGGGGTGTACCTAGGTAAGAGTTATAACAGACATATCGTAGCCACCAAGGAAAACAACCATTTACGTACAGAAATAAAAACGCAAAACAACATGTACAGAAGAGCGTTACAAATCACTCTAACCTAGAGCCTGTTGAAAAAAGCCAAATCTTTCAGGATATCCTGAAAGTCAACAGGATCAGAGCTAGGATTTCCAACTGCTCAACAAATAGGAGACAGGAGTCCAGGAGAACATGCAGATTGTGCACTGGGTCTGCTTGGGGTAGTGGAACCCCAACCAGAATTCAAGATGTTAAAGACCTGGAGCTGGAAGCTCCATTCACCCAAAGCCCCTTGGTCTTCTCAATCCCTGTCAACCCCATTTGCGACTGGCCTTGGAGAAAGGATCCAAACAGCTGCAAGACTGTGCCACCCAGCTCCAAGCTCCACAGCCAGCCCAAAAGGATACCGTGGTTGATGGTATCAAAAGCTGCTGAGAAGTCAAGAAGAACAAGGATGGATATGCAACTGTTTCTGTACCATAACTGGGCCTGAACCGTTCCCTTCCCTTCCCTTCCCTTCCCTTTCCCTTTCCCTTTCCCTTTTCCTTTTCCTTTCCCTTTCCCTTTCCCTTTCCCTTTCCCTTTCCCTTTCCCTTTCCCTTTCCCTTTCCCTTTCCCTTTCCCTTTCCCTTTCCCTTTCCCTTTCCCTTTCCCTTTCCCTTTCCCTTTCCTTTTCCCCCTTGCCTCCTGCAGCTTGCGTCTTCTCCATATATTAAAATTTTAAAATGCAAAAGATGTATTAAGAACCATAATAAAAAGTTCATCTAAATAAAAAGCCCTGAATAAAAAGATACATGTCCTCTTCTAAACAATAGCAATCAGAAAGTCAGCACAGAGCACACTGCTCTATAATGTGGGATCTATCTACACTGAAAAAACCAAATTACCCATGCTGTTAAATGCTAATACTGGAATCTGCAAAGGGACTACACTGAAGATCTAAAGGCACAAAGAAGACTATGCAGGAATAGGCAGACCTGAAAATCATTTGCTCCTAAGGTTTGTGGATATGAAGATAAAAAAGTAATAAAAAATAGGCCTCTTAGCTTGATTAGTAGACTTTGCACTGATTTGCCAAAGACCACCCACTGTCTGGAGAGCCACTACTAAATTTATTTCTAGCAAGAACTAGCAAATAAATGTTGCATGGATATGGATACAGGACAAATAAAAGATGATAGGAAATAATAGAAGTATACTCTTACCTCTTAGCCTATAATAAGCTTGGTGGCTTGCTAAAATTTGCTTCACTGATTCTTGAGGGCAGACCTTCACTCCAGTTGAGATAAAAGAGGATCTCTTGGTTCGATGTTTGGCCATGTCAAATACCCTCCGAATAGTTGACACTTTGGACCTCTTTGCCAAGTTTTCTGACTTTTCAGAGCCTGAATCATCTGTCAGATGTTTGGCTTCATTATGGTTAATTTTTTTAGGGGGTTCTGTAAGAGGAAAGACACAAAAACACATCATAAAATACAATGCAGAATTATTGTCTGCCAATAAGAAATATCGTAATAACCAGTGCTTTTTTTCTTAAAAAAAAAAAAAAAAGGTCCTGGAACTCACACACATCATACAACCCGCCTTGCCTACCCTACAAGGTTCCATCCAAAAAAAGGTGCTGGAACTCCGTTCTGGGCGTTCTATGAGGAAAAAAAAAGCCCTGGTAATAACAATAACTTAACAATAATAATTAACAGGCATCAACAGAATAACAGACTTGGAAGGGACCTTGGAGGCCTTTTAGTCCAACACCGTGCACAAGCGGAAGACTCTCTACCATTCCAGACAAATGGCTGTCCAAGATTCTTCTTAAAAGCCTCCAGTGATGGAGCATCCACAGCTTCTGAAGGCAAATTGTTCCACTGGTCAGTGGTGATAGACTGGAAGAGGCTAACATCAATTATGGCAATGGACCAGGATACTTGTGGGACCGTCTTCTGCCTCATGAATCCCAGCGACCGGTTAGGGCGCATAGGGTTGGCCTCCTACGGGTCCCGTCTGTTAGACAATGTCATCTGGCGGGGCCTAGGGCAAGGGCCTTCTCCGTAGCTGCCCCAGCCCTCTGGAACCAGCTTCCCTCAGAGGTTCGTACTGCTCCCTCCCTCCTAGCTTTCCGGAAACTGCTGAAAACGCATCTATGCTGACAGGCTTGGGGTGTATGAGCTGTGCTCTGCCCCTGGGCCCTAGGAGTGTCCCTCCATCAGTGTCTGTGAGCTAATTGTGTTTGTGTGTTGTGTGAATGCAATTATTTTTTTAAATTTTTTATTGTATTGTTGTGAGCCGCCCTGGGTCTTAGGAGAAGGGAGGCATATAAATAAATAAATAAATAAAAAGAAGAATCTTTCAAGGAGACTCACGTTCACCACTATTTGTTATTGCACTGATTCCTCCATCAACAATGCTGAATAACTCGGGCCATGGCTATCAAACCACAAAAATATCTGCCAGGCTATCCCACTTCCTTTACATGGCTGTTCAGTAGCTGTATGGAAAAAATATGATCTGAAATAGAAACACTGTTCAACACTGTCTATATAGAGAGCCAAGATATCGTAATAGGGTTTGTCTGGATAAATGTGACATCCTCATCATCCACAGCGGAAAAAATAATGAAAACTGAAGGAATGAAGAAGTCTTGTGAAAAATAATATCTAAGAACTACCTGGAACTATTGAGAGCAGGCAAGAAAATGCAACAGTAAAGGGGAATAGAGCTAAGTATTACAATATAGCAATATAGAGGAAGGAGGGGAAACTGTAATGCTAGGTGGGAATGACCGTGAGGGACCAAGTGAAGGTATTTTTTCTAAGGGATGGTCAGATTACAGGGAACGTAGCCCTCAGCTGCATAGTGGATGGAACAAGAGAGAAAAGACGGACCCTCCCTAAGTTATTAGGCTGTAAAGGTGACAGTGGGAAATTGTACTTTCAGACTTGCAAGGTTCTGTTAATGTAGCTTTACAACGGAATTAGCTGATCTGGTCTTGTTTCCTGTCTGGTAAGGTAACAGAAATGGAAAGGTCAGGGGATGGGGGAACAAGAGAAAATGAAGCAACAGAGTGAAAATGTCCAGTTGCATGAAATAATAGGAATAACAAGAGAAAGTCTCCCATTTGTACATTGGAGAAATGTATCTTTAATTTGTTGTTAATGTGGGATGAACTAGTTTATAATTCATGGAGATTCCACTGGAATTGACTTTATGATTCCAACATTTTTTTTAAAAAAAATTTAAACTGCTTGTGATTCTAGCATGCTGAGAGAACCAGAGAGAAGCTTGCAAGTGGATTTCTAAAAGCCAAATATATATATTACATTTATTCTGTTTCTCTTTTATTTCCAAAAATAGTTTTATAAAATAATAAAATCTAGAGACAGTGGGATAAAATTACTCTTACAGAAAATACAGGAGTTGCCGAAATGTAGACAGCATTAAATAAGTGTGAATAAATTTATCAAATCTAGATTCTATGCCTAACATAACTTTACAGGACGTTGTAATTAATTTATTTTCCTTAAGCTAAGACTAGGAATAATGGAGGTTTTACATTTCATTGAACTGAAAAAAGCTTTCCAGTTTCCTGAAGATAATAAAAGAACAGTTAAGTACTTACTTTTTAAATGTTTTTCACTGATGTTTAACAGAATTATAATATTGATTTTAAATCTCAAGATTCCTCAGAAATAATATGCCTTTCTCCTCTGGTATCTATCTATCTATCTATCTATCTATCTATCTATCTATCTATCTATCTATCTATCTATCTATCTATATTATTTATCTACTCTTCATGCTTATTTCACAAATAACTAGGATTAAAAGGAAAAAGAAATGGTGAAATGTATTTGTAAAGCTTTCTAAAGTACAAATAATTGTTCTAAGAAACCAACAATATTTGTAAAATTTGATTGCTGACATCTGACTATAGATAACAACCGTACTGAGGAAAAAGTGGATTCATCAAGGGAAAAGAAATCAATTTTGTTTAAAGATCAAGTACAGTATATAAGGGAATTAGAATATCAGGAAAATCAAGAGCTAAATATTTAGTTGAGCTTTGCAAACTCACATCAGTGTTTTTTCTTCTATAAAATTAAGCTTCTAATCACACCATAAACACTAATTATTGTGTCACTTCATATTAGATAGATTAAAAGAAAATAAAAAGGAAAAGATGCTTCATCTTGACAATCTGGAAATAACTGAATTGAACTTTAGCCAACAAAGAAAAGGGAATATATTAAAAGTTGTCTTTCAAAATGAGATAATTCATCACCTTAGTTTTTGTACCCTATCCTAAATTTCATTGCGAGACTCAAGCAATGTGAAGAAAAAGTATGTAAGAGACATTTGCATATGTCATTTAAGCTCTCCTGTCTTGCATTCATGGCAACTTAATTTCAAATCAGTTTAAGAAAAACAAGTCTGGACTGAGACATTTTGACAACAGCTTGCAAGATATCCAATCCTGACTGCAGGTCTGTTTGTTGTCTGTCTGTCATCCATCCATCCACCCACCCACCCACCCACCCATCCACCTACCTACCTACCTACCTACCTACCCACCCACTTACTTACCCCTCCCTCCCTCCCTCCCTCCCCCCCTCTCTCTCTCTCTAAGATAAGTGAGGTCACATGACTATGGGATATTACAAATGGCTGTAAAATTGAGCCAGTTCTCAAGCACCCAAAATGCAATCATGCGACCATGGGGGTATGTGCAGTTTCATAACTTCAAAAACCGGTTGTAAGTAATTCTGGGGAAGTCTGCAGTAATTTCAAATGATGATTAAGTGACTGATTATAAGTTGAGGAATATCTGTATAGTGTAAGACCTGTAATAAGTACTATGTAGACAGCAAGCAGAAGACTAATAAGTGCAACCATGAACACCAACTAGCAATCATAAGATACATAAAAAACTGCATATCCTCACAACAGGTGGACAGGTTCAACTGTAGTTTCAACTGGGAAGCTGTGAGCATTCTAGACCAAGCTAAATCCAAAAATGCTAGGAAATTCCTGGATGCTTGGCATTTGGAACAAATCAGCCATCAACAGTCACATAGAGATTAATCACATTTACACCCACTTAAAAGAGATAATAAAAAAAACTAAGAGGGAAAGAAAAAGAGTGGAATACATCCTCTCCAGAAGCCAATACCCAGATAAGCAGGAATTAACACCAAACAATCAAGTAAAAAACATTATCTTTATCAATGAATAACCAAGGAAAAAACCATACCCTCACTGACATTGGCAAGGCAAATTACTGTATATAAATAGGGAGCAAACACCACAGTCACAGGCACTGACAATGTTACCTAGTTGCAAACAACCAAGCTCAGAGAGCATAAGTACTTCACAGTGCAACCTGAGTTACATACAAGAAAACAGCTCTTCTATTAGAAGATTAAAACATCAGAACATACAGCATATACATACAGACACAACACCACCTTTATTAGATGTTTTGTACATTAATAACTTACAAATCTTTGCTTAACCTTAGTACTAAAACACCATATCAGACATATTTGAACCCTTTTTTAAAGATTACTATTTTCTATTCTGCACCTAGCTCAATTTCTCTGGGTAGCTGACAGCTTTTGGGTTCCCCCCCCTTTTAAAAAGTAAGTGTAGTTACCATTTCACTGTTTTTCCAGTTCCTCAAGGTAAAAGGGGTTCACACTGTGTGAAACTGTTTTACCTCAGTTATCTGAAAAAACAATGAAATGGTGAGATCTTGCCCTTATATATGTATTTTTCAAGCCTTCAACCAGCTAGGAAAAACTAGCTGGTTGTGGAAAAGAAAGTAGTAATTAAAATAAGGGCCTTCTAGGTTTTGAACCAGCAACCCTTTATGTGCTATGTGGCTTTTTTTAAAAAATCACTGCAATATTTGCCAGTGATAGCAGGTGGGTGAACTTAGAATAGATGAGTATAACTTTTGGTTACACTGAGGGGTGTTTCTTCCTCTGAAAAGCATTTCAATGCACTGCTGGGGTGAGCCTGTTAGGAAGTAAAACAGTCCAGCCAAAATGCCACATCATAGAAAAAGACTTTTTTCAAATTGCTGAAAGGAAATACATCCAGGGATCAAATCTGTACTGGGAGAGGGGTGAGAAAAAGCAGACATGATCTATTTTTGCTTTTGCATTCAAATAATAGTTGTGGTCCTGTTCTGGTGATAGAGCAATTAGGCTCTATCTATGCTTATCAAAATCATGATTTTCAACAAAGTTAAAATCTAAAAAGATTTTGGTAGTCTATTTTTTTTTTAAAAAAAAATCAAGCTATATAGGTTTATAGAACTAGAAGTATTGCCAAACTTGGAAACCAGAAAGAGTTTTGAAATACAGGCGCGGAATATGTAGGGCAAAAATGGAGGAAAAAGTAAAATAGGCTATTTGGTAAATTTCTAAAATCTGATTCATAACAATGATTAAAACAAACATGAAACAATAATCCTGCCTATAAGCACAGCATTTTGATGTACCTCATAAATCGTTGGTCTGGAACTAGGACTTCAGAGAAAGCAGACCTCATAATATCCCTTTATCGTTTATTCTAATTCAGCATTCCAGAGTGAATTTGGCTTTTTGCTTCAGTGTTTTGTAGATGGAACAAATATAGAGAAACATGATGTTGTTGAGTTGTAGCTCTCGGTGTTCCAGCACTGGTTTACTTCCTTACTATGTCTTTCCACATCCAACCTCAGGACAAATGCACGTATCAATGTTGGGTCAAAAATCTCTATCAAGGCATCTACAGTCAAAGGCAGGATCTGAAGGCAGGATCTGAAGTACTCATAGAGGTTAATGATTCCTTACTGCTTATATAGAAAACTCCTCGGTCCTCTATTATGCTTTTATATTAAAATAAAAATTAGTTGGTTTTTGTTGCCTGTTCTCAATAGAAGAGCCAATGCTTATTCTGACATTCTGTTATAACATTGTGAGCAACATACATTTCACTCAAATCTGGGCAAACTTTCACATCTGGAAAGCCTCACTCAACTTTTTTTGGGCGGTGGACAAAGGTTAAACAGATGGACTAATAACACAGCAGACTGGTTTATTTTCTTGTATTGCATGGTGTTCTTTTTTCAATAATGTTTAGCCAATTGTAGAGCTTACCCCATAGTTTCCTTTAACGTTTATCATCTCAAAAATGGTAGGAAACTCTCCTATCAGTTTTTAGTATTCTTTGTGAGTGATTCCAGTGTAACCCTGGACAGTCAGATTGTCCCTATCTAATCTCCTGTATAGAACATGTTCTTTCATACTGTTTATAAAGTATGAATTAAACTCTTAATTCTAACAGTTTAATTTTAGGTCACATTTTTCCAAATGACAAAAATCATACAGAATAAAAATATTCTACAGGATATTAAAAGAGGCAGGATAGAATATTTCCCCTAAAGGAGAAAAGAAGAAACATCTTCTTAAAGGCAGAAAGCAGCCCCAGTCTTCCCATTATAGGAAAACAACCTCAAGCATAACGAGGTAAGTCTTTTAGGAATGGAGATTTTGTATCCATTCAGAAAGACTGGACCACTCTATTCATAAACAAAGAGCAAATAAGCAACACAAAAGGCCAGGAGCCATAATGGACAAGATTAGCTCAAACAAAACACCTAGGATTTGCATCTCCCCTCTTGCCTGTAGAGTCAACCATGAACCTATAGGAATCTGGCAACAGCCATTAAAATATTACAGGGCATATTCTTGCACTAGAACAGGCATCTCAATCACAAAGCCCCAAGGAATGTGTAAAACCCAACTTATTCTCAACTCCATTTTGTCAGCCACCCCAGAAACATGCTGCTGTCACTGAAGATTCTGGCTATCAAATAAACAGAGACCTTCTTTCCTGCAGTCTGCCTCCATTTTATTTCAGCGTCTTTCTCCTGGCATGGAACCAGACCTATTTTTTCTCCTAACAATATGAGGAATAGCTATTCTTATATGTGTTTCCATTTATTTCCTCCATCAGCAAGCATGCTTCAGGATCATCAAATAATGGATGCATTTTAAGTTCTTTAAGGGTCGGTAGACCTAAAAAAGATAAGTGGTGTACATGGAGCCTGGGGATGGTCATCAAGGAAGGAGCTTTAGACCAACCACAGTTGCTATGTTGGGTGCCCATGTCCAAAGAAAGGGGTTGAAAGGCTTACTGGTTTCTTAGTCTGGTCTTCCTTGTAAGGCTGACATCAATCTTGCAACTCTCATACTCTCTATCTGAAGAGGCAAAAGATTTCACTTTGCTTAGTAGAGATGACCTCCAATCCTCAGGGCACACCACTATCTGCTATGCACCTTGGTGCAACATTGTTGTAATCCTACCAGCTTGTGGATGTATAAATAATGCATTTACAAAATGCCATGATGCAGCTAACACAACAGTTGGCATAGAATTTGC
Organism: Bothrops alternatus; assembly: GCA_034064705.1. Lineage (NCBI taxonomy): Eukaryota > Metazoa > Chordata > Lepidosauria > Squamata > Viperidae > Bothrops > Bothrops alternatus. The sequence goes on from JARGCV010000033.1 coordinate 3,990,866, forward strand.
CTCAACCCACAGCAGTGCAGCACAGCTGGTATTTCTGTATTCTGTTGGTAGCTTGCCAGAAAATCTTGGAAGAGACCAATCCCTGACCTTCACGATTCAATGTGAACTGCTTAGGATGGGCAGCGGAATCTCCCATAGATCATACTAAGGTGATGTTTATGCTAAGTTTACTAAAGGAAAGAGCAACTGGAATTGGCAATGGTGACATACAAACAGGCCTCAAACACTCATAGGCAGGAGGGAGGGGGTAGAATTGCTGAAAAGGATTTGGTGTGGCTTTCTAGAAAACATTTGCTGTCTGCTTGACCTTCAAAGAAGCTTGATTCAAAGTTTCTCAAACTAGGGCTGAATGCGAGAAAGAGGGAAAAAAATCTTCCCTCCCTTCTAATGATCAGTGGGGAGTGAGGGATCTTCCCAAGTGGGTCCAAGGAAAGGAATAGGTTGTTTAGAGACTGGGCAGCTGAGTGCTTGGAGAATTGACTCAGAAGTAAGGTAGTTTTTCTTCTTCTTCTTCTTCTTCTTCTTCTTCTTCTTCTTCTTCTTCTTCTTCTTCTTCTTCTTCTTCTTCTTCTTCTTCTTCTTCTTCTTCTTCTTCTTCTTCTTCTTCTTCTTCTTCTTCTTCTTCTTCTTCTTCTTCTTCTTCTTCTGTTTAAATAAAGTAGCTGGAGTTTCATCTAACACAGGGGTTCTCAACCTTGGCAACTTTAAGACTTGTGGACTTCAACTCAGCCTTGCTGGCTGAGGAATTCTGGGAATTGAAGTCCACAAGTCTTAAAGTTGCCAAGGTTAAGAACCCCTGATCTAACAGGAGCTGTGGGGAGGCAGATGGAATTTGCCCATGAGTTGAAAAGTAAGTCAATCTCTTTCATCTGTTCTCTTTCTGTAACTGATATCTAGACCATGGAAGCATTCAGTTGTGCATCAGGAGGAAAAAAAACCCATCCCATTTCAGTTCTTATATACCTAATAGTATGGAATTTTGCCAGTTGTGAGACCAATTTCTCTAACCTCTGTACAAATTAACCCAGAAACAGATGTTGTTAGTTTTTGTGTGAGAAACCATCCAACTATTGATAGCCCTTTGAAGTAATCCAGACAAGAAGCACCAACCATAACTGCTAATACAACCTTTATTATAAGGTTATGTTAACAGAATCTTGCAATTTCTCTCCCCCTCATCTTTACAGCCAAGAAACTAGAGAAAGAGTACCTTCTGACACATTTGCCACATCCCCATTCCTTCTGTGAGCTAAGCTGCCTCTCTTATCTGACCCATGCCTAGTCTGTTGCTATTGCTATTCTCCACCTCCTCCTCTTCCTGTCTCTCGAGGATATTCTCACAAATCATTATAGTTATAAACTAGAATGGGAAATTGAAAAAAAAATCCTGGAAGAAGGCAATAGTAAATCACTTCCACTACCTCCTCCACCCTGCATGAACATTTAAAATTCCAGAAGCATAGATCACATTAATTCACAACTTCTTTATCTCTGACATTTAATAAACTAAACTAAGATATTGGTTTTGTTGCATTTCTTATATCTGCATATAACATATTCACTGATCACAATAGTTTTGCCCTTTTATTTAGTTATGTTAATTGGCACAGGCATTTGTCCTATTTTCTACACATTGAAGACAGCTGTAGAAATATTGTATATTGTCATTACAATTCAGCTGCAGATAGGCAGACGTCTGTCATACTCCAGTGATATTTCATTATCACTTAACATTTACATCCAATTTTTCTTCTTTATATTTCTATACTGAAGTGTTCACTGTTTCCCAGAGGTACCTCTTTTAGGCATTATGCTTTGCACTATCTGACTTAACATCAAGGTCACCTACTATTTTTTTACAGTAAAATTGAAACAAGCAACAGCCCTCGGTGTTAGCATTCTATTAACAGGAGAAAAATGCCAACTTATTGTCTGCTGCTGAATAATTTTATTTGGCTTTTGAATTTTCAATGATAGGCTGCTTTCAATGTAACTTTGGAGCAATCAGAACTTCATTTTTTCCCAGACAGACCAGCGAGAAATTAAAATTAAATTTAAAATTAAAGCGTACAAGTATCTGACCACCCCTGCAATTTTCTTCCTGGTATAATGAAACATTTCAGATCTTTAGACTTTCACCTGCACAGAGAGGGCTCTGGGCAACCTGCAGCTCCCCCTAGATAATTTGGATCACAATGATCATAATCTCATAGAGAACTGGTGAAAATTGCAGTGCAAAATGTGTGGAAGGTATTGAGTTGCCTATTACTGATTTACAGAATGAAATAATGGTTTCCTCCATAAATCCTGAACAAAACTACTCCTTATTCTGACCCTCAGAGTGGTTACACCTGTGATGCACCTGGGAGCTCCTTATAGCCATGTGAAATTGTTTGGAGTCACACAAAACTGCTCCTGTAACTGCTGGCAACAGGAGCAGTCCAAAGTGGTGAGAAGAGGAGAGCTGTTTAGAGATTGCATGGTGATACCTGAAGTCCTGGCTAGTCTTGGAAACCATCTTAGACACTGGAATGGGTGGAGCCATTAACATTAAGCAAGTTAACTGTGGGCCAGTGAACCAACAGACATGCGTCATGTCAGGTACAATGCTTAGAGTGGATGGAGACATAGTGAGCCAACAGGGCTTCATCTTAGTGCTTCTTCAAAGATCAACAAAGGGGAGAGGATTATGTCAGAGTGGGTGAGGTGGTGTGATCAAGAAGAGATTATTTGTTGCATTTTAGGAGAACATAATAAGTTACTCAAACTTTTTATACTTGTGATCAAGACTTGTGGGAAACCATTCTCTATGACGTTCTTTTCTTTCTCTGTACTTATTTTTTGTTTATTTTCTAGTTTATTTTTTCCTGAATTTTCTAATTTTTCTTTTTTCAGTTTGTATTAATTTTTATTTTTTGTATTTTTTAATAAGATTAAGATTACAAAAATCAATTGCAATTAATCAAACAGGAAACATTGCTACATTTGGGCAGAAGAAAATATATATATCCAGTTCTAATTTCCATATTAGGTCTATTCAGAAATTAAAAAATAGCATTCAAGTTTTTGAATTTGTTAAGACTGTTTATCAGGCACACTGATATACAAAATGGGAAAGTAAAAAATGGTTGGTACTGAAGATCTAAGATGACATTTGAGAAGCTGCTACCAGATGTTGCAATGTGTACTTCAGGTCTTACTATGAAAACCCCCAGGGATCATCAGAAACCATAATATTCCATGAGAAAAGGAAATGTTTCCATTATATGTTGGACTCCCTCTTAAATTGCTAGGAAGGACATACAATGGCTGATTATTGGTATTTGAAAATATAGAATCAGTTTATTTTCTCTTTTAAAATCATTTTTATGGAAATGATTTTCAACAGAATAAAACAATACCAATTTTAAGTTGAAAGTAAGAAGAACAAAGAACAGTAGAAGTGAAAAAGTGAAAAAAGAAATAAAAAGAGAGAAGAAGAAAATAAAGACAAAGGAAAAAAGTTACAAAGAAGTGGCTTAACAGATTATTTTATCCTCTCCCTTTCTAAGGAGCCATCATAATTTCTTTCTTTCCATAATTATCTTTCCCAATCCTCAAATCTGAAAACCACAGGTTTATTTTTTTTGTTTTTCCAGCAAAAACTCTTTAGGGGTTTCTACTCACTAATAAATGTAGATCTTTCACTGTTATAAATTCTGTTTATTATATAGCCCTATAACCTACAGATCAAATAAAGTGTACAGCCACCATGGGCCTTGCTGCTTAATGGTTTAACTGTAACAGGAAACACTCCCCAGAAGATTAAAAAAACCATAGAGTATATATCCTGGATTATTCCTAGCATACTTACAAACACTGCCATCTACTGACTGAATACTTCTGTAGTTGTTGCAATACAAAATACATTCCAACATGTATTCCAACATTCACTAAACAACAATATCTAATATCTTTTCCACCATTCCTCCATTGTGGGTATTTTAAAGGGGTCTATGACAATTTGCCATAGCCAACTCGCCAAAGCCAACTCACCACGGCCAACTCACCACAGGACAACTCGTTGTGGGACAAAACTTGCACTAATATCAAAGAAATGATGGAATAGAATCATAAATAAAGGATGAAAAAGGAGGGACAGAATGAAATGTGAATGGCAAAAATTAAAATAGTTTTTTTAATTCATTTTAAATAATTAAATAGAATTGTTAAATTGTCCCCCCGTGAGTTGTCCTATGGCGATTTAGCTGTGATGATTTGGCTGCGGTGAGTTCTCTCTGGCAAGTTGTCCCATTCCCATTTCAAAGTCATTTTTGTGCATATAATAGCTTTGCAGCAGTAATCATATACAGGTAGTCCTTGGCTTACAGCAGTTCATTTAGTGACCATTCAAAGTTACATCAGCACTGAAAAAAAACTGACTCATGACCATTTTTCACACTTACAACTGTTGCAGCATCCCCATAGTCATGTGATTAAAAATCGCACACTTGGCAACTGACTCATATTTATGACTGTTGCAGTGTCCTGGGGTCCTTTTGCGACCATATAAACAAACAAAGTTAATGGGGAAGCCAGATTCACTTAACAATTGTGTTACTAACCTAACAACTGCAATGCTTCATTTAACAACTGTGGGAAGGAGATTTGTAAAAATGGGGCAAAATTCACTTAACAAATGTCTCATTTAGCTGTAGTTGTAAGTTGAGGATTACTTGTATATGAATAGTCTTCCATTGCTTTTTCCTAATTGTCTATTAATCTCAGCAAAAAAAAGTTCAGAATCAGAACATTTTGAAAACATATTACAGGTTGCAAAAAAGGCTCACCTTGGGAGTCTCTCATATTGCATCATATTAAAATTATAACGTGTGATGTATATGACACTCAAAGAAATAATTGCACATCATGTAAAAAAGCACTGATATGTCTGCAAAAGCCAAGGACAGTGGAAGATGTATTTTATTGGAAATATAAGTTTGCCAGTCAGTTGCAGAGAGCTTTAAACTGATCACAGATATAAACTTACATAAAATGATATGAACATATGAGCTCAGATGCTTGGAAAGCAATAGTCATCATTCTCTGTATTGCTAGGGAATAAGCAAATTGCTGAATGGAAAATCATTTATTTCTTCCAAAAATTGTACTACAGCTTTGGGGACCATCTGATCAATATGCATTAGGATAGGAAGTGAGAGAGTGGATTAAAAATGCTTAGATAATTTAGTTCAGTTGATTTATCTTAGGAACCAATCTCATTTTTCTGAATTATTTCCTTTGTGCCTTCTCCTACATGGTTTAAAAGTCTTTTTCTCCTATTCTCCTCAGAGGCTTTTGGGAACATAGCATTGATCGACTGCAAGAGGGAGGAGGGACAGGGAAAAAAATGAACATGCTTAAAATAATTTAGGCATCAAATTGCAGTTTTTTTTCTATATGTTCATTGCAAAGTATAATTGAAATTAAACCACATCAGAAGCCTGTAATTATTTGTAATATTTATCTGAAAAAGGAAAATTCAACTGGCAATCATGTTTAGTATTATCACATCCTTTCATATTGTTCAGAGTGCTTAGAATCTACTGTAAATTGACTAATTTAAAACCAAAACACATGTACTCACCCTCACTATAATATAGAAACAAAGAGCATGACCAATAGCAGCATCTTAAATGAACAATAATTTAGGGCACAGTCACTCCACTGCAACTTATTAATTTGGATCATTATTGGATGAAGAACCTTTGATTTGTGTCATCTCTTGTTCTCTGAAAGGTTTTGTTTCATTTTTGTTTAAGATTTTGTTTTGCAAAATGTGAAGATAGAAGTATTTTAAAAATACCATTGAAAGAAATTATGAAAATTACTGAATATAATAGACATCCCAAGTTATAGTTCTAGGGATGGAATCCTTTCCATGAATTACATTTCAAGGTCATTCACAGGTGCTTTGTTAGAGAACTCGTTAGATGAGTACATTTAATCTGATACAACTCCTGTTAGAAGAATTTCATTGGATAAAGAATATAATTTGTGCAGGATTATACCTGCATTTAGCATTTGCCTACATTGTAACTTTTAATACCTGACTTTTAATATGTTTAGTAATAGCAACTTCATCAAAATTACTCTCTTTTTTTCCCACTATAAAAATTCTTTTATTAAAACAATCAACATTGAACATAAAAACATATTATGCAGCAATCATCATGGCACCTGATATACAACACTAAGTATTAGTCTTTGAAAACGTCTGAATTAGTAGGCTTTTTTCCCCTCCTCGCGTCTAGCCTCAACTATACTCCTGTTACACTTTATTTGTTTGGTGTTTCTCTTATCTGGTTCAATATTAATGTGATCAACATTAAGCATAAGATCCTATTGCTAAGCAATCATCCTAGAACATAGCATACAACATTAGGTATTAATCTTTGTAAACATCTGTTTTAGTAAACGTTCTTCCCTCCTCCCTTCCATCTTCAAGTATACTCCGAATACATTTTGTTTGATTGGTGTTTCTCTTATATATGGTCTATCTACTGTATCTAGTCTATCGCATATTGTTCGTTTGCGCTTCTGAATTGACTTCATCCCATTACTAGTGCAATCTTTTATAGTCCCTAACCAGAGATCCTGAGGTAAAAGTTTCATATCCTGAGGTAGAGATTCAGTCTGCTTTAACAATATTAAAGCAAACAACATTAGTCATAAGGTTATGTTAAGAGGCATTAGTTATAGAACATATACATTCAACATTGGGTGTTAGTTTTTGTAAACATTTGATTTGTTAACCCTTCTTCCCTCCTCCCATCGAGCCTCAGCTAAACGCCAGCTGCATTCTGTTTGATTGGTGTCTCTCTTGGATATAGTCTATCCACTGTTTCCAGTCCGTCAAAAATTGTTCATTGGAGCAATTTTTCAAGTATGCTGATATTTTCGCCATTTCCGCCAAATTTGTTACTTTCACAGTCCATTCTTCAATAGGCGGTATTTCCGGATTCTTCCAGTATTGTCCCACCAACAATCTTGCTGCTGTAATTAAGTTCAAAAATAAATTTGTCTCTGAGGTAGTGAAATCCTTTGTGATCCCTAACAGAAAAGCCTGAGGTAGAAATTCTATATGCTTTTTGAAAATAGTTTGGAGTGTCCACCATATCTTCCTCCAGAATGCTTTGATTTTTCTGCATGTCCACCATATGTGAAAGTAAGTAGCCTCCCCGTCCCCGCACCTCCAGCATTTGGGCTGGGAGTCCGGGTAGATGAGTGATATTTTTTTCGGGTCTAGGTGCCATCTATAGAACATCTTGTAGAAGTTTTCCCTTAAGTGTTGCGATTTCATGAATTCTACATTCCTCACCCAGATTTTCTCCCACGTGTCCATGGTGATAGAGTGTCCGAAGTCTTGTGCCCACCTTATCATACAGTTCTTGACTAGCTCGGTTTCAGAGTCCATTTCTATCAGAATGCTGTACACTCGTTTGATGTGTCTGATCCCCTGTTCTCTAATCTGTTTAATTAGATTCTCGTCGGTCTGGGAGAAGCCCTTCTTCTTATCTTTGCGCCACCTTGATTGCAGTTGTATATATGATAGCCAGGTACCTCCTATTCCTCTGTTTGCTAGCGTTGCTTGGGGTTTCAAGAGGAACCCATTTTCTTCTCCCAGTACAAGTTCACTGTAGGGCACCACTTCTTGCCCTTGGGATGTGTTCATATCCCCTGTTGCATGTCCGGGGATCGTACAGATGGGAATCTTGTCGTGTAGGAGGTGCTTGTATTTCTTCCAGACCCATAACAATGGGATTCGTAGTGGGTTCTCCTTGAAGTTCCTGTCTGCCTTTTTGTCGTATACTAAGTATGCGTGCCAGCCGAATAGTAGACCATGCCCCTCAACATTCAGAATTCTATCATTTGTCATGTTGATCAAGTCACTCACTGCCACCAACTTCGCTGCATAGTAGTATAGCTTTAGATTAGGCATTTTGAGTCCCCCTCTCTCCCTTGCGTCTTGGATGATTTTTAGTTTCACCCTCGGTCTCTTGCCGTCCCAAATAAATCTGTTGATGCCCTTCTGCCAGTTGTCTAAGTCCGCATCCTTCTTGAGTATGGGTGGCATTTGAAAGAGAAATAAAAATCTGGGTAATTACTCTTGGAATATAATTTGTATTTTTAAAAACCCGGTTAATTCTTCCATTGTTTCTGAAGAGTGTGAAAAGTGCACCATTGGAGGACTTGAAGAATCAATTTAGGAACAGAAGGTCTGTTTATGGGATCTAGGGATGTCCAGTCTTGACAACTCTAAGACTTATGGACTGCAACTCTCAGAATTCGCTGGCCAGCATAGATGGCTAGGGGATTCTGGGCATTGAAGTCCACAGGTTTTAAAATTGCCAATGTTGAACATTCCTGAACTCTAAGAATTGACTCTGAATTGATGGCACATAACCAACACCTAACAACACCAATTTCATTTTATCTGCACATCCCAGGTCAGCATATTGCTAGAGTTGAAGAGGTCATGATCAAGATGTCTCCTGAAACTTCCCTGAACATTACTTTTTAAAACTTGTTAGTAATAATTTTATTCAAGATTACATTAAACAGCTAGAATTAATACCAATTATAAAAAATAAAAAAAGAAAAAGAGCAAAGAAAAACATGTAAAAAAATTAAAAGAGAAAGAAAAAACATTCTCCTTCAACCTAACAAGTATAAATGACTTTAACAACTTATATACTTCTCTTAAAATAAACAGTCTCTTCACCCCTTATCTCATTTCATCTCATCTCATTCTCTATTAATAAATCTTTAAAGCCTCATCATCCATCCTAATCAGCAAAAGTCCATTAAGGGTTACCAGAAATAACAACTTATCAATTATAAACTTGATCTAATAAACCCACCTGAATTCCTTCCTTTGACATTTGTATCTTATTTTCTATCTATAAACAAAACCCCCAAACCTCATCATTCAAATCTAATCAATAAAGATCCAATAAAAATTATCAGATAACAGCATAACTGTTTTAACTTTAATCTAATAAATTTAAAATGCAATAAATGAGCTCTTTCCCATATAATACTTGTCTATAGACAAAATCTTAAACTATCACCTTCCAAATTAGAGTCTGATTTCCAGGTTATAACTAGATGGAAATATGGACCTTTTTTCTAAATAAATCACTGCGATAATTTTACCTCTTTTATGGGCAGATCAGACTAAAAAAATCCTCTATTAGCACATTTAACTTTTATTCTATGGAAAGATACTTTGAAAAGGTTTATTAAAATTAAAATGAATGACACTAACTTCTGAGAATCTACACCTAGTACTGGCTATTAAACTTTTGAAATTCAAATATATTCCAGTGTTAGGGATTATGAATATGAGTGAGAGGGATTATTTATGTGTGTGCATGCACTGTCAAGCATCAAATATTTTAAATCATATTTTTAAAATGAGGGGATGATATTTTTTCCAGCCTGTCCCAAAAATCCAGACAAGATGTGACACAAACTGACAAAATTCAGCACTATTTGTTATATTTTTATAGGCTGTCAAAATATAAATGTATGCTCAGTGTTAAAACATATGCAACATAAGAATTATAAATTCAGCCAACCAAAGGCTCTTTGCAAAGAATAAGAAAAAATGATGTTTAAAAATGTTATCCCTCTCTTTTCCCACCTGACTTGATTATACTTCTGCTTTTTTCTAAAACACCTTATTCAACAAATATTTAAAGAATTTTTATTGTTTCATTTTGCAGAGATTAATCATCACTTCCATCAAGAAGCTTTAGATATTTATTTATTTTACAGAATGCCAAACAAACACTTACTTTGGTTTTCAGATGAAAGAAAATATTTAGCAATAATATGAGATAATGCTCTATCTGCCATACGTTCTCAGATAAGAATCTTCCTCCCTTAGCTGTAATTATTAACATAAAATTAACCTAATTGCTATAACCATAGTGTTACTAGTGTTGGTATTTATCATTTGTATATTCATTTGTAGCCATGTATTTCACTGTGTTTGTGTGTATTCTATAGATGTAGGAAGTTATGAACAATCATGAATGATACTGAAGTACATGAGATCACTTCAAAGCAAGCCATTGAGGCAAAAGGGTTTGTTTTGCAGTTTATGCAGTGTGTAGAAAAATACCAGAATGGAGACATTTAAGAAAAGTCAACAAGGGATGGGCCTCAAAACATGGGATTATTTCATCTGAATTGGATGAGGTGATGAAGTCGGGTAGTATCAGGAAGTATAAGAAGAATACTAAACTAGGACTCATCAAGCTTAGTTAGAAAGGGGATTGGAGCTTAAAACATATGGAGAACAGTTGAAGGAATTGGGTATGTCTAGTTTAAAGAAAAGAAGGACTAGGGGTGACATGATAACAGTGTTCCAATATCTAAGGGGCTACCCCGAAGAAGGGGGTCAACCTATTTACCAAAGCATGTGAACACAAAACAAGAAGCAATAGATGGAAACTAATCAAGGAGAGAATTAACCTGGAACTAAGGAGAAATTTCCTGACAGAACAATTCATCAGTGGAACGACTTGCCTCCAGAAGTTGTGGGTGCTCCAACACTGGAGATTTTTGAGAGGAGACTGGACAAGCGTTTGTCTGAAATGGTATAGGGTTTCCTTATCAATCAGAAGCTTGGACTAGAAGACCTGCAAGGTACCTTCCAACTCTGTTACTCTATTAGAAAGTCTAAAACTGAATGGGAACTATAGTCCTTTGATCCCATCACAGAGAATGTGGCACTGATCATTACACTAAGCATGGTTCCACTTCAATAGGATTTTTTTGGAACTTTAGCGTTAGTCTGAGTTAGGAATAAGGGATGAGGGATAGGCGAGGCTGTATTTTTAGTTCAGAAAGTAGAACAATAAAAAGTTGTAAACCCCTGCAATTATTCCAATGTCCAGACTGTCTGGATAAATCCAAACAAGAATAAAGCTTCTTTAAGAAAAGAGAAAAGGCCTCTTTGTGATTGAATTGGTATGGACAATCTGTTGAGTAAATTTATTTTAATTTTTGTAAAATGCTAATTTTACTGCAAAAGCCAGATAGCTAAAGTCACATTTTGCTTAATGCTTTACGGAAGCATTCGTTTTTTTCCATGCCTGAAAATGTACTTTTAGAATATTATTAAATTATTATATTGATTGAGAAATGAAAGGTAAAGCAACAAATAATAGTCTAAAAAGACCATTTAAGATTTGTGATACTTATGTTTTCCTCACAACAAACATCCTTTACTTATTGATTACATCATTAAACTCATTACAGGTATTTTAAAAGTCAGTAAATTATACTAAATTCCAACTGGAAATCAGACATGGCTACTATTGACTTTATGTTTCTCTTTGATACTGGTGTTGTAATAAAAATGTCTTTAGTTCTGATAAATGTACACATTTATGTATGCTAGTTCCTCTTAAATCCTCTTGTGTTAATTTGGAGCATAACAACTTTTATTAATAAGAAAAGCTTCATCTAAATGTATGCAGTGATTCCAGAATGTAATATTGAAATCTAAGCAAAAAAGTTAGTTAAAGCTAAATTTGATTGAGCTTCAGGATAGATATAATTTCTTTTTCCAAAAATGCTTATTACCACTTTTGGTTTTTGAAATTAATGTCTCTTATTGAAAGTTCTTAACTGAAGCCATTTTTATCAAAAGTAATTGCCTTTATGTATGTTAAAATTAGCACTCTAAAATGAAGGAATCCTTTCTATGCTTTGTAGACTCAAAACTTTCCTGGGACGTTTTTTAAATGAAAACGATGAAAACAATTATTAATTATATTAAGAATTATAACAGGAAACAAGAATAATCTAGCTTCTATTATAATTATATCTTATTTTAAACAAAACATATGCTACAATCATATCTTTCTAATTCTACATTAAAAATGTTCCCTCTCCAACCACCACTCTGGTTGAAGTAACGTACATACAGTACATTTTAATTCACACTTACCTTTGCTTCCTTGAACTTGGAGTTCAAAACAAATTATAAGACACATTAATCCAATTTTGAAAAACATGCTCTTTCTCCCCCCTAAAAAAATACCCTTCACAATTTTCATGAGTAGTCATGCAGAAAAAATGAATTAGAAATGACTTAACAAGAGATTTCCCTTTAAAGTAAGGGAGTAAAATGCCCGAATCTCCTACTAGTTGACTTTTTAGAAAATGTGCCTCCAAATATATATATATACCGGTATATATATATATATATTGACAGTGTCCTCTAGTCCGCTGTATAATAACAGATGTGGAATATTAAGTACTGAGCAAATTCTCAAGCCAACATTTCTAAGCCAAGAGAATGGAAGTAGGTCTAGAGTAATAATTCTGAGAGAGTGACCAACTTTGAACAAGAACAACAAAGCAGTGTCTGTTTCGGGAATAAGCTCTTTATCTGCTACTCAGACATAATCCCTCTTACGGTCCAGCTGAAAGAACTATCTTCATCTTATTAACCTTCTGGAGTGTCATCTGTCAGTCTTTTTTTTTTAGTAGACTCCAGTAAACAATAGAAGTCTTCTATTGATGATTACCTGCCTTTGGGCATTCAAGCTATGTGGCTTATGTTACTCAGAGAAGCCTTGTCAAATGACAGTGGCAGAAAAGTGTGTTATTGCATGAGAAGGATTCATAGCTGATGAAATCCCTCCAGCAAGGCACTGTGTGTAGCTTTTCAATTTGAAAGCTAGGAAAAGGCTGCCTCAGCATTGTCCAAACAAGAAATGCCATTTCGTGCAGATAAGCTGTGTAGCAATCAACATTTGGTGCCAAATTAGAGAAGGGAGTACAGATGGGATGGTGATTGAAGCAGAAGGGAGATTGACACAGGTTGTGCATCAGTTATATCCTGCTCACGTCACTCATACCCAAATCACCTCTGTCTTGATCACTGTAATGCACTTTATATGGGGCTACCCTTGAAAAGTATTTGGAAGCTTCAATTGGTTTAAAATGAGATGGCCTGCATGGTTTTATGCAAGTCTAGATTTGCATGTTATCTCTCTTTTGGATGCTGCATTGGTTGCCAATTTGCTTTCAGGTCCAATTCATGGTGATAGTTATCACTTATAAGGCTTGGGACCAGGTTATTTGGGGGACTGTCTTTTCCCAATTATGTCTACCCAACTAATCAAATCAGATAGGCAGAGTATGTTACAGGTCCCCTCTATCAAGGAGTTCCACCTAGTGGGACTAAGAAGAAGGACTTTTTTTGTGGTGGCTCCCTCCCTACCTATGGAACATCATCCTTGTTGAGATAAGACTAGCCCCTCCTTGATGCTCTTCTGAAAGGCCCCAAAGACATGGTTTTGCCAGTGGGTCTGAGGAATCTCAGGTTAATATGGAGTCCATAAAGTGGTTTGTTTGAATGTTGTCTCCAGGAGGGTGGGGGTATATTGGGTTTTGTATTTGAGGTTTTATTCCTGTAAACATCTCAGAGTCACTATGATGAATGAATTGGGTGGCTATATAAATTTCTTAAACAAACAAACAAACAAACAAATAAAAATGTGTCTTGCAGCCTTTACAAGATCATTTTTTGATACAGCTAGGCCAAATATAATTTTTCTGAGACTTTGAATTTTGATAGGCCCCTGTTATTTTTATTTGATTGAAAATGGATTGAACCACTTCCAGAAAATCAGAAAGAAAAAAAAGTAGAGTTTTCAATGTCCTGCACATTCGGCTTATTCTGACTAGCCTTCATGATTTGAGATTATTTACTGGAAACAAGAGTGTTACTTGAAGCAAAAATGACAAAGCTTTCGATTCGCCTTTCATTTTATGTTATCCTTTTATAACTTCAAAGACTATCCATTTTAGCTTTCCAAGTAAATATTTTCATTGCAGTTCTGGAAATAAAGAAGTTTGCTGTACACTAACAAATGAATGATGATGAACAACACAAGTAGATTATTTTTACTTGTATGCACTAGAGCAGAGGTCCCCAATCTTTTGGGCACCAGGGACCAGTTCCATGGAGAGAGGTTTTTCCATGGACCGGAGGGTGCGTGGTTTTCTGTGCTGCCTGCATCTTGTGGGTGGGGCTTTGCTTGTTTGTGTGGACCGGTTGCTGGCATGCTGTGGCCCGGCACAGGTCCACGGACCAGGGGTTGGGGACTACTAAAGAGTAAAACTAGCACTATAATTATGGGAACTTGTATTGTTTTCTTCAAGCCCGAAAACTACAATGAAATGTGCAGATCCCAATCTGAAAAAAACATGGACCAAATTATGTATTCTTTGCAGCTTCTGATCTTTTGTATAACATAGGAACTGTCAAGGAGTGTTACCTCGGAAACTACAGTGAATGGGTTTTCTAGCAGCACTAAATGTCCTTTTCAAGATAAATGCTTGTTCTGTCACCAAGACATCCATTATTAGAAGACAATTTAATGAAAAAAGTGAAAAAAAATATTATCATGAAAAAAAATTATCATAGAAAAGCTCAAAAAGATTTGACTCCCTAATTTAGTAATGCCTAGAAGAACCCAAATTCAATCTTTGCATGCATGTATGTGTGTGTGTATGTAGATGGATGATAGATAGAGCATGCAGAGAGATAGTGAACATTAGTGTGCATGATTAAAACACAATATTTTCCAGTTGAAAAAATACCACCTTTTCCATTGTTGTTACATGTCATCTGAACTAAGCAAACACAAAATAAAAATATTTATAATGATGACTTACAGAAATGTCAAGTTGTGTGGCCAATTGGCAAATTAACTTGGATATAAAGACCATTGAATTCACCTGAGCTTACCTGTCATGGATAAGATTGGACAGTACGTATGTCTTTTTCAGATGGGATTTGTACATCCAAAATTATTTGTAAACTTCATGTATTTTGCAATACCACTTTCATTTAATAATAAAAATAAAAAAGTAACCAAATGTGATAACTGTCATTGTGGAAGCAAACAAGACACTTAGCTTAAGCAATGTTGCCAAGGGACAGTAGCTTTTGATGTTTAATTAAGGATTACTGTTAACATATCGTAACAGATCTTAATTATTAAATATAATTATGTCAAATATAATTATGTATTTTAAAAAGGCAAATATTGATTGGCTGAGATTTGATAGACTGTGAAGCTTAAAAAAGCAGGACTTTGACTCCTTTATTCAAGTGTATATATGAATGTGCACCAGAATATTTCGTTTGCTACTATGAAGAATCCAGTAAACTCTTTGAAATAAGATATGTCTGTAAGTGGAACAAAGCACAACTGCCTGGTGGTGGCGCCATTGGTGTCCCAGTGGTTAGAATGCAGTATTGCAGGAAAACTGTGCCCATAGTCTGGAGTTTGATCCTGACAGAGCTCAAGGTTGACTCAGCTTTCCACCCTTCTGAGGTCAGTAAGATGAGGGCCCGGATTGTTGGGGGGCAATATGCAAATAATGCTGACATTGTAAACCAGAAAGTGCTGTGAAGCGCTATGGGGAAGTATAGAAGTCTAAGTGCTATTGTTCCTCTCCTGATATTTTGAACATTGACTAATTTGGCTCTCCTGATTTTTTTCCCTACTATACTTGGTAGAATAGAAAGTTGAGGAAAATCATAAGCAGGTGTGCCTGTCAAGTTCTTACTTGTTAGTGTTATCCTCAATTTTCAAACATCCAACCTAATTAGATGACCACTATTGGGCCATTAATTTTGTTCCTTCTCTAGTTCCCATTCCAAATTCTTTCCAACTCTGTGCAGTTGAGAGCAGAATCATTGCAGACATGTTCATTTGTTGTCACAGTTTGGACAGATAGATGGATAGAAGACAGATAGAAGAGTAGAGAGATAGTGCCACACAATATAAACACACACAGACCACACCATTTAAAAAATAATCCAAGTTTTGTAAATCGAAATATAAGCAAGTAAAAAAAATGCAACTCAGATAAACTAATAAACAGCAGAGGAAATCTTCACACACACACACACACACACACACACACACACACACACACACAAGCATTTGCTTTGGGGTTTCAAAATCAGCCTACATCACAGTAATCGCCTCTTGTTCCTGTTTGCAGAAATTTGCCCTTGTGATCTGAAAGCTGAAGAGCGGCAGAAAGCATCTACTAAGCATTTCCTCCATGTCCTACTTGTCTCATTAGATCTGAGCAGAGTTCCTAATTGGAGTTGATGTGAGGCTTTGGAAGGGATGTCTGCCATTCAATATTTAGGGACTAAATATTTAATACTGTTTGATCTTTAGCATATGTTGGCTCCGTTGCAAATGTGAGAAGCCAAATGTCATTTGTATGTGTGAAAGATGCCCAACTTACAGTCAAATTTCTGTTAATTGTCAAGTATTCATCTTCATTATTTCTTGTCAACACCCTGTTACACTGATGCTTGAAAATAAAGTTAAAGATTTTAGGTAATTAACCTTCTTCCCTCCACCATTTCCATGGCTATTTATTACAGAGGATACTGTATGTGAAGAAAATCTTTAATGGACATCTGTTACTAACACCCTGGATTGCTTACTAGTTGGAAATAACCTTCAAAGCCACACTCAGGCTGGTCTCTGTCTCCATGATGCTGCAGCATGAAGAACTGTGAAGGACATAGAAGGTATTGTGGAAGTTTATTCAAGTTTTGGTTCATTTCAGAATCAGAAAGTGAATCACACAAATTCTCATATTTGTATGGGAAGCGGTTCTGAAATACTGAGGAATCAAAACAGGCACAGGAAAACTGCTTAAAGTAAAAAAAACAAAAAAAAAACAAGCAAACCCAAATTTTGGGTTTTCCAGTCAAAAATCTCAATTTCCAGGCAACCGGATTATCAGTGAAATGTTTCTATGGAACACCTACCGAGCTATCACAAAGTCCCCAAGTTATACATTGTTTGATTTAGAAGTCAGCCACTGATCTCTTTTGAATGAAGAGATGTACAAATTAATGCTGCTTTTTGTAAGATGAAATTTACTGGGTAATTTCCATAGAGTTTTCTTTCTTTATTCCTACCGTATCATACACATGCATGTGAACTGAAAAATTGCACAATTTGAAACGATGCTTGCAAATATCACATCACTCCAATTCCTTAAGTATAAGGAACAGCTTTCATAGATATTCCAAGTGTCTTAGGATTCATCTACCATTTACCTGTCACTTGTAGCAGAGGAGGATTAGCTGTTAGAGGGTATTTCAGAACAGCTGGAGATTGCATAGATCCACCTTGACATTGTGTGTACTTTTATTCCACCCCAGAGTATCTTCCAGTGAGTGTAAATCTCTGCAGATGAATCTTTGCATTGGTCTGTACATCATATTCCTTTGTACTTCACTTTCAGAAATCCAGTTTCTCTATTTCATTCTGAAATATCCATTTCTCCAACTTGTTCAGGGTGGATCTTAACCCCTGATGATTACAGTTCTGTTTCCTACTCATATTTGCAATTCTAGTTTTTCTGGTACCTAGAAACTTTTTTTTTTTTAAATCGCCCAGTGTCAAAGAAGTTTTGGTTTTTGAAGGCTTGAAGAAAGATTATCACAACTATAGAAATTATAGAAAGAAGAATTATAGAAAGACTCCCCCAAAGTAAATCTTCTTAGACTTTAAGGCACCCCAGCTACCGGTAGTTCCTTGTTTCAAAAAATTATATTTCATAGTCCTGATGGCTGTATTTACATTTTTTTCTATTTAGAATACATTTATTTCTTCCCCCACTCCTGGGGGGATTAGGAGAACATCCCAAAAACTCATTAAAGGAAAATAATATATAAGAGCTATATAAGCTTTCAAGAAATGTTGGCTTTTCCCAAATTACACTTTATTTTATATGCTTTTTGTAAGACGAAATTTACTGGGTAATTTCCCAAATTACACTTTATTTTATATGACAGACTATAGCACCCAAGGCAGAGTTCCGAGTATTCTCATATGGATTGATTTAAGAACGTCACACAAGCAAAAAGGGGGAAATTTAATATATATGGAGTTGCCATCTAATCTGGAAAAAGAAATATTCTGATCTGCTTTGGTCCTCAGAAACAGAAATTAATGGGATTTTTTTTAAAGAACAGCCTGAGTAAAATTTGATCTGCTGATACAAAATCAGAGAGTTTCTGGAATGGAATGGAAATGAAACGTGGGAATTCCAAAGTTGGTATGAATCGAAATTAATCTAATATTATTGAAATGCAGCCCAGAATCTCTGTTGGGTGCTGAAATTTCTATGCATGTAAGTTGTTCATGCTTCACATAACTGTCTTCCTAGGAAATTATATCTGGTATTGTTTTCATAACATCCCAAAATAAGAGAAGAAAATTGTAGCTAACTGGTCATAATCAATTCTACGATCCTCCCTTTTCATTGTCCCAATATGTCGGATTTCAGTCTTTTATAATATAACATTTGGTGTCCTTTTCCATCTTCTGACCTCGCTCACCACAGATCCTGCTAGTTAAGATGGGCATTGTTCTTGGCTACCATCTGCTGTTCTGTGTGCAGTGATGCATCATTGCATGGCAATAAAACCTGGAACGCTTCAGCATTTGCTATCTTTTAACAACAATAACAGTAACAAAGTGTGCAATAAACAATACGTTTTTAAGGCAGTACACAAAAAATATACCACCAGAATTTATTAAAAAAATCACATGCAAATATGTATCTGGATATTACACAAGTATAACATTATTTATTTTATTCATGAGGATTATAAATTTGCTAGTTGCCTCCCTAGCTATTTCTAAATACCATTTGTAGATTAATTATAATGGTATTCCCTCAGAAGTAATTCCTAGATGTTGCTGGTCAGGTTAATTTTCAAATAGGTATACATGGAACTATAGGGTTTTATTACAGTAAGGGTAAATTATCTTCAGTTTTATTGCCCCTTGTGCAATTGAATATTTTCTACAGCTATTTCTAAACACTAAATTATAAGTTTATCATTATTTTTTAAATCGTTCTTAAACATCTCATATGGGAATTAATTCTTCTATGTCCATAATGCTGTAATTAAAATCCATTTCCCCCACTGAACATTCAGGAGGAAAAATGTTAATGATATGGAAGGCCCTGCTTTCTAGAGAACTAGGAATCCTTACCTCTGTTTTACATGGATGCTGTCTTTGTATCCTAGCAAATTAGACTGCAGTCTTTCAGAGTATGTGGTTCACATTTCTGATATGAACATTGCATTTCTTCTATCAAATGTATACAAGGTAGAAGTCTGAAATTTGCTATGTGTAAAGACATTCCTATTGTCTCTCGCCCTATAATAATTTGTAGTTAACCAAAGTATTAAAGAAAAATTGTACGACTAGACACCTTTCCTTTCTGTAAACAAATAAAACAGGTGCTGAACTTTTACAGCTGACGTGTTGATCAGTGGTTCCTTTCCTTGTTGACATTGCTGAGCACAGGGCCTTTCCCCCCTCTTGTATAATATATTCTGCTTTTAATTAGATTATGAGCCTCTTGATAGGGACTGTCTTTTGCTTTTCTGCCATCTGTTTTAGGCACTTTATTTAAAGAATCATATGATTTTTGTCAAACAGATTGCTGGTTAATAAGCATAGAACAATCAGCCTGTGTATCATTGATAGGAAAAGATGAGGTTACACTCATTTGGTGTAACCTTTGAACACCCAGATTTGGTGCCTACCAATGCTTGGAGAAGTTGTTACACAAACAGCTAGGAAAGAAAAATTGTGCATGCCATGTGTGTGTGTGTTTGCAAGTGGTGAATTGAAATGGCCATTTCAGCTGGGTGGCTGGGGGTCATTCTCAGAACTATAATTCTAATGCATCTGCAACGCTCCAAGCAAGCATATACTCTATAATTACATACAATTATGGATTGGGAGGAACATATAGGGATGCAGTTATGCACAGGGAAATAGTTTAAGACTGTAATTTGTATCAAGCCAACCATTCTGTTCACTAGTTTCTTGAATTTCCTCCCCGATGGCTCCACTAATATAAATGGCAAATTCCTGCTTTTTTTTTGCAGTCTAATTAGTTTTTCTCTTCCAAATTCATAACCTCAGTGGCACCGTAACTTGTTCAAAATATGGAGTTTTGAGATTGCAACATCTGTTTCTATAACAGAGGGCAAATGTGATTCATAGAGAATCAGAAATGTCGCATTACGGTAAAGCTTTGTCTGTTAAGCAGAATACATTCAGCATCCAATCCATTTATAGTGCATCAGTCCTTTTACCCGCCACAAGGAATAGCAGTAGACATTATGGGATTATTATGAAATATAATGGAAGGCTGGCCTGCAAAATTATTCCCCTTCCCTTCTTATTTATTTACTCATTTTATATATCTTTCCCACAAGTTCTGTGATTCCTACTGCTCACATAAACTCTCTCAAGGACATGCTTAGTTGCTTAAAAATATGAATATAATGTTTTATTTGTCATATCTCCTTTTGTTCCCAATCTCTTTTCTTGAAAACATTATCTGAAGATAAATGAAACTGAGATTGTGTTTACCCTCTGCTATGTTTCCTCTTTTTTTTCTAAAGATTTGTATATGTAGCTACATGTGGTTAATGCTTTTCAAAGTACAAATAACACATACAAAAAGAGTCTAACCCCATCTCCAGATGGATGAAAATGGAGCTTTTATACAAGTCATTAACTTTAATGCAGATGAAAGAAAGTTGCACAAATCCCTAAATAGTAAAGCATCTGAAGGCTGCAGCATTTCTGCATTTATTTATCTTCTGGAGCTAAGTTAATATTCAGAATCATGGAAGGACATTTGGTAGAATCCCAAAAACTCTCAGCTTTATATGTTTTAAAATGTCTTCATCTTTTTTCCCTCTGCAAGAAACTTGTTTTGTGGAGTGACTGTCCCCACTGCTTAATCCCATCTCCCCATGTTGCTTACAAATTATTTTCTTTTGATGGTGAAGCACAGACTTCCACCTCCCCCCCCAAAATGTCAGCCAGCCCCATCTTCACCTTTTGCCTTCTCTTGTCACGTCTTTGGCATTCTCTTGTCTTTACGGTGAGGAAAACAACATCGTGACAAGCCACTTTGCAAAGGAAATGGCACAGTTGCCTCTCCAAACAGCCGTAGAGGGTGAGGCAAGGCACAAATGCCAGAAGGCAGCATGAGGTGGCACTCTCTGCCAGTTGGAAGCCACTTGGCCAAAGGCTTCAAAGGAAACACTGAAAAAGTGTTTTTAGCAACTTTTCTTCTGAAGCAACTGCTGAGTTAACTCCAAGAGTTAATTTGTTCCCCAAGTCCCAGGGAAGTCCTATGTTATTGTGAGGCAGAGGCAAGCAGAGGAAATCTCAAATTGGCAGATCTTAGCCCAGCATATACACAGCATTCTGAAAGTATTCAGACCCCCCTTCACTTTTGTCCATTTTGTTATGCTGCAGCCTGATTCTACAGTGGTTGAAATTCATTTTCTCTCTCTCTCATTAATCTACACTCGGTACCCCATAATGACAATGTGAAAACAGAATTTTAGAAATGTCTGTAAATTTATTAGGAAGGAAAAAAATATCACATTGGTATAAGTATTCAGGCCCTTTGCAACAAGATGCAACAATGGTGCCTCCCATTTCTCCTGATCGTTGCTGACATGTTTCTACAACTTGATTGGAGTTCACCTGTGGTAAATTAAATTGATTGGACATGATTTGGAAAGGCACACACCTCTCTATAGAAGGCCTCACAGCTGACAGGGCATACATACTGTAGCAGAGCAAAAGCCATGAGGTCAAAGGAACTGCCTGCAGAGCTCAGAGACAGGATTATTGCAAGGCACAGATCTGGGGAAAGCTACAATAACATTTCTGCTGCACTGAAGGTTCCTAAGAGCACATTGACCTCCATCATTCTCAAATGGAAGAGATTTGGCACAACCAGGACTCTTCCAAGAGCTGGTCACCCGGTCAAACTGAGCAATCAGAGGAGAAGGGCCTTAGTAAGAGAGATGACCAAGAACCTGATGGTTACTCTGACTGAGCTCCAGAGATCCTGTGTGGAGATGGGACAGAGTTCCAGAAGGACAACCATCACTGCAGCCCTCCACTGATCTGGGCTTTATGGCAGAGTGGCTAGACAAAAATGAAGAGCGTCTGAGTACTTTCTGAATGCATCATAAAAGAAGTCATAGATTTGGTCAATTATAAGCCCATTTGTATTTGTACATGTGGACCATTGCTAATGTGCTGTATGGAAATACTTCCTCCTGAATCAAGGTCTGTCTAGTTCAGTAATAAATATCTAAGCTCTGCCAAGATGAGAAGACTTTTGAAACAGAGATGCAGAAATTAAGAGTCACAGTCTTAGAAATTCTTATATTGAAGTGCCAATGGTGGGCATGGTTGAAATCAGTCCCAGGTTGACCCTGAGCCCAAAATAGATGATGTACTCTCCCCTTTCTCAGGCAGTCTCCCTATCATGTGGGGTTTTCCCCTTTCTTGTCTTTTGGGCCTGAAAAGATCTGGTGTTTTTTTTCCTCGTTGCCATGTATTTCGAGAGTCAGAAAAGTCTGCAGAGTAGTCTGGCTGTCAGCAGTTGCTAGTTCCTTTAGTTCACACTGTCGCATTAGAACATAGATCTTTTTAACATTTATATTCTATTGCAGCAGTTCTCAACCTTTTTCAGGCTGCGACCCTGACCTGCGTCGCGCATGCGCAGTGCTGCCCCCTGCACCGGCTGAGGCATAGGCCACCGCCCGTTCGGGGCGGCGGCAGGCAGGCCCAGGTGCTCAGGTGCTCAGGGCAACCATGGGCTGGGCCACCAGCTGGCCCAGCCCAAGGGAGATAAGACACCCGCCGGGTCCCACGCGCACCAAAAACCCTCCCTGCGCCTGCTGCTGCCCCACTAGCCTTGCCTTCACTGCTGCCCATTTGGGGCGGCGGCAGGCAGGCCCAGGCGCTCCTGGGTGGCCATGGCAGTGACGGCGCAGGGCGACCACAGGCTGGGCCACCAGCTGGCCCAGCCCAAGGGAGGTAAGCCACCTGACAGGCCCCATGTGCGCCAAAAACCCTCCCTGTGCCCGCCGGCCTCCCACCTCCCACCCCTGGCTCTCTTTTACTTACAGTTTTAGTAGTTGCTCAGCAGGGAGGGATGGAAACTTCCGGAGAGCTCGTCTTTGCTGCAGACAACTCGCAGCACCGTTTGCAGACTGGGACTTTTGGCGGGCTCAGCATGGCAGAGACAGCCTGGACAATTCCTATTGGCTTTTGAAAGCCAATAGAATTAGACTCTATTCAAGAGAGTCTATTCTATTGGCTTTCAAAAGCCAATAGAATAAGAGGGAGTAGCACAGCTAAGGAAAAGGGAAAAAATGGCGTAGCACAGGTAAGGAAAAGGGGAAAAAATGGCAGACTGCGTTGTTTGGCGACTCCCGTGAAATGGTCGTTCGACCCCAAATGGGGTCGCGACCCACAGGTTGAGAACCGCTGTTCTATCGTGTTTTACTAATCCAGGTGAAATGTTAATATATATTGCTAGTTCATGTATGATACACCATATGCTAAGTAAATAAATAATAAATCCCCTTTCCTTCCCCTACAAACTTGTTTAATGTGCCCCATAGAAAATAGGCAGTGGACTAGTGTCACTCCAGTGAATTTAATTTTCTATTCCTTCCATACCAGTTGAAAATGCCACTTCAGTGGAGAAACAGGTAAGCATGCAACAGTGGCCAGATTGGTTGGTTTAAGCAAATTGAAAGTAATATGAATTTATCTCCTCTAAATATGTTGCTGAGACATCTCCAACATACCATTGGCAAGTTTTATGAAAGAACCTAGATATATTTTGCAGAAAAAAATATTATAAAAAAACTTATGAACAATTCTTTCTGCCTAGGTAGTGAGAACTACCCCCATATACAAAAGTAGGACAGATTTTTTTCCCCTTGAAACTTAATTAACTTTACAAACATTGTGATCTAGCAGGAAATCAGCTACTCCTAAATCAGAAAAATCAACAAGATCAGGTGGGCGTGTGAATTGACTACATTTCATGAATGGGCTTTAGTGCACATTTGTGCTCGACGCCCTGTAGTGATTTCAGTTCCATATCTCACAGGGGTTAGTGTATGGAAGTAATATTTCTCTTGACAGCACCATCACTGACAGCATGATGAGTCTGACAAATCGGTACGGCTGAAATATAATGATGAAAAATGCTATCTCTCTGCCTTTATCCCAAAAACATTTCAGCACCCCTTGCTAATGGACGTGCTCACTGCCTATGAGAAAAAAGTTTAGATTTCAACTACTTGTGTGGTGAAGTAAAAATTTCCCTTCAAAAAAATTCATTTCCATGCGTTGGACTTATAAATAATAAAAAAGCATTTTTCTCATATAATTAGATTTCCTCCCATAACACATTGGGAGATGGCATAATTATTATCCACCATATTATTATTACAAGTGGAAAATCTCGGTAGCTTGATGTTAATTTTCTTTCCTTATACTAGAATTTTTATAGCCATTATTGGAGAATAAGATAATACAAGAATAGTTGCAGATTTGTAACGCCTAACAAATAGTGCAATTTATATACCATTTTGTTCTCTCTCTGTCTCTGTCTCTGTCTCTCTCTGTCTCTGTCTCTGTCTCTGTCTCTGTCTCTGTCTCTGTCTCTGTCTCTGTCTCTGTCTCTGTCTCTGTCTCTCTCTGTCTCTCTCTGTCTCTCTCTGTCTCTCTCTGTCTTTCTGTCTTTCTGTCTTTCTGTCTTTCTGTCTTTCTGTCTGTCTGTCTGTCTGTCTGTCTGTCTGTCTGTCTGTCTGTCTGTCTCTCTCTCTCTCTCTCTCTCTCTCTCTCTCTCTCTCTCTCTCTCTCTCTCTCTCTCTCTCTCTCTCTCTCAACAACAGGGAAACTTTTGCAAGTTATAAACAATGCCATTTTTGAAAAACACTGTTGAAAGCTGTTACAGGAAGAGCCACATCTAAATTTCAAAACAGGTTTATGTTATTATGCTTAAAATAGTTGGCCTAATTGTTTCTCAAACTATTGGTCTTCAGAAATTGCTCCCTTATCAAGCCAAATTTTAATCTACAATATTCACATTAACCTTTGCAGAATGGAGACCATAGGATGTAGTTACTTGTTACACTGGGGATTATCCTAAATTTAGTGTGGCTAAGATTATGATCCTATTGCTGCTCCTGGAATCTTGAGGAATCTTGAAACCAAGTCCTATAAAAATTCTTTCTGCATCAAAAATATGATATTCTCATTGCCAATCCATATGAAAGGTACTTTTTTGATGCTTCCTTCCAGTTAGGCAGAGTTTTCTGATGGTAACATTTGCAATGTTGCCCTACATTGGAAACTAACCAATGCATGAAATAATGGCAGACAAATTTCTCCACTTTAGACATTGATTTTACAACATTCCTTGGTAACTGCTAAATATATAGTTATATTTACATTTCCTATTATTGTAACACAGTTTAAAAATTTTAAACAGTTTGGGAACAAATGTGCATTTAAAGTATGGGTGGTAAAGGAGAAACAACTGGAAAATAAGTAATTACCCTTTTTATATAAACAGTAGCACTGCACCACAATAGTCCTGGGCTATAATGTCAGTGTCATCTAGTGCTGAATGCTAAGGAAATTGCATATATCATCCAAATCAGTGCAATTTGGTGATGTTACAGGGGTTTTTTTTTTGTCATAAAATGCCCAGAATGGAGTTCCAGCATGGAACCTTGTAGGGTAGGCAAGGGGGGTTGTATGACATGTGTGAGTTCCGGCACCTTTTTTTTTTTTTTTTTTTTTACAAAAAAAGCACTGGATATGTAGTTTAAGTTTTAATCCTCCTTCCACATCCCTTAGAAAATATAGACTAGGAGGAAAAAAATGACACTAAAGAGGAAACCATTTGCAAAAGATTCTTTGTGACATAGTAAGCCATCTAGAATCACAGAAAAGTGAGGTGGGCAGCTATAGAAATTGAATGAATGAATGAATGAATAAAAATGCTAAAATTGAGCATAACCCCAGGATTCATCTGATTAGATAAATACATTATGTTTAACTGGGAAAGCAAATAAGGTGGGATTTCTGTGTTTTTATTGTTTTGTCGATGGGTTCAAGAAGTTTGTGTTCAGTAGGCTTCTGGGATGAATAATGTATACTGTGGAATATCAAAAGAATATACAGATGTTTGGCAAGCTTTGAAGGGCTGCTTTGGTTTGACAATATTTCAAGAGATGAACCTCCTCAAACCTGTTTTGGAGGAAGACTGGACTACTGCTTTTAAAAAGTACACTCTCAGTTTCCTCCAGCATGTTCCAGAACAGCAATCAGCCAGATTGAACTAAAGCACCTTAAAGAACAAATAACATCATCATTGTAATGCAAAATCCCTCACAGAGGCAAACTTCACTTTTATATAGGGCCTCATACTGGCTGGATTGTAAGATGATGTACTCTTCTTGAATATTGAGCTTTGAATTCTGGAATCTTTTCTTAGTATTACCCTTATTTGTTTACCAAATGTGGTTAGTAAAATTATTACAAATAGAACTTTGAATACAGCTGGTGGCCAGATTCTTAAAAGATGAGTCAGACAATGCAAAGAGATGTAAAGGAGTCAATAATTCAATACAAATTATCACCCATAATTTATTTCATGTATTGAATTTTATACTCCACCATCAAATGGCTCTCTCTGTAGCTCCTAAGGAATACAATGTAATAAGTAAAACACTGGAAAAACAGCAAAATAAATGACACGAAAAATGAAAATAATAAATAAACACGACAATACAGTAAGTAAAAATATGGCCTCTGAGATCATTCCTTTGTCATTATGATAGGTCTGGAGTTTTAAAAAGACTTGTTTGAACAGAACATCTCATACGAAAACAAACAACTACAATTTTACAGACAGAAAAAAAAGGAGTTAAAAAAACACAACCCCTCATTTGGAAGTATAATGAAAATTGCATGCAAGCGTTCCTAGAAGATGGCTTTTCTGTGTAACAAGGAAAACGGACTTTTCAGGCCTTTCAAGTGTAAAAAGATACACAGTATAAAATGGCAACTGTACATCAGCCTTCCTAGAAAAGATCCATTCAACTCAAGTTCGGCTGGCTAAAACTCCACTAAAGCCTCTAAATTCATGGACTAAAAGAGTCCAAGGTCCCGTTCAACTCTGTTATTCACTTATTGGATCCAACGTCTTTAGGCAAATATGATTATATATTGAGTCCAGAAGCAAGTTCAATGTACATAATTCAATCTTCTCCACCACATCTTAAAACATCTGCTGGGGCCTCCTCCAATAAGGAACCCATTGGGTTCTGTCTGTGTCACTAACATTAGATGGGTCCCATCAGTCCGGAGTACTTCAGAAATCACAGCTGCAGAGTCTGTAGCAAAAATCCACTGAGATTTTGAGCAAGCTTTTTCTTCATCTATTTGTTTTTCCTCCAAATACCTTCACCTTTAAATGTGACGATACCTTCACATTTAAAACCTTAGGAAAGCAGGGTTTTTTTGAGTCTACTATATGTAACTTATTAAAGTGCTTTTAGGACCATTAAGCCCACTGAAGGTGTGGCCAATGAATAGAAATATCACTGGGATGGGAAGGAATTAAAGACTTGGATATTTTTTGTTTGGGGAGGGGAGGTTAAACAGAAAAAACATGTTATGCTTTTGCAGAAAACTCTATTCAAAGGAAACCATCCTTTCTGATCTGCTTGAGTATAATATGCGCATAAAGCATAACATGTTTCAGTCATGCAAGCACATACCTATTTATGTGCAGTCTGTTTCAAAGAGTGGTGTTTTGCTGTGTTTCACAGACCACTGCTATACTGTTTTGCTAAGTGCCAGTTGCATCAATGGTGTAAGCTGCCCATAATCATTTATGTGCAAGAAGGGCAACCATATACATTTGTTATATATATATATATATATATATATATATATATATATATATATATATATATATATATATATATATATATATATATATATATATATATATATATATATATATATATATATATATATATATATATATATATATATATATATATATATATATATATATATATATATATATATATATATATATATATATATATATATATATATATATATATATATATATATATATATATATATATATATATATGTCTTTGGTTCTTCGGGTTTTCTCCCACGTAGAATTTGAAGTGTCTTGGCGACGTTTCGACGAAGTCTCATTCGTCATCTTCAGGCTGGTGCTTTTGGCTTCTGCTTCTAGGAGCAATGTGAGATTTTAGCTGTTTCTTCCTTTTAACTGCCAGTGGGGGTTTGAACTGATTGGCTGGGAGTGTTCTGTTTGGGTGGGGGCTTTGTTGTGCTCAGGTTAGTCTGATTTACAAGGGGATTAGAGATGGTGAACTGCATAGCTGTTTGGCTTCGCGTTCGTGAACACTCCCCCAGCCAATCAGAGCACAGCCACACCCCTAACCAATTAGAACACACCTCCACCAAATCAGAACACAGCCGAGCTCCCAGCCAATCAGTTCAAACCCCCACTGGCAGTTAAAAGGAAGAAACAGCTAAAATCTCACATTGCTCCTAGAAGCAGAAGCCGAAAGCACCAGCCTGAAGATGACGAATGAGACTTCGTCGAAACGTCGCCAAGACACTTCAAATTCTACGTGGGAGAAAACCCGAAGAACTAAAGACCTACATACAAACACCCGCGAAAACCTCAGAAAACAAATATATATATATATATATATATATATATATATATATATATATATATATATATATATATGTATGTATGTATGTATGTATGTATGTATGTATGTATGTATGTATGTATGTATGTATGTATGTATGTATGTATATGTATATGTATATGTATATGTATATGTATATGTATATGTATATGTATATGTATATGTATATGTATATGTATATGTATATGTATATGTATATGTATATGTATATGTATATGTATATGTATATGTATATGTATATGTATATGTATATGTATATGTATATGTATATGTATATGTATATGTATATGTATATGTATATGTATATGTATATGTATATGTATATTATAAGAACAAAGAAACACGAACACCAGGAAAATTTGTTAAACTAAAAACGTTTAATCTAATGCCAAGCTTTCGTCGGCCAATTGCCGACAACATCAGGGCTTAAAACTGGTCGATATCTTAAGGAATCTGGGGGACCTCCTGCTGTATTGGATTTTATTCTCCCATTTAACAGCTCTCTTGCTCTTTTGGAGTGTGTGCATACCCCTGGGGAAGGGGCTTCTGTTTGTTGTTTATTGGTAACCACTGTCTGATTGTCCGTGGGTTGCAATGGCATTTTCACTTCCCCTATGGTCCTGTCTCCTTGGTCTTGTGGCACATAGTTGGATTGTATTTGTTGGGATGAATGATTTTGTTTATCCCACGCTCTCAATGCCTAGTGTGCCAAGCAGAGTTCTATGTGCCGGTTGTTCAAATTTTTGTTGGAGAGTCAAGCCTCTTTAAGCAGGTGGCCTCTTTTGGTGGTGTCACTGGATAGGGTATGCACATCATTAAAATCAAACTGGTAGCCAAGATCAGCTATATGCGTCCACACTTGTGAGTGCTGTTCGCACCTTTTGATGGCCAGCTTGTATTCATGTATCCGGGTTTTCAGTCTTTTGGAGGTCTCCCCAACATAATAGCTCGGGCAGTCTTTGCAGTTGATCTTATATATCACCACGGATTTTTCTGCATTGGGGAGCGGGTCCTTGGGGCGCATGGTCTTAGAACGCAGTGTCTGGTTTGGTTTATGGACTATTTTTATGTTATGCACACGTTCCAAAAGAGCAAGAGAGCTGTTAAACGGGAGAATAAAATCCAATACAGCAGATCCCTTAAGATCCCTTAAGACACCCAAGAGGAATAACAATACCCCCCAATGAAAGAACAAAGGTCAGAACACACCGGCAAAAAGCCTTTACATCGGAGATTCCAGGTTGCCCAACGAATGACATCAAAGATATTCATGCATGTGCAGTAACAACAAAACATAAAAACAGTGGAGTGGAACCAATTGGACAGTGTATTGACAGCCCCACAATAAAAATTCGATTGCAATTGAAAGAGAGGACAACTTAGAACACCATAGACAATATGAGGATTGCAACGATAGATATATAACAAACATAAAAAGGGGGGGAGGAACGAATGGCTACCCCACCAACTAACCCTATATGCAGACATAGGGCCATGAGAAAGAAGGGTGTAGGCTCAAACACACAATGCAACAATACCCCCGTGAAGAGGGAATGCGTACGATCCACATTAGACGAAGGCAACGGATCAAAATGGAGACTGCAACGCGATGATCGGGGCGACACGAACGTAATGAACATCGGAGATGAAGAAGAGGGGGTGGAGACCATAGGATGTATGTGTAGGACATGGCCATGAACATATAGGGAGGATGGCGGGGGGGTGGGAAGATGAGAGGAGAATACCCAGCACACAGCTCAATGGAGCAAGAAGGAGCAACTGGGAAAACACGGAGGAAACGAACGGCCAAAAATGAGTGGGGGAAAGGAGTATGCCGAGCTCAGGAGCCTGTAGTGAGGGGATAGATAACAACATACACGCAAAGAAGGAGAGTGGAGGAAGGAGAGCAAGTAACGGAGCAGTAGCATCAATTAACATCAAGAATACAACCAACACGCAGCCCAATCAAGTAGGACCAATGAGGAGGTCCAGGAGCCATGTGCAAAAACCAACTAGCACTACAAAGGAGACTTCCATCGACCGGTTTTAAACCCTGATGATGTCGGCAGTTGGCCGACGAAAGCTTGGCATTAGATTAAACGTTTTTAGTTTAAAAAGTTTTCCTGGTGTTCGTGTTTGTTTGTTCTTATAATATGATTATACCCAGGATTTGTGTGAATATGTATGAGGTACTTTGGAGAGCTCTAGAGAATGAAAAGGGAATAGAGGTAGTCCTCAACTTACAACCAAAATGGAGCCCAAAATTTTCATTGTTAAACAAGACAGTTGTTAAATGAATTCTGCCCCACTTTATGACCTTTCCTGCCACAGTTATTAAGAGAATCACCGCAGTTGTTAAGTTACTAACACGGTTGTTCAGTGAATGTCTCTTCCCCATTGACTTTGCTTGTCAGAAGGTGATCACATGACCCCGGGACACAGCAACCATCATAAACAGGAGCAAGTTGCCAAGCGTCCAAATTCTGATCACGTGACTGTGTGGATGCTGCAATGGTCACAAGTGTGAAAAATGGTCATAAGTCACTTTTTGCAGTGCTGTTGTAAGTTTGAATGGTCACTAAATGAACCGTTGGAAGTTGAGGACAACCTGTACAGCAGTGATGCTTCATTAAACAGGCTGATCTCCTAGCCAACAATCCACAATTCATTTAACAGCAAAGTAGAAACAAATCACAGTAGTATTCAGGTGGAATAAGAAACATATACCAAGCATTAGATCTAATGGGTCAGTCAACTTTGGGAATTTTCAGAGGATTTATTTTAGTGAAGGCTAGTCCATGAAAGCAAATGAGGCTCTTGGCGGTGTCACCTTCTAATTGCTTTCTTACCATCAGATTAGAAATAGCATTATCTCATAAGACAAGACCTTCCTCAGAGCCACAGAGCGTTTATTTTCATAAAGGCAAAGGGGCATCTTTAAAAGTGGAGATCATCACAGTTCACAAAGAAAAAATAATGTGGGGAGAAGAAAAATGGAAGGAAAATTTGAAAGGTGAGCTAGTACATACAGCTAAAGACAATCCCCCCTGGTGCTCTTTGATAGCATTTGATTATAAAATCCTGGAGTTTTTCTGATGCCAGGTTTATATATTTATGTATAGAATCTGAATTGGATAAAATAAATCCATGTTAAAATGTGGCCCTTCATAAAATTGGGGGTTTAAGACAGAAATGGTTGAATTCTCCGTTCTCTGATTCAGCAGTTTTCTTAATTTGATTTACATGCCACTTTTATATTTATGCTCAGTGCTTTTTTTGTAAAAAAAAAAAAAAAAAAATAGGTGCCGGAACTCACACATGTCATACAACCCGCCTTGCCTACCCTACAAGGTTCCATCCAAAAAAGGTGCCGGAACTCCGTTCTGGGCGGAGGAAAAAAAAGCCCTGTTTATGTGGAATATTTAAGCTGGCCAAAGAGACTACAAAATATAGAATATAGACGCTACAAAATATAGAAATCAAAGTTAAAACCAAGGCTAAAACAGTCATGAATTAAAGGCCTGAAGGAATCTTTTATCATAAAGGCTAAGTAATAAAATTTAGATTTCAAGTCTTCATGGCAGGAGTAATTTAGAGCAGAAGTCAACTGAGCCTAATCCTCTTCTTCCCAGTCAGGATTATGTACTACAATCCCAGGTTTAAAAACTCTCATTTGGACAGAAGGAAAACTTTTTATGACTGCTGAACAGGAAGGGTATTTATTTATGCCAGTGGTGTATCACACAGGTAAAGATTAGGCTTTCCGTACAGTCCCCCACTGTAGGATTGTAGAGTTGCTTTTGGTGAGATGGTGTTTAAATTTGATTCCTAAATAAATAATATTAAGTTATAAAAAAAGATCCTCATCCTCTGTCACAGGAAGAAGAATGTAGAACATTTTCACAGCTCACTGAGAAACTTCAACAGAAAATGAAAAGAGGAGCTGTAAATCAAGTCCATCTTACTATCAAGCTTTATGAAGCCATTAATCAGATTTCAGGTTTTTGTTAAAGTTTCAAAAGGCAGCGGAAGCAGAAGCGTTCAGGTAGACCAAGTGTCAAGGCACCATCAGGCAATCCATATCCTGTGAAAAGCCACAAAGGATCCAGGCCCTCATTAAGGAATTTAGACAGACAAGATAAAAAGTATCAAGGAAAAACTGTCCCTGGAATTGATTCAACAAAGGAAGCAGCCTGAAATACCTATCTCTACTTTTCCACTTAGGTGAAGTTGACACAAAGCAGCTTGGATGTTTTAGAGTAGGGGTGTCCAACCTTGCAAGTTTAAACCTTCAACTTTAACTTCAACTTCTTCAACTCCCAGAATTCCCCAGCCGGGCTGATTTCTGGGTAAATTTACAAAAGGCTGTAATCTGTATTTTGACTCTTGTTTGCTATCATTTTATTATCTGTCTACATATTGTCACAAGCACCCTCTCAAACACGTAATGCTTTTCTAGATCAAATATATGTGGCTGAATAAGAATATGTTATCATTTTTAGGGCCTTTTAAATATATTTGAGGAGTATCATTTTAAACGATGTTTACATATTCAATATTAGGTGTAATCTTCAACATTCAGAATGCCCAATTCTTTATCCTCACATTTTAATAGGTTTTCTTCAAAGTTAGACCTTAGTATGGCAGATACATTATATGTTTAACACATGTATCAGTTAGGTGATTTGCAGATTTTCACTAAAGCTAGGAGCTAGATATGAGTTTTGGGAATAGCAAACATTTATGTGAATTTAATATGCAATAGGAGAAAAATTCATTTAAAAAGGTATGCAGACAGAAAAAAAGCAATGCTTTTTTATGACATTTCCTTTGCTATTGTGAAATAAATCTGAGGTAAAGCATTTGTTTCACGTATGAGATATTTTTCTAAACTTCTATCCACTTTTATCTTTCACAGATTGCACTAATTTAGGATTTTAGATGTAATGCAAATGGGAGAATTGGCATCCCCAGTAATAAAAAAAGCAGCCTCCGGAATGCTATTCATTTTTTAAATAATTTTTATTAAAGAAGTGTTCAACCAAATAAAAACAATACAAATTTTGAAGTAAAGAGAAGAAGAATAGGGGAAAGTAATAAGAAAAACAAATGAGACACAGAAATAGAAAAGTAATTAAAATGGCTTCTACTCTTAACAGCAGTTATAAATATATTTATACTTTAATCATTCTTTTGCTTTAAGGTTATGACATAGTTTCCTTCTTTCCATAATCTACTCTTTCTAGTCATCAAATCCATAAAACACCAGTTTTTTTCCTTTTTCAATAAGTCCATAAGTCCCATCGCTGATAAATGTAGTTGTTGCTCTTTCTCTAATCAAGCAAATTCATTTTCTATCTCTATTAGTTCCATCATTTTCTCCATCTACATTTGTGATCCTCAGGCCTGCAGGCAAACCCCCATTTTGAAAAGCTACATGGCGGGCCACCACCAAAAAGGCCCTTTTTCATAGTCCCACCGGATGACAAACCCGAATTGATGGAACCTATAACATGCATTCCCATCCTAGTGGGCTGGGAGGATATAATGGGAGAGAGGTGATCCTTCAAAATTAAGTACAAAGAGGAGTTCATGGAACATATTAAAAGTTTATTACCTATGTAACCAACAATAATAAGCAAGAGAAGAAGAAACGTAATGGAAAACAGAGAAGCTGCTTGGCATGTGGATGCTGCTTAGTCTAATGCTGATCCAGGGGAAGGCGAACAACTTATTTCATGATTTACAATAGAAGGTTGGTGAATGTGCTACTGGAGACATATTCATGGTGGTTCTTCCATTTTAAGGATCATAGGAATTTGTATAAATTGAAAGTCTGTAGCAGGTTGAGTGCAGATGAGAAGGCAGCCAAGGGAGGGCGATTATTTGCCCTAGTAAATATTTAATGTGGATAAAACAAAGCTTTATTACAAGGAAATGATGGACAAAACCTACATTGGCAAGGAAAATTACTTGCGGGACCATCTGCTGCCGCATGAAACCCAGCGACCGGTTAGGGCCCACAGGGTCGGCCTTCTCCAGGTCCCGTCAGCCAGACAGTGTCACCTGGCGGGGCCTAGGGGAAGAGTCTTCTCTGTTGCGGCCCTGGCCCTCTGGAATCAACTCCCCCCAGAGGTCCGTATTGCCCCCACCCTCTCCGCCTTTCGCAAACTGTTAAAGACACATCTTTGCCGGCAGGCCTGGGGCAGTTAACACCTTGCCCCAGCCAGTGTATGTATGTTGTAAGTTTGTTTTGGATGATTGGTTTTAATTTAGGGGTTTTATAATATATTTGATTTCTATATGCTACTGATTATGTTGTAAGCCACCCTGAGTTTTCGGAATAGGGTGGCATAGAAATCGAAATAAATAAATAAGTAAATAAATAAATAAATAAATAAAAGGCAATGCCAGACTTCAAAGCTGTGAAGGATAGGCTAATTATGTTGCTAGGTGTCAATGCCTCTGGTGACCTGCTGCTATTCTACCATTCCAAGAACCTTCAAGTTCTCAAGAACATCTCAAAGAACTTGCCTCCTGTTGTGCAGAAGACTAATAAATTCAGGTCATCTCATCTTTGAAGACTGGTTCTTTTACCATTTCTTCCCAGAAATGGAAAGGTATTGCAGTGAGAAGAATATTGCCTTCGAGATTCTCCTCATTTTGGATAATGCCCTGATTTATCCACCATAGCTGGGCAATTTCCATCCAAACATGAAAGCTATAACCACCTCAGAAGACCACCTGCCTCCTGCAGCCTGTGGACAAGAGGATAGCAACCTTGGACAAAATGTTATCTTCACTGTACATTTAGGCAGGCAATTCAGACAACCAAAGTAGACTCTCAGGTGACCTTGTGCCAATTTTGGAAGTCCTACAAGATCTACTATCAAGAACATTGATGCGACCTGGCATGAGATTACCCCTGCATAGATTGACAGAGTGTGGAAAGATCTGTGTCCTCAGCTTTTTCTTGACTTTTGAGTGTTTGAGGCAATGGAAAGAGAGTCACAGGGCATTATCAGCATCTTGATTACTCTCAGCAAGGAGCTTCAGCTCAAGCTGGAAGAGGAGGACTTTGATGAGTTGCTTGCTATATGCACAGTGGAGACCTCACAGAGGTGGAAAGCCAGTGAAAACAACAGGAAGAGGAAGGGAGTGAACTACTGAAGAGGTTTTAGACCAAGCTGATGGCAGAGCAGTCCAGCTTGATCAAGAAAGGGTGGCCATTGTTCAAGATGTAATATCCTAACATTGAGCACTTCACTGAGGTGTTTGCAGCTGTCCATGATGCAATTCACTGCTATAGCGTCATCTATGAGAAAAAAAAAAAGAAAGGCCACCACCCAAGGCTCACTGGGTTGTTTCTTCAGGAAGATGGAGAAATGTGCTGTTTCATCTCTGGAGGACGATCCTATGCTATCGCCATAAGGTTGTATCATGATGCTGCCACTTATGTAAGATAAGAATTGAACTGCAAGTGGTTTTTATGCTTGTTGGATTTATAAAGCAAATGGACTTAGGAACATCCTCTCAGAATGTAACCTGTTTGTAAATACAAAAATGTCTGTAGTGTATTGCCAGGCTGTCAAGATAATGATTTAACCGTTAACCAGCTTATGTAAAGTAAGATGTGTGATGTAATGATGGGAATGACTCAGCAGGATCTGTGTCCCTTTAAAAGCCTTTGTATAAAGGGAAGGCTTCCTCTGCTGTGTTCTCTCTCTTCCGTTTTCCTGCTGTAACTGTGGTGTGTTGGATCCTGCTGTATTAGCATGTGTATGTATATTGTTCCTGGTGTTTGATATTGCAGATAGTATAAGATAAACCACCATTTAATACAGACCACTGTTTACTGTGTTTACTCCTGGGTTACCTCATGCAATAAGACTGTGCACGCTCTGACACAGGCAATGGCCAAGTGCCAGACAATTGGTTCTCTGAGGATCCAGAGACAATACCTCTGGAGTAAGTAAGTAAGAGGAATTTAAGCTTTATTATTAACTTTAGAAGACAGATTTAAACAGAGAAACAAAAGGATAACATACTAAGTAAGATGATACAAATCTCCAGTGGGAAAACAGCAGAGAGATCCCAAAACAGCCAAGTTAATCAACACTCAGCACTAAGTCTGTGTCAAAGCTCATAGTGTAAAGGGCAATAGCAGGGTATTATCAAAATCCCTTGTTTTCATGGTAATGAGATTGCAAGACCTGACCTTGACTAGATGGTGCATCTGATTATCTGGGAAATAAACAGATAAGCCAGTTGCAACCTAAATAATACTGAGGTTTTTCTACAGAATTGTGAAGAGTCTTCCCTTTTCTTTATTTACAAACAAGAGTGAAAAATGAGCAGCTCAAACATGACCCTAACTCAGAATGAACTCTAAATTTATAGAATCTTCAGACGAAGAAGAGAAGTCAAAAGATATTACTACACTTCTCAAAGTACAATTCTCACACAGAGTGAGAATTTCAATCCTTTTGGTGTTGTCATTAAAATGTCCTTATCCTGGAAGATCTTATCTAAGTTTATCACTGCCTTCCTTAATCTCTTCTTTACTTTTCTATCATGTTATCTATTTTTATTTTTGAGCCTGAAAAACAAAACTGTGTACTATACTACCATCACTTCTTCACTGTCAACTGTAAATTCACCATAGGCAGGTTGGATGAATTAATGAATAAATTCTTTATTATTGCTAAAGGCCAGCAGTATAAATTAGACTATAACAACTGAACATTTGGACAGTAATATAATACATAATTCAACAGAGAAAAGATAAAAGCAATAGGAGATTATATACTGCATCTGAAAAGAGAAAAAAAATATGGATTACCAGTTTAGATGAGGTCCCTTATCGGTTTCCAAAATCTACTGTACACACTACTATGTAAAATTTTGTTGTATAATAGATAATAGCAGATTGTTTATCACAAGTAAATTAGTGAGAAGGACTTCATTTGGGTGACCTAGAAGGTTTATTGTTGTGTGAGTTTGAATGTGCATGCATATTTCTGTATGTGTATGTTATGCAGAATTGAAGTCTGTATTTATGAGCACTTATGTAGTAATACATTCAGTTCTAATCTGTGGTCTTATATTCTACTTCTCATTGGCAATTTTATCTATTATGGGAAATTTCTAGTTGTGGCAAATATAGTAAATTGTTTCTTTTGTCACAATAAAAATAAATTTGAACATATATTAACAATTACAATACATAACATCTGTACATTTTTATGACAGAATCACCAATATTTAGCATCCTAGTGAAATTTTATACTTGTTACGCAAAAGTAAATTCCACTGAATTCAGTGGAAATTACTAACAGGAATGTGAGTGTGGAACTTTAGATTTAAAACATACTGTTTAAAGGAAGTGCAAAGACTTGGACTGTGCAATAATATGGGTGAGTTGGGAAGTCTGCATGAAAATAAATTAAAAAGAAAAGAAAATGAAAATGAAAATGAAGGAAAGGGAAGGAAAGGAAAGGGAAGGGAAGGAAAGGAAAGGAAAGACTGTTGGTTGATTTGCTGACCCACAAACTTGCCAAACTTGCTATATTGCTATATTATGGTGGCCTTACACAAAATTCATGAGGATATAGAGGTGTGGACATTTGCAATTAAGACTTACTTGTGTAGAAAAGTTTACTTAGCTAGCTTAGATAATTTGTATGTAACAGAGGAAATATTGCACTGTAAATTACTTCCCATTGCATGCTTATAAACAAGTTATTTAGCAAGCATTGTGCATTGTATCAATTGTACTGTACAATAAATCATTCTCACCTTCAAATCTTTTATCTGTATTCCTGCTTGATACAATTAAGATAAAGAAGACAACATGAGCAATGTAATCTAACACTTGCTAAGAAGAGGGGAAAACCACTTCATAATCATCACGTATCTTAATTATGATCAAAGACCAGTACATAACTCATATCAATCAGCTGTCTGTGCATTTTGCATATGATCTAGAAAAAAAATAGCTATGTTTAGAGTAACAGAATCATGAATATCAGGGAATAAGAATTTTAAATAAACTGTATGAAAATGACCAGGAAATTTGCTTAAATGTGAGATTATGTGCCAGTATGAAAAAAGGACATATGATAAAATGTACAAGTATTTAACTGATTTGTGCCATGGGCAAAAATTCTTCATTGTATGGGCAAAACTTTAGCCCATACTGGATATCTTTGTTTCTCCCTTCTAATACTTTGGGAGGAGGAAGGACATCAAATCCAGCCACAAAGAACGCCCTCCTCTTGTAATATTGTAATATGACTTGGGTACCTAGCAGGTTTAAAAAGAATGAACAACTTCGGGAGTGCTGGGGGAAAATGCCAGATCTAACTGGGTATCAATATCTTTAATTTACTGTCTCAACATTACTACTGCATGTTCGTACCTAAGTGTGCAAAGTTGGCTTAATAAAAATTCAAAGAGGTCCAGTATTTTTGCCTATTGCTTTGGGCATGGCTGACACAAAGTTGTCACTAAGAATTTAAGATGTCAGACTTACAAGAACAAAGTATAGTTTGGCCCAATAGAAGAAAATCTACCACCGGTTGATAGTCTCAGTTCTACTGATGCTAGCCTAGTGGTGAAGATCTGTGCTTGAGAACACAACAGCAGACTTGGAGTATTTCCCTAAGAAATTTGTGGTAAACTCTTTATTAGAGGACCAGAAAGTGATATATGAGCCTAACTGAGCACCAGATAACAACTGTGCTCAATCTGGGATCACCATAAAGCAAATAAGCCCATGCTTAGGATACCAAGAGAAGGGGGTATCACTGTTTTTTTCCCCACTAGCGATCATGCCCTTAATTCTTTCACTGCCACATTCAACTTTAGTCATTTTTTCTGTAGTTGTCCTTATCTGCCAATTTAAATTTAATCAGCATGATTTAAAATGTTTTCTTTGGCATGGGGAGTGACCAAAATGTACATGTTTCAAGGTGCCACCAGATATCACATTTGTTTCTGTCTTGTGGTGTGAAAGTTTCACTTCCATTAAGGACACAATTGTTGGTCTGTAATTAGAGCAACAGTTGGCCTTAATTCTTAATAAATTAATTAAGCTCTACATTTAGATGACTATACTCAGAATGCAGCTGGGGACATAATACAAATTAGATTTCCTATAAAAATGTCCTTGGCAAAAAGTCAACTTTTTAAATTCCCAAATTATTGACAAGATTTGGTATCAAATCATCCTCTGAGATTCTCTGTTAGAGGTAATACCTTATTTAAGAAATCTCGGGCAGAGGGTCAACTGGGTGAAGTTGATAAGAGGTAATACCAAACCTTTCTAGGTGTTATGTTTTATACTCCTGTCCTATTAAAAAATGTATAGAAAGGTGGCAAACGCACCAGACACTTTGAACCTTGTCATTAACCCTCCTGTGTGAGTGTTATGCAACTACCTGCTAGCCTCAGGGAGTCCATTTATTGCCATTCTTGTGATTCTTGACAATCTGAAGGAACATGAATTGGTGTAACTTGATACATCCTATTACATCCACCCAGAAGGGCAGGAAGGCAGAGCATGTTATGGGTCCCATTGATTAGGGTTGTACATCTGGTAGGTCCACAAAAAAGGGACTTCTCAGTATTGCCCCCTTCTTAATGGAACATTCCCCCAAAGATATGATTGCTTCCCCCCTGTTGCTTTTCTAAATTAGCACAAAAATGTGGTTTTTGTCAGGGAGCCTGGACACCACAAATGTAAATGGAGCCAATAAGTGGCTGATTTGATTGCTTTGTTGCAGCCATGGGGATGGTGGTGGTGAAGTTCTTTAATGGGTTTTTAAATATATGATGGATTTTTAAATTTTTATAAGATTCCTGGAGTCACCTGTTGTGTGAATTGAGCAGCTACATAAATTTGTTAACTAAATAAATGAATAAGTAAATGAATAAATATTTCTCTATAACTCTTTTCACATTTATTCAATAAAATCCCTTTAAACATTTCACTTTAGTTTGAATCCTAAAGAACTTATTGGGTGGCAATACATAGGAATTAATTTAGAAATTTACATTTAAATTAAGCATATTGTGTGCTACAATAGTTAGTCTATTCTATCTGATCAACAGGAGAGGTTTTTTTAAAGGACTGTTTAAACAAGGAGTCCACCCACTGTTTTAGATCATTCTTTATTTTTCTGAGTGAACTAACTTGTTACGCCCCAGGCAGGGTATTTAAATTTCCTTCCTCAGTTTAGTAATAATTACAAAACATTCCTGTAGCAGCTCTCCAAGGTCCTGAATTCTCTCTTGTCTCCTTCAATTAAAGGAACACATGGATTTGCCAGATGGCTGAAGGTATTTCTTTCCCACTTAGAGACACTGACAATCAGCAAATGTTTTCGTTTAAAACACACACACACACAAACATTAAAACCCCTTGCTTTGTAAGAAGAAGATGGGGAAAAGACTGTAACTCTAGCTTTTTACATCAAGTACAAAAGTAAATAATGGTTTATTTGTGGTACTTACTCGTTCCATCCTATAGAGAAATACTGTATAATTTTTTACATTATATTATAATAAACATACACCCCCTAAGTTGCATAAGTGCAACTTTATTTAGAGATACATTCATATCATGTTTATGTATTGCAAATCTTTAGGGGAATATAAGTATATAGTTCACAGAGAAGGACAGAGAGACATCCAAAGATTACCTTAAAAGTTGATGTTTTTTCTTTTTAAAAATCTCTATAAGTTCCTATGTCTGTAATACATACGATTTTATACATGCTCATACCCAGTTCTCAAAACATTTTTGCTCATTCACAGAATTACCCTCTAGTTCTGGTTGGTGGAAATGGCTGTAGTACTTGTATCTGTCATTTAACCCAGACAAGGTGTTGTTGAATTGTAATTCCCAGCAGGTGAGCCAATCAAGATAATGTGACGGGCTGGAAGCAACAACTGAAATAACATAGATCAGGGGTGTCAAACTGCTAGCCCAAGGGCCAGACGTGTCATGAGGAAACCGCGCCCACCCCATTGCTGGCAATAGGGAAAAAGTTCCGATACGTCATGCGCCGTCACATGACATCATGAGTTTGACATGTCTGCCATAGATTGTCTACCCCAGTCCATACTATTGAAAAGGTTGTGAAGGAAAAAAAAAGTTTTATAATATTGCAGGTCCTTCCATTTTTATGAGCAGTTGAAGGAGAGAATTATTGAGTAGGGGTAGATTATAGTGCAAGATAATTCTTCTCAACTGAATTTTAATTTTGAATGTATTACTAATTTTCTGAAATAAAAAGAACAAGGGTAAAAACAAAACAGAATAATAACATGGGGAACAAACAAATAAGAACATATATATGGGCAACCACATTTGAAGAAAATTATCTTAACTGTACATCCTTCAAAACTCTTTGCTATTATAATTTTGGTTAATTGGTTAATACTGCAAGCCATGTAAATAAATTTAACAAGCAAATAAATAATAAATAAATTTCCCATATTTTACATTCCGTTTGTCCATCTAATTAAAATAAATAAAGATTATAATATATAGTAGCTTTATAAGAGTCCTTCCAAAACTGAAGGTTTGGTGTGCCATCTATGAATTGTATTGATCACTTACTGAAATAAAGTTAGGGAACCTTGGAAGACCCCCAGTTTGTGGACTAGCAACTTTTGGGAGAGTGCAACCCCATACAGAATTATACATGGAACTAACCTGGAATCTTCTGAACCCTCAAAATATTGCTGAGATTAAGAATAATCTTGTTTCTCCCAATCCAGTCCCTTATCATTTCAGATCACTAGATGAAGACTTGTATCATCACTTGCTTAGCACAAGATAGAGATATAAATATCAATAATCCATCTGCAGATTGATGACATCTCACTCTATGATGGCAAATGACTTCAGTTAAATAAATGACCAACAATATATGAAAGAGAGTTAAGTCCTGGGGTAACCCATATTGGACTGTTCATGTCCATTATAAACTGAGGATTACTCATATACATACATGCATACATGCATACATACATACATACATACATACTTACTACAAATATTAAGTCTCAAAAATGTAAAATGTCAACTGTACAGTGTTCAGTTGTATTTCTAGGGGATTTCTCAATTATATGCAACTTTACAAATATATCTCTTTTACAAGTTCACATCAAAGTAAATAAGAGGGTGTTTTTTTTTCAAAAGTTGCCTCATCAATCATGCTGTGAAAGAAAACTCTCAATCCTGTGCAAATTACTTGAGCAAAAGTATTCTTAGTAGGGATTCTGACAAAATAACATGCCAATTAAGCTGGGGAAAAGAAAAACCAGATTTAAGTTGCAGCAGATATAAGAAGAAACTGCATGCCTGTATCCAGAATGGGCAATCAATGGTTTAAGTGAGTCTCCTCCCACTAAGCCTTCAAAATGGTGATTTAGCTGTGTCAATTATCTTGGATGACCAAGTAAAACAAACAAATGGATAATTGAATAAATCAACCCAATGTTCACTCAAAGCGTAAAAGATCAGGCTCAAATTATCTTACTTCAGGCACATTATGTGAAGATCTGATTTGCTCTCTGAAGAAGGCTCTAATGCTGGGAAAATGGAAGATGAACAGCAGAAAGGTGGATGGACACAGGATTTGAGCACCATTGGAGGACCTGAAAGAGTTAGAGGTTAGAGGCAGATCTTCATAGAGAAAATCTGTCTATGTGGTCACTAAGAGTCGATGCTGACTTGATGGCATATAATCAACCAACCAACCAACCAACCAATCAAATGATTATATGGGCTATATGAACTTCTGCCAAACTCAAACTGAGGAACGCCATAAATCAATTCCTTATGGATTTGTATTGAGGCAGCTTCTGGAAGGCTAAGGATAGCAGCTTGGAAATCCTTTCATCTGCTTTGGTAGGAGAGTTTTTGTGAGGGCTGAACCAAAGATAATTTGTTAGGTCAGTGGCTCCAAATTTATTTGTTTCCTTTATGAGATTTAGTAGCCACTAACTCCAGAATGACTCTGGCCAGCTTTATCCTTAAAATAGAAAAAATGCAAGAAACATGGTGCTCTCTGGGAGTTGAAAGACAATATGTCTGACAGAGTCTCACTGAGGAAGGTTGATTTAAGAAGTGGTGGATATTTGACCCCCCTGACAATACCCAATTTCACCCATAAAACCTTATAAAGGTAGCTTTGACTGAGAGGACATGAGACAGAAATATGCTTAAAATAAC
This sequence comes from Bothrops alternatus, assembly GCA_034064705.1. Classification (NCBI taxonomy): domain Eukaryota; kingdom Metazoa; phylum Chordata; class Lepidosauria; order Squamata; family Viperidae; genus Bothrops; species Bothrops alternatus. Next base: position 4,034,881 of record JARGCV010000033.1, read on the forward strand.
TCCATTTGCTGCCTCCTGTTTGCTCATACCTCTTTCTTATCTACTTACCTTGGTGACTTTCCTTCCCTAGAGAGAGAGAGAGAGAGAGAGAGAGAAAGTATCTTACACACAAACTTTTTCTTTCAACTTCTTCTAAGAAATTATTTTAGAAAAAAGTGCAAAGACAAACCATGACACTATTAACACAATATATTTGCCTCCTTTAATCCATTTTTTTTGGTTGATATGATATGCAGCTAAAGTAAATCATAAATGGTCAATTCACAGAACACACCAGAATAAAATACGGTTGGATCATTTGTGGCTTTCTATGGAGAGTGAACAAAGGCATTGAGTCAAAAGAACGAAAGAAAGAAAGAGACCCAACTACTTTCTCGCTCTTTTATCTTTGCTATAGAACGGGTGAAATTAGATACTGTTGCCTGAAGTTTAAAATTTCTTCTATATTGTATCGTGACTGCTAAAAGGAAGAAGTAGAAAGCAAATTGAACTAGAACGTGAAGTTCAATTATTTCAATTACCACCTCCTTCTTAAATAACGTCTTTCTTCCTTCTAAGTGATCAGGAACTAATAGCCATTTTTGTCTCAAAATAGCATTAATTATAATACTTTCAGCTACACTGAGAAAAGAATAAATGTATAAATTAAATAATTACATATATGTTCCACAAGTTTAGTTTCGTGATTTACCTTGCTTTGCAATTTAAAAAATTGTTTGCCTCAGTCAATTAATTGCATACTCACTAAACAACCATTTTATTAATGGAATTAAATTTATTTCTCCTCCTTCTCTTTCTCCTTCTTCTTTTTCTTCTCCTCATCCCATATGCTCCAAAGAGTTACCTGATATACAGGTAAAGAGCATTTTATCATGTAGTATTAATAGAATTTACTGCAGCAAAGATACGTCGGAAAAACCTGGTCCTGGTCAAGCAAAGTTTTTACTTTGTCAGTCCTATATTTGTGAAATGAATGTAGAGTCTGTGTGTAATAGGCTTCCTACTTCTGAAAACTGCTATAAGAGAGGTAAGGATTGAAGCCATCTGCCTTTAGTCACTGTTAATTAAAATTTTCATCATTACAATGATGGTGATGAGTTATCTAGCTCTGTGACCAATCAGAATAACTCTACCTTAATAATTCTTAGATTCTTGGTTAGGATTTGAATTATTAAGTTTTCACAGTCTTTGACTCTGAATCTAATTGTAGATTCCCCCCCCCCTTGGGTTCAGTACAGTCCAATTCTTTGAGAGTGTCTGGAAACATCCCTACAGTTTTCTTGTGAAGTTTTTCAAAAGTGGTTTGCAATTGCCTTCTTCCTAGGGCTAAGAGACAGCGAGTGGCCCAAGGTCACCCAGTTGGCTTGTGACTAGAGCTCATCGTCCTCTGATTTTTAGCCTGATGCCTTAACCACTTCACTGAATGATAGTACAATTGTACCCAATTATCCATAAAATATTTATTAAATGTACATGCCACCTGACTCCCAGTGACTCTGGGATCAATATTTGATTGCGAACTTTCAAATATATCCTGGAAAGGAATCTCTTTGCAGTTCTGGAGTAGATGAACACGGTTTATTATATAAGGGAGCAGAATTCTGTTTTATGAGGCCTTAAGTAGATGGACTTTTTCATGTTTTTTTTTTAATTAGAAAATCTTCCTTGCATGTAATATATTATGAGCACATCAGGCACATCCTGAATTTTTTTCTACATAGTGGTAACTTATAACCTGCAAATAGCTTTTAGAGTCTCATTTCCCCCCCACAAGTTAAAAACATATTTTAATATCTAATAAACAAACAAACAAACAAACAAACAAACAAACAAACAAACAAACAAACAAACAAACAAATGTTTCCCCTGTACAGTCACATCCAAGTCTAGGGGGAATTGCTCATCTCCAATTCTTATCTGAAGGAGCCATATATATATAGTCATGCTGGCCATGATATGTGGCCGGCATGACTATATATATATATACCAAGGTGCACAGAACGCTGTTACTTTACTATTTGAAGCGGTATCTATTTCTCTACTTGCATTTGCACCCTTTCATACTGCTTATATCTTCACAATAACTCATATTTTTGGTCATTTCATATTTAGGTTTGTTCAGTCAACTAGCTTAAGGCAGGTTCTCAGAGACTGCCTTTCCAAGAGAGAGGTTTCTGCATCAGGCACCCAGTTCTGAGGTAAAAAACAGCTTATGGAATTTTATACATCACAATATTATTTACACAGTTTCAGAAGGAAGCTCTATTTAATTTAATAGAACTTATCGCTAGATACCTATGGATAGGATGGTAGTTTAAATGACTCAATTGATCTTGGATAAAGATGCTATGAAATATAAAGTACCTTGAGGGAAACATTTATGGAAGGACTTCGTGGGCAGCACTTTTAGATTTTCTTCAGGCCAGGTGCCATCTGATTTTTATTTATGTGCCTGTTTTATTGTGCTTTGGTGGATTTTTTACAATTAATTATGGACCTTAGTGAAAGTTTTCAATTACATTTTCTTTTTACTGGCAACTGAACTTTAAGGCCCTCCAGTCTCACTGCCGTTTATCTGTCATGAGGAATGAGAGATATTTGTAAGGTTAGTTTTGCTTTTGGTTCCATTTTTATCTAATTTTTATATTTCAAACATGCAGGTTATCTACTGTGAGCCTAAGAATCACCATGGGTGGTAAAGCAACTAACTAGATTAAAAAAAAAAATCCAATGAATTGAGAATATAAAACTACACCTCTGGCAGAGATGCTGTGCTAAATGGTGTAGAAAAAAATGAACATAACTTTTCCTCCCCCTATTATAAAACTCGTGCAATGAAACTGACAGGGAGAAGAGTCAAGGCAAATGAAAGAAAGCATTGTATCCCTAAAGGCCTTTTCCCATTTGCACGAACCTGGTCTGCCTCAACTCTTCTCTTTTCTTTTTTTCCTCATGATGTTGCCTTTATCTTGTTTCTGCCCCATGAGGAAGGCAACTTTAAGTGATCCTGTATTAGTATTAAAGCAATATACTTACCTCCCACACTCCTGTTCTAGTATGATCCAATTACAGCCTCAGCCTGTGTAAAATCTATTGTTTTTTATTTTTTTTATTCCGCTTTTATTATTTTTACAAATAACTCAAGGCTGCAAACATATCCAACGTGCCTTGCTCCTCCTATTTTCCCCACAACAACAACCCTGTGAGGTGGAGTGGGCTGAGAGAGAATGACTGGCCCAAAGTCACCCAGCTGGCTTTCATGGCTAAGGCAGGGCTTGAACTCAAGGATTCTGGCTGTATAGCCTGGTGCCTTAACCACTACACCAAACTGATTCTCAGTTTTACAGAGGGGGCAGGAAGGGAGAACCACAGAATGGGAACCTCAGCCATGCCAACTTGCCCCACCAACTTGCCCCATGGGACAACTTGCTGCAGGACAATCCAATATGGGATAACTCAAGAGAGGGACAAGTAAAATTGCAGCTCACCCCAACTTTGAAGACTTCTAATTTGAGAAGGTTCAAACCTAAAGCAAACGAGGCCTGCTGCAATTTACTTGTCCCTCTCTTGAGTTCTCCTCCGTTGAATTGTCCCACAGCAAGTTGTCATGCAGTGAGTTAGCTGGGGTGAGTCAGCTGGGGTGAATTGTCCTATACCTGGGGAAACCAGGTGATTGGGGTTACTGGAGCAGAGGCAATGGAGCCAATATAGGGATCAGCAATAGCAATTTTCTTTAATGCTGGTATAGTTTTCTGCCAAATCAAATAAGGTAGATAGCGTTTAAATTAGCAGTGAGAAAAGAGCCATATAATAATGATTAATTCTTCTCCAGATATGGTTATAATGGCTGATGAGTTTTGTACATTGAAAGGTAGACAGTGGAAGAGTAATCAGATTGGAGAAAATTGGCACAGTGGTGCTTTAATCATCTCAGAGATCTTGTACGATAGTTTCTATCATCCTAACCACTGAGCATTCTGCACCTACAGATGAGAATCCATGCTATAACTTATCATTAAATTGCCCTATACGTGCCACAAAATTTGGGGATGAAGGTTAGCTCTGATGACTTGAAAAATAAATTCAATGCAGATGGGTGGTCCTTTGATCTCACAGTATTCTTTGCTTAATTGATTTAACCGTATGCCTGCTTGCAAACCTTTCATGATACAGAAGCTTCCACGAGGCTGAGAATTTTATAAAACGAAGCAAGGTGAATCACTGAGGCAATGGAAAGAAAATGCAAAAGAGAGCAATTATTTCACATTTGAAAAGGTGCAGAGCGGCAGAGGAAAAAATACACGACAGCCAAAATTTCAGAAATAAAGGTGATTTGTTACCTAACTTCAATCCAGGCAATAGATTCAGGGATAAGGAAAAGAAGGAAGGAAAGAATATTCCATGAGACTGAGAGGAATTACCAAAAATAACCAAGAGTCCATAAGAGGCTTCCAGTCAGCAATAAATTTAGAGGATTCTTTTCTCTAATCAAAGAACTTAATTTATCCATCTCAACAAGATCGAAATACATACTTTTGATACAGAGGATTTTAAAGGTTAATAAAATTAATTGACTTCAATTCAACATTCATCTTTAAAACCCCTGTTTCAAAGTATGTATTTCGATTTATTTTTAGCTGTTTTTTTTATTCCAGCAAGAATGAGAAAACATCCCTTTAGGTTGTTCACATTTTCAACATATGTTTGAAGTGCGTTTATACATTCTAGATAATTTCTGTGGCGTCATGTACCCATAATACATCATTTTATAAAAATTCTCTTTGAGATCAGAATGCAGTGTAAATTTCAACCTTTTTAACCACATGTAGTATTTCCCTACTGATCCATCTATACATTCTAACCAAAATTCTTAGCCTACTTCTTCATACATTCTTTAATCCAGAATTCCTCAACTTTGTGGACAAACTTTGTGGATTGGTAGGGGGAGGGAGAGGGAATGGTTCCACATGAGCAATCAACAGGCATACATGCACGCGCAGCTCCATTTGCACAAGCTGTGAGCAAGCGCACTTGCCACTCATGCAAATGGACCGTGCATGCACACACTCTCTTACTGCTCACACAAGTGAAAATGTGTGTGCATGCACAAGTGGGGATGTGCCGTTTCCTCAGCCTGGTTGCAAACATCTCACGGTCCACTTATGGGCCATGGTCCAGAGGTTGGGGACCCCTGCTTTAACCTGCTCTTTCTCTGTTTACTTTTGTACATTTTGGCAATTAAACATTCACCATCAAGTGCACAATTGTACACTGAATTCTGATTTACTTTTGAAAATGTTATTTTCTTAAAAAGAATCATGTATATATCTGCTTGCTTCAAAAAAATCTCAAATGCAAATAAATAATGTTCAAATGTGGAGAGTTCTAATGGCAATAGTAAGATAGCTTCCACACTTGCAGCCTTCATTCACTTTTATAGAACACCCTGATGATCTTACTAGATCACTATCATGCAATGCTTTTTACATTCTCTATTTGTGAAAAGCAAAATAGGGGAAAAAAATTGCCACTGTACTTCTAGCCTGTTCAGAATGGACAGACAAAGCATTTTAAGGTCTTTTCTAGACCTCTGTATCCTTAAATAAAACATTCACATTGCAGACTGATCTTTTTATTTTTACATGCAATTAATTATAGGTAAGGGATTAGTAAATAATTGCTTGACCATATGATTCTGTCCATACATTGTTTCTGCATGTCAAACCATGAGCTATGGTTTATATATGACTTTGCCTAATTGACCATAGGGCAAAACAAATAGCACTAATCCTTAGCTAATAAGTGGCTATATGAAATCAGTCTGTGCTTATTCACAAATCCTTTTTGCAGTTTAAATTTGTTTAATATATTGTAAGTCATGGTGGTTCATGGCTTACTGTGTTGTGAACTAAGCCACTTGTGGTTTTTTTTTTTGACAAATCCTGATTTAATGTGATATCTAAACTTTGAATGATAGTTACGGTTCTGGATGAGAAGCTCAAATTACAAATGACATTTATTCTTTTATAAACATGCAAATGTGAGTAGATTAATAGGAATCACTTCAGTGGAAAGGTAACAGTGTCCCGTGCTTCTTTGGCATATATCCATGCTGGTCACATGACCTTGGAAAATGTCTTCAGACAATGCTGGCTCCCTTGGCTGAGATGGACACTGTGCCCTAGAGTTGGACAGACTTATTTCCATGGATGTATTTTCGATCTGAATTTTCTTCTGAATGTTGGATTGCATTTCATGAACTGAATGATTGGCTGGGTTAGTGCAGCAAGCTAATCCCAACCAAACAAATTATATGGTGGTATGATGCATGAAACCAGATGCTGCATAATTTTAACAAAAAATAGGTTTACCTGTTCACAAGTAAATCATAGAAATATTGTGCCATTATGGGAAATGTTTTACAGGTTCACTATTAAGTGATTCCATTTAAATGTTAATTAAAGAGTTCTCCTGCACTCAAAGATATGAATTATCTCCATCCTGTTTTTATTGTGTTCTGTATTTTAATTAAAGAAACCTCATAAAATATTATTTTGCTTTTAACTCATTAGTATGGAAGGATTAATCCCTTAACGGTGAATATGTTGTTCCAGACTCCCCAAAAGCATCAGTAGATATATTCGGCCTGATCTGATTCTTGAAGGAAGAATCAGAATGATGGAAGATTCAACAAAACAAGCTAATAACATCATTTGTTTAGTTCTGGCATTGCTTGTTGTGTGACTCCACTTTCTGTTGTTAGCAAACCATGAGTTATAGCTCATTCAATTGCGTGAACCCATCCAATGTGGTTATATTAAGTCTTGATTGTGCAGATTGCCTCTGTGTGAAATGTGTGGACCAAGCCTATGACTGTTCATGTAGTGCAGAGGTCTTCAAACTCGGCCCTTTTATGACTCATGGACTTCAACTCCCAGAATTCCTCAGCCGGGCACACGTGGTTGTTTTCTTGCAGAAGTTTCATTACCAAACTAGGTAACACCATCAATTTTTAAAAGAGTGGGGCTCCAGAATCTTTGAAAGACATAGTTCAGTGGTTCGGAGATCACCTGCCAGTTCTTTTAGAACCTTGGGGTGTAATCCATCTGATCCTGGTGATTTGAACTCGTCAAGGGTGGACAAGTGCTCACTTACCATTTTCTTTACTATCTTAACTTGTGCTTCTAATCTGTTTTTTACGGTACTGTTTTTGATAGGTTGGACTGTTTTTTTTTCTTTGTGTAAAAATGGATGCAAAAAATGAGTTAAGTAGTTCTGCTTTCTCCCTGTTGCTTGTCACCTTCTTGCCACTTTCTCCCACTAATGGATCAATCATTTCCTTGACCTTTTTCTTCTTTTTTACATGTTGAAAGAAGCTTTTTTTGTTATTTTTTACTTTTGTTGCAAGCCTTTGTTCATTTTGAGCCTTAGCTTTCCTCACTTCATCTTTGCAGGCTCGGGCTATTTGCTGATATTCTGCCTTAGTTATGTGCCCCTCTTTCCACTTTTTATACTTGCCCTTTTTATCTTTCAATTTATCAGAGAGTTCTTTATGCAGCCAGGCTGGTTTCTTTTGAGAGCTGTTATTTTTCTTCTTTGTTGGTAATGTGCTAGACTGGGCTTTTATAATCTCACTTTTCACAATTTACCAGGCTTCTTGAGTTGTTTTCCCCTTGAGGATTCTCATCCATGAAATCCTTCCCAAGTTCTCACTAAGTTTATTGAAATTAGCTCTCTTAAAGTCCAAGACGTTAGTTTGACTGTGTTCTATTGCTTGTGCTTCCAGAATGTTGAATTCCAAGCCTCGGAGTTCTGCTTTATTTATCTCTGTCTGTCAGAACCATGACATTCAGCCTTTTATCTGAACTGGTTTGTCTTGCACCCACTCCAGATGATTGCTAGTGGAGCCAGACTTGAGTGGCTGATTGTTCCCCAGATACTAAGACTGACATTCCTAAATCCTCGTGGGGGAGACCACAAGCATTGGTGTTGTGATGTAGAAAAAGGATTGAAGCTTTATTCATACTGTTGTGGCTGCCATCTTGACTTCTTTGACCTCCCTATGTATGCGATTGTGTGAGACATAATCCCTGATTATCAGAAAATAGGAGGAAAGGGAACACAGCTAAGGGACTGGGCAATGATTAGCAACACAAAGTCTGTGTCGCACAACTTTGTGGCAGAATGAAAAGGTTGTCTTAGGCAGCTAATGTTGGATATAAGTATTAGGCTTCAAATCATTCTTTTTGAAAACCTTTTCATTATATCTTTTGCTGTCGAGGAAGAGAAGATGTGTCCTCCCACCCATTCAAGCTGTTTGCCTTAGTTTCTAGACTAGCTGTATCTTGAAATGAGAGATTGGTGTATCCATATGGACAAAATGGTTTGGACAATCCCTGTGTCAACTCTGCAATGAACCTGGCTGCAGTCATTTTTTTTTGTTCTAGGTTGCCACCAGAAGGGGAGAGGGAGATGGTATTTCTGGTAGTCTAAACATGAGCAGCTCTTGTGGGAACCAAGGTCATTCCCATGCTGTAGGGAAGGATGAGGATGGCTAAGTCAGAAAGCCCACCAAGGCATTATATTGGGTAGCATGAATAGAGGGGTGGGAATTGTTACATTGTATTACTTTGATTCTTGGAGGGAAAGTTTAGATCTGGTTTCACTTTTGAATGTGCCAATATTATGTATCCAATAAACATGTTCTTTGAGAGACTTTCCTGCCTCTGAGTTCTGATTTATTTGGTCTTATTGATTGGAACTATGACACCCTGCTTTTCTGCCACTTAGTTTGCTACAATCTTTCTTCCTCAATACCCCAACCCCGTTTTTTCTCACTCAGGTCCTATGATTTCCATCCCTAGAGGGAATACTTAAAATTCCATACAAGCTCTGGAGGTCACTCATGTGTCTTGCAGCTTTTTTAAAATTGCTGCAATACAGTTACTTCCACAGCTTACATTCACGGCGTTGTGTATTTTTATTACTTTGTTTTTTTTAACTGCTTGTTTTTCAAGGCCCCTTTTTACACCTTGCCTGACAATTTTCTTTTCTTTACAATTATATTTTCTGAAGTCTTTCATATAATACCTTTCAACACACATGCAACAACTTTTTTTTTTCTGCTCATGACATTGACTTATGCCAACTTACCATTTCTTTCAGTTTTCCAATAAGGACAAATGTTTTGTTCCTGGTATTCTTCCTTTCTCTATGGTCAATGCCTGGAATTTTTTTTTCTTTTCAATGATTTGGGTATTTTTTTTAAAAAAAAGTTCCTTTCCTCTGTATTTTCCTCTGAGCTAAAGCCTGCTTTGTTAATATTTTGGCAAAGCTAAACAAAGATACCTTCCTCATTTTTTTTTAAATGCACAAGCTGCTTCCCTTGAAAATAGTGCATAACTTCACATTCCAGGTTTAATAATGTCCTTATTAGCCATTTCTTGGTTAGAATTTCTCCTGCCATTACTTTTCAAATATAGCTTTAGTTACAGTGGCAGTAAAATGCAAAAAAAAAAAAAGTATTAGGAGGTTTTTCATGGCCAGGGGCAATATAACTGCATTTGATCGGCTTTCTTAGGTGACTAAGACACAAACATTCAAAATCTAGCAAGCTCACCCTTTCCAATGAATACTATAATCAATTTTGGGGGGGGGTTATAAATGGGGAGCTACATGAAGAAATATTTATTTATTCTGCATTGAGGGATAAGGTACAATTATGGTTATAGTCTTAGGTCATGCAAGACTGAAAGCCAGCAGTAATTACAATCTTGCTTCCTGAAAAACCCCACGCAACCCATAACTTGAGAGGCCAGTTATTTTGGTATCCGCCCCTGGGGCCCTGTCCTTTTGCTTCAGCAGACTCTGGTCAAATGGATCAATTTACTCAAGGCTGACCATGAGTGGATCTCCACCTTTCTTCACCTATCAAGCATATACAATAACAAACAATTGCAGCTTATTCAGCTGACCCTGATTCTATAATCAATCTGCAACAATGGATTGCAAGTCAATTCTGTACAAGAGAAATGGGTTTCATCTAAACCAAAATGGAACCAGTCTACAGATACGTAAAATTTAAAAAAAAACCTGAGTAAATGAGTAAATCAGAAGTAAATGTAAACGGACATGGTGGTTAGTTCTCAAGTAATGTCAGATGTTGCAGTGAGCCAAGATGGGAGAGTTGGTCTCTTTGATAATGTGCCTAAGTAGATAGATATAAGAGATATTATAAAGGGTGGTATGGAGAGAATCAATTCTTGAAGTAATTAGATCACTAGTTGACAAAGGATACTGAGGATAAGGTAGATCCTGGGTTATGAATGTTTGTTTGTTTGTTAAACTTGCATGCTGCTCCTCTCACTGGAGGTGACTCCAGGCAGCTTTAACTTAAGGACAACATACAAGATACAATCAGGTTGCCTATTACTATTACTGAACAACTTGCCTCCAGAACTGGAAGGAAGGAAAGGAGGAAGTTTTTAAGAAGACATTGGACAACCATTTGTCTGAAATGGTATAGGGTTTCCTGCCTGAGCAGGGGGTTGGACTAGAAGACCTCCCAGGTCCCTTCAAACTCTGTTACTCTGTTACTAAAAACAGCAGGAGGCATTGTCCTTTCTTGAACCGGCAAAATGCTGAAGTTGTGTAGTAGTTTCAGGAACCATTGAACTGCATGGTTGTTTTTTTTTTTAATACACAGCTTGTTTTCAGCTATTTTCATTAGTTTGTAAAAGCAGTGCACAGCTCCAGCAGTTCAGTGGTTCAAGGAAGGGAACACTGTGTGCCATGTTTAGCCCATTCAGAAATATGAATTCTGATTTACATACAATTTCAGATTATAGAGAGAGTAGGGACTTGCTTAACCCAGGGACTGTCTTTCCAGAAACTGTCCAAAACTGAATGAAGTCTTTGTTTCTATATTCAATACCAAGCCTATAAGATACGCATCTGAGTTGGCACTGACTTTCTCAGGGAGATAGTTGGAACCTCTCAAACAAGCTTGCTTTTTGGCAGCACATACACAAAAACTGGAGCTAAAGCCAGCTGAGGTAACATGACCATGTATTTTAAAACATCCTGCGAGATTATCATGAAACAAATTGCCAGATCCTGATGGCATCCACCAAAGAATTTTTAAAGAATAAAAATATGAAGTTTCTGATCCTCAAATTAGGTCATTTGTTGTTCAAATCACGCTCGTTGCCAGGAACGGAGGGTAGTCAATATGACATCAATTTTTAAAAGGGACCCACGTAAGATCTGGGAGCAAAAAATTTGACACGACTCCTCAGGCCCTTGAATAAACCCAATGACCATAGGACAAGAGGAACTATTTATTTTTTATTAACTATTATCTTATTAATAAAACAGAAATGAAAGGCCAATTTTCTTAATGTTAGAGGAGTTAAAACTGGAGTATTTCAAAGATTTGTGTTTAATACATGTTAACTTGTTAATAAATGATCTTGACTTTGTGAAAAGCAATGAAACAGATAAATTTGTGGAACTTATTAAACTATTCCGGACAGTAAAAGCCACAAGCGACTGAGAAGAGCTCTAGAAGGACCTTTTAAAATATGACAACTGAACAGCTAATACAGTTTGATTTAAATAAACGTAAATCGGTGCACATTGTGACAAAAAACAACAACACTTCATATTCACATGAGGTTTGAACTCACAGTAACCAACCCCCCCCCAAAAGTCTTGGGATGGCAGGTATTGGCACAATAAACCTGTTGCAATAGCTGTAAAAAAGGCAAACCCCATCTTAGGAAATATTAAGAAATAAATGAAGAGTAGAAATGAATGATTTGTCTGTCGGACTTCAAAGTCAGAGGTTGAGTTACTTTGTCTTCTGAATGAGAAAACCCTGCGACCATTTGCCCCTTTCTCTGTCACTGAAAATATTTAACGGCCATTTGCAAAGCTTTTGCAATGCTTCAGAGCAGCTGCCTGAGACAATGGCCTTTTCTGGTGGTAGGGCAGATCTTGTTTTTGTATCCAGTGGTGCATATCTGGCTTTACATTATATGTCTGTGTTATCTGATACTGCTATCAACCCATAAATAACTTTCCAGTGACTTGCCCCCAAGTTTGATTTTTCCTTAATACAAGATCCCTATCTCTATATCTCTGCCTGCCATTTTCTATCAGAATGTTTCTGACAGAGATAAGAAGCCTTTCAGGCTCTCCTCAGAGTTTCAGAGTTGGAAATTGCTGAGCCAACCTGCAGCCTTGAGGAAGCTGTCCTCCAGCTGTGTTTGACTAGCAATGGCTGAAGCTATAAGGGAGAAATGTATTTGGTTGTGTCAGCAATACTCTGCTTTCAGTTGCTGAGGAAGGACAATGCCTTTGTGGCATTGCGTAAAGCATCCTGAAGCTATCTTGTACTCACCCCAAGATATAAAAGCAGGAAGAAGAAACCAGAAAAAAAGGCTATAGGCCAGGGGTCCCCAACCTATGGTCCATGGCATGGTACTGGACCAAGGCCTATTGGCTGCTGGACCCCAGGAATAGGTGGTGAGCCCCACCCCACTCATAGTAGCACCGCTATGCGGGCACTAGCAACCCCATTTATGCATTCACGTGGGTGCCAGCGGCCCCATTGCGCATGCATGTGTATGCCAGCGCTCATGCCATGGTGCATGTGGCCCACTTGCACATGTGCGTGCACACTAGTGCCACCATCATGCACACGCACATTTCCTTGCTGCTCCCAAGCCGGAAAGGTTGGGGAACTCTGCTATAGACTATCAAAAACTCTGCTATAGTGCCACCTGGACAACAGACCTAGCAAGAGCCACTAGATCTTTAAAAAGGCATTTATTTACATTTATTCCTGAGCCATGGTGGCACAGTGATTAGAATGCAGTATTGCAAATCATTTCTGATATCTTGACCAGAAAACTGCAGAAACTTCTCTGGGCAGTCACTAGCAGTCAAAATTGACTCAGGTGCATCACAGAACTCAACTCAACTGAACTAAACTCAATTCAACACGACTCAACAGTAATCTAAACTCAACACTAAACTAAACTACTGGGTTTTAGCTGGCTAGAATTTTGTTCTTCACTTTCATTTTTGTCCTGCTCTGCCTCTTTTAAAAAGAAGCACAGTTTCAATTAAACAAGAGAAATAGGATACGGAGCAGGCAAAATATGATATGGATGCATTACAGTAACCCTTTCCATAAAAATCTGCCCTACAAGTCAATTGTCATACTTTTGACACCCATTTGCTGAAGTTTTTCAGGGTTTAATCAACAGCATTTCTAGCCTTCCCTGAGAAAGTCTGCATTTTACTCAGGATCTTTGGAATGCTGAGTACCTACATCACCAGCCCTTTGAATCAGCATTTGAAACAGCTACATAATTGTTTTTATTATTCCTTGGTTCCCTCACTGATTCTTTGTTAATGAATGGGGCATCTGTCATATTCACATTTTTAAAAAAAAAAAGTTGAAATGTGCAAATAAATGATTTTTTTTTAAAAAAGCTAGCTTTAGAAAGGAAGACTTTGAATGCATATTTTAAACCATTCTTTTCTGAAATACAATCAGAAACAAAACGGTGATTACGCTGGGCATAGATCCAATTTTTTAAAAAATAATAATGATAATAACCTAGGGACAAAAAATATGGAGATTTGGAATGGTTGCTTTCAAATGTTGAAAGTTATAATTTAATTCCCATATCACTTTGAGTTTTCATGAATGGATCTGGACTTCTGGCTTTACAAATAAACTTTATGTTTAATTATTAAGACGACTGTATGTTCTTTTTAGTTAATTTTCCCCATTTCTCCTTTGTGGTTTCCTACTTTCATAATCTATAATGTTGATGGAGCCATTTATCAGGAGTGTGGTGTTTGCCTAGATTTTTGTCCCTATGGGAGATAGCAGACAAGGCACATATGTTTCCTTGAAATCTACATTGTCTCTTTGAAAAACATGACCCCCAAGAGTTCATTTCCTCAAGTTACTTCTCTCTCGATTAGCATTCTCACTGCAGGTTGCCTGTTCTTCTGACAAGACTTTTTTTCCTTTCACATTTTAATCATCTCTTTCTCTGAGGCTGTACAAATAACAAGATCATTAAAATATGAAATGAAAAGTTGTATTAATGAAAAATGAAAGAAGTCATGCTTTTCAAAGCCATGGTTGAAATTTAAATATTCTTTTACATCAGTGAATGTGCAATGTCCAATTTGCACCCTAAAAAAGAAGAAATTAATAGAATTTTAAGTAAGGTGATTTCTTTCCAAGAGTTATCACCTCCTGATCTGCTTGAGTTGATAAATCATACTTAAATGAATGGATTTTTTTTTGTAAAGTGGCTACAAGCAAATCGCTCTTCAGTTCTAAGTCAAGTCTCCTTCAAGTCAAGCCTGGCGACTTCATAGATACAGCCACATTGTTTTATTTTCAACAAAATAGCTGTGGTTTGCCACTGATGCCTTCCAGGATGGTTTGTTTTTCAACTTGTCAGTCTAGTTTACAGAGCTGGGATTTCCTGATCAACTCATCTAAGTACCAACCAAGCCCAGCCTTGCTTATCTTTTTTTTTTAATTTAAAAATTCCCTTTATTAAAACAATCAGCATTGTACATAAAATCTTTGTATGCATCAAACATCATGGCATCTGATATACAACACTACGTATTATTCTTTGTAGACGTCTGGTTTGGTAAACATTCTTCACTCCTCACTTCAATCCTCTATTATACACCTGTTACATTTTTTTTTCTCTATGATCCCTAACAATAGGTCCTGAGGTAGTAGTTAAACATTAAATGTAAGATCATATTAATAATCAATCATCATAGAACACTACATATAACACTAGGTATTAATCTTTGTACACATCTGGTTTAGTAAATATTCTTTACTCCTCACTTCCAGCCTCAACTATATGTCTGTTATATTTTATCTTTTATGATCCCTATCAAAAGATCCTGAGGTAGAGATTCAATAACCTGGGGTAAAAGTTCAGCCTACTGATATATTACTCTCATTCACAAGTGAAACATGTGGAGCTGGTTCACTTAGTGTAGCTCTTATGCTGGAAGATGGCAGTACTATAAGACCCACTTGTACACTGTTAGCCCAATGTATGGTGTTTCTCTGACAATATTTTGTGTACTGCATTCTGGTAAAATCTGTGAACTGGAAATATATTGAGGCATTGATATCTAAAACTGAAGTTCTCACCTGTTCTGTCTTGAAAACACAGAGAGGGTTTGAAAGAAGGGACTGGCTACAATATCGTACAATGTCATAATTCCCCTTTCACCTGTGGGCCAGCGTTTCCCAACCTGTAGCAGCTGACAGCCTTTTGACATCGTGAACCTCTCTTTCCCTGGAATAGAGATCTCAATTCTAAAGGCCCAGAACCAAGGATGAGGGGCACTAGAAAAGGCTTGGGGGAGTAGAAAATAATTGCCCAGTAGCTGCAAGCTCACAGCAAATACTTGATATTCACCAGAAAAATATTAAAGTTAAAGGGACAAGTGCTAAAGATCCTTTAGGATTTAAGCCTTCACAATCATTCAGCCACCAGTGGCACCCAGAAATAACACTAGATCCTAGCAGAACCTTGGTTAGAATTGTCTGAAGTTTCACTTTCTAAGTGTGTTCCCTCAGCCCCTCTTGTCCTCAGAACACAGCCTCCTTGCTGACCTCTTTGATAACTTGATTCAGTCAGCAAGACATTTAAGTTTTTTCTTTGTGTGTTCGGGTGTGCTTTTCCAAGAAGCACACAAATCTTATTGCAGTTAATTGGGAAGAGGGGCTTCATCTTTTTTTTCCTGACCCTGTGTTTTGTTTTCTTTTTTGTTTGCATGTAAATGTAATGAGAAAAAAAAGGTGTAAATATTTATAATTTTTTATACCTGTTGTAAGACATGAGGGGATGGCAGAACTCGAGTTTTTACAGCAAAACAAATGTATATTTTGATAACCAACTATTAAAGGTTCAGTATTGGGGTTGCGATGGGAGGGCTACCAAACACACCACAAATTTGATTGCCTGGCTTAAAAAAATGTAATGCAAAAAAAATTGAAATTAAAAGTATTTTATAACAAAAAAAAATTGCCAACGTTCAAGCTTGGATGAGATTTCCAGATCTTCAACATTACCTGCGACTATTATGACAGGACAATAACATTCAATGAATGGGAACTAAGCATCACAGCTGTATTTTATTAATGTGTGTTTAAATTAATTTTCAATACTTTTCAATTAATTCAATTTTAGTTGTTAATCCGCCTCACTCAACTTCACTGTATTGGCCCTCCACATGTCTACTCTACTGATTCTCATATATCAGCACTAAACAATAATCAACCATAAGTGTATACATTGGCATATCAACAATAAAAGACAATGGCTGTGTTTAACATCATGGCTTGTTTAGTACAGTTCCCTAAACAAATTACACTAAGACATGCTAAGTCTAAAACTTGTGTTTTACAAACTAAATTGGTTGAGCTGACACAATACACAAACAAACAAAAGGCAATAAAGCAATAAAACAGTAAAACAGGGAGGGAAACATCTCCCATAAATCAAGAGGAGGAGGCAGTTTGGAAATGCCAGGCATCAAAAAAAAAAAAAAAAAGCATTACCTATTGCAAATCTATGGGACATGATAACAAACTTTGGCCTTATGTCTTTGTATATCAAGTTGATTTAATCAATTCCATTCATCTAAGAATTGATTTTCCTCGCAGTGGACAATTGTGTCCCATTTAAAATATTATAAGCGCAGAGGCTTCAGAGTCAATGACAATGTTTTGTTAGTCTATTTAGAATATTATATCTTGAAAAAAAAGATGAAATAATTAGTCATCTGTTGCAGCAATGAACTACAAAAGCAGAGTCAGCTTTAAAACTACATGCACAAGCCTGCAAAAATAAATTCAATACAATCATTTGCAAATAGCCAGTATGCATGTTCTTGAGTCAACCTTGAACTGGTCAGGACAGTCAGGATTAACTACCGGTAGCATACACTTCATTTTAGCAAAAATAACAGTGAAGTTGTATAACCCAACAAAAGGTTTAAATCATTGGAGCAGATAGGATACATAAAGCCTCATTTCAGCTCTCAGTATCCTTTGTTATAGCCAGTTTTTACTATGCAGACATAGGATTTGATAAGCTTGACTGCGGGAAATATGCGTTATTAAGAAATATGTTGCTGAACATATGCAGATGCTAAAAGAATGCCAATTAATTAAGTAGCAAACAGTCTCATTAAAAAGAAAACTATGTTCATAGTATTAGATGCATGCTATTCATATTATTAACAATATATTAAATATAAATTAGACGCAGTTTTAACACAATAACATTCATCATACTGGATGTCTTAGATAAGGAGTATTCTATTGATTTATCAAATTTATTTTCTGCGCATCTTAGAGTTTAGTCAACTCTGAGCAGCTTACATACATAGTATGAGCTTAGCCCAGGTATGAATGCAAGCCAGCAGACATTTGAAGTAAAAGTTGGGTTGATTTAAAAAGACAAAAGAGTAGGAAAGCTTTAGTTCTCCCTAAGGCATCTCTTGAAGAGAGAAACACACAAGACAGAGAGAAACATACAAGGGAGACAGAAACATACAAGAGAGAGAGAAACAATAAGTTTTCTTTTAAATCATAAGCAAAAAGAGACTAAGATCAACAACCACTGTTTCACATGTGAAACAGATGCAGGGCCAGGGTGTGAAGAGTTGTGTTCCTCTCTTTTTCTTTTTTTTTTTTTTACCATTTGCCCAAGTGGTTCAAATAGGCTCATAATACAAAGAGATGCTGCCACAGAGCATTGCTTGCAGTCTTGAAGCAAATCTTGTTAGAAGGAAGTTAAGATTTAATAATGTTATTCTCCATAAACACAATTACTCCATTTATTATACTCCATAAATATGATCATCTCAGTTTTATTCTTGATATGAAAACACAGTCCAATTTGTGGTTTGCTGTCACCACTCCATCCATGTATCCCTTTTTTTCCACTTTGATAATAAAAAAAATGTGGCTGATAAGATAGGAACATCTGTGGTTTTCTTCAAATAGAAACTTAAATGGGAATTTATTATTATTGTTGTATTTTTGCTTTGCTCTTCGAGATACCATCATGAAGGTGATGTGCAGTCAACTTCTCTACAGATAGAACATTTGTTGTTGTTGTTATGAGGGACAAGAAAAAGACATACACTCACTGTAGGCATCATCCAGAAGCAGGAAAAGCAAGGAGTGCTGTGAAGGCACAAGGATATTGACAGACCAGTTACACTCCAATTAAGCCATTCAATCTCAGCCAATAAGTCTTGGAGAGCAAAACCCACTTCATGCGCACTTGAAGCCAGCTGCAGGTGCTCCTAATTAGCACATTATTCACAGCATTGCTGCAAGTGGGATTTGGGAGACGTCCCCTTCTTAATAGTCTAGTGTTCTGTGATTCTAGTACAGGGGTCCCCAACCCTCGGTCCTTGGCCCAGTACCAGTCCATGGCATACTAGCAACCGGTCCGCACAAACAAGCAAAGCCCCCTCCATGGGATCCAGGTAGTACATAAAACCACACACCCTCCGATCCATGGAAAAACCTCTCTCCATGGAACTGGTCCCTGGTGCCCAAAAGGTTGGGGACCTCTGCTCAAGTAAACTTATTTATTTTGGCGGATCTTCCATTGAATCTTTATATACATGTACACACATGCTTTCTGTCCTTAGTATTTAAATTTCCCTCTTCTTTTGGCTACACAATCAAAGGTGGCCTCAGTGGCAAATACTCGAAATAAAGAGAAATAAGCAAATCAAATATTTTAAAACACTGACCCTGTAGCATAATCCAGCAATTCATAATTATATGAAACAATTATGCTTTCTGATAGTTGGTTTCTTGTGCCATTCACCCTAAATGCATTACTATTCCAAGCCAGCAATATGTGGACATCCAGGAATCAGAAACTGGTGCATAATATCAACAACTGATATCTGGGAGAGACATAATAATTTGAAGTAGGCAAACCACTTGAGTTCAGTGGAGCAACATCTTGAACTGCACATCATACTATTTGAAACCTGATCTTGGGACAATTGCCTCTATTGCTCAGTGCTGCTCTGTCCAGATCAGCCACAATCAGGAAACAAAACAAAGCAAAAAAAAATAAAAAAATATCTGAGCAACCAAAAGTAGATCTATTGTTTATGCCATATACACACTGAAAACCCAATGGTGATTTTGGGAGGTATTCATGCACACAGCCATTATAATTCTTCCATCAAGTGTAAAAAAAACCATTTGTCAACAGTAATACCAATCAGATAGAAAGTTCAACAGACCTCATTGGGAAGGTTGCTGATGATTTCAGAAGCCCAAATCCATCCAAACTTGATTTAATTTCATTAGCAAATTTTTTCACGTTGCCTTTTCCATTTTTCAGAGGTATCCTGCCCCTCTTTCACAAGGCATGTGTACAGACCTAACTCACTGTCAACTGCTCAAAAGGCAAAAACAAACACACTGACCACAAACAAAGAGACATTCAAGGAACAAAGAAACAAGGAATCTGCTGGGTGATATTCAGTTCCAATCTTTCTTGCAACCCATAATCTTTAGGATAGCTTTGGACTATTATGAGAACTAGTCCCAAAGTTTTAGGACACTAAGGACTCCTTTAGGCAACCAGCCTCTCCATTTCTCAACATGGGATGTGCTGTCTCTCAGAGGTTGTCTTTGTTTTACACCTGCGAGTCAGACTGCAGATGCCAATCACAACCTTACACACACTTCCTAGGAAGAAACTTTGAATTTTGAACGCTGGAATTGATGAGTACCAGTAGAAGGATAAAGCATAGCTAGTGAAGCAGCTCAGGGACTGCATGGACTGAATGCTCACTCCTCTTAAAGATGACACATTTGAGAATAATATTGAAATTTGGGCAAGAGGGATTGGAGTAAAGTCTCTAGGAAACAGTGGAATGAAAGAGTGGCAGAACAGCATTATGTATATCATTCCACAGGAGACAGACATTGTTCAAACTACCTTCTGTTTACTGTGGCTGGGAACACATGGTGATAGTTTGCTATTAGCAAACATTTTAGGACTTCCCCTGGTGTAAAAATCAGTCTACCAGATGGCTCACATTTTCCAATTTTTTAGAGTCTATTTTTATCATCCTCTATCATCCTGCACTGGTTTGGATAATTATATATATTGTCAACAACATGATGTATGGGATACATAATTTCAGCTACATTTTTCAAAACTTTTCCATCTGTAGGGCTTATGGGCTGATGCTTGCAGTACAATGCCAAATGCCATAATCATAGACCAAAAATTTTATACTCCAGAAATTCCTTGAGGCTTGTTTCTGCCTTCAATCATCAGCCTGAGAAGTCTACTCATGCAATTTAGAACTTCTCAATAGCCCTCTTGAGCTTTAAGCATCCTTTTAAACTTATCTTAAAGGGGGGAAAATGGATCAAAGGACTGAGAAATAGTCCTTGTCTTTGTTTTAAAGTTTTTTTTTAATAAAATGCTTTGCTGCTCTCAAGCAATCTGCATTTAGGGCAAATAACTATGATAAATATTTTTATAGCTTTAGTGAGAAATGTAAGAGGAATAGGAAGTCTTCACAGGTAGTAATTTAGCTTGTTGCTTATTCCACTGCAATATACTTAATTAAATAAAGAGAAGTCTAATTTTCAGGAATTCCCTTTCATGAACATCTGGATCTTATTCTTGAATGATGATTTTACAAGATGATCCTCCAGGATTGGGTTCAACTGCTACACACATTCCATACTGGGGGTACTGAGGCATGGTGATCTGGCAGTGATGGGCATGGAAAATGTTTAGGAAGAATGAAAGGCATTCTAAGACTATTATTTCTCTCTTAAGATTCGATACCACAATACCAGTTTGGCTTAGTTTGTATCTTGCAGCTGAATCTTTTATACCCTGAAGCTTTGTACTGAATACTCTATTTTTGCCAAAACTGATGGTTTTGAACACTGGTGTCATAATTTCAGGCATTGATCCAGGAGTTGTTCCATTCCACCATATAAACAAGATGCACCATAGTCCATTAGAACTCAGTTTCAACCTTCATACATTCTAGCAACATAATCTGGTCAATTGTCTGTTTAATTCCTCAACCCCAATGGAGTTTTGGAATTATGTCATTGCAGGAAATGCTTCTCAAGCGCAGAGTTCAGACATAGGGAGAGATATCCATGAAGAAGGCTCAGTATAATGAAAATCTTGACAGATGTGGCCCCAATGAGAAGGCCCCATGACAATTCTTCTTTGGGGTCAAGGAACCCACAACAACAGGCATACCACAGGCCCTCAAAAGGATAACGGCAGCAACAATTTAGGCACAATAAAACCAAGAGAAACATGTGCTGCTATCCCAATAGTTAAACTGATGCCTTAATTTCATTATATAATTCTGAACAAAGGGTCTGGATATCTAATAAGGGTGATGGAGTTTCCCAGTAAGCCAATCATTTCAAATCAGCTTACATAGTGTGAAGTTTGGTAAATGAGAAAAAGTAGCTCAAATAGCTAGGTCATGAACCTCTATGGAAGTTTCTGAAATAAATTTCCTTCCGGTAGCTCTCCTAGGGCTTCAGAGTTTCAACCCAGATGATATTTTAGCAAACTACAAAACCAGTCTGCTTGTGGACTATTACAGTAAATTCAATGGAATTTGATCTGTTGGATTTTACATTTGAGGAGGCTGCCTGCTTCAGTAAAAACTAGGCCATGGACATTTACTTTCCTGCTCCATGAGTGCTTGGATAATGTTTTTTTTTGTTTTTTTTTGCAGACAAAGGTAGTAATTGGATGATTATCTATCATTTAGATGATTCTCTGAACCGATATTGTCTCACACCATCTGCTGTTCCTCAGCCAGTTCTGTAGTTCATCCTCCTAAATCATTATCCTTCTTTTGAGCTTTCTCACCTTGTTTTTTTGTATTAGCTACATTACTGAAGCTGAATAGACATTCGGGATGAACAAATCTCAGCCTTTCAGGATCACATGTTCCCCTAATCCCACCTATTTACTTACTGTTTGTCTTCCTCTTATGTTACAATTTTATATCATTATATTCTAATAACATTAGAGTATAATCTAACATAATATTGGAATTCATATGCAGTGAATGCATAGTGTATATTTCAAATTGAAGAATTCTGATTCAATGAATTTGATCTCACATTGAACTGGAGTACATTTATAATTCTTCCACAACAAAATTCAACTCTACTTATCTAAGTGTTGCTCATTCCCACTCCATGATTTAGGATAGGTAGAGAAAGTCATTTTTCTGCACTACTGTGAGCCAGAAATCACTGCAAAGCTTTTAAATAGCTACCAACCAACATTCTCTAATTTCTTTCTTTCTTTCTTTCTTTCTTTCTTTCTTTCTTTCTTTCTTTCTTTCTTTCTTTCTTTCTTTCTTTCTCTCTCTCTCTCCCCCCCTCTCTCCCTCTCTCCCTCCCTCCCTCCCTCCCTCTTTTTTCTTTTTCTTTTTCTTTTTCAGTTTGGTCACATTGCTTCTAAGAGTTAAGAAAGGTTTTCTTTTTAAAAAAAATATATTTTATTAATTTTTTACAATAACAATCTTTAATGCTTCGTGAACAGTGTGTTGTCTGGGTTCATATACTCAAAACAATCAATACCAATTTCTCCAATTAATCAATATGTTAGTTGGTAATATATTTCTTGATCCTCTCTTCTTCCAAAAATAATCTCCTTTTGTCAACATTAAACCAATATAATTCTTAATATTTTCAGTACATACTAAGTTGAATATAAACATTTTTTGCATTTATGCATATGATAACATCAACATATATCATATTTTCTAATCAGCTTATGTTTCCATTATATTTATAAAAGTCATCTTATTAAGTTATTATGTCAATGCTGCTAACATTGGATGTTCTTGCTTTGACAACAGATGGAAATTCAGCCATTTTCTCTATTTCTTTTAGAATTAGTTGCTGCTGGGAGGGGGAATAGGAATGAGAGTCCAGCTAGTCATAACAATAATAACTTAGTCGTGGGAACCCAAGGCCATTGGGCCCAGAGCTGATAGTGTTTTGGCAGGCTGGAGAGCTGGAGAGAAAGCCCATGCTTCAAGCTAATTGGGGAATGTGATTTATGACTGTTTATTGGAGGAGGGAATTGCACTTTGTTACTTTGTATCCAGGGCAGGGGAATTTAGTTTCTGGTTTCAACTATGTAGTGCCGATACTTTGTTTCTCAAATAAAAGATTCTTTAAGGTAAACAATGCCTCGAAGTTCTTTTGAAGAGTTTCATCTGTCGGAACCATGACACATTATACGTCCTGTTTTTAAACTTTTTATTAAAGCTTAATTTCCCCTCTGTATTTAGACCATTCTTATCAGTCATACTTTTCTCAAACGCTTTCCAAGTCAGTAAGTTTAGCTTGCTAGGTTGTATTTTTGTGAGTTCTATTGAGGGCAAAAAACAAGTCAAGTAAAGTATCAGTTTTTTGTCTCCCACGTTGTGATGATTCTTCTGACAGTTCTTTAATCCATTTTATTAATTTTTCTTTTTTATCCTCAAATTTGTTTTGAAATCCTGGAGGATAAAGCATCTTTTTTTGTCTTCTTTATTACAGTGAGGTTTTGCAGATTTTTTTGGTATTAAATTGTAGTTTTCTTCATTTGTATCTTTTCTATTTAAGTCACTTTCATTTAATTTATGTTCTGTTGTCTGATTTATTTGTTCATTCTTCTCATTTTTTGAGTGTTATTCAGTTGTAGATTTAAGTTAGAGATATGTTCATTTATACCGTCAAGCTTATTTCTAATCTCATCATGATTTGAAACAATTATCCTTTGAATCTGTCATAGCATTGTGTATATTTTCTCCTGCAATGTATTTATTTTGTCTTGAGTCATTGTTCCTGCAGATCTTTGAAACTCCAAACTGGGGTCTTCAGGAGAAGGTATTGAGTATAGTTTTCTATCACTTTTAGATAGGTATATAACATCCATTTTCTCTCTCCCCTTTAAGTAATTTTTCATCGGTGTCATCATATTTTAATTAGCTTTATCAAGCCAGCCCATGTTAAGTTCCAAACAGCCAAGTCTTATGTAGTTCTTATCTTTATATAATAGTTTTATAGTCCAATACATTTCCAGTTGTCCAGGCACCACTGAAAACAATATTTTATAACAGTTCTTCTTTTCAGGGGTCTTGTAATTATCAACCAGTCAGGATTCAATCCAAAGTATTTAACCATCTAAAAGTTTTCTAGTAATTTCTTCTTTAGAAGATTAGCCAAAGGCCAAGATTTTTTTCTCTGCAAACAGTTCTTAAGTTTAAAAATGCAGTTCAGTATGCTTGTAATCCCAGAAGGTCAGCAGTTTCTAAACAAATGTAGTTTCACTCAATAAAAAATAACTGTAGTGCTTTGTTCCCAGCTGTTTTTTGCTGTTTCTAGGCACCTTGCCAAATTCTGAGTCAATACAGTTTCTTCTAATCCTCCACTAGGTGTCACTGTTCATTTTCCAACTTTGTTTTTTTAAACAAGGAGTTATTTTTTGTTCTTCTTTATATGTGTGTGTGTGTGTGTGTGTATGTATGTATGTATGTATGTATGTATGTATGTATGTATGTATGTATGTATATAATTCCATCAATACTTTTTCAGGTATAAAGTTTTAACAGTTTTTCTTGGCTTTCAAATTTATCCAAATTGTGGTATTTCTGTGGAAGGGGGGTTTAGTCCTCTCCCTTCTCACTTTGAGAGGCTTTTTGCTTCCTGGGGATCTTTTCCAGGAAATTAGTATAAAATAGGAGAGAGAAAATCAAATTCCTCACCCAGTTTCAAGCACGCTGTTCACTATTGTGCTGGTTAGTGCCTTTGGACTTCGACTGCAAGTAGCTTGGGCTGATCAGTGAAGTGTGGCCAGCCTTTCTGCTGTCGGATTAGGAGGCTTTTCCTGAATTGAACAGAACAACCGCTGTTGTTCTAGAATCTCTGGGCATCCTTCTTTTCTTCACAGCCTCTCTGGGGCAACTTAGACCCATTTAGGGTTCCCTGGCAGGGCGAAATTAACCGTGGGGGTGTGGAGATCCACAATCCCATGACCAGGCGCTACTGCACAAAACAGAGAGTTCCAGAAAGGTTTTCTTTAACTATTGCTTGTGTAGCACTATATTAAAAATATTAAAACAAAAGCAATTTATTTGAAAGCAGAACAAAAAAGCTGCCCAAGTTATACTACGTATCAAGTAAACATAGACATAGTTTCAAGCTGAGATAGACACATCAGGGACAAAGCAAAAATGTGTATGGTACCATTACAGTAATTGAATTGGCACATTTTAGCTGCATACATAACATACAAAATAATTAATTTGGTTTTGACTTAACAAAATTTGGTATCTCAAAATCATTTTTTATGCCTTAATATGTTGCATTTACCCAGATGTTCTTCAGCCTTTGCTTTGGTAAATTACCATTTAACAGAACTTGGCTTAGCACAATGTGTGAACCCAATCTGTATTTGATCATATGATAATTCCAAGGGATAGGGAGAAGAAGCCACTTGTAGACAGCATCACACTGTTGTGAGGGTTTAAGTCTTTCTTGTGACGGTAAAACAAAGGCTCTCCATGCCCCCAACTGTGTTGCTTTGTACAGTTTTGCAACTAAGAACAGTCTCCAGTTACCACCTAAAAAGTACAGTGAATTTATGTTGAAATGTTTTATTGAAAGTCCAGATATAAATTTGCTGGCATGGAACTCCACCTTGCAAAGCAGCAATAAAAATGGATTAGATGATATTGTGGAGTTGCACACCCCTTCCTTGAAGTAGCCAATTGCGTAAGAGTGGCTGAATTGCCTTTTTTTTATATAAAATTCTTTTATTAAAACAATCAACATTGAACATGAAAACATATTGTGCAGCAATCATCATGGCACCTGATATACAATACTAAGTATTAGTACTTCCAGAGGTGTCTCTTGCTTCCTTCATTAAGTACAATTACTGAAAGATATGTGTCTTCCATTTGTTTCCTGCCGTGGTTTTAAAGTCAAGGCAACTGGTGGAGCCAGATGGCTCCAGTACAGAGTTCCTCCCCTCGATAACCGATAACCGAGCTTTGTGATGTTCTGTGGCTGAGTTCTGACTCAGTAAGTCTTGTTTCTCTGTAGGGTGTAAACACATTCAACCCTGAAAGTTCAAAGAATTAATCTTTAGTAGCTACTTAGGAAGGCAATGAATGCTAAAAAAAATAAATAATGCCTTTTAGGTTTGGCACTGAAACTTTATTAACCAAAACAGAAATAGGTTTAGGCCCCTCAGTTTAGCCAGGGGACAAGTATTTAGTAAATAAAGTTTTCAAAATGAAGAAAGTCTCAAAGTTGAGTAAATACGACCAGCGGCCTTACAAAAGGATAGTTTGAATCCACAGTCATCAATCCACAGAACCCACAGAAAGTAGAAAGCACCATCAAGTACCTCACTAATCTCCTGACTGTGCCTCTGATATTACAGGTGCTAAAACAAAACAGATTGTCTTCCTCTTGTTGTTGGATTCAGTGGGAAAGTACTGTTTTTAACATCTAAGGACGATATAAATTGTTCTTAAGCAGAAGGACAATTAGGAATAGCTAAGGACAATTGTCTTACTCATGGGTTAGAAGAGATAAGAAAACAGTGTCATTAGGCCAGGCCTGAAAAAAAATATGCAGGGGCGTGTTGTGATTATATGACACAATGGGAAAGGCCCCAAGATGTTTAGGGTTAGATTTACAAAAGCAGAGAGGGAGGTGGGCAGAAGAAGTGCAGTATGTATAATATAAAGGTCAAAATAGTTACTAAATGTGATATGAAAAGACACATACACAGAGAGAAGCAGGCAATACAAATTACGTTGTCAGTCCTTCAAGGTAGGCGAGGTCAAGGAGCATGCCCAGCAAAGATTCCAGGAATGTTGTCGGATTGTGCCAGTAATTTAACAGAACCAAAACTTTCACTGCTCTCTTTTAAGGACAACAAGGGCAAGGTGAGGGTGTTCTGAATTTTTCTCTTGCTTTCTGCTTTCCCGGGGCTGAGTAACTGTTCTCCCTCCTCCCACTCAAGGCCACAGTTAAATGCCTTTATGCTAATGCCTGAAAGATGGAGGTGATTATGCTTAGCATCACACCTGTGAAGCATCTCAATAACTTAGCAAAGCAGGAGTGATTTGGCATGCTTTTATTTTATTGAAAGTTAAGAGATGAAAATCTCTGCCTCTTTGTGGATCAGTGCTACATGTCTGAATATATAAGTTGGTCTGCCTACATAAATACCTGTGTTCATGCAGATGTACAGATACACAATAGAACAATTCTATTTCATTGGGGTACCTGAGAAGCATCAGATGATTTGAAGGTGGCGACCATATGTTCCTCTCTCACCTGCAAGTCTTCCATTGCATGCCAAAATAAGAACAGTTAGGAACAGATGCTATAGCAGCTTGAAGAAACTCTGTTTTAGATTTGTTTGGTGGTGTCAGTTGTTTATACTTATTATTCCTACTTCTGCATTCTACATTCCATGATATTTCTCAGTATATTATGAAAACTTTTTAAATATAAAAACTAGTTTACTTCTGCTGCAGAGAGGAGGCTTGTTCAAGTTTGTTTGGATTTTGGCAAAACAAACAATAAAAGAGGTAGACTTGTAGTGCAGTGGTAGAAGACTGGATGTCTTGCATGCAAATTATTCCAGACACAAAAATCTGACATCTTCAAAAAGTCCTAAAAAATAATAATAATCCTGTCTGAATGTACTGGAAACTTCAGATAGTTAATATAGATTGAAATATGGGCTTCAAAGGTGGGAGGTACCCTGAGCCTGTTTGATCTCTGAGAAATCACATTCACCATTGACATCTTTATGTCCTGTCCTGATTTGCAGTAAACTTGGGCAACCCAGATAGTGCAAATTGCTGGTTCCCTTAGATAAAAACAAATAGCGGACCACAAAGAAGGTGAAAAGGCAAAATCCTTTTCCGTAGCTTTCTGTTTCTTTGAGTATAAGGAGTTATGCTCTGCTAGAGCTTTCGAACATGCAACATTCTACCTACAGCCTGAAGACACTTGTGAAACATGAAAGGATCAATCTAAAGTTAGCTAGAGTAAATCAGTCACCTCATATCATACCTGTGTTTCCCCGATAGTAAGACACCCCCGATTGTAAGACGTATCGGGGTTTTCAGGGGGTCGGCTAATATAAGCCGTACCCCGAAAGTAAGACATATTACTCCTGCCCACTTCCGCCTCCTGCTTAAAATACTTAAATACTTAAATACTTAAAATACTTAAAATACTTAATATACTTAAAATACTTAAAATAAAACTGACAATTGTTTTCCAATCAATATAAGCCGTACCCCAAAAGTAAGACATAGTGGGGCTTTTGGGGATAAAAAGAAAGTAAGACACTTCTTCCTTTCGGGGAAACACGGGTAGATGCCAAGTGGTGGTAGATTGAAAGCAGTTCCAAGATGTTGGCAAAAGAAGAGAATTAATGCCTTAGGTCCAGAAGAGTCACCTTATTAATGCTGAAATAATATTGACCATTCTTAGCTTGCATTCATGGAACAAAGCAGTGGACATAAAACTATCTCAAGACAGATCTGGTTGGACTGATTGACCTCGGTTTTTGCTAGGATACACTTAACCCCTCTACTGTTCCTGATTTTCTGACCTTGATCTTGATCCTAACATACCATCAAATTACTCTTAGCATTTGTGTTAAAAGAGAAAAAGGCAGAGACGGAGAGTAGGACTGCTTGGAAAAGTTCCTTAGGGTCAACCTGAGAGTGAAGCTTGACTTCTAGAATCAATTCTGACCAGTGTTGGATATGCTCAGATGGTGTTGGACCAACTTTTATGACAGACTGACTTTAAGTCTTCTTTGGAAATGTTGATTTTTGTCTAGAATTGGTTATGCTATACTATTCAATCCTTTGAGCCTGATTCTGGTAATGAATTTGTTTTGGCCCTAGAGTTGTTGTTGTTGTATGGTTGTTCACCAAAGCACCAGAGGGCAGGATGAGAAACAATGGTTGGAAACTGATCAAAGAGAGAAGCAATCTGGAATTAAGGAGAAACTTCCTGACAGTGAGGACAATCAACCAGTGGAACAGCTTGCCTTCAGAAATCATGGGGGCTCCATCACTGGAGATTTTTAAGAAGAGGCTAGACATTCACCTGTCTGAGATGGTATAGGTTCTCCTACTTGAGCAGGAGGCTGGACTAGAAGACCTCCAAGGTCCCTATTCTATTCTAAGTTGAACCTTGACTATGCTTTTATGACCCCAAGGGATTTTTCCAAACAGATTTTTGAGTCTAGATTGTTTAATAGTTATCGATCTATTGGTTTTACTTATTATTTCTGTTAATTTCCAGCCTTCTACTTTGGGGAACTGTATTAATATTATCAGTGTATGGTGGTGTTACGGTAGCCAGGAGACTACAATGCAATTGTAGAGTAGTAGTTTGACTTGCCAAGATACCAATCAGCCCTGTTGTAGGACACGTTTGTGTGCTTCCCAAGATGCACTACAGGAGGGTGATCTGACTTTGCACCAAAGAGAAAAACAAATGGCTCTTCCTGTAACGTAACTGAAGGCCCCTTCCCTTCCTGGAGTTGCCTCGCAAGTGGGCACTGCAACCAGGAAAAATCACAGCCATAGGAACCTAACTACCTGCACAGAGCACCAGCTTGGTACCTCTCTATCTACTCACATAAAACATGCTTTCAAGCTGTTAGATGGGCAGAAGCTGAGGTGAGTGACAGGAGTTCCCTCTGCCATGCAGTGCTAGGACTCAAATTGCCAGAGCAGGGATCATCTCCGGCGTAATTAATCCACTGAGCCACCGTGCCTCTGAGGAATTGTATAATAAAGTGATATAAGCCAGAAATAATATAGAAATAAAATAATAATTAATTAAAAATACAACAGAAAAGTACATGAACACACATATATCAATCAGAGCCTAAAGCTTTTTTTAAAGCAAATTTTCCATGAGCTTCTTGAATACAAAAGAAAAGAGGGTGCCATTTGAGCCTCTGGGGGTGGGAGGGGAAATAATATATCCCCAAATAGCCCTGCTGCTGCAGAAAAGTGCCTTGAACCTCAGGCAGAGAAGGGATTCATAGTAGATAGTGTTCTGTCTGGCCTCTCTCAGCTCATTAAAATCCACATAAATATGTCTTTAAGAGGTTTATTTAACACATTTCAAAAGGATTCACTTCAAAGCACGCTGCTGGCATTTTGCTGGCAGGAACGGCCAAGTCTCATTTATTTGCATTTAGATTAAAACATGCTCTTCCCACACCCTCCAATTAACTCACTCTTTCTTTATCACATTGTCCAAGATCTCATTATTCTTCCGTAGATTTCCAAAACATCAGAAGACTGAATTCAAACGCACTGCTCCAGATATCAGGCTACTCCTTGATTAACGTTGCTCGTGACAAAGGCGTAGTCTCTTTTCCCCCTTCTAATATAGTTTCCGATACGTCACTTCCCCCCATTACTTCCTTTTTCCACTTAACTGACACCTTCGCTTATCAAACCTTTGGAATCTCGGATCAAGCCATCTATCTTCTTGATCCAAATCTGACCCCTCACTTTGCGAATCTGACCCAGACTGCCTGTAAATCTCCTCCCTGTCTGTCTCAGCTGCCGGGAGGGGAAAATACCCAGAGGGGCCTGGCTGCTCTTCCTCGGCTGCCGGGAGGGGAAAACACCCAGAGGGGCCTGGCTGCTCTTCCTCGGCTGCCGGGAGGGGAAAACACCCAGAGGGGCCTGGCTGCTCATCCTCTGACACTTCCCAAGCTGGTCTAGGGACACTCACAACAGATAGGAAGAGTTTTTATTGTTTGACATTCTGGGTAGGTAGTTCTAGTAGCGGTTTTTAATATTTACATGAGCATGGAGAATACATTCAGCCTCCATAGGGCCAGGTCTGCCTGGATCCCATTACTTTTTGTCCAACACCTGCTACATTGTCTATATGAATCTGATAATAAATAAGTTAGAACTCACTGCAGGGGTGTGGTTGTCATTCCCCCCCCGCTCTGGGTAATTTTTTGGAAGTGTAATCCCCCCTCATGAGGATTCTGCCTCATGAATCCCAGCGACCGGTTAGGGCGCATAGGGTTGGCCTCCTACGAGTCCTGTCTGTTAGACAATGTCATCTGGCAGGGCCTAGGGCAAGGGCCTTCTCTGTTGCTGCCCCAGCCCTCTGGAACCAGCTTCCCTCAGAGGTTCGTACTGCTCCCTCCCTCCTAGCTTTCCGGAAATTGCTGAAGATGCATCTATGCCAACAGGCTTGGGGCGTATGAGCTGTGCTTTGCCCCTGGGCCCTGGGAATGTCCCTCCATCAGTGACTGTGAGCTGATTGTGTTTGTATGTTGTATGAATGCAATTAATTTTTAAATTTTTTATTGTATTGTTGTTGTGAGCTGCCCTGGGTCCTAGGAGAAGGGCAGCATATAAATTTGATTAATAAATAATAAATAAATAAATAAATAAAGGAGAGAAATAGAGGTAAAGCAGAAAAAGGAAGCTTTGAAGAAGACTATCGAGTGATTAATTAACATATTGTTTATGATAATTAACTATTATCTATTATTTCTTGTTAAATACATGAACCCAGACATTATGCTGTTTGCTAAATATTGAGAATGTTATTTGGAAAAACCCCAACCCTAATCCCAACCCGAACCCAAATCCCAATCCCAAATCCCGATCCCACTTCATCCCTAACCCTATAAAAACTAATAAAATTTATACCAAAAAAAGAAAAGAAAAAGTGAAGCTTTGATCTATCCTAAATGGATCCATCCTCCCCTTCTTTATCTCATTTATGCACTATTGCTGGCTATCATTCCGCCCCCCCCCGGACTGCAGTAAAACACATAAGAGCCCTGTCAGTTTCACATTGGGGACAGTCCTGTTGCACATTTCCCCCTCCCAATGGTTGTAAAGTTATGGTGCAAGGGAAGGTGGAACTTCCTGTTTTGTCTAACACCGTACTTTCCTGGATACAGAGGACATAGCAGAGAACCTTTTGGCTTCCTACAATATCTCCTGACCATCTGGATCCATTCCTCATTCCTGAGGGTCCACCAAATTTGAAGGTTTCATTTGGATGGTAAAATGAATGTTGTGGTGTTGTGATGTAAGTTTCACACCTCACGTAGGACATCACAATACAGAGAAAAAAAGAGGCAGAGTTGGTATTGCAATGCTAAGTGAAAGAAATGCCACTCTTTTCTACTCCAACGCATGCATTTGGAAAAATAATGTGGGTGTGAAAAGATAGAGAGAAAAGAACACAAAATATATTTCAAATAAGCTGTTTCTTTTTCATGCTCTGCAGTATTGATCTTGCTCTTTTGCTGGTAATTTCTGTGACAACAACTTGTACAGTCAATCAAGCAGAGAAAAATAATTTTCCACACAGCATGGGCTGCTAGAGAGACAAAACTCTGAAGTTGGGGAAAGCCTTTTATATATACCCAGCGACCGGTTAGGGCCCACAGAGTCGGCCTTCTCCAGGTCCCGTCGGCTAGACAGTGTCGCCTGGCGGGGCCTAGGGGAAGGGCCTTTTCTGTTGCGGCCCCGGCCCTCTGGAATCAACTCCCCCCGGAGATCCGTATCGCCCCCACCCTCTCCGCCTTTCGTAAACTACTAAAGACCCATCTCTGCCGGCAGGCCTGGGGCGGTTGAAATCTTGCCCCTAGCCAGTGTATGTCTGTGTGTATGTTTGCTGAATGAATGGTTCTTAATTTAGGGGTTCTTCTTTTTATATATTTATTTTTATAAATGTACTATTAGTTTGTATTGGATTTCTATTTATGCTGTAAGCCGCCCTGAGTTCCCGGAATAGGGCGGCATAGAAATTTAATAAATAATAATAATAAATAATAATAATAATTTCTCAGACATATAACGATTATAATTATTATTAATCCCAGCAACAGATGGACAAAGTTTTTATCTAAAATTCTTAATGAATTCCTGGTGTTGAAAGAAAAGTCTTCATTATGGTTCAGTCCAAGCCGGGAATAAACAACATGGCAACTGCTTTAGAAAGAAGGTTGCAGTTTATTGAAGAGGAGAGCCAGACAGAAAGATGGCTCCGGAAGAAAAGAGAGAGAGAGCACATGTAGGGAGTGGGGTTTTATACCCTCTGGGGCTCTTGAGGTTGTTTCCTGTTCCTGTTTGAGGCTTTGTATTTCCTGTATCATGTACTTTTGACCTGAGTCTGAGTGTGCCCCTTTGGCATCTGTGGGTTAATCCTTTTATGTCCTGTCTTAGAGTTTGGGTGGGGTATGTAGATTTTAGGTGTCTTTGTCTTCTTAATCTTCTAGCTTCAACCTTCCTGAATGGTTTACATCTGCATTTCTACAGAGCTGGTTTCTGCTTGGGAGGAGGGAGACTTGGGGCTATTAAGAAAAACTGGGCAGGCTTTTCTGCCTCTTTAAGATCCTTTGAGGAAATATAATATTCTGCCCTTTTAATATTTCCTTCTCTGGAGGGGGCGAAGGCTGACTCCCCACACTATCAAAGCATTTACTAATCTGAAATTGAAATTTGGGTTTGAATTTACACTTTTGTAAACCAGTGATTGGGTTTTAGACATTGAACTAAACCAAAATTTCAAACCTAGACTTGAGAAATATGCCAAAATGGTCTGAATCAAATGTGATCAGAGGCCTGAAAAAGTAGATTTGGATGTTTTCTAAAACCCAAATGAAAGAAATGTTTAGTTTTAGTTTAAAGCAAAATGTAGTGTTATACTGTATGTGAACCAACCCAGAGATTAATAGAGAAAACAGCCAATTATTTTTGTTTATAACAAAAAAACAAATTATCAGGTTACTTATAGTTTTTATTAATTTTACTTTGTTTATTTATATCCCGCCTTCATTATTTTTCAAATAACTCGGGTGGCAAACAACACACCTTCCTCCTCCTATTTTCCCCACAACAACAACCCTGTAAGGTGGATTGGGCTGAGACAGAGTGACTAGTCCAAAGTCAACCAACTGGCTTTCATGGCTAAGGAGGGGCTTGAACTTACATAATGTGTAACATTCCAGTGATATTTTTTATTTATTTATTTATTTATTTATTTATTCGGATTTGTATGCCGCTCCTCTCCGAAGAATCGGAGCGGCTTACAACATATATATATAAACAATTGAACAAATCCGAACAACATTAAAAATACAAACCCCATACATACTCATCAATCACACCACAATCAACAATCATCCCCAGGCCTGCCGGCAGAGGTAGGTTTTTAAATTCTTTCGGAAGGCCAGGAGGGTCGGATACACACCATCACATTTACATGCATAAAATAGCAGACATATCAACACAATTATTTAAAAGTATTTCAAACGGTATAGGACTCGAGTTAGAACTGAAGTGGCAAAGCACTGCAATGAATCCTCATACATCTCTATCATGCAATTCTGTTTTAGGGTAAAGGGTGTTATGCAAAACAAAGAAGAGATCTACAAAATAGTAAGCAAAAGCAATTAGAAATCCATGCCTAGATTCAGACAGTGCCTCTTCTTGGACCTTCTCATTCCTCCCTATTTCAGGTTTTCACTAACCTCCATCCAACCCTTTTCACTCTTCCCTTACTCTCTGGCTATTCAGCCTTCCTTTGTATTTTGGCTTTGCAATGTGAGTCTCATTCATTCTCTCTCCATAACCAAACCACCTCAATGAACTTACACATTTACTTTTGTATTAATGTCACAGTCATTCATCATTCTGACATTACTTGACCCTGAGTCTTCTTGTTTTATCAGACACTGTATATCACACAATCCATTCCCGCTGTAGTCAACTTGCTTTATGGTTCTCCTGGCATTCTCAATTCTCCCTTCCATATAATAAAATGAGCTGAAACATGCTCTTCCACACAGCCAGTTTTGCTTCTTTCAGCAAACTTTTGTCCCTAGATTTTTTGTTTTAACCACACACTACCTTTATCTATTTTCCCAGATGTGTCTGCTTGTTAGTTGCACTGATATTCCAGCTTTTGTTCAGGAGGCATTATTCTTCACAGTGACTCTGTGAAACAAGGTGGGCTGAGAAAGGGAAAGTGACTGGCTTAAAATTACCCCATGAGCTACTATGGGAGATGGTAGCTGCAACTTGACTTTTCTAACTTCATGTCCTGCCATTCTGGGGGAATTTTGGCATATTTGGGATGCTTTCACTTTGCTGTAATGCTTGGGAATTAGGGAGGGGGGATGGCATTTAAAGACAAAGCAGACTCCCTCCTAGCTGGTTCCAACCTGCTTCCAAGGCTGTCATGCCCTGACAGTGACCTGTTATCTGCCTAGCACCTCAGTGATTTCAAAACATCTTTGCAGTATCATATCATACGGTGAACTGGTCGTGGGCTTGGGACTTGAGGAAAACAAAATAATAACTTTGTACTTTGTGCGAGAACTTCAGATTCCGCCTGACTTTCCTGCAACCACTTTCTCTCAGTAAAAGTTATTTGAATCAACCACATAGACTGAAGACTTTTATTTTCCTGACAGACCAGCTGGGGCAGGTCCTTACTGATAGAACTGATCACCTGGAGGTATCAAACCTGAAACTTCATGGTAGAAAAGAAAGTCACATGACTGCAAAGCTTCCTTTGTGGGGGAAACAGTTGACTGCTGGCAATTTCATCAGTGGTGGGATTTAAATATGTGAACAACTTGTTCTCTGTGTGGATGCCACTTCCGGAAGTCCATTCTGGGCTTGGGCAACATAAAATTAGCTACTGGTTCTGCTGAAGTGGTGTGAACCGGCTGAACCCCACCACTGAATTTTATGCATATCCCAGCTCTGAATTCCTTTAAGCCAAAAATGCTCCCAAAGCTTTGAAAGAGTTTACAAATGTGATTTCTAATTTACAGACACAGTTTCACACATGGTTTATATATAAACATAGTACATACATTAAACACTTGAAACAACTTCAGCTTCTCTCTGGAAAATGTTAATGTTGTCGATGGAGTTAGGAGAGCATCACAGTGGCACCATTTTGAAGTAAATGGTTATTAGGATTTTTAAATGTCAACACATTTCTTTCTTAAGATTTCTCAAGTTATTCACTGCTCCTTCAATGTCTGGAGGTAAATATGCATATGAACAGTTTTGCTTCATCTTTGAAAACCAGCAAATATATACTGGGGGCAAGACACAATGTCTGCAAGCAAAAATAAAGTTGGCTTCCTCTCAAGATATAAAATGCGATATTTGTCTTCTGGTTAATGAAAAATACTCAATCAGCCAAAGTGAAATACGAAAAGTTTCTTTTGCACTAAAGTAGTTTAAGTTTAATAACATAAGTTAAGTATCTTTTATTGTATTCTTCATTATTGACTCACTAAAAATGTTGCAACAATGGATGAAAAGACTAGTTAATGAACTAGTCCTCGTGAGGCATTCACTAAAATTTATTTATTTATTTATTTATTTATTAGACTTATAAGCCGCTCTTCTCCAGGGGACCCAGAGCGGCTTACAACATAGATAATAACAATCGCATTAAAGTCTAATATAAATTAAATTAAAATGATCATAAAGTAAAAACAATACCCCAAATTTTTAATAAAAAAAACATTCATCCAACATTCAGCACCAATCATTCCCAGATCTGCCGACACAAATAAGTTTTTAATTCTTTTCGGAAGGCCAGAAGAGTGGGAGCGGTCCGAATCCCCGGAGGGAGCTGATTCCAGAGGGTAGGGGCCGCAACAGAGAAGGCCCTTCTCCTGGGGCCCGCCAGCCTACATTGACTGGTCGACGGGACCCGGAGAAGACCAACTCTGTGCTCTCTGACCGGTCGTGATGAGGTATGAGGCAAAAGACGGTCCTGCAAGTAACCTGGTCCTAGGCCATGTAGGGCTTTATAGGTAATAACCAACACTTTGAATTGCGAGCGGAGACTAATAGGTAGCCAGTGCAGCTCGCGGAGCGTTGGTGAAATGTGGGCATACCGAGGTAAGCCCACGATTGCTCGCGCGGCTGCATTCTGGACTAATTGAAGTCTCCGAACACTCTTCAAGGGTAGCCCCATGTAGAGAGCATTGCAGTAGTCGATCCTCGAGGTGATAAGGGCATGAGCGACTGTGAGCAAGGCCTCCCTGTCCAGATAAGGTCGCAACTGGTGCACCAGGCGAACCTGGGCAAATGCTCCCCTCGTCACAGCCGCCAAATGTTGGTCTAAGTGCAGCTGTGGATCGAGGAGAACACCCAAGTTACGAACCTTCTCCGAGGGGTTCAAAGTTTCCCCCCCCAGAGTAATGGACGGACAGTTGGTCTTGTCCTTGGGAGGGAGAACCCACAGCCACTCCGTCTTGTCGGGATTAAGCTTTAGTCTGTTCTCACCCATCCAGGCCCTCACAGCCTCCAAACACCGGCACATCACTTCTGCTGCTTCGCTGACTTGGCACGGGGTGGAAACGTACAACTGGGTATCATCAGCGTACTGATGGTAACTCACCCCGTGTCTATGGATGATCTCACCCAGCGGCCTCATGTAAATATTAAACAGCAGGGGCGAAAGAACCGACCCCTGTGGCACCCCACAAGGGAGGAGCCTAGAGGTCGATCTTTGATCCCCTACCAACACCGACTGCGACCGGCCAGAAAGGTAGGAGGAGAACCACTGGAGAACAGTGCCTCCCACCCCCAACCCCTCCAGTCGGCGCAGAAGGATACCATGGTCAATGGTATCGAAAGCCGCTGAGAGGTCAAGAAGCACCAGGATAGAAGATAAACCCCTATCCCGGGCCCGCCAGAGATCATCCATCAGCGCGACCAAAGCAGTTTCCGTAGAGTAACCGGGTCTGAATCCCGACTGCAAGGGACCCAGATAATCGGTTTCCTCCAAGGCCCGTTGGAGTTGAAGTGCCACCACCTTCTCAACAACCTTCCCCACATAGGGAAGGTTGGAGACAGGACGATAGTTCGAAAGAATGGCTGAATCTAGGGAAGGCTTCTTGAGGAGTGGGCGCACAAGTGCCTCCTTTAAAGGAGCCGGAAAGGACCCATCCCTCAAAGAAGCGATGACTATCTCCTGGATCCAGCTCCGTGATACCTCCCTGCTGGCCGAAACCAGCCAGGAGGGACACGGGTCCAACAAGCAGGTGGCATTACTAACAGCTCCAATGGCCTTGTCCACTTCATCAGGTGTAACAGCTTCAAACTCATCCCAAATAAACTGACTAAGACGAGCCCCAGTCACCTCGACTGAATCATTATCAGTCGCCACTGCTACAATGTTGGAGTCAAGGTCCGCCCGGATCTGAGCGACTTTGTCTGCGAAAAAGTTGTTAAAATCCTCGGCACTTCCCTGCAAGGGTCCCCCGGACCTCCCCGTACCAAGGAGAGACCGAGTCACCCTAAACAGGGCAGCCGGGCGCGATTCCGCAGACGCGATTAAAGCGGAAAAATACCGGGATTTTGCCGCTTTAATCAATCTCAGGTAGGATCTAATGTGTGATCTCAACCTGGTTCGATCAGATTCAGCCTTCGATCTTCTCCAACGCTTCTCTAGACGTCTCCTAAGACGTTTCATCCCCCTGAGCTCC
The DNA here is from genome assembly GCA_034064705.1 of Bothrops alternatus. Classification (NCBI taxonomy): domain Eukaryota; kingdom Metazoa; phylum Chordata; class Lepidosauria; order Squamata; family Viperidae; genus Bothrops; species Bothrops alternatus. The sequence continues at coordinate 4,073,583 of JARGCV010000033.1, forward strand.
TCAGTAAACCAAGGAGACTTCCTGGGTCCGAAACCATGGAGAGGCCGCATAGGCGCGATCCGATCCAAAGCCCCCGCAGCAGCTATATTCCAGGCCGCCACAAGGGACTCTGCCGAACCGTGTACGAGCGAATCTGGTAATTCCCCAAGCTCCGTCTGGAAACCCATTGGATCCATCAGGTGTCTGGGGCGGAACCACCTAATCGGTTCCGCCTCCCTGCGGGGGAGGATTGGAGCCCCAAAGTCAAGCCGCAGCAGGAAATGGTCTGACCATGACAAGGGTACCGTGACTAAACCCCTTAACACCAAACCATCACTCAGCTGTTCCGAGAGAAAGATCATATCGGGCGAATGCCCCCCCTGGTGGGTCGGACCCTGAACTACTTGAGTCAGGTCCATGGTTGCCATGGAAGCCATGAACTCCTGCGCCAACCCAGAGGCCCGGCCAAGCGAAGGCAAGTTGAGGTCTCCCAGGACTATCAGCCTCGGGAGTTCAACTGCCAGCCCAGCCACTTCCTCGAGCAACGCAGGCAGGGCTGATGCCACGCAGCTGGGAGGCAGGTACGTAAGCAACAAGCCCACCTGAACTCCTAGGTCCAACTTCACCAGGAGGGACTCACAGCCCGAAATCTCGGAAACAGTGAGCCTGCGCAAGCCGACGGTCTCCCGGGCTATTATAGCCACTCCTCCCCCCCTTCCCTGGGGTCGCGGCTGGTGCCACACCCGAAACCCAGCTGGGCACATTTCCGAGAGGGGAACACCCCCCTCCGTGCCCAGCCAGGTCTCGGTGATACATGCCAGGTCGGCCTCCTCATCACAGATTAATTCCCGGATGAGGGGAGCTTTATTTTGAACTGACCTGGCATTAAGCAGCAACAGTCTGAGACCAGGGTCCGGATTTCGTTCGTCACCAGTACTGCAGGTTGAACCAGTTGTTATAGAGGGGCCAGAACAGGGAATCGCTGTAAGGCAGCGAATCCCAGTTCCCCGAGAGCGGCCTACCCCTCTGTTCCCGCCATATCTGCCTCTCCCCCATACGACCGGTATAGGCCCACCCTCTGCCACCCCGGGTCTAGCACCCCCCCACTCCGCGGCCTCCCATTCGTCTGGCAGACTGGCACCATTTATACAACCATATCCATTCATCATTCCATATTCATTATAAGAATAGAACTCCCCCCCCACCTCCCACTATCATCACAAAAATCCCCTCCCCACATTCTAGTAATCCAACCTTCAAACAGTAACAGTCACACCATTCACCAATCCACTAATTAATTTCCACCCCCTCGATTTAAAATATAATTAAATTTCAATATAATGATCAATTTAAAATATTAAAATTCAATAATCAATCAGTTACAATTAAAAAATAATTTGCTTAATTTAACTCAATTTGATTACATTTAAAAACAATCAATTAAAATATCAATTTATCAATTGGATAAAATTTGGATGGAGACGCATGGTAGAGGGGAACAATTATAGATTTTTTTTCAATTGTCAGTCACAAATGCAGCCTTCACACATTTATGAAACAAATAACACGGCAATTTCACGAGTAATCACAGCATCTTAACATGTCTGAATCTGCAGGATTCCTACAGCCTTACTGATGTTTTTGCAGCATTTAACATTTCCTTTTCATCATTTTTGGTTGGACTCCGAAATTGACAGCAATTTCTTTCAGTTCATTTGTTAATTTATACTTGTTATCATTGACTCCTCTTATATTCCAAGCTACATTTTTCATATTCCATAATTGTCATCTAATATCAACCTTTACCACCCATTATGGTTTCCCTCAAGTGAGGCTTTAACTTACAGCTTCTTAGTAAGAGAGAGAAGGGGTGGTTTAGGATAGACATAGATAGATAGATAGATAGATAGATAGATAGATAGATAGATAGATAGATAGATAGATAGATAACACATTGGCACACATTAAAAATGAAATTTTGTTGCTCATAAGTGTACACATACATTACACACATTTAAACATGCTATATGCAACATAGGTATAGACCTACATCCTTGCATATAAATACCATATAAATATTAATCACTGTCCATCTTGAATACATAGTGGAAAGAGGAAGCTTTAGTGTTCACAAGGTTAGTACTGTATGGAACAAAACTGTGACTGAATCTGGATATTCTACTTCAGATACTTTGTTATCCAGAAGATAACAAAGAAAACAGGTCGTGAAGAGGATGTGCAGTGTCCCAGACAATCTTGCAGACCCTGCTCAAGCAATTTAATTTAATTTAATTAATTTAATTTTTCGGACTTATATGCCGCTCCTCTCCGAAGACTCGGAGTGGCTTACAACATAAACAAAACAGTACTTCAAAACTAAGTCCAAATCTAAAAATCATTAAAAAAAAATACAACCCCAGACGCATTCATCATTCACTCAACATTCCACAGTCAACCCCAGGCCTGCCGGCAAAGATAGGTCTTAAGATTCCTCCGGAAGGCCGGGAGAGTGGGGGAAGCACAGCCTTCAGGAGGCAGTTGGTTCCAGAGGGTGGGCGCCACAACAGAGAAGGCCCTCCCCATAGGACCCGCCAGACGGCATTGTTTCGCTGACGGGACCTGGAGGAGGCCGACCCTGTGCACTCTCACCGGTCGAAGGGAAGTATGTGGCAGAAGACGGTCCTGTAGGTATCCTGGTCCAATGCCATGAAGGGCTTTATAGGTAATAACCAACACTTTGAATTGCACTCGGAGACTGATAGGCAACCAATGCAGCATGCGGAGAGTTGGCAAAATGTGGGCACAACGTGGAAGGCCCACAATTGCTCGCGCAGCTGCATTTTGCACTAATTGTAGTCTCCAAACACTCTTCAAGGGTAGCCCCATGTAGAGAGCATTGCAGTAGTTGATCCTCAAGGTGACAAGGGCATGTGTGACTGTGAGTAGAGACTCCCGATCCAAATAAGGGTGCAACTGGTGTACCAGGCGAACCTGGGCAAATGCCCCCCTCGCCACAGCCGACAAATGATGTTCCAATGTCAGCCGTGGATCGAGGAGGACTCCCAAGTTGCGCACCTTCAACGAAGGGTTTATAACTTTACCCCCCAGGGTAATGGAAGGACAGATTGAAATGTCCTTGGGAGGCATCACCCACAGCCACTCCGTCTTGTCAGGGTTGAGCCTCAATCTGTTAATGCCCATCCAGACCCTCACAGCCTCCAGACACCAGCACATCACCTCAACCACTTCACTGATTTGGCCAGGAGTGGAAATGTACAGCTGGGTATCATCAGCATACTGATGGTATCTCATTCCATGCCGGTGGATGATCTCTCCCAGTGGCTTCATGTAGATGTTAAAAAGTAGGGGGGAGAGAACCGACCCCTGAGGCACCCCACATGGGAGTAACCTAGAGGTGGACCTCTGACCCCCCACTAACACCAACTGCGACCGACCAGAGAGATAGGAGAACCACCGTAACACGGTGTCCCCCACCCCAATCCCTCCAGCCGGTGCAGAAGAATACCATGGTCGATGGTATCGAACGCCACTGAGAGGTCAAGAAGCACCAGGACAGAGGACTGGCCTCTATCCCAGGCCCACCAGAGATCATCCATCAGAGCAACCAAAACAGTTTTGGTGCTGTAGCCGGGCCTGAACCCAGACTGCAGAGGGCCCAGATAATCGGCTTCCTCCAGAGACCGCTGGAGCTGAAGTGCCACCACCTTCTCAATAACCTTCCCCACAAAGGGGAGGTTAGAGACCGGATGATAGTTGGTCAAAATTGCTGGATCCAGGGAAGGCTTCTTGAGGAGGGGGCGCATGAGTGCCTCCTTTAAGGGAGCCAGGAAGGACCCCTCCCTCAAAGAAGTGTTGACAATCTCCTGGATCCAGGTACGTGTCACCTCCCTACTAGCAAAAACCAGCCAGGAGGGACACGGGTCCAACAAACAGGTGGCAGAACTCACAGCTTCAATGGCCCTGTCCACTTCATCAGGCGTAACAGTCTCAAACTTGCCCCAGATGACCGGACAAGAACATGCCCCTGTCCCCTCGACTGAATCGTTATCAGTCAACTCTACTTCACAATTGGAGTCTAGGTCGGCCCGGATCTGAGCTACTTTGTCTGCGAAACAGTTGTTAAAGTCCTCGGCACTACCCTGCAGGAGAGGCCCCAGATCCCTCGGGTTAAGGAGGGACCGGGTCAGGGCGGCCAGGTGAGATTCCGCAGATGCGATCAAAGCAGAAAGATACAAAGATCTTGCCGCCTTAATCGCCTTCAAATAGGCTCTAATAAGTGAGCTCAATCTGGTTCGATCAGATACGGACCTACTTCGTCTCCATCGCTTCTCTAGACGTCTCTTATGGCGCTTCATCCCCCTGAGCTCCTTGGTGAACCAAGGAGACCTCCTGGGGCCAGCACCACGGAGAAGTTGCAAAGGCGCAATCCGGTCAATAGCCCCCTTCGTGGTTGTATTCCAAGCCGCTACCAGGGACTCCACCGAATTGTGAATGAACGAGCTCAGTAATTCTCCAAGTGCCGTCTGAAAACCAATTGGATCCATCAGGCGTCTGGGGCAGAGCCACCTAATTGGTTCCGCCTCCCTGCGGGGAAGGATTGGGGCTGTAAAATTCAGTCGTAGCAGGAAATGATCAGTCCATGACAAAGGCAAGATATCTAAGCCCCTTAAAACTAGATTATTACCCAACTGTTCCGAAAGGAAAACCATATCCGGGGCGTGCCCACCCTCATGCATCGGACCCTGCACTACTTGGGTCAGGTCCATGGTTGTCATGGTGACCATGAACTCCTGTGCCAACCCCGAGGACTCGCCAAGTGACAGCAGATTAAAGTCCACCAAGACCATAAGCCTGGGGAACTCCACCGCCAGTCCAGCAACCTCCTGGAGTAGCACAGGCAGGGCAGATGCCACGCAGCTGGGAGGCAGGTACGTAAGCAATATGCCCACCTGAACCCCAAGGTCCAGCGTCATAAAGATGGACTCGCAACCAGAATATCGGAAACAGGGAGCCTGCGTAGACTGAGGTTCTCCCGGGCCAAAAAAGCCACTCCTCCCCCCTTCCCTGGGGTCGCGGCTGGTGCCATACCTGATAACCTGGTGGGCACATATCCAAGAGGGGGACTCCCCCCTCAGGGCCCAACCAGGTCTCAGTAACACATGCCAGGTCGGTCTCCTCATCCATGAAAAGGTCATGGATGAGGGGGGCCTTATTATTAACCGACCTGGCATTGAGCAGCAACAGTCTGGGCCCAGGGCCCAAGCTACACTCATCACCAGGGTCCTGGGGTGAGCTAGATTTTTCAGAAGGGCCAGAACAAGGAACTGCTACGAGACAGCAGGACCGAGTTCCCCGAGTGCGGCTTACCCTCCTGCTCCCGCCATATCTACCTCTTCCCTGAATGACCGGTATACTCCAACCCTTGTTGACTCCAGAGTCCACATCCCCTCCAGAGTCCACATCCCCCCAGCAACACTTATATGCTAAATCCTGGATGGGAGAGAGAGAACTGCCAATAATGTTTTTTGCCATCCTCATCATTCTCTGCACCACCTTCCTGTCTGAAGCAGTGATGCTTCCAAACCAGACAAGTAATGCTGTATGACAGGATGCTCTTGATTGTCCCTCTGAAGAAAGTGGTAAGGACAAGGGAAGGAAGATGTACTTTTCTCACACCAACGCACATACAGCATTACCTAGTAACACTAAGGACAATACCAGTCACTTCAGGCACATTTTTTTTGTCATAATGGCACAAGCATAACCAAAACTCAGTTTTGCTTCCAGCCTTTTAGGCAAAGTAGCATCTTTAGCCTGGAAATTGATTTAAAAGCTAAGATAGTGTTGACTACATTCCACCAACTAAGAGATATGCATTGTACTACTTGTCCATCAATTCATTATTAACTTTTGTAATTGCTGAATGTTTTTAAATGTGTTTTTATGGTTTTAGTCTACACTACCCAGAGCCATGTCTGCAAGATGGGCAGCTATGTAAATCTGATAAATAGATAAATAAAGCCATCCTCAGGATGCTTCATCCATCTCAGGACTGTCTACCTCATGCCTGGCTATATTTGAAAGGTTAGTAGCAGAAGGTGAGACCCTTCGTTTATTTATTTATTAAATTTATATGCCATTTGTCTCACTATCCAGAGTGACTCCAGGTAGCTTACAATGGCATAAAAGCATAAATATGACAATCTTTTTATTGGCTGCCTCAGTGGAAGTATTTGTCTACATGGATGTGGAGACAGCAGGGGGCAGTTTTCAAACAGCAAGGCAACCTATTCAATAGGCTAATTTCTGGGTTAGCTATAGTGTACATGAAATTGTAGTAAAAATAGCCTCTCTCCCTATAGAATATGTGAATTGTTTGCTTTTATGTGTAGGAACTCCTGTATGGGCTAATGTGTACTTAGTAATATATTCTCTGCAGTTGTGGCTTGCAAAGATCATCAAAGGGATAATGGAGGGAATAAGTTGGGGATTCATAGCCCCAGTCTTGTTTCAGTCTCCATACTGTCTTCATGTTCTCTTTGTTTACCAATTTTGACAGCAGTTTAGCATCAATCCTACAGCTTGCTCCTCTTTACCTGCAGAATGTTTTAATAGGAAAATATGTAACTGCATTTCAGTTATCTTTTCTACCAAGAAAATGTCCTTTGAGGAGTTTAAAATAAATCCTCCATGAAAACCAATTAACTAGATAGCTGCGAGTACCATTTTTTTCCTGCACATGCTAGTGACGATAAAATTAAGCTGTAATATTAATAGATGGCTTGAAAGTCATATGGAAAATGATTATATATACAAAGAGTTGCAGTTTGAAACTTCACAAGATATGACAAAGTTGTTTTTACAGATTTTTATAACACATATCACAAAATTTGAATTAATCTGGAGGATTTTTTTTCTTATTTGAAAGTCCAATTTACAAACAGGCACAAACAATTATTATTATTTAGATTTCTTGGGTTCACAGTTTGCTCTAACTGTTTAGGTTGTTTCCTCCAAGTTATCTATAAAAGGTAACATATTGTTTATGCTTTTTAATTTTCCAACGAACAAGATTTAATTTTGTTTTTAGTGCATTCCATTCTAAACCATTCATTTCTTTCATGTGTCAGATTTGATAGCCTGTTGATAATTCAGGCTGCATATTACAGATTGACAAGCTTTGGAAAAATAGCTGAAATATTTTTGCCAAAGTAGATCTCCCAGATTTAAGTAAACTATTTAAGCTCCTAAATAGTTTTCCCTCTGTGCTGTTTCAGAGTGAGTTCTCTCTGCCAATTTTATCTGTATGGATGCAATCCAATGAGTATTAAAATATATTTATAGCATTGACAGTCACAACAGGATTATTACTGGAATCTCAAGAGCTCTATAAAAATCAGAAGAGATTAGAAACTTGACAAATGGTACATGTGTCCGTCAAGTCTATGGAGGAATTAAATTAAAGCTATGCATCATCTATCTTCTGTTAAAGAATCAAGCCTGCTTTTTATCTTGTCCTATTACAAATGGATAGAAATTAACCCTTGACAAATTTATTCTTTGTGTGGGTGCTTCAAATGGAATGGTACAGATACTGGTCCTCCTCCTCCTCCTCCTCCTCCTCCTCCTCCTCCTCCTCCTCCTCCTCCTCCTCCTCCTCCTCCTCCTCCTCCTCCTCCCAAATGTTACAGTGTTTATATCAGGACAACAGTTGCTGAATTTGGTAAAACTAAGTCTATTTCCTGCAGCATTACTTACTTAGTGTTTGGAAATGACTGATCCAATCCATAACATTGTCACTGAGTTTCTTATGTACTAATATAATCAATTAATCTATGTTGACACCCATCTCACGGCAGCAACTAACAATACTGAAACTCAATGCAATAATCAAGAACTGTAATAATAGATTTAATGTAGTGGACACTGAGGACAACAGCAGTCCCAATAATAGCATATCTCCCATCTGAAAACAGCCACAATTTTAAGGTTTCCAAAATACCAACAGTGTTGGGGACAGCAGGTGGTAGATAAATTATTTATGATTTTTAACATGATCGTTAACTTTCATTGCAGACATGTTGGACATTGTCAGAAAACCACTGTAGAAAGAGTACATGCCACTAAGCAGTTGATGAAGATGCAGTCATTTTAAATGCACTTGGTGTCCTACTTGGTTACTTGCTTGCTAGCTCTAGCTGTTAAGAATGATAAGAGGAGACAATCTAAGTCCCCCCCCCCACTCTCCATTTCAAAAATAGCAATGGCAATAGCAGACTTATATACCATTCCACAGTGCTTTATAGCACTCTCTGAATAGTTTACAATGTCAGCATATTGCCCTCAACAATCTGGGTCCTCATTTTACCAACCTCAGAAGAATGGAAGGCTGAGTCAACCTTGAGCCCTGTCAAGATCGAACTCTAGAGTGTGGGCAGAGTTTGCCTGCAGTGTTAAATTCTAACCACTGCACCACCAGGGCTCCTGGTGCAAATGGCAAAAGGGCAAATGGAACCTTTTTCAACCAACAGTAAATGAGGATGTCAAGCTGGATCCATCTACCTTAGTTTGTGTTTCCAGTAAAGGTGATCCAGTACCATAGGAAGTTCCTCAGAGTTCATGAATACAGGAGCACCTTACCCAGAAACTTATATTCATGGGCATTTTGCGGTGAAATACCCAAATTCATACCAATTACCAACATGCCTGAGAGTCACTTGCCATCTTATCCTCAGGGAATGCATCTAATCCTCTTGAAATTATTCATAATGACAACCATCTCTCTAGCTGACAGCAGTAAAAAAATCTTCTTAATAGCATTAATGAGTTGGTTAGGAGAATATTTATGTGAAGGAGTCCAACTCCCTGTTCAGTGCAAACTGAAGTGCTGATAGATGGCAGTCCAGTTCCTGCTTCAACCCCTTCCAGTAAACAGGAACCTATATCATGTTTCAGACCCGGCTGCATGAGGGGGTTCTTTGAGGATAAATACAGACTGTTTTTATTTTCTGGTGCTCTCAGCATTTTCCCTGCATAACTGCAAACCAGGTGTGCTGCAATGCTCTTAAGTCCCAGAGGAGAAACCAAAGGGATGGAAGAACTCATGCTGGCCACTGCATGTCTTTCCTTCACAGGATGGTAACTGTTGATCTGCTCTCCTGTTAGCGTCTATTCCATTTTTTTCTAACATTTATTCAGAATCTTTCTGTAACCTAAATCCATAAGCAAGAAAAGGTCTCATCCTTCTTTTATGCAGCTTTCCTTAATTTAATTTATATATCCTGGAATATTCATTATTCTTCATTGGAGAAGTCTGTCCTATAATGTTCTGAGAGATGAAGGAAGATCTCTTGTTTATTTGCTCCAAATCACACACCTCACACAGTCTTGGTGATGGTCTTTCCTTATTAGCCTTTGGCTTAAGTTAGGAGCCCCCCACATAACCTTGATGCTTAAGATGAGACAAAATAAAAATAAGAAAGTTGTAATGATGGCAGCCCAATACAAGCAAAATAATTCTCAATAAAACAAGTAACTGTTTTATCTAGTTAATATTAAGTTGATTGGATGTTGTGTTGTGTCGTATCTTATCATATCATATCATACCATATCATATCATATCATATCATATCATATCATATCATATCATATCATATCATATCATATCATATCATATCACATTGCTTTTCATTTAAAAACTCAAGGCATACCTACCAATCCTTTCTCCCATTTTTCTCCACAACCACTCTTGAAATAGTTTGGGTTGAAAGAACATGACCAGCCACAAAGTCACCCATTTAGGCTTTTGTGGATGAGGATGGACCGGGATCAGGATCTCCCTGTGGCCATCCTAGCACTTTTATTTAAGAGTGTAATCTAATCTGCAATTGCTATCTTGAGCCTCATGATGGCACTTCAGAACTGGCTCAAACTTTACATAAGCATATGCTTACTCAAGTAGACTACACAAAGTATGAAATCAATGGAGTAGTTCAGATCAACAATCACTGGCATCATGAGTTTTTTTCCTTTTGTTTTGTTAATCGGGGATTTTAGAAAACTGTTATAAAGATTAAAATTTGTCTGCAGGATTTAAAAGCATGCATATGTATAAATCCATGGACTGGATCCAGAACTGTGTGAACCTGAACTCCATTAAGGGGCTGACTGCATTGGAGGAAGGGAGCTGAATGGTTTTTCCTCAGTCCTACATCTATGTTTGGGGAGCTGCCGAACAGTGAAGGGAAACAACAATGGGCTGTTAGGAAGAAGCGTAGGTGAAGAAGAATGGCAATCTCAACACAGATGTGTAAAGACTGGTTCAGTAAATAATATTGTGTTGGAATGCTCTTAGAAAGTAAAATATATGCTCAGTGTACCAACCTATTTTAGAGAGACCAGTTCAACCATGAAAACAAGCTCCTCAATCAGGCAACAATCCATCTCATTCCATTTTTATGGCTATCTAGGAGAAAAATATACCCTGACAGCTGACCGTGGCTGACAGTTTCTGATCAAATCAGTTGCAATTGTGGAATTTTGAACAGAGGTTTTATTGCGAGTAGCTTTTAGCATTCTTGAAAACTGTCAGGGAAGATGTTCATCTGAGATTCTCAAAAAAGAAAAAAGAAAAAGAAAAAAAAAGACAATCTGCCCTACCTGGATTTTCCTTCCATTTTTATAGCACTGAGAGGTGAGGATTTGATTCCAAAGCCATATTACTCAATAGATGGGATTTCAGAATTATAGGCTAGACACTTTGGTCCTGAGACAATTACACTTCAAATTTCGCAGTGTAGTTCCACATTTCAAAAACTACACATAAACACTGTCAGAAGAAAGAATATCACGATATTTACAAATTATGAGTTAGAAGAAACTGTGTTCAAAAGTCACTTTAAAAGATTGAGGTAGAAGCATGTTGGAATATTCATGAACAGGAAGAGTCATGTGGTAACTCAGTCAGCCAATGTGAAGAAAGTGCTACTGAATCTGTGCAAAAAGGGTATTGAGTTAGAAGCTGAATTTTCAGTCTCAGGTTTGTCTCTGTATCTCTCTGTAAGAAGTCTTCATTGAGCTATGTTGCTGTAAAGAAGAATGTATGGTATTGTAAATATTTTGATATGAATATAAAGAAATTGATTTGAATCAGCTAAATGCAGTCAACTGTGAGAGCTTCTGATTTATTTTTTCACCAACAGAGAAATTAAAATTCTCTAACAGGTTTTGGGCCCAGAGCTTACTAAGGACTGCATTGTAATTTAAAGCTGGAAGAAATTGCCTGTGTTTAGAAAGTATAAGAACAAGGCAGAATTACCGGTAGCAGAATGGCTGCAATGGAATTTAAGGAAAGCTCTGTGCCTCATTTGGGCCAGAAGAATTACATTGTGTGGACTGCTAAAATGGAATGTTTGCTCAAGGCTAAAGAGCTGTGGTATATCGTAGAAAACCCACCACAAGTGTTTGTAGCTGCTGATCAGAAAAATCATGATCAAGCAATGGCTTATCTCATCTTGAATTTAGATGATGAACAATTTCTAAATGTTGCAAATTTAAAGACTTCAAAGGAGATTTGGTTGAAGTTGAGAGCTGTGCACGTGAATGTTTCTGCATGCAATATAGTGCAATTGTCAAGAAAACTTTACAGGACCTGTTTGCAACCAGGTGAATCTGTGGAACAGCATTTAAATAAAATGCAAAGTTTATTTTTGGACTTAGAACAATGTGGCATTAAATTCCCTGAGTCCCAGAAGGTTTTATTGGTGTTGAACAGTTCAGATAAAACCTGGGACACAGTTTCTGCGATATTTGAGTGTAAAGAAGAGCAAGACTTAAATTTTGAGGCTTTAAAGGCATGTTTGCTTAATGAAGAAGAAAACAACAAGCAACATTTTAGGAACAGCTACGAGGAGATGAAATTCCTGAGGAGGGGGTCCAGACTGCAAGTCTCCGGAGAAGAAACAAGCAGATGGGACCAAGTTGCATCAAAAGAGAGATTTTGCAAGCAGAGGGCTCAGCAAGAAAAGAATTGCTACATTTGTGGAGCAAACACACATCTGAAAAGGAACTGTTTGCATAGGAACAATTTGCAGTGAAGGACATTTGTGCAAGCAAAAAAGACTGATTTGCAAAAGGAACATTTTGGTGTGGCAAAAGTTTGCTATAGCAACAACAGAGACACGTGGCTAATAGATAGTGGGGCAAGTCAAACAATTGTTAATGACTGAATTATTTTGCAGGTTTGTTTCAGTAGCACAAGAAGCTGTGGCTTTGGCAAATGGCCAGAAAGCAAAAGTCATCGGAAGAGGTGATGTAAAAATTCCATATTTGGAATCAAAGTTTACCAATGTGCTTTGTGTACCTGAGATGGAACATAATTTGTTAAGTGTGTCTAATTTAGACAAACAAAGTTTTGAGACCATTTTTGTAAATGGGAAGTGTCTCATCAAAAGGAATGGGAATATTTGTGCAGAAGGCATAAAGGAAGATAATCTATATGTATTGCAGGGACAAAAGGTTCAATGTTCCCATATATTTAAGAATGTTGCAGAGCATGATTCGTGTATTCATCTTCTACATAGAAGACTTGGCCATGCAAGAGTTTGCAGAAGGGCTAAATTTGAAGGGATGCAAAACATATTTGGGCTGTGCATATGCAACACATCGAAGTCAAAGGCATTCCCAGTTAGTAAATATAGCACAAGACAAACAAAAAGAGCTCTAGAACTGGTCCATGCAGATCTGGTGGGACCTATGCAAGCCAGTCTGGGAGGAGCAAAATATGCACTGGTAATTGTTGATGATTATAGCAGGTATTCATTTTGCTACTTGCTTAGAGGAAAGACAGAGGTGCTACAACAATTCAAACAGTGGGTAAGTTTTGTAGAGAGAAGGTACAGACAACAAGTGTATCAGTTGCAAACTGACAGAGGTACTGAATTTATGTCAACTAAATTCCAACAATGGTTGGGGCGGTTGGGGATAAGACACAGACGTACAAATCCTTACACAGCAGCAGAGAACGGTGTAGCTGAAAGAAGGAATGATGTTTTGCAAACAATGAAAGATTCATTATTAGAGGATTCTGGTATGAGCAGGTCATATTGGGGAGAAGCTGTATTGACTGCCAATTATATAGTTAACAGGCTATGGAGTTCCTCCATTAATAATACTCCATATGCCATTCTATATGGGAGAAAGCCATCACTGGCACATTTGAGAATTTTTGGAAGTACTGCATGGGTACATATTCTGAAATCAATCAGAAGAAAGGGACAGCAAAAGGCAAGAAAGCTCAGGTTTGTGGGCTATGAGCCAGGGTCAAAAGGATATCGCTTTAGCGATGGAAGTAAAAGAATTGTAATTTCAAGGTCTGCTAATTTTGCAGAACAAAATTGGGACAGAATTAATGCAAATTCTGGATATGTCTCACTTAATGTCAGTGATCTATTTAACGACAATAACTCATCTAATGATTAAAAATGATTATTGAAGATGTCAATGTTCAGGAGGAGAGGCTGAACAAGACATGAAGCCAGATAGACTTGAGACACAGGAGCAGTTAATACCACGTAGGTCAGAGCAATGTAATAAAGGAATTCCGCCTGACAGGTATTCTGCCCGCAAGGTAAAGGTTTGCAATGTGTGGTTTGAGCCAAGACGTTATAAAGAAGTGTTGGCATTACCAAAAGCTGAACAAGAAAGATAGAAGGAGGCCAAGGATAAAGAGATGAAATCCATGGGAGACCAGGAAGTATTTAAATCAGTGACTTTGCCACAGGGAACCAAAGCTGTGGGTTGTAAGTGAGTATATAAGAAAAAGGTATTGCCAAATAATGATGTACAGTATAAGGTCAAGTTAGTGGCACAAGGTTTTTCACAATTAAAGAATGTGCACTACGATGAAGTATTTGTGCCAACTGTGAAAAGTGAGAGTATAAGATTAGCACTGGCGTTGGCAGCGGCATATAAGCATAAAATCTGGCACTTTGATATTACAACTGCATTCCTCAATGCTGAGTTAGAGGAAGAAATTTATATGATCCAAGCACCAGGATATGAAATTGCAAAACCTAACATGGTGTATAAATTAAACAAGGCTATTTATGGGCTGAAGCAGTCAGCCAGAAACTGGAATATCTGTTTAGATACTGCTTTAAAGGGTCTTGGACTTAAAAGTTGCAAAGCTGATAATTGTATATATACTGGACAGTTACAAGGAGGGAATTGTCTACTGTTATCATTTGTGGATGATCTTTGCTTCATCGCAAAAGATGCATCACAAGTCAAGTAATTAGGAAAGAAATTAGGAAAGAAATTCGAATTAAAGAATTTGGGAGAAATAAAAAATTATCTCAGTGTAGAGATACAGAAAAATGAAAAAGGTGGTTATATTCTCAGTCAAAGGAGAAAAATTGAGCAGTTATTGGAAAAATATAATATGAAAGATTGCAATACTGCTCCCATGAGTACGGATTTTTATAATAGTTTAAGTGCTGACAAAGGTGAAACCTGTGATCAAGAGATATATCACTCAAGAATAGGGAGTTTGTTATATCTATCACAGTGGTCCAGACCATACATAGCTTGCGCAGTAAGCATTTTGAGATGTTTTACTGCTGCACCTACAAAGTTACATTGGATGGGTGTAAAAAGGGTTCTCAGATATTTAAAGGGAACTATAAATTTGGGTCTTCAAATACAGATTACTGAGGAATTGAAATTAAAGTGTTATGTCAATAGTGACTATGCAAATGACATAAACACAAGGAAATCAAATTCTGGGATTATAATATTGTTTGGAGGGACTCTGATTGGATGGAAGTCCAGAAAACAAACAACTGTTGCTATTTCAACAGCGGAAGCAGAGTTTATTGCTTTATCTGAATTGTGTTCTGAAGTAACATGGTATGTACAGTTGTTGCAAGATTTAAATATTAATGTAAAAGAATCTGTAAAGGTATTTGAAGACAATGCTGCCTGTATAAAAATGGCAGCTGGTGACAGGGTGAAGAACAGAAGTAAACATGTAGACATTAAGTATTGTAATGTCAGGGAAGCTGTAAAAGAAAAATTGATTAGTTTACATCATTGTTCTTCTGAGGATAATTTGGCAGACATGATGACTAAACCATTGGGTGGTGTTCACTATGGAGAATGTATTAAGTCCATAGGTCTGATGTCTCTTTCTGTCATGAAGGGAGGAGTGTTGGAATATTCATGAACAGGAAGAGTCATGTGGTAACTCAGTCAGCCAATGTGAAGAAAGTGCTACTGAGTCTGTGCAAAAAGGGTATTGAGTTAGAAGCTGAATTTTCAGTCTCAGGTTTGTCTCTGTATCTCTCTGTAAGAAGTCTTCATTGAGCTATGTTGCTGTAAAGAAGAATGTATGGTATTGTAAATATTTTGATATGAATATAAAGAAATTTATTTGAATCAGCTAAATGCAGTCAACTGTGAGAGCTTTTGATTTACTTTTTCACCAACAGAGAAATTAAAATTCTCTAACAGAGCATGAAAAAAGGGGCTTAAAATAATGCAGTGATAAAACTGAGAGTGGGAGGAAAATTGAGGGACTGAGCAGAATCAGCCTTAACAGATTGGTTCATCCCTAAGCAAAAAAGCCTTTCCTTGTTTTAGTGGGGCATCTTTCAGCTTTCCAAGTATTTAATTAAGACTAGTTAAACAAGGCAAGCTAAGGGCTTCTTCCCTTGTGATATTTGCTTGGAGGAAAGGAAAGTGATGATGGGCAACTCCATCGCTTGCATCTGAGGATTACAAGGCATAGTCCCTCCTGCCTAGGACTGTCCTGATGCCTCAGTTTCCTTAGGTGCAGAGAGGGCTGCTTCATTTCAAGGCATACATCTGTTTGATTTTCTGTACTTCAAACTATGTGTTTTCTGGTATACTGTTAGTTATCAGAAGTGCACATTAGGTAAGCTTGTATTAAAATATGAACCAAACTAATTTCCTGTGCTGTTTCCTACTGGAACAAGATTTCTTTTGATCTCTGCCACAGCAGCGCATAATTCCTTTGGACAGGAGTTCTTCTTCTGTTATTCCTTCCCTGAGGGAAGCCTTCTTTTGAAGAATTGGAAAGGCACATAGATGCTGATTCTGCTTGATCTGGATCCATTTTTATTAAAGAGGGTGAAATTTGAAATTTGTGCTTTCCTCTCTTGATATCTGAAAGTATGTGTGGACTGAAAGTTTGTAAGATACAATTCACAGAAGCTGATGCTGAAACTGAAATTTGAAGGAGAACCGCAGAGATTGTGCAGAATAAGCTGTTTAAAAATATGACCTGTTTGGCTACCGTTTCAGATCTATAAGCATTCTTCATTTTGGTTTCTTCTGGATATATTGAACCATTAACTCTCTTAATAACAATGGCAATTGCACTTAGACTTACATAATACTTCATAGTGCTTCACAGCCCTTTCTAAGTGGTTTAGAATCAGCACATTGTCCCCATCAATCTGGGTCCTCATTTTACCCACCTCGGAAGGACGGAAGGCTGAATCAACCTCGAGCCAGTCAGAATCGAACTGCTGGTAATGGGCAGAGTTAAGTTAGCCTGCAATACTGCATTCTAACCACTGCACCACCACACCTAATATTCAAACAGATGAATGGTGATGCTGATTAAGAATTATGGGAACCTTGTTTGGGGAATGCCGGAACTTTTCTTTAACTTTTCCCTACATCTGAGTTTTGAAACTACATATATTTTTGCATTATGAATTGTCCAGAGTCACAAAATTGAGATGGGCAGCTTTATAAATTATACACTCACACACAATACCATCGAGTCCATTGGAGTTGGGCAACTAATAGATTCAAATAAATAAATGGACAGACAAAATGGGAATAATATCAATGCCATACCCAATGTGTCATTTCAGCCCTGTTGAGAGAGCATGCTGCCAATCACAATTGTCTGGGGCAAACTGATATTATGTCCACTGATGACTTCTGCACTGGGACATCACAATACAAATCCCACTCTTTCTTACATCCTGGCATCTGATGCAGGAGGGTAAATCATAGTCTTTTGCATTCTGAATCATGTTTTTGTCACTCTCCTTCAATAGACATTTTTACTTGCCAGTAATGCAGGTATTATATGTATATGGAGTGGGGGGGGCAAGAGAGAGAAACCCATAAAATCTCTGACATAAATATGGTTTGGTTTGGATGGTTCTTCTTTTGTGATTTTTTGTTGTTGTCAAAAAGTTCTTCATTCTTAGTGACTGAACCATTTCAAAAATTATAGGGGCAAACCCTTTAGTCCAAAATGTTCCAAATACGAAGAGTGAATTTGCAGAACTAGCCAACTTTTACCTTTTTTCAGCAGCCACTATTCACTTTCAAGCAAGCTCCAGGGAAATCAATATATTCAGACAATATCACTTCAGTGAGCAAATGTTTGAAATTCCTGTGCAGAGTTCCTTCTTGTTGGAATACCCCCTTATGGGTGAATTCATACAGAAAAAGAGAATGACCAAGAAGTAGGAGGGAAAAACACATAAAAAGGCTTTATTGGAACCATTATTTTCTGTTGTATATTGTGGACAATGTTGTTCTAAACATTCTAACATTCTCAACATTCTAAACAATGTTGTTACTGGGCTTTGAGGTAGAACATTATGTTTTTAATCATATAGCACATTCTCTCAGATGGCATGAAAAATGCATGAATGATTTTTTCAAAAAATACAAAATGGCCCTTATGGATGGTAACATATTGCTTAGCAACCAATAGATTTCCTTTTCAAGATAAGAATTTTAATACTGAATTATCGTTTTGATTATGCTTTCCCAGTACTCTATCACATATCATATATCTCTAATCCTCTCTTGATGCCTACTAGGGTCTTTGTCTCATCTATTTTTTTAAAAAATGGATAGATTAGATAGATAGATTAGATAGATAGATAGATAGATAGATAAGATAGATAGATAGATAGATAGAGATGGATGGATGGATAGATAGATAGATAGATAGAAGATGATAGATAGATAGATAGATAGATAGAGATGGATGGATAGATAGATAGATAAACAGACAGATAGATGGAGATGGATAGATAGATAGATAGATGATGATGATGATAGATAGATAGATAGATAGATAGATAGATAGATAATCTGTAGTGAAGCAAACCAAGCCACTAATTCAAATTCTAAGCAGCAATTGTAGACATTTATTATAACTTAGTTATGAACAGATTTTTTGGAAAAATGCTTGTTTATAATATTGAGCATGTTAGATGGGAATCAGATATATGGAGGTTTGAATACGATTCTATGTGGGGATAAACCTCTGTGAACTTTACTTCTGATGTAATCTGTGTATCAGGACCAAACATTTTTAAAATTTTGTTCTGTAATGTGGCATGAATAAATAATGTAATTTTCCATCCAAAACAGAGCTCAATTCTCCTCCTGTTGTCTTGCTTCACAAAAAAGTGCACCTAAAAATCTCCCCCCCGTCCCATTTTAAGACTGGCACAACACACTTGGTAAAAATGTTATGACCGCATTAGGCGTTCCCGGTTCTAAAATTTGTTATATGTTGACAGTTATGTAAAATGCCAACTCCAAATTGAAAACAAAATTGTGATCTAGAACCAAGGCATCTGCTGTCCCTGGCACACTGTATTTCCCCTTTCTCACAAAGGGAAGTCTGCATTCGATTCCCTACTTGAACGGACTTTGCATGGGATGGCTGGGCCTTTTGTGATCTTATAAAGCCACAGGCCTAATTCCATGGATTCCTCAGACTAATTTATCAGATAAATACTTGGGAACTCTCTATCCCTTTCTCAGCATCCCACTGCTTAAAAGAGTGACAGAAAAGGGTATTGGGGAAAAGAATGAGAGATGTACAAAAGGATCTCTAAAAGAAAGCTGATGGTTGGTGCCACCCACATTGAATTCCGGCCATTCTCAGACCTGTCTACCATTGTCATATTTTTTCTTAACAAATTAACCCAGGGGAATGTGTCTACTTAGACTGATCAAACCTTCACATCTGTTTTCCACTGGAAAGCAGCATGTTGAAATCTGCTTGCACTCTTCAAGCCTGGGCAAAGGTAATCCAGTCTGCTTTGAAGGCTCGATCCAGATTCCAGCAGTAGACAAATCCACACTGGATCATTCCGGAAGGAATCTGACTTGGTTCATTGACTGGGTCCAGAGTAGCTATGTTAAACAGCTGCTTCTGCTTATTTTGTTTCTGTTCCTTTTATAGAAAATACACATGGTGACATATTTTTTTAGTTTTCAGGAGGATGCAATGAACTAAGCCAGCAGGATGCAATGAACTAAGCCAGCATCATCCACTAGGAGGGAACAAATCTGCCAAATTTCTTTGAATTAAATGTAGGAGATTTATAAATGTGCACTCTTCAATGGATCAGCATGGAGATGAGACATTTCTTTGAAATTGGAGTTGTGGCTTTGATAACACCTGGCTTAAAACTTAAAAGCTAAGCATGATCAGGCCTGGGTGGTATTTGGAAGGGAGATCCTCACCAAATGCCAGGGTTATAGGTGAATTTGTAAAGCAAAAGAAACATCCCACAAGAAGTCAGAACAAACATTTTCAGGGTTTTTGCCAAGGAAATTAAATAGGTCTATCCTTGTAGTCATCAAGAGTCAAGCTTGACAGAGTACCGTATTTCGCGCTCAATAGGGCGCACCTGCTGATAAGGCGCACCTAATTTTAGAGGAGGAAAATAGGGAAAAAAATATTTTGAGCCAAAAAGTGGGCTAAGAGACATACAGGTAGTCCTCAACTTTTGACAACAATTGAGCCCAAAATTTATGTTGCTAATCAATTTCCTCAACCACATCAGACATAAAAAAATTATTAGCCACAATACTATAATGAACCATGCATTTGTTTAGGATGCATGTGGGCTTTAGCTGACGTTTTTCCACTGAACATGTATCAAAAACTGCTTTATTTCTGCTTTAAAAGAAGGGAACTTTTTTTGTTCTTGGAGCTTGCTTCTTCATTCCAACTGGGTGTAACCCAGGGGTTCTCAACCTTGGCAACTTTAAGACTTGTGGACTTCAACTTTTATCAGCTGAGTTAAATGCAATCTAAGCTGCAAAAAACCTAGTATTGCAATCTAGGAAGTAAATCCCATGAAACCTAATGACCAGGAAAGGGGCAGTGGCTTCTATCCAAGCGAAGCGCCTCAAACACGCACGCAGACTGGAGCCTATAGTAGCCCTGTCTTTTACAGGACAAGTCTGCTCCACATCGACTATCATCCTCTCCAACCGCCCTTTGGACGCGACCAAAGAATCTTTGGTAGCAGAAAGCGCTTACCGTAGGTAGGGGGATTGCTGCTGCTGCTGCTGCTGCTGCTGTCACTGTGCACCCCGTAGTACTGCGAGGTAGCGCAGGCCAAAAGGCCCGGCAGGTAAGGCGAAAACTCGACTGCGTAACCGTGGCGGCCGGGCAAGCGGAAGGCCTGCGCCCTCAGGAGCTTTCCTAGCGCCTCGCCGCTTCTGCGGCTCATGGCTTCACTGCCGGCGCTGAGCTCGTCTGCCTGGACGCGGGGTGGCAGCTGCTCGCGGGCGGCTTCAAAACCGCCCGCTCCCTTCCTTGTTTTGCCGCCCCTCTTGTGTGGGTGGGGTTGAGGGAAACGGTCGCCGTCACCGCCTTCTTGCGAGTCGGACTTCCGGTCCCAGCTCGCCCTTCTATGGAATTGCTTCGTGTGCGAGAAGGGGCGCGAGAAGCTTCTTGTGAAAGAGTTCACTGAGATGCTAGGCAGGGTGGTGGTAGAGTTTCACTGAGCATGTAAGTAAACAGAACCTGACACAATCTCTGTGAGGTTCAAAATTAAGCTTTGTAAATTTAGACTGATACTTATGTTTGTGGCATTCATGCTGTCTTCTAAGGCAACGGCGCTTGCGTCACATCCCCTCTGCTCCAGCGCCTTCCCCCCTCCCTGCCTGCATCTTCGCTCCATAAGGCGCGGCTGATTTTTCCTCCTACTTTGGGAGGGAAAAAACTGCGCCCTATGGAGCGAAAAATACGGGTATATCATGCTTTTACCCTGCAAACTAGTTTTTAGTCAGAGGAGTGAGTGAATGAATATCCTAAGGTAGACTTGAATGTAAGAAAATGGAAAATGAGCAGGTTGAATTATGATGTTGACGGAATGAACTTAGAAAAGGATTTTAAGAATGGGAAAGGAGATGTTTGTCTCTTGATCAAGGCCTTGTTAGGTATTCATTATAAAACATATATAAATCTATATTTGTTACATAGAAGAAATATGTAAACATGTATGTATAAATACATATTTTAATAGTGTGCTGATTTATTAAAATAACAAAGAAATGCTCCTTGGTGAACAATTTTGTGTGACTCAGAAAAATAAAATCAAGGAAATCCCCAGGAGAAATATAGGTGGAAAGTGGAAAGATCTGGAGGCAGATTTTTTTTTTCATTCTTGGATTAATAATATTTCTCTGGCTTTTCCAACAAATCTGTTTTGGCTAGAACAGCTGTGCAAAAATTATTAGGTGGATTCCTTCTGCCAGAAGGCTTTAAAAAAATCTTTGTTTGGCAGCTGCATTTTGTTTTTTGGTTCTCATGACTAAAAAGATCAAAATAAAAATCAAAAGATCAAAACAATAAGAAAACAACAGTCTACATCGGAGGACATTTTATTCCAGAAAAAGGGACTGCTTTAGATATATGCATGGTGAAGAGTTTGCCTCCTCATTCTTTCTACATTGAAAGGAACTAAAGTAAAACATTCCTGTAAACCAGCGGTTCTCAACCTTGGGGTCGTGACCCCATTTGGGGTCGCACGACGATTTCGCGGGGGTCGCCGGACACCGCGGGCAGCCATTTTGTTTTTTTTGTTTTTTTTATTTTTTTTATTTTTTATTTTTTTATCTTTTTGGCATGCACACTGCGCATGCGCAGATCCGCCCGTCGCGCCGAAAAAATAATAATAAAAAAAAAATTAAAAAAATTTTAAAAAAAAATAAAACAAATAAAAAAACCCCAAAATGGCGGCTGCGACGGGCGGATCCGCGCATGCGCGGTGCGTGCGACAGGCCAATCCGTGCATGCGCAGATCCGCCCGTCACGCCGAAAAAAAATAGAAAAAATTAAAAAAAATTTAAAAAAAAATTAAAAAAAAACAAAAAAAACACAAAATGGTGGCTGCGACGGGCGGATCCGCGCATGCGCGGTGCACGCGATGGGCGGATCCACGCATGCGCAGATCCGCCCGTCGCGGCCGCCATTTTGTTTTTTGTTTTTTTTTGTTTTTTTAAAAAAAAATTTTGGCGCGTGCGCACGCGCACGCGCACACGCCCCGGTTGGGGTCGCGGTGCGCATGGGCAGGGCAAGTGGGGTCTCAACCTGAGAAAGGTTGAGAACCACTGCTGTAAACAGAAGAGCAGTGTGATTGTTATGATAAGACACTCCTCTCCATTTCTTCCCATTATGGAGTTTTACCTGAATGATGAAAGCCTCCCTCATCTCATTGCCATGGGTCTTGCAGTATTGCCCTTAGCAGTTCCTTCAGAATAAGGAAGATCAAACTCTGTTAAGGCCAAGACTCAGAAGAAAGTAGATTCACAACCATCTGTGTGGCCTAGAGCAGGGGTAGGCAACCTTGGCTCTTTTATGACTCGTGGACTTCAACTAATCATAAAAGAGCCAAGGTTGCCTACCCCTGGCCTAGAGGAAAGAGGATGAAAATCCATGTACAATCACCCCAAATCTGCTTAATGGAGTTGGAATATTCAGTTAGAATCTGATTCTTGTATCTCAAATCTATTCTCCCTGTCCCATGTCCTTGATGGAAAGCGGGTGAGTCTTGACCTTCTTCTACAGGTCATCCTTTCAGGATTTTGAAGGGACCGTCATATAGCCCCTCAGCGTTAAGGATAAAATGTGCCTGACTCCTTCATTCTCTTTTCATAAGACTCATCTTTGTTGCTTTTTCTCTAACCCTTTTCCACTTTCCCTGGATCCTTCTTAAAATACAGTGCCAAGAATTGGAAACAGGTTCTTGGACTGCTTGACTCCAGCATACACCCCTAAATGAAGTACTGCCAAATGCTGCTGGACTAGGCTAATCCAACACTGAAGATGATGGAGCAGGCAGGAAGTCAGCTGGAGCAAGGAGATCTGGGTTCTAGTCTTCCCTCAGCTATAGAAATGTACTGAATGACTTTGGGACAGTTATTCTTTCAGTCAAGTCAAGCTTTATTACAGTCTTAGACCAGCATAATTTCAACCCAAACTACCTCATAGGCTTGTTGTGCTATTAAATAAAAGGTGGGATACTAAATCAATCAATCAATCAATCAATCAATCAATCAACCAACCAACCAACCAACCAACCAACCAACCAACCAACCAACCAACCAACCAGACAACCAGTAAGGGTTGCATTTAATGTTGGCCCAGTTAGCACTTCAAGTTTTCTTTATTCCTTTGCTTAGTTGGGTTGAGGACAACGGTCTTTTCTCCTTATATTTTTGGGCTTTCAAATATTCACATTAGGATTTATGAACAATGTGATATATTTTTGTGACTATCTCAGTGAAGAAAAAAAATGCCACCAGACATCTTTATTTATGTACTGTGCTATTTATGTGTGTGTACCTTCAAGTCAGCTTTTTTTTGACTTTGGGTGACTGCCTGGACTCATTCCTGAAATTTTCTTGACAAAGTTTTCCAGAAGCAGTTTGGTATTGCCTGCTTCCTAGATCTGTGAGTGACTGAGAGGCTCAAGGTTACTCAGCTGGTTTTGTGCCTAAGGCACAGCTGTAGCTCATGCTCTGGATTCACATGAGGCGTCTTAACCCACCACACCAAAGTGACTCTATACTCAACATTTATAAAATGTTAAGTCTAGTTTATTTACTGTTTCCAAGGGCTCATCCAAATTAACTTTCTTTAGTTGATTAATCTGCATTTCTTAATATAAAGTGGTTATTGTTGCCTGGGGCTAAGCAAAATCAACAAAACAAAACCAGAATGAAGAGTAGCCACTTCTATAACAAACACAACCTTTTTTTCTAGTAGAATTAATTTAATTTGAGAAGTTTCAGCCCAATTTAATGTGGGTTAACTACTGAAAAATTCAGTAAGGGGAATCCTGTTCCAATCTTGAACAGAGTTCTAGGGAAAACTTTATTGAAGGCTTTGGGATATTTACCAGCCAAACAGCCTATTGCACGGTTGACAGCTTAATTATCTCAGTATAGAAATTAAGCCAAATAGACTTGACCTCTGTTACTTTTCTCCAGCCATTCTCTTAATTAGTATCATCATTGTTGATGGGCAAACGAACAGTGTTAGAATTGAAAAATAGATTCAAGCACTTCATTGTATCTTACATTTTGAGACGAAGCAATTACTTTTCACAGCTCAGAAAAGCAAAGACAAATTTTGTCCCAACACATTAAGGAAAAAATTGTTTTTCCTACTGTTATTAGATCTACTAAGTTAATTCCCTGTTCAATATGCCTTTCTCTCTTTAAGCAACTCTGGTTGTGCAAATAAACAATGATTATGAATAAGTTCCATCATAGCACAAATTTTCCCAATGTGATTTACTGGAACAAGGGTCATGTGATTTCTTGTTACTGTTGTTGCTTTTTTTTAACACTATGGATCAATAGAAACAACTTATATTTGGAATTATAGCTCCATAGTTCTCTCACTTCCCTGCCTCCATTCCTGACTGAATTAAATAGCAGCCTCTTCAGACTGCTATCTAGAGAAAGAGCAGCTGTGATGTTTTAAACTGAATCCAGATGTTTGAATAAAGTCTCCCCATTTTAACTTCTGAATATTTTGGGCAGTTCAGGACAGAGTCTTTGTATTGATGATACCTCATCCTGAATTGTGCACTATCACATCATTCATCTGTGATGGCAGTTGATCCCATTTATCTCCAGCTTACCATTAGTTACCTTGAAGGCGATCTTCTCTTTGTAACCTACCACTTGCACATGACTTAGTTGGAACCTGGCTTCATTCTGGGCTCCTCAATTAAAGTCAGCCTCTCCCTACTATGGAGTCGTCCACAATAGCTTTATGTCAAAATTTCCCAGATTTGGAAAAAGCAGCACATGCTGTCCTTGCAGTTCCATTGTATCTCAAGAGGTCCTCAGTGTTTCTAAAGATTGTAAGGTCAGTGGATGTAGATGGTTACTGGACAGCTTCAAAACCTTTATATAAAAACTGGGGAGTTAAAGTGATGGTGATATGGAAGCCCTTAAAGAAGAGAGGAGGGGTCATTTTTCTAGCAATGACCACATTCCTCATCCAGACCATGCAGGGGAATAAATAAGACCTTTCACATCCAGTCAAAAATTATGGTAAATCAATCATATACTTGCACTTAAAAGTAATGGGCAGTAATTAGCCCTGGCAAGTATTAGTTAATAAAATGCCTGATATGTTACAAACTCAAGTGCATAAAAAACTTTGAAGAAACAATCATACATATTCCCCAAAAAATGTGCCTAGTACCAATGATGCAAAGAAATGCCTCTTCCTAGTTTAGTTAGCAGCACACAACAGGAAGAGGAGAATGATAAAAAACAGCATTGGGTTGTTGTGATGCAAGCCGCATCCCTTTTATATCTGCATTGTGAGCAGAGTTAGAATGTATTGGCTTGATGCTACTTTCATTATTCTTTTGATAAAAGCAGCAAGTTCCTGTAGATGACCTTGGTAGCAGAACAACAATAATATTTTCTTCCTGGCAATTGTACAAATTTCCTCATAGGTTAGGCTGCCTTAGAACAAAACAGAAAATTTTGAGCTAAGTTTCTGGGCCATGGCTTGGAAAATATTGCTTAGTTATACGAACAGGGAGCTGATGCATCTAATCTTCTCTGTGATGACTTGCAAAATCTTTAAAGATTACCCAGCAACTTTGGACTGCAAAGTGCCTGTCCCTGATTTAGAGAGAATCTCTTGAAACTCCTAGTGATTTTGGTAATGAAGATCCAATTAGACCGTAAAAGTTGTTAAATTAAGAGCAAACTAAAGAGAAATAGATATTCTACTCTTAAATCTTGTTATATGGGACCAATCATGGGTGAAAGCATATAAGAGCAAAAACATTTCATATCAAAGAAACTGCAGTCATACCTCTGAGGCACTTTCATCTGGTATTTTTCCTAACTCTTCTGAAGTCAGAAGACGTTGTGCTTATCTTCAAATCCTGAGAATATGCAGAGAACCCCATGGGCCAATCAGCACTTTTTCCAGCTGATCAATCTGAATGCAAGGCTCATAATTCAGCGCTTGGGGGACTTTCAAACACCACCATACAATTCTTCAGCTAAGCTTCTGAAGGTGAATTAACAACTTATCAGTGGTTTTACAGTCCAGCTGTTCTCTTTCTATATCTAGCCATGGCTGAAGACAACTGAAATGAGGCAGATGAGGAAATGAATACCTATTTGAAGAGTGAGGGATTCTTGAACCCAGAAGTTATATCAAGATAGGCATTCCAGCCAATAAAACACAAATCACCCACAAGTTCCTTTCAGCTGCAGCTTAGTTATAAAATCCTCCAACTTAATGGAGGATAAAGTGGCAAAGAGAACTCTCTGCCACTTTATTCTCTATTAAGTTGGAGGATTGCTACCGAGATAAACAGATGTCATACAATTAGGGAAATCTAAAATCATCTTTGAATGAGAGAGGTGACTCAGTTGACCCAGAAGGATCTCCTGAAATGTTGATAAATTTATTGGTCTACACAGATTTTGCAAAAATGCAGTTGTCTGCATGAATTGGTAGCTTCTTGTGCCCTGCCTAATCAAAAGTGAATTTTCAGAAACATTAAAACATTTATATTAGCTGCCCTTCTTATACTAAACTCTGGGTGGCTTCCAATCAAGAATTAAACAACATAAAAACCACATTAAAATTATTAAGACCAGAACATTTTTAATATTGTAAGCGGCCCAGAGTTATCCTGTGGTAAGATGGGCGACCAATAAATTTTACAAATAAATAAAAAAACATTAAAAAGAAAAACCTTGTGCAAAGAAAGGCATTCTATTCATATTCAATTAGGAAGATAATCTGAGGGGTCCTCACCATTCATTTATCCCCCACTTTCTATTAAACAGAGAAAAAGAAATAATAGGATAGCAAGACAAGAACATGAGGAGGAGGAGGACAAAGAAGAACCAGAAGTGACTACCTCAACATTCAAACACAAAGCCTCGACAATCTAAACCAGGGATCTTCAAACTTGGCCCTTTTATGACTTGTGGACTTCAACTCCCAGAATTCCTGGGAGTGCCTGGATGAGGAATTCTGGGAGTTGAAGTCCACAAGTCATTAAAGGGACAAGTTTGAAGACCCCTGATTTAAATATCCTCTCTACAGCTAAAATCCAAAGCAGTTTCAAAGAACTGCTAAGCAATTAGTTTATCAATTGCTTTTATTTGACATTCTGTGGGTGTATGATTGTTGCTTTCTCTTTCATTTCCCTCTTGCTCCCTCTAAACATTTGGCTCTTTTTTGTGGTTTTATACAGGAATTTCATACTAAATTTGCCATATGCAAGATGGCATAGTTATACATTATTCTATGGTTGACCCAAGGTTTGCTAACTTTTGATTCTTCCCTTCTGTTTTCTTAGAATGGGGCTGAAGGCGGATGTCTTGAGTAAAGCAGCTGGGTAGACCAAACAGGCTCAAAAGTTTCAGCCTGAGTGGTAGAAGCCTACCTTATTTATTTGTCTGATAATGATGATGATGATGATGATGTCCATTCAGTCATGTCCAACGTTTGGTCATTCTATGGGCCAGGATTCTCCACATCTTCCAATCTTGCACTACTTCGGTGAGTTGTTCTATGCTCTGACTGATGTCAGCTTTGATGGTGTTCTTTGGCAGCCTGGATTCCTTTTACCACTAACTCTTCCAAACACAATTGCTTTCTCCAGTGAATTCCCCCACATGACATGGTTAAAGTAAGTGAGAAGCAGTTTTGTGAGTTTGCCTTCCAGTGACATGTCTGGTATTATGTGCTCCGGTTTATTTGTCTTCTGTCTAATAATTGAAAGTTTGGATTTAAATTTGTACTATTTAGATTTATATCTAATCAATACAAGTGTTTGGCAAATTTAGGTCTATATCTCATCTTTTCTCCAGCAGAAATGTACCAACTCCTTCTCATATCAACAAATCAGTATGGTAAACTGGACTGAATCCATGTTGCCCAGTGAGTTTGCATGCTCAAGGGAGGACTTAAATGGATATCTTCCTAGTTCTAGTCCAGGGGTAGGCAACCTTGGCTCTTTTATGACTCATGGACTTCAACTCCTAGATTTCATGAGCCAGCCTATCCCTGTTCTAGTCCAATATCCTAACTATTACATCTCATTGGCTTTCTGACAAGACACCAGGGAATCTAGAGTCCGCAAGGAGGTTTTAAATTACATCCTCTTCTGAGATGAAACATCTATGGCTCAAACAATGACTAGAAAAATAGGTTACTTATTCTAACATGCTAGTATTAAATATTTCCCTGTTGCCAATCTGGGTTATGTTTGTTGCTGAAAAATTTCACTTTTACATGTGTTTCGGGCTTCATGCGTTTAACATGAGTGGGAATGATGCTATGGAGATAGTGAACAAGGAACCCACTGCCTGGGAATCAGATCTCTTGGCTCTCTGAGAGAAGAAATGTGGCATATCCACTTAATATTCAGAGATATGAAATCTGTGCCACTCCAGAATCCACTGAGTTACTACTGCCAGTGTATGGTAGAGCTGGTAAAACGACCGCATTGACTGTTACATGTGGATATGATTACCTCGGTATGAATTTTAGAATAACAGAGAAACAGAATTGGTATGGACCTTGGAGGTCTTCTGGTCCAATCCCCTGCTCAAGCAAGAGATCCTATAACATTCCAGACAAATGGTTGTCCAATTTCTTCTTAAAGATCTCCAGTGATGGAGTAACCACAATTTCTGGAAGGAAACCATTCCACCGGTTAATTATCAGGAAAGTTGTCCTTTGTTCTAGTTCAGGGGTAGGCAACCTTGGCTCCTTTATGACTCGTGGACTTCAACTCACAGAATTCCTGAGCCAGGCTGGCTCAGGATTTCTGGGAGTTGAAGTCCACGAGTCATAAAAGAGCCAAGGTTGCCTACCCCTGTTCTAGTTCTATTTTGTTTCATGATTTTGTATATTGGTTTTTTTTTTACATTTGGGGGTGAGACTGATAGCTTGAGTCTGAGAGAATAACTTTTTCATAAAGACATTAGATGTCGTGATGGGGGAAGTTGAAACACACTAAAAAGATGGATTGTGGAATAAAAAGAAAGAGGGAGAAAGAAGGAAGATGCCTAGCAAGCAAAGTAAGAATAAGGCAGTCTTGGACTGCTGAAGAGATGCAGGTTCCAAGAGAAATCAAGGCCACAGAAGTGGGATTGGCATAGGGGTCTTGGGCAAGGGGGAAGAGAGGGGAAGGATCCTCTCTCCTGCACAGATATCCAAAGACAGAAAAAGAATCAAAGACACTAAAATAAATTTGGGTATTGCTAGCTTTGAGAGGTGGATAAGCAGATCACACTATCTTTGTCCTGCTGGATTTCACAGTATTGTTGATTACAATGTGCTTTGGGAAATACTCTGCAATTTGGAAGCGGAGGCATTATACCCATGAAGTTCTAGGCTTTTTCCTGAGTGGATGTTCCAAGTTAGTACTGGTCTGGGGAGAAAGGTTAAACCTTTGGGCTCTAGTATGGAGTGGCCTAGGGCCTGATCCCTTCAGCTGTTTGGTTTACCATGAAGCTTCTGCCAGAGGTCACCCATCAATTCAGGATGAGGTATCATCAATGTGATCCCCAAATACGTGTTTCCACACTGGCCCAAATGTGAGATGCATTGGAATTTGACCTGGATACTTAGATACTTGGAATCAATCAAGCAAAATTGAGTCTGATAGCACCTTTATTGACTAACAAATTTATGATTCCTCTGATGTTCTTCTACCATAAGTGAATACAGCTCTCTTCCTACCATACCCAAACAAGACAGGTGACTATTAATTCAAAACCCTCCAATTCCAGGATTATGTCAGTTTTAACAGGGTTGCTCTCTCCCTAAAAGACCAGACCTGCAATCTGTGGGACCTTTGGGGATTCCAGGCTCCAAATGAAAGAATAATGGAGACCAATGGTCAAAGAAGGCCTTGGGCTCAGCTTTAGGAGTCTCTGAGCCCAACGTTTTTTGAATTGGAAGCTTTTTTGGATTGGTGGGCTCTATGATGGAATGTAGCCCAGATTCTCAAGCGGAAAAAAAAAGACCACAGAGTTTAGATAGTTTGTCTAGGAAAATGAGAGTTAAGACAGCTCCTCCCTAGTAGTTTTTAGACTGTATGTTTAATGGTGCAAATAGTCTGCTTTAGTCTGGCAAGGTTTCTGTCTGTAGGTGAGGAGCAATTAAGGAAACAGCTTTGAAGAACCTCTATGTGTCTTCCTTGGATTTTGGAGCCTGATAGCTCTGAGTCCAATTACCCATGCCTTGCCATTTTTTAATTAAATTATTTTAAGTCATTTTATATTATTATAAATCATTTTACTGCCCTTGAAGATCATCTGCAAACTTTAGCTGACACAGAATGTAGCTGCATACTTTCAGGGGTCAGATCCATTACTATCATGTCATACCGCTATTACAGAAGTTACCTGTCATCCCTTATTGAAGCTTGTGTAGCTTTTAGACCAATTTTTCTGGATAGGGCCTGCCTTTGCAATGCATGCAAAGAGTGTCCCCCCAAGGATCCCATTTTTGGGATGTTCAATGAGGACAATAGAAGTGAATAAAAACACACAATTAAAGCATATGTTTTTAACCTATGTTCCTTTTGCCCTTCATGTGCTTCATTCTTTTAGCCTTCTGTATTAACATTTTTTTTCATATATATAACTTTGCAGAAGTGATTTTTCCCTATCCAAAGTGATAGCAACATAACAAGAAACCCCTTCTTTTCTCATGTTTTTTATAATTGTGGATAAACTTTCTTTCAGGAATTCGGGGGTGGGGGAAAACCAATATACATATACGTACACAATATACATGCACACATATACAGTATATGCACCTACACCTACACACACAAACACATTTTGCTTCATTTTTATTCTTTTTAATTTAAACAAAATTAAAACGTTTTAATGGGCACAAGGAACTGTTCCTATTGTACCTAATGAATCAGTCAGTTCTGATTCTGAGTGTGTATCTTCCATTCACTTCCAGGAGCTTAGAATGCAATATCTTCAGGAAACTGATGCAAGTGGTATTTAAAGCTGTGTCGACATATTAAAATATCAAAAGATTGGATCTCTATTTTTCCTAACCCCTTTGTTCTTTAATTTCCCATTAAATTCTCTGCATGGAGAAAGCATGCTTTATTTTGGCATTTTTGGCTGGAATAGACTATCATAGCTTCCTAAAAAGCTGAAAAAAGGAAACAGATGCTTTATAGGGTTTTATTTTTTTTATTTAAAAAAAAATCAGGAAAAATATTTAGAGCCAACCCGCTATCCTAAGGTGAAGCAGAGCAAATAAGATGAAGCTCTAGTTGCCAATGTAGGTACCAGGGTCTCCTCCAGGGAAAAGGAAATCCAAGGCCAGAGTGAACCCCAGAACACCAGCTGTTCTTTCATCTTCGCTAGGTTTAAATGCTCAGGCAGCCTCTGTATATCTTTCTTAAGCAAGACTTCTTAGTTTCCCCTAAAGAAATGTTCAAGAACTAGTTTGTTGGTTTGATTGAAATCCTACCTTTCTTTTGGGAATTCCCGGTGTTTTGAATTTTATTCCTATCAGATACAATGGGCAAAAAGGGAAAGTGGCTGGCCAGAGAGGCTGAACAAATGTCTATGGTTGAGGGAATTTGAACCCAGGTCTTACTTCTAGAATGACACTTGACTGTAGTTAACCAGCAAGCTCAAACCATTAAGTAGCCAAAGCAGAGTTTCTAAATCCTGGTTAACTCAATTACATCTTTTTTTCCCCAGTTTATAATCTGGCAGAGGTTACCATGCTCCAGGGCCCCTCAGTTAAGCAGTGTCATCAAATGGGACCAAGGAAACTGCCCTTGCCTGTCATTGGACCTCCCTCTGGACCTCCAAATTTCTAGAACTCTTGTGGAGGAGGATGTCAAAAAAAAAAAAAAGGGTCACTCACTTCTTTTTTGGCACCTCCCTGCAGTCATGACTGATGCCACATCTTAAGTGCCACCATGGAAATTTATCTCATTGGATGGTTTTAATTAAAAATATATTCTGTTCCTGCTTTAATTCATTTATTTACCCCTTCTCTCTGCATCTATTGTTCTGTCAGAGATCTTTCATTGTAAAAAAGGAAATAAAACAGGGGATTAGTCTGTCAGCACTCCCCAAGCTCCTCAATCTTCCCCATTAGGCTGAAAACTTAGAAAGGAGATTATAACTGCATTAAAATTCAGAGACAGTTCTCCATGCAATCAGCCCCTTCCTTCCAATTCAATGCAAGAAAATTGGGATTAGGGAGGGCAGATCTGGTCTATTTATCTCCATGTCCTTTCCACAAATAGACTTTTGAAGAAGGCTTCTATCAGATCTGAAAGGTCAAAGAACACCTTTCTTTTCCTTGCTGAATTATATGCACTTTCAGTATTTCTTGTAATATACTGGCTTTTATTGTTTAAGGATTACAAAAGATTATAAATGTGTAATTTTTAAGACAATCATGTGGGAGATTTTTCCCTTCTGTTTCCCTCCCATGCATTCTGTTGTGTGTTATAATCTGAAAACATGCTTAAATGTTATTTTGATTCCAGTTTTTAATCAACTATAAAATACCCCTGGGTGTTAATAACCTAATTGGATGCTGGATTTAATTCTCAAAGTCTTTATAACTTCATAAGAGTGGCACTAAAATAGCTGATTTGTGATAGCGCTCTTGAGATTCAGCTATATTGTATGCATGTATGGATAAGTTTGTGGAAGAAAGTTGTAAATAAAACATAATTAAGAATATCTTTTGAAATACAAAAGCAAAGCACATTAAACTTTTAAGGATAATAAATTTAAACAGCTGTAGGTAGCAGAAGCTAAGAGGTAGCGATGACATAGTTACGCATTCAGAAATCAAAGCAACATAAAATTACTGGGAAGTAAAAGTGCAAATATATAAAAGGTTCCTGAAAATATATCATAACTAAAGCTATGCTAATATAACATGCTAATTCATGGAATATTTACTGACCTCAAATGCCTGGGTTCATACAACTCTCTAATTTAGTGTTTCTTAACCTTGGCAGCTTTCAGATGAAAAGATAAATGGGATTGAGCCTCATAAGTACTTGGAAGTGGAGGTCACCAAACTATCTCAGCTCTGACTGGAAAGTATATCTAAAATGCATTCTGGAAGACTGCAGTAGCAAGCCACAATCATTTATTTGCCAAGACCATAATTCACCAAGGAGTTGAACCTGACTTAAGAGAGATTTCACCTTCACCTTGACTGGGTTTAGTGAGGATTTGAGGTATGAGTTTCCACTGATAATGCTGGCTAAGACTGGTAACAGTCACAAACATCTGGAGAATTTTAGATTGAATTGTATCTCATTCCTTTTTGTGTTTCTTATATCAGTAAAGAAGAGAATCAATACTGGCCACCAAATTGTAGTCTTCCCACACATTAAGATAAAAGTGGAAACAGGCATTTGGAGAAGTATATACATAGATATTCTATAGAATTATGACTCCTGCTAAATCAATATTTCTGATCATACAGAAGATCTGAATGGGGGTAGAAAATGTATCAGTCTATGACTATAGAAACCCAAATAATGCTCTCATCACAAGGCATATTGTGCATTGTAATCCTAACCTTATACAATAGTTGTGCTACCTACAATTGATTGTATTCACTGAATGTGCTAAACCATAAAGCATAGATTATGAATAATATTGTCTGCATTGAAACTTTATTCTGAGTTGTAAACAAGAAAATATATGACTTTATGGCTTACTCTTTTGAAAGAAGAAACTAAAAAAATTCAAGAACTGAGAAAAACGGGCCCAGAAATATCATCAGTGAATGCAACCCTTCTCCATGGTACAGTACTTAAAGCAGCTATAACATTTGATAACAATGGATTTAATACTGATCCCAGCTGGAGATTGCTGGCATATCTTTATTTCCATTTGAAAGTTTAGGTATAATATTCTCCTGAGATGACACTAAACTTTTTAATTTCTTCAGCTAGAATTCATCCTTTTGGTTGAATTAGTGTTATAATCAATTAATAATGGCTTGCTTCTCATTTGTAAAAAAGTGTTTTAATCACAACTCTGTGAGATCCTGAAGAATTGATCTTAACATGGTGCTTTCTAGATACATTGATCTACAGCTTTCGGTGTTGTTAGCCACCAGTTGGGCCATTGTTCACCATTATTAATTTTCCTATATTTGAAAAAATAAAATAAAATAGAGCTATATTGGTGATCACCCAGAAAGCAAAAAATCATGTCTTACTGTGAAAAAGTAAAGTTCTTAGCCTTCACAGAACAAGAGCAAGCACTAAAAAGGAAAAAAAAAAGCCTCTTTAATTTCTGGTGATAAGAACAATAGCTCTAGAAAAAGTACCTCAGTTCATGCCATTGAAATGAGTGAGAAAAAGATCTGCTGCTTTATGATCATAATTTTTAATATATCTGATTAGCATAGGTTAGGGTTACATCACCATGAATTTGAAGAGCAAAATGGACAATGCCAACAAATTCGGAGTGCTTGGGTATGGTTAGAAAGGCATTGACTTTTCAAGCCTGCCCATCTACTTTTCGTAGTAAAATAAATGGGAAAATCCCATTGGAGAAAATTTCCATTTAGGGTGAGGGTTAGGCCACCATGAATTTGATGAGGAAAATGGACATCGTGAAAAAATTATTTGGTAACCATACCATGCTTTGGTATGATTAGGAGGGCACTGACTTTTCTAGCCTGCCCTATCTATGTTTCCTTGTAAAATACATAGGAAAATCCCAATGGATGAAAATACCACTTAGGGTTAGGGTTAGGTCACCATGAACTCATAGAGCATAATGGGCATCACCAACAAATTCGGAGTGCTTGCGTATGGTTAGGAGGGCATTTACTTTTCTAGCCTGCCCTATCTATGTTTCCTGGTAATACATGGGAAAATCACATTGGAGGAAAATTCCACTTAGGGTTAGGGTTAGGACACCATGAACTCAGAGACCAAACTGGATATCGTCAAAAAATTTGGAGTGCTTGGGAATGGTTAGGAGGGTACAGACTTGTCTAGCCTGTCCTAACTATATTTCCTAGTAAAATGCATGGGAAAATCCCATTGGAGGAAAATTCCACTTAGGGTTAGGGTTAGGTCACCATGAACTCATAGAGCACAATGGACATTACCAACAAATGTGGAGTGCCTGGATATGATTAGGAGGGCACTGACTTTTCTAGCCTGCCCTATCTATGTTTCCTTGTAAAATACATAGGAAAATCCCAATGGATGAAAATACCACTTAGGGTTAGGGTTAGGACACCATGAACTCATAAAGCAAATTGGACATCGCCAACAAATTTGGAGTGCTTGGCTATCGTTAGGAGGGCTGTTACTTTTCTAACATGCCCTATCTATGTTTCCTAGTAAAATACATGGGAAAATCACATTGGAGGAAAATTTCACTTAGGGTTAGGGTTAGGTCACCATGAACTCATAGAGCAAAACGGGCATTGCCAAAAAATTTGGAGTACTTGAATGTTTAGAGGATACAGACTTTTCTAGCCTGCCCTATCTATGTTTCCTTGTAAAATACATGGGAAAATCCCATTGGAGGAAAATTCCACTTAGGGTTAGGGTTAGGTCATCATGAACTCATAGAGCAAAATGGACATTACCAACAAATTTGGAGTGCCTGGATATGGTTAGGAGGGTACAGACTTTTCTAGCGTGCCCTATCTATGTTTCCTTGTAAAATACATGGGAAAATCCCATTGGAGGAAAATTCTACTTAGACTTAGGGTTAGGTCACCACGAACTCATAGAGCAAAATGGACATCACCAACAAATTCGGAATGCTTGAGTATGGTTAGGAGGGCAGTTACTTTTCTAGGCTGCCCTATCTATGTTTCCTGGTAAAATACATGGGAAAATCCCATTAGAGGAAAATTCCACTTAGGGTTAGGGTTAGGAAACCATGAACTCATAGAGCAAAATGGACATCGCCAACAAATTCGGACTTCTTGGGTACAGTTAGGAGGGCAGTTACTTTTCTAAGCCGCCCTATCTATGTTTCCTTGTAAAATACATAGGAAAATCCCAATGGATGAAAATTCCACTTAGGGTTAGGGTTAGGTCACCATGAACTCATAGAGCATAATGGGCATCGCCAACAAGTTCGGAGTGCTTGGGTATGGTTAGGAGGGCACTGACTTTTCTAGCCTGCCCTATCTATGTTTCCTGGTAATACATGGGAAAATCACATTGGAGGAAAATTCCACTTAGGGTTAGGGTTACGACACCATGAATTCATAAAGCAAATTGGACATTGCCAACAAATTTGGAGTGCTTGACTATCGTTAGGAGGGCTGTTACTTTTCTAACCTGCCCTGTCTATGTTTACTAGTAAAATACATGGGGAAATCACATTGGAGGAAAATTCCACTTAGGGTTAAGCTTAGGTCACCATGAACTCAGAGAGCAAAATGGACATCACCAACAAATTCAGAATGTTTGAGTATGGTTAGGAGGGCAGTTACTTTTCTAGGCTGCCCTATCTATGTTTCCTGGTAAAATACATGGGAAAAATCCCATTAGAGGAAAATTCCACTTAGGGTTAGGGTTAGGTCACCATGAACTCATAGAGCAAAATGGACATAGCCAACCAATTCGTAGTGCTTCGGTATGGTTACGAGGGTAAAGACTTGTCTAGCCTGACCTATCTATGTTTCCTAGTAAAATACATGGGATAATCCCATTGGAGGAAAATTCCACTTAGGGTTAGGGTTAGGACACCATGAACTCATAGAGCAAAATGGACATCGCCAACAAATTCGGCGTGCTTGGGTATTGTTAGTAGGGTACAGACTTTTCTAGGCTGCCCTATTTTTCCTGGTAAAATACATGGGAAAATCCCATTGGAGGAAAATTCCACTTAGGGTTAGGGTTTGGTCACCATGAACTCATAGAGCAAAATTGATATTGCCAACAAATTCCTTAGTGATGGCAAAACTTTTAGAGACTGAGTGCCGAAACTGCAACCCAAAACCCACTTATGTATCGTCGGATGCTGGGTGGTTATGGCCCACTGAGTGGGGTGGCCATGTGTGTGGGTATGGCCCATTTGGTGGGCGTAGCTGCAGTGGTAATGGCAGACTGGGAGGGATTAAAACATTTAATCAATCAATTCCAACTTTGCGATATCTTTTTTTCCCCGCGAGAAGTTGAAATTGATTGAACTCTTTTTTTGCACATCACAGCGGTTGCCTAAAGCAAAAATGTTTTATAAAACCCAGCTTAAGGCCTAGGACTGTGTCGACGGTGCACGTGTCCACAGAGAGGGCTTTGTGTGCTATTAGTAGCAAGTGTGCCATAGGTTCGTCACTACAGGCATAATATATGAATCCATAGATTTTTTTTCCTCAGAAGAAACAGATAGCTAGCTATCTAGCTATTTATTTGGAGTAAAAAAATCTATCTATCTATTATCTATCTTTCTGTCTATCTATGTATCTATTTCTATTTCTAGTGATGATAGATAGATAGATAGATAGATAGATAGATGAAAGAAAGAAAGAAAGAAAGAAAGAATATTACCTGCTGACTCACCATCCCATGTCACCTAAGTAGGTGATAGTTTTCAAGCAGGGGTCTCCAAACCTGTCAACTGTTAGACTTGGGGTCTTCACTGAACTTCATGGTTAGGGGAGTGAACAATGAATGTAGTTGGATAATGCAGTTATACACCATAAAATGAAGCATTATAAAGTGCAGCCATCCTGGGTTTTTTGAAAAGCAGCAGGCATCTATGATATCTATTGGAACAAATGAATGAGTGGAGAGATAAATAAATAAATAAATAAAATGTCAAAGTTAGATATCCTATTTCCCTCCAAAGACGACTAGTTTCTTCCCCTAAAAATTGACTTTGAAGTGGGAGAATTGTCTTATATGCAGAAGAGAGGTCCATCTTCAAACTCCTTCTCTAATTTTCGGGGGAAGAAATGACAAAAATAAATAAATGAAGATGTCTCTTCCATGAGTGGTGCCAATGACTGCAGTGGAGTGAAGAAACAGCAAGTATTTATTTTCTTATCTTCCATTTTCTTTCTAGCGACTTCTTCTCCGCCTCATCTCTGATCCATCCCCCCTGCAATTTTCTTTTTCCTTTGCAGTGTAACTATCCCTTTTTTTAATCTCATGGTGGGGTTGGGGACAGGTCATAACAAAGAAAATGTGATCCTGTGAACAAAGTCCTGCACTTCTTTAAGTGTGTATGCTGCATGTTAAAAAGAGGTGGGTTTCCACTGCCCAATCATGCCCGCCATGCTGATCCTGTTGATATTACTGGGGAATCTCTCTCCTCTGTCTCCCTCTTCCTCCTATGTGAAGGAGAAAACTTTGTGTGTATAAGAAGGTAAAGAACTATTAATTTAACAAATGGGCTGCTTTATTCTACAGGAAATTAATAAGTACTTGTTTCATATTAATTGTTTTTGAAGTGTGGCCTATGGCCAGTGTGTATATTTGTGTGTGTGTGTGAGACTATGTACATATTTATGTGGAGGCAGGTGGGTGGGTAGTACGACTCTAGGATTTATTTAAGCTAAAATTAAAATATAGACTAACAAAGTAGGGAAACTATTCAAAGATGGGAGGGAGAATTCTATGCTTTTACTATAGGGATTTGGCTTGGGGTTTGCCAGAGTTGGTTTTGCTTTCATACGTGCCAAAATGATGTACTCAATAAAGTTTTAGATTAAGAGATTGGAATGTCTCAAAGATGTTTGCTTGGTTGGGTTCATCAGTCATAACCTTGACAGTATTTTTCTGAATGGCTACAACAATATAAAAACTTAAACCTATGAGAATTGGCTTCAGTGGGACTTCCGGTGGCTCCGCCGGCGTCGCTGGAGTCTCTAACGTGAGGCTCCGGTCTCTGAGTTAGTATAGCCGTCAACAACAGCGCTCAACAGCTGTTTGTTGCGGCGAAAAAACTCCTCTTCAGGCAAAGAAGGGGAGTAGAGCTTCAAGAGCCGGGTTGAGCCCTTCCAAGACCCCTGGAACAAGTTTTCAGGGGCAGAGAAGGTGTGCTCCCCAGGCACTTGAAACGCTCCTGCTCAGAGACGCTTCTGTCGGCTGACAGAATTAGACGCCGCGACAGCCTCTGTTTTGAAGAGAGAACAATAAGGATTTTTAAACAGACGGAGTGAATACAAGAGTTCTTTGAGCATTGCAAGTATTTTGTTATTTTGTTTATGCCTTTTTACTTATAACTTTCTTGAATCAACATAATTCTTTCAAAATGGCGATTGCTTTAAGCTTTCACTTACTCAGTGAAAGTGAAGAAATCGAAAGTATTGAATCTGCTGGAAAGTGAAACTGAATTTTCTCTTCTCTTTCTGAAGTGATGTTTGAGAGACTATTTAGACTTGATGTATTTACTAAATTATAACGCAAATTGGATTTTAAAAGAAATTGAGAAGGGAGGAATTGGCAATTTTAAAAATCTTTTTTTCTACTTTTTCCTTTTTTTGCTTTTTTTCTTCTTTCTACTATGACTATGAGATATAAGGCAGCAATGGCAAAGGTTTTTTTAGAATCTCAAGAGCTTATACAGTCTCCTTCAGAAATGCTTACAATGAAAGATTTACAGAATGCTTTAACTGTTGCATTATTTCCAGTAATGGTTACATTATCTTCAATAAATGATAAGCTGGATAAACTGGAGAACAAGCTGGATAAAAAGATGCCAGAACAGAAAAAAGATTTTAAAGCTATGACAGAAGTTTGTAACTTAGAGCTGAGAGAAGATATTATTGAAGTCAATAAAGGAGTATTTTTTTCAAATGAAACTGATCTTCAATTGGCTGCTGAACATTATATAATACAATTTAATCAAGAAGTAAAACAAGAACAATCAATTAGATCCCTTTTTTCAAATGGAATTGATTTACAATTGATTGCTGAACATCTTATAATACAATCTAAATCAAAAGGAGAGCAAGAAAAAGAAGAATACAGTACTGAGTATAAAGAGAATAAAGGATGGATTTTGTTTGATAAACAGTTTATTTATGGACTGGAGGAAGAAGACTTGTTTCAAGAAAGGAAGGGTTGGTTATTCCTTTTTGATAAGCAGCAAGAAGAGGATTTATTTGACAAAAAAGAGACATTGATTCAGTTCAAGATGCGAATTACTTATGGAGGTGAAGAAGTAAAAAAGAGAGATTTATTATTAACGAGGGAGGCCTCGTTACGGAGGTCTACTTGGCTAAAAAAAAACCTAGAGTTCGACTGAAATGAAATTTAAAATTGTATGCAAGGGTTTATGGGTAATTTAATATTATGGACTGAATTAAGGACTAAGATTATGAGTAAGATGTAAGAGAAGATGATTAATGGAAGACATAACTAAACTGATGAAGAATGTATTTGTTCTGAAATGATCTAGGTTTGATATTGAATTGATTGATTGAAGGGATAGATAAGCATTATGTGATTTGTTAAAGTTTTAGGAATGTAAATTAGAAATGGAATAAATTGATTGTCAGATGAGAAAGCCCAGAAGTTGATTGAAGAGATGAAATTTAATAAATGTAAGGTATTAAGGTTAATCTAAGATCATGGGGTGAATTTAAGACTAATTTTACAAGTAAGATGTAAGAAAGGATGTTTAATGGAAAAAGATTAAGATTATAAGTAAGTTGTAAGATAGGATGTTTAAATGATATATTAAGATATATTAAGATATGTTATTACAAATTAAATGTATTAGATTTGACTTAGATTGGTGGTTTAGATGTAAATGATAAATACTATTCTTAACAAGATGAGCTGATTGTTTAAAGGAATTAAGGTTAATTTAAGATTATGGATTGAATTAAAGATAAATATTATAAGTAAGGTTTAGGAGAGGATGTTTAAATGAAGATATATATTAAGATATATTATGGTAAATTGAATTGAATAAGAATATAATTATTATTATTTTTTCTTTTTTTATATAGTCTAAAATTCTTGTTAAGATTATATAATTATTTTGTTTGATGTAGTGGGGTTTTCTTTTGTTATACCTTGTATTCACTCTGGGAAGTCGGGGGGGGGGGGTTAGGGAGGCTTGATAATCTTATACATGATGTTTTCTCAACTGCAATTGGGGTTGGAGGAAGAATAAATAATTACTGTTACTGTTATTAAGGGGTTGCTCGGGTGTCCTCTGGGCTCCACATCTGATGGGGAAAAAGGAAGGAGGAGTGAAGGTTGATGTAAGTGTAAGTTGATAAGAAGGGGGAAGAGGAGGATGGAGATAGAGAAGGAAGCAGAAAGAAGAGAAGGAGGGAGAAGGTAGGTAGTCAGTTGGTAAGTGAGGGGGAAGGATAGGGTTGGTGGGATGTGGTGGTGGGGGTGCCGAGCAGTGATGTTAATTGTTTGGGATGATTATTTTCAGTTGAGTTATTAGTACTAGATGTATTGAAATGTATTTATATTTTGTGTATGGATGATTGTTTACTTTTATATTATGATTTGATATGACTAGTTTCTTTTTTCTGTTAAAATTATAAAAAAATTAATTAAAAAAAAAAGAATTGGCTTCAGTGATTGAAAAAGCTTCAGCAAATTCTGCCACAGACCTCTTATATATGCTCAAAACAGAGTCAAGAGTGGAAGACTTGAATAAATCCTCACTGATATAATGTAGGAGTGCATAACCTTCTTCAGATTCATGCTCACATTAATAATAATCCAAAGACCACACTTCAAAAGCTATGTGGGCCAAGGACAAAACATAAATATCATTTCATTTAAAGTGAAATTAAATGAAGTACTTTTGATTTTCTATTCACATGCATTTTCCTTTCCCTGTCATTAAAAATTCCAATTCAGTGATAACTTTGGGAGGGCTTTGGGGAAAGAAGTGCAAGTTGCACTCTCTACTATAAGACAAAACAACACAAGATCATAGAGAAATAATCTTCATAGCAAGTAGCAATCTGAATTAATTGGAAACGATAGCAGACATGTGACTTCATCTGAATAATAAAATCCTGGGTATAATTGCCTCAATAATTGGGTGACATCTAACGAGTTTGTTAAAATTATATGTAATATTTATGGAAGTTGTTGTCAATGAACCAAAACAGCCAGCATTAAAATCATGGAACCATAAACTGTTATAATGAATAGTGATTGCTGGAAGGTGAGTTATGTGTGCAATGATCCATTTATAAAAATGCAATATAGTCATATAAAAAGAATGGATCAAAGGGGATATAAAGTGTAGTCCAGAAGATTTAAGAGGAAAAACTTCCTCATATTAAAGAAATGATGCCAAGTGCTAAATGGGATGCTTTAAATTATTATTTTTTCTCTGCAAGGTTAATTACATTATAAACCATTTAAATTGCAAACAGTTGTGTAATTGTGAAATATGTGCATATGGTTGCACTGTCTTTTGTCAATATTATCAGCTAGATAGCAACAGCCCCTGTATATGGAATCTCACCTATTGAAGATGGATTTTGACTGCATCTGAGCAGGCACATCACTTATGATGTTTTGGTAAATACGAGTTTTACTGAGCTTCTTGGCCCAAGGTATCTTTTAGGACATCTACTGGTGTCACTGTTTTACTTTGCAAAATGTATTCAGACGTCATGCAAGGAGTTTAACTGACAAGGGATACAGAGAAATATCAAATATAAGTCATGCATTCCTTGTCCAACTTCAGGAAAAAAAACATAAAATCTTTGACAAATCAAACCAAAGATCCATGTATTCATATGAGAGCCTCCAAAGCATGAAATGGGCTCATAAAGAAAGCCCCTTCCCTTCCTCTCCCCTCCTCCCTCCCTCCCTTCCCCTCCCTTCCCTTCCCTTCCCTTCCCTTTCTCTCCCCTCCCCTCCCTTCTCTTTCTCTCTCCTTCTGTTCCTCTCCCTTCCCTTCCCTTCCTCTCCCTTCCTTTCCCCTCCCTTCCCTTTCTCTCCCTTCCGTTCCCTTCCCTTCCCATGCAACTGGGACACAAATCTGCTGACATTTCCTACATTGGAAATATTCCATAAAATGTAAAATATATGAAAGTCGGAGCAAAAGAGAGTTTTAGCTGCTATCCATCTGCCAAAGTTTCAGCCTACTCTCTTCCAATCTAGATCATTGCACAGTGATCACATTGGATTACTTTTACAATTTCCTACTGCTGGTCTCTTGTACAGCATTGGGAAATAAGACGAACTGCTTGTTTATCCTTTTGCCTTGTTTCTAAACTAAATGCATGCCTGAAGGGCTCTTTGAATATTCCATTTTCCATTTTCATCCGGTCTTAAAGTGCAGCATCTTGTTGCTGGAACATTTACTCAGTTTCTTTTGTCTATATAGTTTTTATGGAAACACTTTTCATACCAGTTTGTTGCAGTATATATCAAAAATAGTCTTTGTCCACAAGGGGTTTCTGCCTGTTGATAAGTATTACCAACTGGGGAAGAAGGAAACTTGATAAAGATTTGCATCTGTAATCATTTTATTGCAAACATATTTTCCAAGCCTACATATAAATTAGTAGAAGCTGAATCCCACATTCTTCTGAATTTTATATAGACGTTAACCAATGTTCATATTGGGAAAACATGAGTTCAAAATCTGTGTAATAGAAAAACACACATGAAAATGCTTTGTATTTGGAAATTATATTTGCAAAAACATGGTCATGCTTGTAAAATTATCATATAAATAGAGATGGGGGAACACATCAAAACATATATGTACAGAAACGTCCAGATGAAAATTCAGATACATTTTCATGATTTTTAAAAAAATGTATTGATTTAATATATACAGGATAGTACAACTTAAGGACAGAAAAATGAAATCTTAGTGAAATCAAACCAGAACCATAGTACAAAATTAGGGGTGTCTTCAAGACAGTAAAAACAAAAAAAGGACAGATTTTCATCGTGTAATTGTGCCTGCCATCTTGACCTTTTGAATTATGGATGCCCCCACTTCTATTGCTGTAACCGGAGAGTACTTTCAAAAGATACCATTGGACTGAATTTTTTTTAATGCAGCAGAAGGGGAAAATTATTATATACAAGCAGAAGAGCCATATCATCTGAATGTAATTTCTTTATTCTTACTTATAGTAGAAGTCAAGTCAAATTACACTTTCTGTTCTTCAGTTCTTTAACAGCCCCTGGTGGCCCATGAGCCATCAAAAGTGCTGCCCAAACTCAATTCATGACTGG
Source organism: Bothrops alternatus (assembly GCA_034064705.1). Lineage (NCBI taxonomy): Eukaryota > Metazoa > Chordata > Lepidosauria > Squamata > Viperidae > Bothrops > Bothrops alternatus. Next base: position 4,118,108 of record JARGCV010000033.1, read on the forward strand.
CATCTTGTTATGTGATTCTAAGCTAAGAAAGCAGAGAATCCAACTTGCAGTGGCTTCCTTGGCAGTTTGATTAGCTGTAAGTATGTTCTCCTTTGGGAACCTGACAACTGATCAGTGAGTAGTAGGTCAAAATGATTTGATTGATGTGGGGGTTCTAGCTGAATAGGAGAACTGGAACTTTTGAAAAATCTTTTGTTATTGCTATTCCACCTACAGAGTGTTCTAAGGTGTTTTGTTTTGATTTTCTCCTTTTTAAAATGTCCTGCATTGGAACTAAATGTCATTTTCATACTTATCTGCATATGACGACTCTTCTCTAGGCTGCTTGTACAGCACGTCAATGTGGAAAATAACTAGCTTCTAATTAATAACCCTTCAGTGTTGGCATGCACGGCTGAGTCTACTGTACCTTTGGAAGAAAAATGATTGATTGGGTGGCCAAAGCCTCCCACCCTCTCTTTTCTAGGGAACAATCCTCAAGTGGCTGATGAATTCATAATGCTTCAGTGGCACTTATGAAGTCTAAATGTTTGATGACAGCTTAAAAAGTATTTCAAAAATGCTTTTCTCTTTACACTTATCCCCATTGGTATTATAGTCAGAGATAGGGCTGGCACCTTCACAGGATTTTGCTGGTCAGGACACCTTTCCCACCCACCCAATGCACTCCAAATGTATTAGATATTAAGTCCCAGAATCTGTAGTTGATACGATTATCAACTAGACAATTGACATAGGTTCGGTTAAATATAATCTTCCAAATTCCTATTAAGAATGACTTATTCATTATCCAAATGATAATGCAAGACATACTTTGACCTTGATTCCAATAGATCGTATAAGGCCTAATAGAGAAAGAGGATGAAGATCCATGTGGATGAATGTGAAGGAATGCAAGAGCTTTCAAATTAAGATCCTAAGGCTCCTGGTAAATTGTGTTCCACTCTCCAGGACAGGTGGTGTTCATATGTAACTGTTCCATGCTCCAAATCTCTTTGCCACTGCCTCTTGGTTACAGGTTCTGGATAATTTATTAATTAATCAGTATCCAAACTTCATATTCAAATGGATGTGTGAAATCTAGCATCTTTCCTACTGCCAGTCAACCTAGGTGGCTTTTCCTAGTAAGTCATCATATCTGTAAGAGATTAAACACAGGAACAGAAGTTCCTCCATAAAGAATGGGAACAGATGTTGACCTTGGGGCATTCATGAAAGTTCATGGAAGTGAATAATTAATTATTTTATTAGAAAAATAAATCAGGTGATCGAGCCAGTCTTCCAACTTGCCATCCTGCAAATAGGATGAGACTACTAGAATCACTAGATTTTTTTCACCATTGCACATGTGGGGAGCACTGGGATAGAGAAAGAAGTTCTAGTTTTCCCTGTTATTCAGTGTGACAAATCCCTGATTTGGCGCCTCAATATTCCTAAAGCATTTGATAAATTCATGCTGAGAAGCCTGAATAAATGGAATTCAACTTTGGTGTCCCATACTAACTTCTCCCATGACATTTTGTTTATAGAAAGACAGAACTAGTGAAATACAGACTACATTTTTTACAATTCCATCAAGGATCATTAGAATAACGTTGCTCTGGATGATTTCTGCTTTGAGAAGGTCACAGATTGTTCTCAATTAGGGATTCTCAAAAGCTCCACTCCGTTCCTTCCTTCCTTGGAAGATTTTAATATGGTGAGCATTCTTTTTCTTCTCTGATAAAGTATTAATTCAGAATACAACTTATGATATAAACTCTAAAGGTCCCATATCACGGTCCCTATTTCAAGAGATCCAATCCAATTTAGTCCAGGCTGTGAATGACACCCAATCCTACTATTGGATCCTAAGTCTTTTCCCCCCCTTCTCCTTCCATCATATATTGGAGATTTGACAAATCCCTTTGTTAGCTGTTTCTCCAGGGCGACTTCAAATACTACCCAACAACCTGTGAAACAGCAGAAAAAAACATTTCAACACAAAATGTTATGTTCCAACTACCAATTCCTAACCTGCCTTAAGCACAACACTAGCAAATGATGCTGTCCCTATTTATATTACACAGAATAAGGATTAATCAACTTCCTGTTTTTGTTTGACAATTCTCCAAATGTCATCAGCTAATTTCACAGCCCCCTTCCCCCTCAATTCTTCTTAATATAGGATGTGGCTGGGTCTGGGAAGAAGACAGGTTTTGCCAGCTGGATAAGTTTAGCCATCAGTCAGAACTCTAGATTACCCATTTGTTAAGTCTTGCTCTGGTTTCATGCAAATATTGTGCAAGTGCTTATTTAAAACCTAGTTGTCAGCTGATATCACGTAGTTTTATCATTATTCTAGAAGATTGTTACCCCTGGGTCCAAAAGCAGTTGACAAGCACAGGAGAATGTGAGATCTGTTTGCACCTTGATAAGAATTTTAGGAGCCGGTTCCAAAACAATCAAAGAGACAGGCCTTTTTCTCTTTATAGGTAGTCCTCAACTTACAACTATTCATTTAGTGACTATTCAAAGTTACAACGGCACTGAAAAAAATGACTTATAATTGTTTTCCACACTTACGACCATTGCAGCATCCGCATGGTCACATGATTAAAATGTAGATGCTTGGCAGTTGACATGTATTCATGATCCCAGGCCATGGGATCACTTTTTGTGACCTTCTGAGAAGCAAAGTCAATGGGGAAGCCAGATTCATTTAACAACTATGTTACTAATGTAACAACTGCCATGATTCACTTAATAACTCTGGCAAGAAGGTCATAAAATGGGGTGAAATTCACTTAACAGTTTTCTTGCTTAGCAATAGTCATAAGTCAAGAACTACCTACACACTGAAAAAATTAAGAAAACAAACCAGAATGTTTTCTTAAGTTGGCTGTTCATATGTCTCTTGTTTGAAAGAAGAGTTCTTTTAAATTTACATGTTCTAAGTTCAGTTTGAAGAAATTTGTTATTTGGACTAACCATCCAAACCATTTAGGTATTTACAAAACTTAGAATGAACCATCAAATTCAAAACATTTCCCCATTCAAGACAACTTTGCTGCATGACCAAAGGCATGGAACTCTGGGCCTTTTGAAATATCAGAGATGATGTTGGGATACAGCTTCAATCCTGAACCTAATCCAGAAATGGAAACTGGCTTCCTTTACATGAGCTTCCAAGCTATATCAGGCATTGACTGCTGTTTCATCCACTTAAGATGTTGTCTGAGGACATATATAGAGTTGCAGTGCTGGTGAGCTGCGACCTGGGCTGTTCTGCAGGAGAAACCAGCTTGAGACTGATAATTTATGGAATGAATTAATAAGTCCTGATAATTCTCAGATGTTACATAGACAGGAACTTCCAAAGTGGGAAATTCCTGAAACTGTGAACTTACCCAAAGGTGGAGTAAAGAGAAGAAAGAAAGAAAGGAAGGAAGGAAGGAAGGAAGGAAGGAAGGAAGGAAGGAAGGAAGGAAGGAAGGAAGGAAGGAAGGAAGGAAGGAAGGAAGAATTTTGAAGATAAGTATCATGACAAAAATACAATCGTTGAGTTATCATGGTTACCATTGGTCTTACCTTTTAGAATCCACTGGACAGCTGATTGGAGATGGTACATGAAACCCAAAGGAATTGCTTGCTCTTAATATTTTCTACAATACATAATTTTAAAAGATTGTCTGAGTTCCAAAAAATATTTGAGCAACTCCATCCTAGGTGAGAACAAAATATTTGTGACTGTTTAATGCTGATGTAGGACATTTTCCTCCAGTGGCCAAAACATGAAACAGGGCTTTGAACAGATACTTCTTCTCTTTGTTCTTTGAATTGCTTTTTTCAAGTCTTTCCCTGCAGCCATTGTGGGATGCTCTCAATCTTCATTTCAGCCACTTTGCTCTTCTTCTTCCCTGCCTATGCTCCATATTCCTCTTTCCTCATCCTGTAATTCCGCTGCTCTCTCTTTTAAACAATATGCTTTTGGGAGCGGGTGCTGTCTTTGTCACCAATATATCTTTGATAAGGTGATTGATGAAACTAATGGCTATTTGAAAGATGGAGGTCATCTATTACAACAAGTCCTTGGTACTGTAATCCACTCTCTCTGATGTGACTGATATTGCATAAGAGTCAGGAACATGATAAGTCATCAATTCCCAAAATATATTTATCCAAGTAGGCAAAAATGTTACTTCCAGGCAGGAGAAATGTTTGGCATAATCTAGCTTTAAGAGAACCTGTGACCTATTGAACATTTAGAATATCCTCAATTCCTGCTGGCAAAGAACTCGCTGGCTTGATAACATCAAATCTGATGCAAAGTTGAACATACAACAATTAAAAGAAGCTGTACTTGACAATTAGCACGGAGCATTTGCCTATAAGTCGGACCAAGAGTTGGACATGACTAAATAGTTAAAAACAACAGCAACAATTCCTGCTGGACCATAATAGCATTTGTTGGTGTTCTTCCAATATTTTATTTGCTTCTTATAATAACTGAATTGCTTACAATTATACAATTGCCATTCAGTGTGAAGAAAAAAAAATGTTTTAGAAAACTTGACAAAGTATTGCAACTGGGTGCATCAAGTTGTTCCTTTGCTGTTTGATAGAAAACCTTGACATTTTCTGGCTATTGACAGGCTTTTAAAGGAAATTACACCAACCCTTCATTTAGCACTGGATGAACTGCCTGACACAAAACAGGATTCACTTGAAGTGCTTTTAATTAAATCTAGAGACTGAGAACTAATTTTTATCCACCAAAAGCAACACCTGCTGTTCTATGGCTTTACTGGTTTCTTGGTGTTTTCAACAGAATTTTCCAAACTGAAATAGTTTTATAAACTTTAGCACCACAATTATATTCTCTATAAGCTTGGAAAAATGCTTCATAAAGTATATTAATCTTGTATTGTAGAAAGAGTTAGAGAATATCTCATTGTTTCCTATTTTTTTATTCCTACCTGAGTTTACACCAAAATGATAATGAGCTGTGATAATCATAAATTCCTACTCTAAAACATTTTCATGCAACTTTGAAATATATCACTCTATGCACATAGGATTGGAATGGGGTAAAATGCACATTAAAAAGCGAATAAAGATTTTAAGTAAAATTTTTGTTTAGTATTTGTTTTGTATGTTCCTTAGCATGTGACCAAATTATTTATTGAAATGGACCTGTGTATTTTATCTCAAATTACACATTTTAAAGATGTTGTCTTCAAGTGTTCCTAAATATCATTCTTTCCAACTACAAATATTTAAATATACTTTAATATTGTATTTAAGTAAAAGCTTTGCCAGAACGAATGGTGTAGTACAGTGGTTCTCAACCTGTGGTTCCCTGGGGGAGGGGGCACAATGTTATCACAGGGGGTCCGTGAAGGTTTGAAGAAATATTATCATTTAAATCTTCAGTCAAATCTTGGTCATCGTTGCCATGGTCCATGGACACAGAAGGTATTTAGAGAGGATCCGCAGTAAAGAAAAGGTATAGAATGTATGGAAAAAGGAATAATCTGCAATATACATTAGTCCATAAAGAAGAAGAACATCACAACATCAAAACATGGAGTGGAGGGGTCAGAGAATCTCTCTCCATCCATCCATAAGTAAATGTTTATCAAAAAATGTCTTAAATCCTTTTTTTAGACATAGGAAATAAGTAGGCAAAGACAGGGCTTGAGGCCCAATGCCACCATTATAGGATATCTTATTGATATAATCTCAGTTTGCTACGACACCCATTCAGTATCTTCTTTGCAATCATATGCTTTGAAACTCAAGACCTTGTTCAAAGAGATAATAAGGAACTAATTTATCTAGTGATAACTAACTAATGATATTTGGAACTCTATCAGTATGATTGTTGCCTTCCTTTATTTTCCTCTAGAATTTTCTTTAACCTGGAAACTCCTTTTTATAGCTGAGATTTTACTGCTATGGTATTATTAGGGAATTTCTCATTAAAATTGTCCCCATGTTATAATCAGCAAGATGATATGACTACACTTAATGTCCCAGGGTTGACACAAGGTTGGTTATTTTTTGTATGTCTGGAGAATCCCAAGAACTTTTCATTCTGTTTTCCTTGAATTAGACTACAGGGAGAAGTTTGGGTAGAAAGTCTAAGGTCTCATGCTAGAGAGACTAAGGATAGCAGGAGGTTTAGTTTGACTGATGGCAAGTTATTGCAATTTTCTTTTAGTTGGAAAACCTTGGAAGAAAGGATCTGGTAGGGAGGGGTTAAATTTATCTCCAACACACGCTTTTGGGGGCACCAAATATTTCTCAGTACTATAGAAGGGAAGTGATCCTGCAAGATGGATCTCATTCAAGGCCAAACAGGATAGTCTTCTAAAGTTCTCATCTGTTCACTAAAGTTCTCATTGGAAAAACCAGGGTAGTTCTAACAAAGTGGTAGTGAGACATATTTCTGTCCCTATCTGATTTGATAAGAAGCAATCATAAGGGATACGTGAAACAGTTTATTTAGTATGCATATAGATTGCGACAAGCCTTGAAATCCTATGTTTAGAGAACATCTCTTATTTGAAATCCATAAAATATATTCTCTTTTCAAGTTGCTCTGCATAAACAATCTTTTACTTTTATTCCCTCCTTGCTAAAGATAGTTATGTGATAAGATTGGTAGTCTATCAATTTGCTTTAATTTTTTTGAAGAATTACGTTTTAAGCCTTTTTTTTTTTCATCTACACGATGCAGCATTACAGCTATCAGGAGAACAGTAATTATTAATTTATTTGCAACAAGATGTGCAAACAGATATTTGGCAGAGATAGTCATTGGAATAATTGTGGATGTGGAATAAATGCACAATTAAAGTATCTACCTGTCAATGCCAAAGCAACACTGGGTTGTAGCCAGTAGTGACTTTGCATTTGTGGAAAGCATTTGTATTCATGCCTGGTGGGAATGCTATTTTTATATATATATATCAATCTCCCTTATTGACTGATGCTCTCCTTGTCTCTAAAAAAAACACCCCCTGCTCCTTAGTTTTGAAAGACATCCTAGGAGCAGAGAATAGAGAATAGAAAACATTGGATGCCCTTCTTTGTCTAGACATAAGTGGTCAGTCTCGAACTCTAGAGACTGCAGCAACAAAATTGGTAGAAATGCAGCAGCCCTGAGCAGCAGACTCATTTGTCTTTTTAAATTGAAAATAGAAACCTTAAGTCTTTGCAAGGCTTAATATGGTTACTTTGCACAGAAAAGCAACTGTAAATACACCAAGCAAACTGCAAAATTCAGTTATACCCAATTCAACAGGACCGATGCATCACCAGCCACTATTGCCTTGGAATGCAAAAGGGGGAAAAAAAGGATATAAAAGTAAAAATGCAGTCCCCAAAGGAAGAAAGCAGCTCCGTTCTTCCACGAGGGGATGCAATTGTTGTAGTGCAAAGCCACTATTGGATGCAAACCAGAAAGTCAAAATAGGCTAATACAAAGATAAACATAATCAATGAACGTGATTGTGAACATGAACATAATCAATACCCATGTTTGGAGCTACCATGTGGGTGAAGGTCCCTTTTCTTATTCTCTCTTGTGTTAAAAATTAAATATGGGCATTTTAAGCCCAAATGGATGGTTTAAACCTGGCATTGTGAACTCAGACATACAATGAGTCTGTCCAGGATGTTTAATAAAATTGCTTAGAAGTAGCTTCCTTGTAGAGAAAAAAATCATTGTTACTAGGCTTCATGTCACTACCCAGCATTCTTTCTTCTCTGCGACACACATGGATAAACCGATCACAAACACACTTGGTGCAAACTTGACAGACATCGACACAAAACGATAGCAGAAGAACCAAAGAGAAGCCGATCTTTGCCACTATATTCTTTAACGTGCCAGTCTCCTTGTGAAAATGATCAAAGGGAGTGGGGCATGAAGGAGAAAGGCAATTAAATTTAGCCAATATGTGATTCCCAGTGATTGATGGACTGAGAGCTAACTTCAGGATTTGTCTTTCATACATTCCCTCCACTTCCTTGGCAGTCACACTAGTTTCTTAACCTATTTTTATAAACCCTGCAATATAGTGTGCAAACTTTAAGAATAGATGTGCTTGACATTTCAAAGTCAGCCAGGGAAACGTGCTGGGAATCCCTGACTTACCCACCACAACAGAACCCAAAATTCCCGTCACTAAGCAAGGCAGTTGTTATGTGAATTTTGCCCCATTTTACAACAACTTTTCTTGTCGCAGTTGTTAAATGAATCACTACAATTGTTAAGTTAGTAACACGATTGCTGGCTTCCCCATTGACTTGGATGGTCTGAAGATCACAAAAGATGATCACGTGACCTTGGGACACTGCAACCATCATAAATATATGCCAAGCATCCGGATTTTAATCAGGTGACTATGGAGAAGCTGCAATGGTCATAAGCGTGAAAAACAGTCATAGGTCGCTTTTTTCCAGCACCGTTGTAACTTTGAACAGTCACTAAACGAAATGGTTGTAAGTCAAGGATTATCTGTACTTACAATCACTACCAGCAGCATTTATCTAATTATACCTTACTGGTTTATTTATCACTTATTTAGATGGGGTACAACTTTTTATTTGCATGAAGATCCAAGATCTTTTTCCTGGTAGGTATTACCAGTTCATATCCTGCCTACATGCAATGTGAAGTGAGGGTATTTTCCTCTTCATTTTAGACTTACCTGAGTAAGACCACTGTTCTCTTTCTCTCTTTTTTCCCCTCCTCTCTCTGTTCCTCCTTCATCTTCTTCTTCTGCCAATCATCAGTTGTTGTTCTTAAAAAAAAAAAACCTGTTGGAGTTTTTGCAATCCTTAAAAATAGGCGGTTTGAAGTTTTCAGGGAATTTATTCATTTCACGCTTCTCCTTTGACTCTAGATTAAATTTCATATGTCAGTTCTTCAAGATGCCTTGATGGATACAGTATGAACCTGGTGATTCATCATTTTGGGGCCTCCCTAAATAATTCATTGACTTGCTTCGCTAGTAATCCCAGCAAAGGTGCAAATAGCACAAAATCCAGATCTACAAAACCATGAATGGAAGAGTTCATTTTAACCACAGACTTAGATCTATTAGAGGCTCCTGAAAGTGTTGTTTGATCATGCTTTCGCCTTTACTCAAATTCTCTTCATTTCACTTTTCATGCTGCTTTGAGGGATTTTCCAAATAATGTAGCAATGGTTTTAGACAGCACAGCAAGCTGCCAGGTAAGGAAAACATTGACAATCACCTCCAATTATTCCACCAGTGAGACCCATCCAATGAGTACCATCACTGGATGCAAACTTCAACCCCTCTTTCCATGTGTAGACACACACACACACACATGTTGTGGTGCAGAAAATGCATATAATGTACCTGCATTGGATTACAGTCATTTGAAAGACACTGGTGATGACCAATATCTATTAATGTGACTGCATAAACAAACTAGCAATCAAAGGTGTGAAATGATCCACAAAAAAGTATCTGCTTTACATTACATTCTTGAAGATCTGAAAAGACAAGCAGAGAGAACTAAAATGGCCCTTTGAGGTTAAATTGAGAAGGAAATTGTCACTGAGGGAAAGAACTATTAATGTGATCTTGAGTATCATACTGCAGACTGCAATATTTATTTTTTGCTTGATCAACTTCTGTTTACTCTATAATTATGCCTAAGCTGGAATACAATGGTTTGTCACCATTAAAGTGATAATATTAAGGTATTTTTGTTCCAAGGTCTTGGTCTTTACTTTCAAGGTTAGGTACAATTTACTGTAGAATGGTTTTTTTCTTAATAAGCAGATGACTATAGAAATTTTAAAAAATTATTGTGACTTGGTGAATATATTTCACTTTATCCCCATAATTCTATTATGCTAGATCTCAAATCTAAATTTATTTGAAAGCCCAGCAACAGCAGAATGTCTACTGCACTCAGATTTTTTTCTTGTCTAATTCTCAAAACTTTGGGATGGGAGGATTTGGACCTGACATTATCTTCTAGTAATTGCCAGGAGGCCGAGATAGCTAATGTGTGTCTGTTTGGCACTGCATGTTTTTTCCTCTGCACAACAGCATTTATAGCAGGATATCTTAAAAAAACCCAAGATGGTGGCCTTAACCGTACAATTGAAGCTCTGTCCTTTTTTTTTTTTTACATGTCTATGAGGCAGACAAAAAGATGGGATGTTGTTTGCACAGTTGCAGCACCATAGACTTTTTGGCACCTTCTCGTCTTCCCATGGACCCTATCCCCCATCCCGGTTCTATAGCTTCTCTGATTTTTCTCCTCTAGAAATACATATAGTGAATTTCCTTCATAATATTTTTCCTAGCATTTAAATGTAATCTGAGAAAATAAGTAAACTGTGGATTGGGAAATAGCTGGCTCTACAGCAAAAGAAGGATAATGTCCTTAATTTTACCAAAGCTGTTTTCCTCTGCAGGAAAAAGAAATCGAAAGCAATTTCTTTTTTATTTAACTGAGCAACAAAAAACTAAGCATTTTTTTTAGCCCAGGTTTGCTATATGCTGTACAAAATTAAGAAATATTTAATTCACAACTAGTTCATCACTGAAGTAGACTAAGCCAAAGGTGAGAAGACCAATTGACTTTACTTTATGCTATAACAATCAGATTCATTAGGCAGAAGTTTCTTACTCTGTAATTTTGTTGAGGCTAGATTTTTTTTTCTTACTCAAAAAAGTATTGTGACATCATAATGCCACTGCATTTTAGAATTGGAAAATCAGAAAAACAGAAGCAACGTTAACTTAATTATACTCTTTCATTATATGCCTTGAAATTTCAAACCTAGCGCCTGAGATGGAAAAACTATGGAGATAAACCCTGATCATGCAGAGTTATTTGTCAGTCTTTCATGTTATATTAGTAGACAAACGGTACATAGGTAAAGACCAGGGGTGAGCAACTGGCTCAGGAATTCTGGGAGTTGAAGTCCACAGATTGTAAAAGGCTCATAGTTGATCATCCCTGGTAAAGACTATCAAGTCAAGAACTATAATAGATTTGTAACAGAACAAAGCCATCTTAACTATGCTAATTGAGTGATAAATTCAAAGTGCTTCATGAATTGGTACATTTCTGATTTTCAGCGTACTACTCAAAGTTACATTAACATCTTGAAATCTTCTTTTTCCTCTGAACACGATAGTAACATACTTAAAAATATGAAACAAAAATTGGACAATAATTTGCATTGAATAATGAATTTGTAATTCATTGGTATTATATTTCCAATATAATGAAGTTAACATTCTACCTTTATTAAGCTCTTACTCTGGAGTGCCCATTAGATATAGAAAAGAATCATTTGATGAATTAATCTCATTTTATGATCCTAATACACTTACTCAACATTCCTTAAAGCACTAGCTCATTGTTTTTTGTTTTTTTTTATATATAAAAATTCTTTTATTAAAACAATCAACATTGGACATAAAAACATATTATGCAGCAATCATCATGACACCTGGTATACAATACTAAGTGTTAGTCTTTGAAAACGTCTGAATTAGTAAGCCTTTTTCCCCCCTCCTCGCGTCTAGCCTCAACTATACTCCTGTTACATTTTATATTTTGATTGGTGTTTCTCCTATCTGTTTCAATATTAATGTGATCAACATTAAACATAAGATCTTATTGCTAAACAATCCTCCTAGAACATAGCATACAACATTAGGTGTTAATCTTTGTAAACATCTGTTTTAGTAAACGTTCTTCCCTCCTCCCTTACATCTTCAAGTATAATCCGAATGCATTTTGTTTGATTGGTGTTTCTCTTATATATGGTCTATCTACTGTTTCTAGTCTATCGCATATTGTATGTTTGCGCTTCTGAATTGACTTCATCCCATTACTAGTGCAATCTTTTATAGTCCCTCACCAGAGATCCTGAGGTGAAAGTTTCATATCTTGAGGTAGAGATTCAGTCTACTTTAACAATATTAAAGCAAACATCATTAATCATGAGGTTATGTTAAGAGGCATTAGTTATAGAACATATACATTCAACCTTGGGTGTTAGTTTTTGTAAACCTTTGATTTGTTAACCCTTCTTCCCTCCTCCCATCGAGCCCTAGCTAAACGCCAGCTGCATTCTGTTTGATTGGTGTCTCTCTTGGATATAATCTATCCACTGTTTCCAGTCCGTCACAAATTGTTCATTGGAGCAATTTTTCAAATATGCTGATATTTTTGCCATTTCCGCCAGATTTGTTGCTTTCACAGTCCATTCTTCAATAGGCGGTATTTCCGGATTCTTCCAGTACTGTCCCACCAATAATCTTGCTGCTGTAATTAAGTTCAAAAATAAATTTGTCTCTGAGGTAGTGATATCCTTTGTGATCCCTAACAGAAAAGCCTGAGGTAGAAATTCTATACGCTTTTTGAAAATAGTTTGGAGTGTCCACCATATCTTCCTCCAGAATGCTTTGATTTTTCTGCATGCCCACCATATGTGAAAGTAAGTAGCCTCCCCGTCTCCGCACCTCCAGCATTTGGGCTGGGTGCCCGGGTAGATGAGTGATATTTTTTTCGGGTCTAGATGCCATCTATAGAACATCTTGTAGAAGTTTTCCCTTAAGTGTTGCGATTTCGTGAATTCTACATTCCTCACCCAGATTTTCTCCCACGTGTCTATGGCGATAGGGTGTCCGAAGTCTTGCGCCCACTTTATCATACAGTTCTTGACTAGCTCGGTTTCAGAGTCCATTTCTATCAGAGTGCTGTACACTCGTTTGATGTGCATAATCCCCTGTTCTCTGATCTGTTTAATTAGGTTCTCGTCGTTCTGGGAGAAGCCCTTCTTCCTGTCTTCACGCCACCTTGACTGTAGTTGTATATATGATAGCCAGTTACTTCCTATTCCTCTGTTTGCTAGCATTGCTTGAGGTTTCAAGAGGAACCTGTTTTCTTCTCCCAGTACAAGTTCACTGTAGGGCACCACTCCTTGCCCTTGGGATGTGTTCATATCCCCTGTTGCGTGTCCAGGGATCGTCCAGATGGGAATCTTGTCGTGTAGGAGGTGCTTATATTTCTTCCAGACCTATAGCAGTGGGATTCGTAGTGGGTTCTCCTTGAAGTTCCTATCTGCCTTTTTGTCGTATACTAGGTATGCGTGCCAGCCGAATCGTAGACCATGCCCTTCAACATTCAGAACTCTATCATTTGTCATGTTGATCCAGTCACTAACCGCCACCAACGTTGCTGCATAGTAATATAGCTTTAGATTAGGCATTTTGAGTCCCCCTCTCTCCCTTGCGTCTTGGATGATTTTTAGTTTCACCCTCGGTCTCTTGTTGTCCCAAATAAATCTGTTGATGCCTTTCTGCCAATTGTCTAAGTCCGCATCCTTCTTGAGTATGGGTAGCATTTGAAAGAGAAATAGAAATCTGGGTAATACATTCATCTTTACTGTCGCTATCCTGCCGAGCAGGGACAGACGTAGCGATTTCCACCTTTCCAGGTCTGCTTGTATCTTATTCCACAGGACCTCGTAGTTATTCTTGTATAATTTCGCATTTGTTGATTCTATCTCCACTCCTAAGTATTTGACTTTCTTGACTATTTCACAACCCGTTATTCTTTCCAGGTTCCGTTTTGCTTTGTTGTCTAGGTTTTTGACTAGCATCTTTGTTTTTGATATATTTACTTTGAAGCCTGACACCCTACCGTAGTCTTCCATTATCTCCATCAATTTCCTTACTGATTGTGCTGGTTGCGACATTGTCACCAGCAGGTCATCCGCAAAGGCACATAGTTTGTATTCTTGCTGTTTAATCTGTATGCCCTGTACATCCTCTGCCGCTCTTATTCTGTTCAGTAAAATTTCCAGTGTTAGGATAAATAGCAGGGGGGACAGCGGGCAGCCCTGTCTCGTGCCTCTCTCTATATTAAATGAGTCCGTTAAGTCTCCATTGACAATGATCTGGCCTGTTTGTTTCTGGTAAATTGCCGTTATGGAGTTGAAGAACTGTGCTCCCATTTTCATCTTCAGGACCAAGTTCGTCAGGAACGGCCAATTCAGTCTGTCGAAGGCTTTTTCTGCATCCACAAACATTAGAGCGGCGGGTATCTGGTTGTGCCTTTGCAGGTACTCTATTATGTTCAACAGCTGCCTCACGTTGGTTTTCATCTGGCGTCCTTGTATAAATCCCCTTTGGTCCGGGTGTATTGTTTTCTGTAAAACAGTCATTAGTCTATTGGCCAAAATTTTTGTGAAGATTTTATAGTCTGTGTTTAGTAGTGAGATGGGCCTGTAGTTTGCGGGCTGTGTGTTGTCTTTCCCCTCCTTTGGGATTAATGAGATGTAGGCTGTTTTCCAGGATGGTGGGACCTGGCCTCCTTCTTGAATGCTGGCAAATAGCTTTCTGAGGGGTTCTAGCATCTCATCCTGTAGATGCTTGTAGTAGGTCGCTGTTATCCCATCCGTCCCGGGCGATTTTCCTGCTTTCAGTTGTGTGATCGCTGAGTGTATTTCCTCCTTTGTGATTAAGGCATTCAGGGCTTCTCTTTGTGTGTCGGTAATCGCCTGCATCTTTTCGTTTTGTAAGAATTCATCTATCTCTTTGTCTTGTATCTTATCCTCGGCATATAGTTTCGAGTAGAACTCTGTGAAGGCTTTCTTGATGGTTTTTTGTCGGAATTCTAGCTTGCCTTTGTATTCTATCTTTTCAATTATGCGGGATTTCTGTTTCTTTCTTATAGTGTAGGCTAGCCAGCGGCCTGGTTTGTTGGCCTTGCAGAATGTCTTATGTTTTGCATATTGTATATTCCTTGCAACTTGGTCCGCCATCAACATGTCAAATTGCTTTCTTAAGATCTTGAGTCCTTCTTTGGTGACTTTGTCCTCTGGTCTTTTTATCAGTAGCCGCTCCATGTTGCTTATCTCATTTTCTAACTCTCTTCTTTTTTGTTCTTGTTGGCGACGGTGCCAGCTATTCATGGATATGAGGATCCCTCGCATGTACACCTTGCTGCCTTCCCAGATCTGTTCTATCGGTGTTCCGTTGTTCATATGTGTGTTGAAGAATTCCTTCATAGCTTTTTTGCATTCCGCCACCTTGTCTTCGTGTCTAAACAGGTTTTCATTGATTCTCCAGGATCTCCTCTGTTTCGGGCCGTGTCTTAATTCCATCCTCACAGGGTTGTGGTCTGTCAATGTCTTGGGTAGGATTTTCACCGTGTTTAGACAAGTTAGCAAGTCACTAGAAGTTAATATAAAGTCAATTCTGGAGAAGGATTGGTGTCTGCCAGAGAAGAAGGTGAATTCTTGTTCTTTGCCGTGCCTTTTCCTCCATATGTCTGTCAGTTCGAGGTCCCCCTTCATATCGAAGAAGGATTTAGGCAACTTAGAGTGTTTTTGCGGGTTCGGTGCAGTTCTTTTTTTGTCTAGAGCAGTCTCTATGACCCCGTTCCAGTCGCCCATGATGATGTAAGATCTGTAGTTAAGTTGTGTTACTTTCTTGTGTAGCTTTTTGTAGAATTTGCCTTGTTGCTGGTTTGGTGCATATACGCCCATTACTAGAATCTTCTTGTCCTCTTGTGTTATTTCAATTGCCAGGTATCTACCTTGGGGGTCGGACTCTATTAGCTTGGCCAATACATGTTTCTTTACATATATAACAATCCCATTCTTTTTTCTTGGCGCCGCTGCTACAAAGTGCGCGCCTAGTTTGTAGTTGATCAGATATTTCTGGTCTGCTGCTCTGATGTGTGTTTCTTGTAGGCAGATTATATCGCTTTTATCTTGGTTCAGATAGTGGAGAATTTTTCTCCTTTTCTGGGGGGAGTTCAGTCCGTTCACATTCCAAGTCAAATACTTAGTTGCCATCATCTGTTGCAGGATATTTTTGCGAGACCATTTCTGTTATTTCTCCTGTTGTCTTCTTTGGTCCCGTTCCCATGATATCCGGATTGCTGCTCGTATTGGTTTGTGCGGTCTTGCTTTGCTGGTCTGTGTGTTTGGTAGTGGAGCCTGGTAGCCTGTCCTCTGTAGGCTGTCTTGCTGCCTTGTTTTTGTTGCTCCTTGCTCTCTGTGCCCTCGCCTCTCTAGGTATTCCATTCATTTCCTCTGCCACTGCCCTGATCTGTGCCTCTGCGCTGTTTGCTCGTTGGCCTCGATCCCTCCCGCTTTCCCGTGGTCTATCTGCGTCTTCTCCCGCGGTGGGTTGAGGGCCTCCCGACTTCAGTTCCTTTTCGAGGAAGTCTTTGGCTTTCTGGACCGAGGTCAAGTAGTGTCTCTTGTTTCTATAGGAAAGTGACAGTCCTGTTGGGGTTTCCCACCGGTATCGCAGTGCACGCGATCTCAGTTCTGTGGTCAGGAATTTGTAGTCTTTTCTGTCTCTCAGCATCGCCTGGGGGATCTCTTTCAGAACCTTCACCTCCTGTTCCTCTATGTAGAATGCCTTGTTATAGGAAGTGGCGGAGATGTGGTTCCGGAGCCTCTGTGTTGTGAAGTGGATGACCACGTCCCTTGGTTGCTGCCTGTTCACTGCCCTCCAGGCGCCCACTCTGTAGATTTTTTCGATTTGCCACCCAATCTCATTGGCGCTCCTGCCCAGGAATGTTGCCAGTGCCTCTACAAAGGTCCTGAGCAGGCTTTCTTGGGTTTCGTATGTTGTCTCTTTCCACCCTCTGAATCTGATCGCAAATGACAGTTGCCAGAATTGCATCATGGTCGACTGGTCCTGAACCTCAGCAGTCTGTCCCTCTATGCAATTTTCCACTTCTTTCATCATCTTTTCCGTATTCTCCCTTGTTTCTTGGAGGTGCTTGTAATGTGTTTGCATTGCCTCCTTCATTTGTTCCAGGTTTGTGGCCACCGCTTTGCGTTGTTCTTCCCACTTTCTCTCCAGGTCTCTCCCCTGGTCCGCCAGCATCCTTTTCATGTTTTTGTATCTTTCCTCCATCTTCTGTTCTGTTTCTATGCGTCCTTTCTCCGTCTTCGCACTCATTTCTGCCAATTTTCTATCCATGCCCTCTATCCTTGCCGCCATCGTCGCTATCGTCTCATTTAGTGTCTCAATCGTCTCTTTTAGTTCTTGGATCATCATGTGTGCTGTTGTGGAGTCATGGGTTGGAGTTTGGGTCTGAGGGCCTGTAGTTGGATGGGGGTGTGTGAGGATGGGTGGGGTATTGCCTGGCTGATTAGAGGGCTGGGCCGGGGAGGGTGCAGTTCCCTTCAGGTCTCGCAGTTTGATTTGTTTTGTCCGTCTGGCAGCCATTTTGAGCTTCTCCTCCTGTTGGCCTGTCCACCCTTAAAGCCACCCCTTGATGCCAAGAATTGTGGGCGGATTGTTCCTGTGCCAGTTTATCAAGCTGCTAGGATAGGTTGGATCAAACAGTTTATATTTTAACAGAAAAAAAATTTTTTTTTAAATTGTCCACTAGGGGGTGCTATTTGCTTTCAGATAAGCTTCGCTGTGCTGGCAGAGATGATGCGAGGTGAAATGATCTGTGGCTTGAGACTTGCACAGATGGCCCTTTTCACCAGGTGCAGTACACTTAGACTTTTTTGGGGTCTGGGGGGGTCTTCTGGGGGTCTTGTGAGGGTCCTCCCCCTACCGCTGGGCTCCCCCTGCGTCTACTGTCCCTCGGTGCTCTAATCGGCCCCCGCTTGTCTTACCGGTGTCTTTCTTCGTGCCTGTTGCTCCCTCTGCTCTCCTCCTCTCTTTTCTGTGTCCTATCGGCTTTGTTTGATTCCGCCTCTCGCTTCTCCTCTCTTGTCGGCTTCTTACTTTCTGGCTCTGGCCGCTTCCGCCTTTGTTCGCTGCTCCAGTCCTCCTCCGCTGTTCTCTTGCCTTTTCTTCCGCTCTCCGACTCTTCTGGAGGTTCTCCGCCGGCCGGCAGATCCCCTCGGCAGCACTCCGGTGTCTCCCTTCCGCTCCGCCGCTCGCCTCTCGCCCGTTCTCTGGAGCTCCGTGACTTACGGCTTGGCGCGGCGTTCTCGGGCCTGCCGGTCGCTCTGCTGCCGCCGGCTTCCTCCGCTCCGTCCGCGGCTTCTCGGGACCTCCCGGCGGTGAGTCTGACTTCGTTTGAGAGGTTCGAGATTCCTTTTTAATCTCTACCTCTTTTTTTGTTGCTCCCTGTCTCTTTTTTGTATTTAATTTGAATTTCGCGCGAGCCCCGTCCCGGAGCTCGCAAGGAAAGGCTCCGGTCCTCGTGACCGGAACCGGAAACCTCCTGTTTTAATAAAATAAGATATTCTACTTTTAAAACATTTCTTGCAAATTTTTAATGTCTACCTTAGCCAAACGCCTCAGTTGTCTATAAAAATATACTGTGCACATAGAACAATTAAAATGGGGCACCAGCAGTATAATTCCCAATAGGGCCTCCTTGGACAGGTTGACTGTATTGTAGGCAGTCCTACAAGTTTATTTATTTATTTATTTATTCGGATTTGTATGCCGCTCCTCTCCGAAGACTCGGAGCGGCTTACAACATATATATATATAAACAATTGAACAAATCCGAACAACATTAAAAATACAAACCCTATACATACTCATCAATCACACCACAATCAACAATCATCCCCAGGCCTGCCGGCAGAGGTAGGTTTTTAAATTCTTTCGGAAGGCCAGGAGGGTCGGAGAAACGCGGACTTCAGGAGGTAGTTGGTTCCAGAGGGTGGGCGCCGCAACAGAGAAAGCCCTCCCCCTAGGGCCCACCAAACGACATTGTTTTGTTGACGGGACCTGGAGGAGGCCGACCCTGTGCGCTCTCACCGGTCGTAGAGAAGTATGTGGCAGAAGGCGGTCCCGTAAGTATCCTGGTCCCAAGCAATGAAGGGCTTTATAGGTAATAACCAACACCTTGAATTGGGCTCGGAGACCAATAGGCAACCAATGCAGCGTGCGGAGAGTTGATGAAATGTGGGCACAACGAGGAAGACCCACAACTGCTCGCGCAGCTGCATTTTGCACTAATTGTAGTCTCCGAACACTCTTCAAGGGTAGCCCCATGTAGAGAGCGTTGCAGTAGTCGATCCTCGAGGTGACAAGGGCATGTGTGACTGTGAGGAGTGACTCCCGATCCAAGTAAGGACGCAACTGGTGCACCAGGCGAACCTGGGCAAATGCCCCCCTCGCCACTGCCGACAAATGATGATCCAATGTCAGCTGTGGATCAAGGAGGACTCCCAAGTTGCGAACCTTCTCTGAGGGGTTTATAGATTCACCCCCCAGGGTAATCGAAGGACAGATAGAAGTGTCCTTGGGAGGCATCACCCACAGCCACTCTGTCTTATCGGGGTTGAGCCTTAATCTGTTAACACCCATCCAAACCCTCACAGCCTCCAGACACCGGCACATCACCTCAACCGCTTCACTGATATGGCCAGGAGTGGAAATGTACAGCTGAGTATCATCAGCGTACTGATGGTATCTCACTCCGTGGCAGTGGATGATCTCACCCAGTGGCTTCATGTAAATGTTAAAAAGTAGGGGGGAGAGAACCGACCCCTGAGGCACCCCACATGGGAGTAACCTAGAGGTGGACCTTCGATCCCCCACAAACACCGACTGCGACCGACCAGTGAGATAGGAGGAGAACCACCGCAATACGGTGTCCCCCACTCCCAATCCCTCCAGCCGGCGCAGAAGGATACCATGGTCAATGGTATCGAACGCCGCTGAGAGGTCAAGAAGCACCAGGACAGAGGACTGGCCTCTATCCCGGGCTCGCCAGAGATCATCCATCAGAGCGACCAAAGCAGTTTCGGTGCTGTAGCCGGGCCTGAATCCCGACTGCAGAGGGCCCAGATAATCGGCTTCCTCCAGAGACCGCTGGAGCTGATGCGCCACCACCTTCTCGACAACCTTCCCCACAAAGGGAAGGTTGGAGACCGGACGATAGTTGGTCAAAATTTCTGGATCCAGGGAAGGCTTCTTGAGGAGGGGGCGCACAAGTGCCTCCTTTAAGGGAGCCGGAAAGGACCCCTCCCTCAAAGAAGCGTTGACAATCTCCTGGATCCAGGTACGTGTCACCACCCTACTGGCCGAAACCAGCCAGGAGGGACACGGGTCCAACAAACAGGTGGCAGAACATACAGATCCAATGGCCCTGTCCACTTCCTCAGGCGTAACAGCCTCAAACTCTTCCCAGATGACCGGACAAGAACATGCCCCTGTCCCCTCAACTGAATCATTATCAGTCGACTCTGCTACACAATTGGAGTGTAGGTCAGCCCGGATCTGAGCCACTTTGTCTGCGAAACAGTTATTAAAGTCCTCGGCACTACCCTGCAAGGGAGGCCCCGGACCCCTTGGGTTAATAAGGGATCGGGTCACCCTAAACAGGGCGGCCGGACGAGATTCCGCAGACGCGATCAAAGCAGAAAGATACAAAGATCTTGCCGCCTTAATCGCCTTCAGATAGGCTTTAATAAATAAGCTCAATCTGGTTCGGTCAGATCCCGACTTACTTTGTCTCCATCGCTTCTCTAGACGTCTCTTATGGCGCTTCATCCCCCTGAGCTCCTCAGTAAACCAAGGAGACCTCCTGGGGCCAGCACCACGGAGAGGTCGCAAAGGCGCAATCCGGTCAATAGCCCCCTTCGCGGCCATATTCCATGCCGCTACCAGGGACTCCGCCGGACTGTGAATGAGGGAGCTCGGTAATTCCCCAAGCGCCGTCTGAAAGCCAATTGGATCCATCAGGCGTCTGGGGCGGAACCACCTAATCGGTTCCGCCTCCCTGCGGGGAAGGATTGGGGCCGTAAAATTCAGTCGAAGCAGAAAATGATCAGTCCATGACAAAGGCATGATATCTAAGCCCCTTAAAACCAGATCATTACCCAACTGCTCCGAAAGGAAAATCATATCTGGGGCGTGTCCACCCTCATGCGTCGGGCCCTGCACTACTTGGGTCAGGTCCATGGTTGTCATGGCGGCCATGAACTCCTGTGCCAATCCCGAGGATTCGCCAAGCGACGGCAGATTGAAGTCCCCCAGGACTATAAGCCTGGGGAACTCCACCGCCAGCCCAGCAACCTCCTCGAGTAGCACAGGCAGGGCTGATGCCACGCAGCTGGGAGGCAGGTACGTAAGCAATAAGCCTATTCTACCAAGCCATAATTTGATTTTATAAATTAAAACCAACATTTTAAATTGTACCTGGAATCCTACAGGTACCCAATGCAGGCCCTGCAAGATAGAGGTAATATAGCTTCTGAGTTTTCTTTAAAGGCAGACTTCTGTAGAGTGCATTGCAGAGGTCTACTAGTATGGTGATAAGAGAACGTGTCATAGCAGCCAAATCCTTCTGCTCCAGAGTGGGCCACAGTGGCTTAACTGAAACTTTACTGATGTTAGGCACAAAGAATCAGAACAACACTGTGAGTTGATTAGCATTGCTTTTTTGTTTTTTATTGTTGCTAATTTATTTACGAGAATCTTGTCAGACTGACTGCATTCTCTTGGGAACAGCCAGAAAAGGGCTTCAGGAATTTGAGGGGAATCGGGTCTGTGTCCTTTCCTGCCCTACAAGGACTCTATGCTTGTCAGTCTCTTCACTCCTTCCTTCATTCTATTTAGAGAGTCCACCATACCTGACCATGACCTTCTCTTGCCCATTTTCCAATGCTTACCACAGGCACTGGAGCACCCTATACAGGTCCAGCATTATTTATTTATATATTTCATTATATTTATTTATCTAATTTATACAGAGGCCCATATCACCAAAATTGATTCTGGGTGACATTCAACATCATCCAAACCTTTCAAGCCACGGTGGTGCAGTGGTTAGAATGCAAGTATTGCAGGCTAATTCTGCTCCAGCCAGGAAATCGATCCTTACCAGCTGAAGGTCAACTCAGCCTTCCATCCTTCCAAGGTCGGTAAAATGAGGATCCAGATTGTTCTGGGCAATATGCTGACTCTGTAAACTGCTTAGAGGGGGCTGTAAAGCACTGTGAAGTGTGTATAAATCTAAGCGCTATTGCTATTGCTATCTTCTGCCTATGAGGTGTGCTGTGTTGGCATAGGCAGAATCCCTTGCTATAGCTACGACTGGAGCTAGCAGGCAAGAAAAATCTCCAAAGCAGCTGAAAGCAAATTTAGGTCAGCCCATTTTTGTCATTTCAGATATCATAAAAAGATAAGCCTACTAAAAATTGAAAGTCCAAGGTAGTTATTAGAAGTTTGCACAGAACAAGATGAGAAGGGATTAATTTAGGAACAAGAAATCTTAAGTGGAAGCACTGCTGTTCAACACAATTCTGATTATTGGCATATGGAAGAACACATGATTAAGCACACAGCATTCAGCTGCTTTTAGGTTTAAAACCGACTGTTCAATTGGACTCATAATTACTATTAAAATTCAAAAGGTAAGCCTTCAGTTTTATAAGCCGTGCTAATGCTATATGGTGTTTCAGTCAAGTCTGGGCACATTTTTGCTAGCAAGATTAACCACAGTGCACTCATGCCAGAATATTACAACATTTTCAAACACTGTTAAGAAAAGCTCTTCAGGTCATCAGGCTCATTCTTGCTTTGTTTTGTTCTGTTTTGTTTTCATTGGTCCCCTGCCTGGAAGATGAAGACTGGAACTGATATTCATTGCTCAGTATATTGGGTCCATGTCAGGTGGGAAACATTAGTGGATGCAATCAAAGGAATGTAGGTTGACTCAAAATGAGTTTGGGGAGAACTCGGTTAAATGGCGTCCTGCTGTTGTGTGGTCATTCCTACGGATGTCTCTGCAAGAGTCCAAATCAAAAACAACAATTGAATCGTCAAGCTCTTACTGTAATGAGATTTCATTGCATAATGCAACACATAAACATGTTTTTGAGAATACTGTATGTAGCAGAATCATTATGTATTTTAGCATCAGCAAATTTAGCTGACAGGGCAGGAATATTGGGCAATGGACAGGATGCATCCACAGGTATTTCTGTGTAAGTGAAAATACCCTCTTTTATGGTTCATCTTCTTTTCTTGGAGATATTGTCTTAAATGCAGGTCACCTTTATGATTTGTGGGAAAAAATTCATTTAAATTTTGATCAGATACAGTCAAATCTCCAGTAGAAGAGAAATGTATAGCTCAGTGTTGAACTGTTGAGTCCTTGGTACTCTCTGAGCTTGGTTATTTAATTGCAGATGCTTCATTACCTGACTAGTTAACATAATGGATGCCAGTGAGTGTGTTTGTTTGCTCCCTGTTTAGAGCATACCACATCCCCACCAAAATTGGAAGGGCCAAGAACTGTATATAAACAGGGAACAAGCCCCACACTCACTGGCACTGATGATGTTACCTACTTGGGTAATGAAATGTCTGTAAACAAACCACCAAACTCAGAGAGCACCAAAGACTTCACCGTCAAAAGTGCCATAAATACATTTGTTGGCCAGGGGTTATTTGAACGGGAATTGGAAATATTGATGTGATAACATGGGACCAGTAAACATTGCACAGGATATTCTCTCTATGGTATAGTGTATACGACGGTTATTTCTGACTGCCTTTCTTTCAGACATTCACTTATTATCTGTCTCATTTCAACCCCCTTAACTTTTGCTTCTGAATGATTTAAGGTTGAAGATTGAAATTTAATTGACATCTTTACAGTAACTTTGTTCTTGGACAATCAATTCTATCATTATAAATTCCTTGACATATATATGCTTATCAATAATGACCACCACCAATAAGACAAAATGGTTTCTTTTTCTACAGTGTTCAGTTTGCATTATTTAAGTATGACTGAAGAAAAAGCAGTTAAATGTTGAAGAGATGGAAATGATTGCTGAGACGCTATCTAGAAACATTATGCTGAGAAATAATTATAATTAAATCACTATTTCAGTTAATTTTGCCTTCCAGGCATTCAGTCAGATTATCAGTCTAATATGATTACCAGCAGTATTTTCTTTCAGTTTGAACTAGATATTAATTGCTAATGTTGCTATGCTTTACCTGATGTGGGATGTTAATTTCTCTAGCTTGTAATGTTCTGCTACATTATCAGTGATATACCTTGTTTGGTGTCTATCCATTTTGAGACAAGTTTCAATATTCTCAGAGCTTCATATTATTTTGAGCTAAATTCCTATTGCATAGGCATTGGCATCTGGACAATGAAAGGGGATTCTCCATACCCTGCTTATGTCTACAAGATTTCTTTTCCAGTATTAGAAGGATAAACATATGGCCCCAACAATTCAATGTTTTACAGAGTTGATGTCCTTACAGCTAGTTCTCAACTTTCAGCCACAATTGGGACCAGAATCTTGCTCCTTTAGTGAAGCAGTTAGGCGACCCACCCACATGACGATTTTGTTCAATGACTCTAATCTCGGCTCTTCCGTGTGCAGTCATTATCTTCCTACCAAGGATGCCTTGCACCATCCTGCAGGTGTGACTTATGATCTTTGGAAAGTTTTTCTTATGATTGTTGGAACGTTCTTTCTCCAAATTGCTCTAGGAAGACTAGAAAGCTAGTGAAAACTATTGTTCTGAAATCTAGCTTTCTAGCACTTTCCTGTGCAGAAGAGAATAACTCTGCTGTGCTACAGAAATGGGACTTGGATCTTCAAGATCCAAGCCCCATTTCTGCAGCCCATAGGAGGGACTGACTTCAAGACAGAGACAAAAGTCCTTTTGGCCGGCAGCAGCAGTTTGCAACCTTTCCTCCCGGCTTCCCCATTGACTTTCTGGAGAAGCCGGCAGAGAAGATTGCAAATGATGATCAGATGATTGTGGGGTGCTTGGCAAGCAGTTGTAAATGTGAACTGGTGGCCAAATATCTGAAATCTGGATATGTGATTGTGGGTGGGGGAGCAGCCTGATGTTTTATGATGGCTACAAGTGCTTTATCAGCCATTTTATTTTTGAACAGTTGTTGAACAACTAAATCAAGGACTATCTGTAGTGACTTATGAACAAACCAGTTATCAATGCAGATTATCTTTGGATGATTATATTGAAGTATGACTACCGTACATCTGTGAAGATATCTCTTGTAGACCTTCCTTCCTTCCTTCCTTCCTTCCTTCCTTCCTTCCTTCCTTCCTTCCTTCCTTCCTTCCTTCCTTCTCCCTCCCCCTCAAAAAAGTGTTCATATCCATATGAAATTCCTTCCCTTTTTTTTGACTTGACAAGAAACCTAATCACAAATTATCTTGCAGTTCTGCATCCTCAAGAAACACCACACAAATATGTATTCACAATTTTTTAGATGTCATCATACACCTAACAAATTGGCTTCAGCTTATCCATGAATGGGCTTATCGGCAAGAATATTTATTGATTGATTTAAAATATTTATATGGCTGCCCATCTTAAGCAATTCTAAGATACTCACAACAACACAAAGGCAATAACTATAAAACAATCATAAAACAGTAAAAATAAATCAAAAGATACATTGTAATACTTTTTTAAAAGAGCTGCTATGTCCTTTATCTAATCATGTAGGTTTTCAGCAAAATACCATGAAAAATGGATAATCCATGGATTACCCATGGGTAAGCCAGTTGTGAGAATTAAAATATTAAAAATATTAAGGGTTGGCACATCTACAGATGGCACATTTTTTACTTTATTTAAAAATGTGAGGGTTGGGTTATTTGTGGATAGGCTGATATATGAATATATACAATACCTCTCTTATAGGAAAGACAATCTCCCAATATTTCAAATGATTCAAAAAAATCTCACTGATCTTGATATTAGAATAGCACCTTTTACATTAATAATACTTGGATTTAAGATCTACATAAACAGCGAACTCGATGGGAATCTTCTATTAGAAAGCACACACTGATCAGTTGCTTGACAATGTTTTGTTATTTTAAGGTAGAAAGTTGTTTATTGCTATAATGCAGTGACTCATCTTCCTTTATTACGGTCACAGGCCCCATACAGGAAATGCTACTAAAGGTAATAAGATAAAACAAGAATCTAAAAATGTCAAAATGGTCAGCAAGTAACTGAGTTACAACTAGGGGAGACACATTTTCACTGCTATACCAACCATATTGTGCAGTTTCTGAGGTAGCTCCATTATTATTAACATCCTTTGTCTACTATTTCCTTGTTTGTCTGTTTTTTATAGCATTTTAAATTGTTTTTCATAATTAATAATGATAGGGGCTTTATTTATTTATTTAAAGTTTTTAGCTTTGTTTTACACTGCCCAGAGTTGCTTTTGTGGGAGTGGCAGCTAGACGATAGATAGATAGATAGATAGATAGATAGATAGATAGATAGATAGATAGATAGATAGATAGATAGATAGATAGATAGATAGATAGACAGACAGACAGACAGACAGACAGACAGACAGACAGACAGACAGACAGACAGACAGAGAAACAGAGACATAGATAGAGATAGATAAATATATATAGAGAGAGAGAGATCTGAGAGTTGTAGAAGAGGGAAAACAAACTATTCAGAAGCCTATCCATCAGCTTGGAAGGAATGGTTGAATTGTTTTAGAATGTCACCCAGAAATTTTATTTTATTCAAACTAGAGAATTAGGAATCTAAATCTACTGTCAATGCTGCAACGAAATTAACTGAAGTCATTTTCACTTCATTTTTGGTTGCCATAGTGGTGGGAAGAGGGATGTGTGCTTTTAAGTTTAGACTAAACAATAAATTGTCCTCTGGGAACCAAGAGGACTGACTGAGTTTTGGTGGGCTGAGGCTTCTGTTAGAAAGCCCGCCAAAGTAATTTATTGGGAAATGTGATTTATGACATGTTATTGGGGTGGGAAATTCAACTTTGTAACATTGTAACCTTTGGGAGGGAACTTCAGTCTTGGTTTCACTTATGATCATGCCGATACTTTGTAGCCAATAAATATGTTCTTTAAGGAAACCTCTTGCCTTGGAGTTTTTACTGATCTCATCTATTGGAACCATGACATCTACCTTTTTAAAAGTATTATATCACCTGCAGATTACTTCCTAGAAATAATTTCATTTAATCCTGGAAGTAATTTTAGCAAATTGTATGATGTCCTTAGTCTATGGAGGTTGGTAATTATATTCTAATTTAATGAAATTATAGTTTACATATTCCCATTAGAAATGTATTCAGCTGGTTGTTCAGGCTTGCAAAGAATTGTCAAATACTTCAGCATCTAATTATGGCTTTAGAAAATATATGTTGCTTGAGCTTATTCCATTTACATTTTCTTGTATTAGAAACAATCATGATTTCTTATGCAGCCTAAAATTGCATCCATTGTCCAGCAGGAATGACCGTAATATATCAAAAGCATTTCTGGAATTTTCTCATCTGAATTATATCTCTAGACTAGAAAAAACTAAATGGCCACTTAATTGCAGCTTAGTTCCTCTGCTGCTGCAATGTAGGTACATTCATATTTGCAGTTGAAATATGGTAACCCCAAGCCCCAAAGATGTATCTCCACTAGCAGCACTATGACTATAACTGAACAGTCGAATTCTCCAACATTTATGGCCCACAAACCAGGTGAATATAGGAAATAGAAATATAGTAACATATATCAGTTGTTCAAAAGTTTGTACCCAAGGTGTGAAACATCCACTGCTCTCTCTAGGGACAACAGCATCTTCAAAACTCAGTCAACCACATGGAACACTGTGTTTGTTGTTCTCTTTCTGCAGTTCGGACTGGCAAATGCAGAATTAGATTAAGCAAATGTCCAAGAGTAACTGATTAGAAGAAAGCACAAACAAGGGAAAAAGGGCCAGCCTGTGTTCCAAAAAGCATTCAATCCAGAAAGTCAGGCATTGCAAAATCCATTGCAAAAGCCCTAACCGGTCGCTGGGATTCATGAGACAGAAGATGGTCCTGCAAGTATCCTGGTCCATTGCCATAAAGGGCTTTATAGGTCATAACCAGCACTTTGAATTGTGTTCGGAGACCAATAGGTAGCCAGTGCAGCTCGCGGAGTGCTGGAGTAATATGAGCATGTCTTGGGAGACCCAAGACAGCTCGCGCGGCCGCATTCTGGACTACTTGCAGTCTCCGGACATTTTTCAAAGGCTGCCCCATGTAGAGAGCATTACAGTAGTCGAATCTCGAGGTGACAAGGGCATGAGTGACTGTGAGGAGTGACTCCTGGTCCAAATAGGGCCGCAACTGGCGCACCAGGCAAACCTGGGCGAATGCTCCCCTCACCACAGCCGAAAGATGATGTTCTAAAGTTAGCTGTGGATCGAGAACACCCAAGTTGCGAACCCTCTCCGAGGGGGACAAAACTTCTCCCCCCAGGGTAATGGACGGACAGTTAGAATTGTCCTTGGGAGGCAGCGCCCATAGCCACTCCATCTTGTTGGGATTGAGTCTGAGCCTGTTGGCACCCATCCAGACCTCAACAGCCTCCAGGCACCGGTTCATCACTTCCACTGCTTCACTGTAGTGACACGTGGTAGAGATATAAAGCTGGGTATCATCAGCATATTGATGATAACATATCCCGTGTCGATGGATGATCTCACCCAACGGCTTCATGTAGATGTTAAAAAGCAGAGGTGAGAGAACGGACCCCTGAGGGACTCCACATGGAAGAGGCCTCGGAGCCGATCTCTGACCTCCTGCAAACACCGACTGCGACCGGCCAGAGAGGTAGGAGGTGAACCACCATAAAACAGTGCCCCGCACTCCGACCCCCTCCAACCGGTGCAGAAGGATACCATGGTTGATGGTATCGAATGCAGCTGAGAGGTCAAGAAGCACCAGGATAGTGGAGTAGCCTCCATCCCGGGCCCGCCAGAGATCATCGGTCAGCGTGACCAAAGCAGTTTCCGTGCAGTAACCGGACCTGAACCTGGACTGCTGAGGGCCCAGATAATCAGCTTCATCCAAGGACCGTTGGAGTTGGAGTGCCACCACCTTCTCAACAACCTTCCCCAAGAAGGGAAGGTTGGAGACTGGCCGATAATTATTTAAGACTGCCGGGTCCAGGGAAGGCTTCTTGAGGAGGGTGCACATGAGTGCCTCCTTTAAGGGAGCCAGGAAGGACCCCTCCCTCAATGAAGCATTAGTAACTGCCTGGACCCAGCTCTGTGTCACCTCCCTGCTAGCCGAAACCAGCCAGGAGGGGCACGGGTCCAATAAACAGGTGGCAGAACTCACAGCTCCAATGGCCTTGTCCACATCATCAGGAGTTACCAGGTCAAACTCATCCCATTCAACAGGACTAAGACGGGCCTCTGTCATCTCGACTGACTCATTGTCAGCCGACACTGCATTCCAATTGGAGTCCAAGTCAGCCCGGATCTGAGTGACCTTGTCTGCAAAAAAGATGTTAAATTCTTCGGCATTGCCCTGCAAAGCTTCCTCCCTCCTCCCCGTATCAAGGAGAGAGCGAGTCACCTTAAACAGGGCAGCCGGACGGGATTCCACAGACGCGATCAATGCGGAAAGATACTGAGATCTTGCCGTTGTGATCGCTTCCAAATAGGTCTTAATATAAGCTCTCAATTTGGTTCGATCAGATTCGGATCTGCTTTCCCTCCATTGCTTCTCTAAACGTCTCTTCTGGCGCTTCATCCCCCTGAGTTCCTCAGTAAACCAAGGAGATCTCCTGGGTCTGCTACCACAGAGAGGTCACAACGGTGCAATCCGGTCTAGAGCCCCCATAGTGGCCATATTCCAGGCCATCACTAGGGACTCCGCCAAACTGTGTACGAGCGAATCCGGCAATTCCCCAAGCGCCCTTTGAAAACCGATAGGGTCCATCAGGCATCTGGGGCAGAACCATTTAATCGGTTCCGGCTCCCTGCGAGAGAGGATTGGTGTCATAAACTCAAGCCGCAGCAGAAAATGATCTGCCCATGACATAGGCAACACTTCTAAGCCCCTTAACTTCAGATCATACCTCAACTGCTCCAAGAGGAAGACCAGGTCAGGTGTGTGTCCCCCCTCGTGGGTTGGGCCCTCGATTACTTGTGTCAGGTCCATGGTTGCCATGGAGGCCATGAACTCCCGCGCCAACCCAGAGGACTCACCAAGTGACGGCACATTGAAGTCCCCCAAGACTATAAGTCCGGGGAACTCGACCGCCAACCTGGCTACCTCCTCGAGTAGCGTGGGCAGGGCTGTAGAAATGCAACTGGGAGGCAGGTACGTAAGTAACAAGCCCACCCGTATACCTAAGTCCAACCTCATAAGGAGGGACTCACAACCTGATATTTCAGTAGCAGCGAGTCTGCGCAGCCCGAGTGACTCCTTAGCTATAATCGCCACTCCTCCCCCCCTTCCCTGGGGTCGCGGCTGATGCCATACCTGAAACCCAGCTGGGCACATCTCAGAGAGGGAAACTCCTCCCTCTGGGGTCAGCCAGGTCTCAGTCACACGTGCCAGGTCGGCCTCCTAATCCAGAATTAAATCCCGGATGAGGAGAGCTTTATTTACCACCGACCTGGCATTAAGCAGCAGCAGCCTGAGTCCAGGGTCCGGATTTCGCTCATTTCCAGTACCCCGAGAGAGGTTCAAGGGGCTGGAACAAGAGATTGCTTTCAGGCAGCGAGGCCTTGTTCCCCGAAAGTAGCCTACCCCAGGCCTCCCGTCGTATCTGCCTCTTCCCCATAAGACCGGTATAAATTGGCCCTCTGATCCCTCAGAGCAAGGCTCCTCCACTTCTCTAGCTTCCGTAGGTGCAGACAGGTCGGCCCTTCCATTCTGCTTTTGAGAGATTTGTATTTTATTTGAATTACACTATGATATGGTTTTAAAGCTCCAGTGAAGAATAACATTAACAAATATTTGGGCTTACTGTAGGGTTACATCAAAAACACTTTACATAATGCACAACACTTATACAGATTTAAATCAAAACAGCTCCTCTGCTGTAAGCTTACATTCGGAAAGACATAACAAAAAAGGAGGAAAAATGCGGAGGGAAGAAAAGAACAAGCAAACTCAAGGTTGTCATTAGTGGAGCACCAACTGCAAGTTGATCTCAAGTTGGCTATCTGATGAAAGTTCTCTGAACAAATACTAGAATATACAATCTCAGTTTGTTAACTCTTTTCTCAGAAGTTTTTCATCTGTAGTGTAAGTATATTAATATGCACCTCTAAATGACAAGCAGAGACTTGTATATTGGGTGGGGGTGGGGGGAACCATGGGTCCTGGGGTCCTGGAAAGATAGAAAACATAGGACATTTGAAACTCTTAAAGGAACAGAATTAGAATTAAAATAACTGAGTTGGAAGGGATCTTGTAGATCACCTAGTCTAGCCTCTGCCCAAGCAGGAAAGCCCACACCAATTCTGAGAGATGGCAGTCCAGTCTCTTCTTGAAACCTTCTAGTGTTGAAGCTCCCACAACATCTGAAGGCAACGGTTGATTGTTCTCACTATCGGAAAATTTCTCCTTATTTCTAGGTTGAATCTCTCCTTGATCAGTTTCCATCTGTTATTCCTTATCTGGTCTTCAGGTGCTTTGGAAAATAGGTTACTCCCTTCCTCTCTGTGATAGCCCCTCAAATATTGGAACACTGCTATCATGTTTCCCCTGGTCCTTCTCTTCACTAGACTAGACTAACCAGTCCCCTAATCATCTTTATTTTTCTCTACCCCTTTTCAATTGTCTCAACATCTTTTTTATAATGTGGAGACCAAAACTGGTTGCAGTATTCTAGGTGTGGTCTTACTGAGGCTTTATAGAGTGATATTAGTACCTCACACAATTTTGATTGAATCCCTCTGTTAATGCAATTTAGGATTGCATTGGCTTTTTGGCTGCCACTGTACACTGTTGGCTCATATTTAATTGATTGTCCACTAAGACTCCAAATCCCTCTCACAGTTGCTGCTATTAAGCCTGGTTTCACCCAATTATATGTGTACTTTGGGTTTTTCTTGCCTAAGTGTAAGAGTTTACTTTTCTCTACATTGAATTTCATTTTGTTAGATAGGGCCCTGTGTTCAAATCTCTCACGATCCATCTGGATCTTGAGCCTATCATCTAGGTGTTGGCTATTCCTGTCAGCTTAGTATCCTCTGCAAATTTGATAAGTTCCCCTTCTATTCCCTCATCTAAGTAATTTATAAATATATTGAAGAGTACTGGGTCTAAGACAGAATCTTATAGTACCCCACTGCTTACCTCCCTCCATGTAGACGTAGTACCATTAAGGACTACTCGTTGAGTACGGTTTGTCAGCCAGTTACAAATCCATCTGATGGTGATGCTATCTATTCCTCTTCTGACTTCTTCAGTGTTTCATACATTTTGTTTTACAATTGAACTTGGAATGGAACTTTACACATCACCCAATCAACCTTCTACCTTCCCCACATGTTTTACATATCACTCAATTGATTTTGCTCAGTCAACCGGCCTAAGATTTATTCTTTTTTCAGACATTCCAAATCTTCCTATTTTCAACTAAATCAATAGATTGTGTCCAAAAGTACCTTTTGTAATTTGGAATTGATCAAATGTCATTCTGGCTTCAGCTGTTATTGCATTATAGTCAGACAGTTTGCCCTGATATTAAGCAAAGCATCCTCCTTCAATATGCCAAATACTGATGTTTTCCTTGACTAACAATTATTTTATTGCACAAGAGGATGTTAGATGAAAATACAGAAGAATGTTATATTGTACTTCAGATTCCAAAAGCACCATCTTTCTATGCCACATTTTGCATTCCAGTCTTTGTTTCATTGTGTATCACTATTAGTATAAATGATATAACTCCTGAAGTCGTAAAGCATCAATCCTGGTCCCAGTGATGCTATTCAGGCAAAAAAATGTCACAAACTTTGTGACACAAACTCAACTCTTTTCATACTTGCACAGCAATGTTGTGTCTTTCTATGTAAGGAGTGGAGCTTACGTAACATCAGAAGGCTTGTCTTGTGATACAATACTTACAATACTTCTCAATGCCCCGTTCACAGGGATGCCTGGATCTGGTACAGTGGCAGTTCTAGACCTTCCTTTCCATGAAAATCCAATGCTATTCTGGACAATGAATGCATTACCGATAGGCCAGATAGCTGGGCTGGAACATCAGGTTTTGCTCTATTCCCTTAATAGGAATCCCCTATTTCTATAACATGGAACGTTCTCCATTATTTTTTCTGAAAATGGATCTAGTCCTTCACTGTAAATGCCATTCCAAATAGGTAAGGACAGAGAAGCAGAAAAAGATACTGAACAGGTAATAGAACTACGTATATACAACCACCATGAAACCCTCAAGGGTCAATTCATTTATTCATAGTTCTTTAAAGAGCACCTGGTACACAGAGAGAAGAAGGAATACAAGCCTATAGCAGATGTGGAGGGCAGGAAAGATCATGGTTATATGAAGTCATAATCATGATCTGAAGGCAGA
Organism: Bothrops alternatus; assembly: GCA_034064705.1. Classification (NCBI taxonomy): domain Eukaryota; kingdom Metazoa; phylum Chordata; class Lepidosauria; order Squamata; family Viperidae; genus Bothrops; species Bothrops alternatus. The sequence continues at coordinate 4,151,451 of JARGCV010000033.1, forward strand.
GTGGGAATGTCTATACTACTCTCCTAGGAATCTACTATATTTTAACATTAGGGTTTAGGTGCCTCCCATACAAACATTATTAAAATTTAATAAATATAAATTTAATAACCAAGTAAACAAATAAAATAAGCACCATATTGCTGATTTGTCATTGTGAGAAGGGGGAAGGGAGACAATTTTATTTCTTCCCATTCTTGGTCCTGTCACTCCTGGCTAATTGGGGATGGAGGGGCTTAGGGTGGTAGGAGCCCTTGTGGTGCAGTGGTTAGAAGGCAGCAATGCAGGCTAACTCCCTGCTCAGTGCCAGGAGTTCAATCCTGACCGGTTCAAGGTTGACTCAGTCTTCCATTCTTCTGAAGTTGGTAAAATGAGGACCCAGATTGTTGGGGGCAATAGGGCTCTAAGCGATATGTAAATCTAAGTGCTATTGCTATTGTTACAGTATAAATAATTGCATATAGATTTTCTGCTGAAGATTGTTAGCTCAGATAGGAAGCACCACTGGGAAAAGAGGTCATAGAGAGAGAAAAAATTAAAAGAAAAAAAATTGAACATGTATGGTATCAACTTAGACCAGCAGAGAAAGTATCTTAGACATAAAAAAAACTTCAACAATTTTATCTCTGCCTCTTCCTCCCCCCCCCTTGTACTCCTCTCTTGCTATTATCAGATGAAATGTCAGGAAAACCAGAAACAATGTCTTGCTAGTATTTATTGGGACAAACGGTGACACAATCGTAGTACATTTGCTGTACATTAAACTACAACACTGGATTTTCAATATGTAATTCTCACTTCTTCTTCTTCTTCTTCTTCTTTTTTTTTAAAAAAGACATCTTACTTTAAATGCTCCAGAAATGTATGTAAATTAAGGATGGGTGGAGGTCTATTTTCATTTTCATTTTCATTTTCCCCTTGAGTCGTGTTAACTGTATTCATTTAATTTCCGCATAAAACCCAGCATTATAAAAGAAATTCACACAAGAATGTATTTAAACGTTTAAACTTGTGCTTTGGCAGCCATTACATTATTCATTGAAACTATATTAATGATTCAATTAAAAAAATGCAACCTTATGAAGAAAATGGTTTATCAAAGCAGCAATTAAGAGAATTCGCCTTTCTTCTGAAATTCACATGAGATAATTCTTCTCAGTCTAATTTTACCATCTGACTACTGTATATTCACTTCCCATTTCACAAACTTCATATTCTATTTCACGTCTGCCACTTGGATGCTGCACGAGCAACAGGGGAGCTGATTATGAGTTTTTGACAGCTACATTTGTATTGACCTGTACATTGAGACGACATCCAATGTTACATTAGAACTTGGATGGGAGACCATCAGGGGATTCTAGGCTGTGAGTTAGACTGAGAGGCAAACACATGCTACAGAAATCCTGGAGGAAGGCAATAGCAAATCCTCTTTGATATTATCGTCAGAAAACAGAGTGGACCAGGAGTCAAGTTCAGCTAAGGAGATGTTATGCTTTCTTTAGCCCGCAGAAGAAGAAAACACCAAACTATATACCTGAGGGATTTTTTGGGGGAGGATACAGCAGAACAACCTCAAAAAGAAAACAAGGAAAATTAGTCTTTTTAGAATGCCGTTTCCTACTATGTATAAGAAATTTCAATCACAAAATAATACAGATGGTCCTCAGCGTATGACCACATAACTGGGCCTAAAATTTATGTTGCTAAGCGAGACGATTGTTAAGTGGGCTTTGCCCCATTTTACGACCTTTCTTCCCACCATCGTTAAGTGAATCCATGCAGTTGTTAATAACACGGCCATTAAGTGAATCTGGCTTTCCCATTGATTTTGTCAGAAGGTCACCAAAGGTGATCACGTGATCCCAGGACACTGCAACCATCACAAACACATGCCAGGGTGCCAAGCACCTGAATTTTGATCACGTGACCATGGGGATGCTGCAATGGTCGTAAGTGTGAAAAATAGTCATAAGTCACTATTTTCAGTGCCACTGTAACTTTTAAGAGTCACTAAATATTGTTAGAGAAAAAAAACTCCTTTTTTCTCTAATAGTACAAAGTCAAGGAATCCACCTATTTTTACCAAAGCCATCCAGAATCATAGGAAGGGCACACGCTTCCCTAGCAGATGATCTGTAATGAGAGGGCATCATTTCCTGAAGAATAACCTGGAAGCATAAAGATTCATTCTTTTAGTCCTTGGAGAATTCATCTACTTGAAGTACACAATCCAAATTATTTACTGAATTAAGTGGAGTTTACTTCTAAATGGGTAGGGGATCACTGTGGAGAATTATACCACATCATGAATATACAATGTATTACGTTGCTTTATTGTGATTTATCTTTTTTAATAAACCAAAATAGCTATCTCTGATTAAACTTTATTACTTTTTCAAATATTTATTTATTGGATTTCGAGGCCGCCCAACTTCCGAAAGACTCAGGGCAATTAAATATTTTTAAATACTTAAAGCATCTTGAAGAATACATATACCTACTGTATGCAGGTAGTCCTTGACTTACAACAGTTCATTTAGTGACCATTCAAAGTTGCAACAGCCACTGAAAAAAGTGACTTAAAAGTCAAGGAATACCTGACTTTAAAATGAGCTTCTTAAATATTACAACATAGAAAGTAGTTGACTTACAGTTGTATATTGGAACACTAGAAAAGGGAGTCAAGCTATTTTCCAAGGCGCCTGAAGGCAGGACAAGAAGCAACGGATGGAAACTGATCAAGGAGAGAAGCAACCTAGAACTAAGGAGAAACTTCCTGACAGTTAGAACAATTAACCAGTGGAACAACCTGCCTCCAGAAGTGGTGAATGCGCCAACATTGGAAGTTTTTAAGAAGAGACTGGATGGCCATTTGTCTGAAATGGTGTAGGGTTTCCTGCCTGAGCAGGGGGTTGGACTTGATGGCCTCCAAGATCCCTTCCAACTTTATTATTATTATTACTTTCTTCTTCAAATGACATAGTCCATCTAGACAGCCTCACTGTGTCTTGATCAACTTGAAAAATCCATGCCCTGCTTTGGTTGAAATGCTCCTGTGCCAATTTGCTGGTGTTCATCTGTATAGAATATACACCACCAAAAGAGTACAGTATATTGCCCTCCTCTTTTGCAAAAATCAGATGAAACTGCCCAGTTTTGCAAAAAACAAAGTATTTCTAAGTTATCTATTCCTAAGGGTAAACATTTCCTTCAGCATGTGTGCTCTTTTCTTTTTCTGATTAAAAAGCTACACTTATATGAACACTTATTATCCATGAGAATGCTATATGTTCTCAGGTCAGGGGGATGATTCACATCTTTTGTGCTTGTCAAGCTAAATGTGTTTTCTATATGGAGCATTCAGCTAGCTGTGAGTATGTACTAGCACAGTAATAAAGTGTGCTTAAAGCAATAGCCTAACATTTCTTCCAGTATTCTGGGAGCTCTGATTCATACCTGGACATAGCTTAGATGTCATGGCCTTATTAGCTTTGCAAAGTAGATGAGACACTCATTCTGCTTGGTGGCCCAGGATTAAAGTAGAGACTGCCAATGGTAATAATATATTATTATTTACTTCATTCATATAATTAATTCCTACTACCATGTTTTTCTTTGAGTATGGAAGATCTGTTTAATTAACCCATTGCTCCAAGATGCTTTGCAAGTCCAAGTTCAAATTCACTAAATTCCAAATATTGCATCCCCAGTCTTCATCCTCCCAGGCGTTTTGAGTAAATCAACTTTTATATCTCTTTCTTAATTTCAAGTGCAGTAGAGACAGAATTCCTTCATTAATATCTGTGGGGAAATTTCCCCTGTGATCAATAGAGTTTTTAATCCATTGAAAGCAGGTCTACAAAAAAAAAGCACAAGCTGATTGGTCAACATTATTTTACTTTCTCGAAATGACTGCAAGGAAAATTTGAAGGAGCGAGTACACCATATGAGAAACTCTGCATGTAAGGAATAGTTTATGAAAAAATGGCCAAGTTCTGCGCATTCATTGTGGGGCAAGAGACTTGGAATTCAAGTGGCAAACGTATTTTGAGTTCAGCATTGATATCATTCATTCATTCATTCATTCACACAATCATGCATTCAATTTCTGTGGTCACCCAACTCAACTAAGTGACTCTGGGCAGCTTACAAATCTAAAATGATAAAACAATTAAAATAATTCTAAAACAATAAAACAATAAAAAATCCATAAAATAAATGTACAGACAGCATCCATGATGATTAAAGCCAAATAACAGGGCCCTTGACACATTCTGAGCCCCAAGCCCAACTAAATAATAAGAGTTTTCAAAACTTTGCAAAAAGCTAACAGTGTTGGGGCCATTCCAATCTCCAAGGGGAGAATATCTCATAAGGCAGGGGCTATAGCAGGAAAAAAAACTGTCTTCTAGTTCCTACCAGTTGACACACTTTGACTGATGGGATCTGCAATATGCCCAAATTGTTGGATCTGATTGAATGGGTAGACACTCTTAGAAAAATATGGTCTCTCAGGTAATCCAGTCCCAAGCCATGTAGGACTTTAAAGGTGACAACCAGCATCTTGAATTGCACCCAGAAACACATTGGAAACCAGTGCAGCTCATGGAGTAGTGGTGTAACCTGTGTCATGTAGCTGGCACCGTTTATTACCCATGCAGCTGCATTTTCCACCAGTTAAAGTTTCTGAATGCTCTTCAAGGGCAGCCATGTGTAGTGTGCATTACAGTAATCTAGGCAGTAGGTTACAAGGATATATGGGTGGTGGTGAACAAGGCCTCCTGGTACAAGAATAGGCACAACTGGAGCGCTACCCAAAGATATGCAAAGGCTCTCTTAGCCACAGCTCTTCAAGCAGGAGCTATGAGTCTAGGAGGACCCCCAGATTGTGCACCAGGTCTGTCTGAGGTAGTGCAACTCCACCGAGATCTAGAGATGGAAGAACCTTGTCTGTGGAAGGTCCAAGCAACCCACAGCCACACCATCTTGCTCTGGTTGAGTCAGAGCCTGGTTTGCCCCACCCAGACCCAAACAGCCTCCAGACACTGAGATAACTGAGCAGATGGCTATGAATGTAGGAACCGAAGAACTAATTGGGGATGTAAGCAAATCTTTTGCAAGCTGTCAACTGAGCTTTCATGAGAAAATCAATACTTCTAGCAGGAAGTAAATCAGCCTTTAATTCTCTTAGTCCACAACTTGACCTTTCTCTGCTATAAAGCTTTCTGGTAATTAGAAAATTATGCTGTTATGCAAATATAGGTAATTAATCCAAATGGTAATTATTCTTAGAAGTTTCCTACAAGATCCTATCTTCCTCTTTTTTCTGTAAACAGATCAGCATTACCACTTGAGAAATATGTCTAGTTATTCCGAAAGGATTTCTTTTTTCTAATTTCCTCATGAAGATTCCTTCCCATAAAGCACTTGAATATCAAACCATTTCTTTCTCACATAGTTCAGATTTTTCTCATCTTTCATCATTAATTGTGGATGATCTCTTGACAAATTACAAACATAAAACAGAATCTGTTCTAAATTGTACTTTTCCAACAATTATACTTCCTTTCTAAAGCTCAGCATAATTGTGATTATTCACATTTTGGTGATATCCTTTTCAAGTTTTCTTAAGGCTCAGCTTTGGATCAACAAGGGTCACTCAATTAGTATTTAAGATGTCAAATAGTAGCACAGGTACGGGTTTCCCCTGTCCAACCATGTCCAACTTTAGGATGTGGTAGTCATCTCCGTTTCTTAGCTGAGGGAGCCAGAGTTGTCCAAAGACACTTCCGTGGTCATGTGACCAGCATCGCTCTACGCCAAACTGCATGGAACACTGTTACCTTCCCACCAGAGTGGTACCTATTTATCTATTTCCATTTGCATGCTTTTGAACTGCTAGATGGTCAGGAATTAGGGCAAGTAATGGGAACTCATTCTGTCTTGAACCCGGGCCGTCAGCTTTGTAGCTGATAAACTCAGCATCTTTAACCACTGAGCCATCACACCCCCTTCAAATAGTAGCACTCAATGGCAAATGTTTTGGTCATGAATGTTGTAATTGAGATATTCCTGAGCAACCTTTCCTCAAATACTCCTTTGTACACATACACTTCCACAACACAGACATAGTCACTCTCTCTCAGCCCAACTCACCTCCATTGTTACTATTGTGGGGAAAATAGGAGAAGAAAGAAGTAATATCTTTGTTCGCTACCTTGAGTTATTTATAAAAATAATAAAGGCAGAATTATAAAACACCTAGACTGAATAATTCTAACTTTCTCTCTTTGCTGCTATCGTTCTTTTCCAGATTCTTTTACAAAAAGAAGCCATCTTCTATGTAGCACCCATGGAAGAAAATTAAAATATGTAAGTTTAAAAGAATAGAACTAAATAAGTTACATAAAGTCTGGGAATTTACATGACTTCTGGAATTCTATTGCTATGATAATCTGGTCATAAGATATATATTTAATATGTATCAAAATTAGGTAGATGAGATTAAGCATACACTATCTAAATGTTATAATTTTTTGCATGCAGATTTCGCAGGTCTAAATGTTTCGCAAGTCTAAATAAAGGATAACCTCTAAACCTCAGTGTGTAATAATGTGAAATTTAGTGTTCAGCGCTTGAAATATCTAGCTCAATCTATCCATTAAAATGATTCAAGTAATAAGTTATATATATTCCAACAAAAAAGACAGAAGTGCTAGACAAAATGCAAATATTTTGAAGAGAACATTGTTTGGATCCTTGAAAAATTCCATGAGATGTGGTAATTGTTGTGTACTGGGAATGGTGAGGCATTGAAGACGCAGGAGTGAAAGTAACAGCTCGTTTATTCAATCCACACAGAAGCGGCTATAGCAGCCGCTTGACTCATATTTATACGGACCGCCACTAGGCGGCAGCCAATGATTTTTTTTTTTAATAATAAAAATTCTTTTATTAAAACCATTAACATTGAACATAAAAACATATTATGCAGCAATCATCATGACACCTGGTATACAATACTAAGTATTAGTCCTTGAAAACGTCTGAGTTAGTAAGCCTTTTTCCCCCACTCCCCGTGTCTAGCCTCAACTATACTCCTGTTACATTTTATTTTGATTGGTGTTTCCCCTATCCGTTTCAATATTAAAGTGATCAACATTAAACATAAGATCCTATTGCTAAGCAATCATCCTAGAACATAGCATACAACATTAGGTATTAATCTTTGTAAACATCTGTTTTGGTAAACGTTCTTCCCTCCTCCCTTACCTCTTCAAGTATACTCCGAATACATTTTGTTTGATTGGTGTTTCTCCTATATATGGTCTATCTACTGTATCTAGTCTATCGCATATTGTGCGTTTGCGTTTCTAAGTTGACTTCATCCCATTACTAGTGCAATCATTTATGGTCCCCAACCCGAGATCCTGAGGTAAAAGTTTCATATCCTGAGGTAGAGATTCAGTCTACTTTAACAATATTAAAGCAAACAACGTTAATCATAAGGTTATGTTAAGAGGCATTAGTTAAAGAACATATACATTCAACGTTGGGTGTTAGTTTTTGTAAACATCTGATTTGTTTTTAAAGCATACATTCCCGCCTAAACAGAGGCTTGCAATATATACAAAAGACAGTTAAGGATTTGAATCAAACATATAACTAACCGTTTTATAACAGTCCTTATGAAATTGGGTTAATACACAACAGTAATTATACAACATCAATCTCATCTGCAATATCTCCCAGACTAAAACTAACACTCTCAAAAACAAAACACCTTCAAAAATAAGAAAGAGTATATTGTAAGAGTGAAGGTGAATGAAGGTGTCCCATGCTGAAATTACCCTGGAATGTGTCATGCCAGTTTGCTTGTAGCATAATGTACAATAACAAGAAAGAAATTATCTATATGTAGCAGACAGTCAGTAATGACGAATACTTCCAATACAAATGAAGTTTTTCCTCCAGTTTTCTGGCAAAAGCCATGGGAATTTTGATATAATGGGTTTATGCTGTAATGGTCACTTCTTAAACTCAGTATATGCTCATCATTAAAGCCTTATCAGACTTCTGCTAAACTGCTCATTAATGACCCACAGTTATTGTACAATATCCTTAAGCTGTTATTTAACGCATTTTCAACTTCTTCAGCATAATGTTCCTGATTCCCTGACCAGACTTTCCTTCTGCTTATTATGGGGAAAATGAAGCAATCTCTATTAGCAGTAGTGACAATCACACCAGCCTTCCGTATGAAATAAACACAGATCTCAAAGTTGTGTAGATCCCTTTGGAACAAAAATATTATCTGTAATGATTTTCTTCTGGAACTGCTACAGACCTGCATTTCATTTAAAAAAAATCTAATTGGAACATAATTAAGCAGAAGGTTAAAACCTGAAGTTATCATCTTCTTGTCAAATGCTAAAATTAAAAGATACTTTGGTGCTACTATGTCTATTTAATGCTGATGATAATATATTCATAAGTGTGTTAAGAATGGTTCTTGAAAGTCATGCTTTTCCAGAGGTGAAGAAATGCTTACTGGATCAGATTAAGACAGTTGTGTGGGTAGATCTGTTGGTTGTACGGATGAAAAGTACCCAGTGCTGTGGTATGAGGAAAAGGAACACCAATGCCCATGTACGTATAGACTGAATATCCTGTTCAATTTTCAGAGTAGAACACAATCACCTTTCCCAGATGTCAAACTTCCATTCCCAGATCTTCGGAAGAATAAATGTGTCACAAATTTTCCCTACAAGGGAAAGAAATGCCCCTATCAAATAAATCATTTGCTGGCATTAGTAAGGTTGAACATCTTGACAGAACAAACTTTCTAAGAAAAAAACATTCCAAGCTGCCCAATGGTTTGGGAGACTTCTCTACGCTGTTACTGAAAGTCTAGCTTTAATAAAAGGAAAAGGAAAAGAAGAGCCTTGGATTCACTTTCATAAAGCCCAGAGAGACCAAGAACTGTGGAACTCTAGAGGTTATTCTTGGAACACAGGTAGTCCTCAACTTACAACACTTCATTCAGTGACTGTTTGAAGTTACAAGAGCACTGAAAAAAGTGACTAATGGCTGGTTTTCACACTTGCGAACCATTGCAGCATCCCCATAGTCACGTGATCAAAATCTAGATACTTGGTAACTGGTTCGTATTTATGATGGTCGCTGTGTCCCAGGATCACGTGATCACCTTTTGTGAACTTCTGACAAGCAAGGTCAGTGGGGAAGCCAGATTCACTTAACAACCATGTTCCTAACTGCAGTGATTAACCATGGCAAGAAAGATTGTAAAATGGGCAACTCACTTAACAAATGTCTCACTTAGCAACAAAAACTTTGGGCTGTATTGTGGTCATAACTTGAGGATTATCTGTTCAAGAATGAAATACTCTCAAGGAAACTTAACAAACAGGGACCTTTTTTTTTTAGTGACAAACAAAAGATTTATCTGAAAAGAATGGAAAATCTTTTTCAAACAAGAGATTTGGGCCATTCTCTAATTCATGCTGTAAGCTATATTGATGTACCCTGTGGCCCTATTTGTTCTCAGGATATTATCTGATTTTCAGTGACTTGCTGTATTTCTGACTCTGCTTTACTAGTTTATTACAAACCACAGCAAAATGGATATTGAATTTATTTTTCCTTTGGATAATGAAATTTTCAGGAAACCTTAAGGCAGACATGTCAAACTCGCAACGTCATGTGATGTCCCGCAACGTATTGGAACTTTTCCTCCATTGCCAGCAATGGGGTGGGTGCAGTTTCATCGTGATGCGTCCGGCCCATGGGCCGGCAGTTTGACACCCCTGCCTTAAGGGGTGACTGACTTCCTCTGAAGGGAATTTTCTCTTTCTGCCACCTGATCCTGTTTTACATCAGCTGTAGTGGCTTCTCTCTTCCTTTCTTTCACCAGGCACCTGTCCCTAATATATCTCTTTTGGCCTAAAGGCATAGCTCAGAACTTCCCCTTTTCTCCATCTCTTCTCCAAATCAATATTGCTGCCATAGCAATATGCAACCATTATCACAACTTTTGAAAAACAATGCCCCGTGGCATGCTATTTCATCACTCAAGATTCAATACAGTACTGAACTGCAGCTACGATAAGCATTAGGTTTTTATGGATTATTTTTTTTTTACAATCAACCATCTGTCAACTTCTACACAGCTTCCATTCATAATTATCTCTCAGGGTATATTTTTGTTTTGCTAACCACCAGACAAATACAGCAACCACAATTACAGAAAAGGATATATCTCTTAAGATACAGAGAGTATTTTATTTCCTAATTTTTGTTACTCCTTTGACCAATGGCAGTTCAGAAAGAAGGACTCTCATTGGTGTCCTCTCTTGATCAGTTTATGTGATAGAGTGTGAGTATTGAATTGGTTTATGGTGTTCTTTATGAGAACTTGACCTACAAATGTTGAGCAGGTTTTTTTATGTTGTCATAGCTGTAAATTGTGAAGTAGATTGCAGGTCAATTTCTAACTGATTTGTTATGGATTGGAGGTAGAAATACTGAGGATATGGAAGAGTCTTGGCAAATAAAATGGAGAAAGTCAAGCTATCTCTTCTTTGTAGATCAATCTTAAGAGGAATCATTGTTTGACATTAGGCTGGATAGTGCACTCTCTGGTTGAGATTTATGATTAGAGCAACCCAGTTATCCCATGGAAATATATGATTGTTTTATCAAATTGTTAGAAAAAAAATGTATAATGTGTTGGTCAGTTAGATACCTCTTTGAGATTGCATACACTATTCAATGACTCTGTACTTTCAGTATATAATAGTACAAGTTAATAGAGAGAAGGAGATTAATCTAATGGTAGTTTTGAATAAAAAAGCAAAACTTCCATCTATTGCAAACTCCTAGAAAAGGGTTTTTATAACAATTCTTTATGGGATATTATTAGAATTTGTCACTGCATGTGGACACAGGAAGATGGGGCTCCGTCTTCCGTATTTGATTTCACCCCGCTTGGGACCCTAAAAAGGGTTGAAAATCACCCCAAAGAAGCAACGGAGAAGGAGGGGACCTCATTGATCGCGGGAGGGCAGCGGCCCTTCCATTTGATCTGAGGAAGCCCTCCAAACCGGCGGGGGAAAGACTGGATACATTCGTGTGGCCAGTCAGAAGCTGCTGACAATGGAAGAAAATAAGCATTAACCAGCAACTTTCGAGCAACGTGGATGAGACCCTATCCTCTTTTTATGACTTTAAGACTTTTTTCCTGGGAAAAAAACGCCCAAAGCAAAAATCCTCCCTGATGAGAGAGGGAAGGGGAATTCCCACCCCATTTCCTCAGGAAAAGAAAAGCAGTGAATTAGTTGCTTGGGGGGGGGGGGAGAAAAGAAAAAATTATGAGATTAATTTGGAAGCAATACACATATATAACTTTGACATTTGAGGACTAAAAGTGCTTTTGAGATTATTTTTTTTAAAAAAGACTTAAAAAGCTTGTAATATAAGTTTGTATGTAAAAAGCTGGAAGGTGGCATCAATGACATCTAGTGGTGAACTACAGCACTACAATTTAAATACTAACTGACTTTTAGAGCTGTGTCATGGAGCTATTTCCCTATAGAACAAACATGCATTATTGATTGAGATGATAGAATACTTTGGACTATAAACCTTTGATTGATGAACAATTTTTAATTGTTCTTCTTTCTCTAGACAGAAAGGATGTGTTTTTCATTGGACAGAAAAATTTAAAAAATTCAAACTTTACTTATATTTGCTGAGGGGAGACTTAAGGATGGACTGATAGGCCGGCTGGATAATTAGCAGTTCAAATGACAATTGACTGAAACTTTTAAAATCCCTAAATAGATTGGATGATAAAGACTACATACAAAAACAAAATGGAAGTTCCATACTTAGCTTCAAATGGTAAAAAATCATCCCTAACACCTGTCCCCAAACTCTCCACCTTAATATACCAACAAGAAAATGTTGATGAATTTCAGAAAGAAATTCTTTCTATGTAAAATCAATACAAGAGACAATTGCCTTAGCTCATGATGAGACTAAATATAACACAAAGGAGATAAAAGAACAATTCTTTAATCTAAATCTACAAACTTAGAAAATAACTATAAAGAAGGAACTAGCAACCCAGAAAATAGAAGGAAAAAGAGAAAGCAGATCCAAAGATGGAGGAACTAAGAAAGAAATTAACAGACAGACCCAGACAAATGAAGAATTAGAAGACGTAGCGATAATATCGGAAATGGAAAAGGTATCTTACCTGTCAAGATCTCAGAACATACTTGAGGATAAGAAAGAAGAGCTGTTTGAATGGAAGATAGAGCTGTTAGGAGAATTGTGGGAAATTGAAGGAGGGAGGCTGTTTAATGAATATCAATGGGCTGAGCGTCCTTCCAAAAATATTTTAATCAAATTGTCTTTCTTATTCCAAACAATATATACAAAAATAGTGGAAGAATTACTTGATGATTCAAATGTATTGATTTGAAAAGCTGGTAAAGGAAGAAAGCTAGAGTAAGACTGAAGAAAATAGAGGTTTTGATCCATTAGAAGGGATATTATACTATTAATCAGATGTTTGAACATGGCTGAGAATAGATAATTGTTAGAAATAGTATTACTATAACTAGAAAGATAAGATTTATAACTAGAATATTATATTTTGGTATGAGAAGGGAAATATGAAAATACTAAGAGGGTTTGAATAAGGGAAGCTTTTGGTTACCCAAATATAACTTATTATGAGAAATTATAAGCAATAGAGACATTTTGAACACTGATGGGAAATTAAAATTTAAAAAAGGGGGGAAAACAGGATATTAATTGAACAAATGGATATTAAGTGCAAATTCAGTTAAGATATATTTTGGTTAGAAAAGATATTTTAAACTGACATTATTGATATTATTAGAAAAATGTAACAAAGATGCTGATATTCAATTGTATATTTATTAACAACAATAAGAATTGTATTTGCCTAATGTGAGAAAAGGTGAACTACTGGAAGAAGAGAGGAAGCATTGGATGGTGTAATATTGGGCCTAGATTGAAGAAGTTAATATGAACCATTGAATTACTAATGGACCTAGGAGAACATGTTGTTTATTAAGTACTTAGAAAATTAATAAAATATTTATTAAAAAAAAGAATTTGTCACTGCATGGAACATTTCATTCTTTCATACTTACATGCCCACCTTTCTTCTCCTTTGGGGCTGCCACAAAAAAGTACTACATCCACTTTGTATTATTCTTAATTTAGCATGTCATCCAAACTTTCAACGATGATTGATCACAATTATAGCCAGTTGAAACAAACAAATTTAAATGTTTGTGCTTGAAGATGGCTTAAGCCAGGGGTGTCAAACTCAATTTCATTGAGAGCCGTATCAGCATTGTGGTTGCCCTTGGGGGGCTGGGTGGGTTTGGCCAGGGTGGGTGCGGCCTACTGGGTGGCTATGGCCAGCTTTACATTGTTCGCATCAAGGGTGCCTGTGGAGACCTGGGCAGGAGTGGGACAGATCTGAGGGTCTCTGGCAGAAGGGGGTGGAACCGGGGCAAGTGCCAAGGCATGGTCCATTTCTTCATTCCTCACAAAGGGTGACACCTCCCTAGCATGCACCAAGGGGTCGAGGCCGACACGGCAGGGGCTGGTTCCTCAGTGTTTCTAGACGGCCTTGTGGAGCTAAGACTGAATGCGTTTCAGCATAGATGACCACCACAAAATTGTACATTGGTTCTTGGCCGGCCTGGGTCAGGGCCAAGACAGCGGGGGCCGTTCCCTCACTGTTTCCAGGATGGCTTCATGGGCCACATGAAACCACTTCAAGGGGCCGCATCTGGCCCCCGGGCCTTGTGTTTGTCATGTCTGGCTTAAGCGAATAATCATAATTTCAGGCATACTACAGTTCAGTCACTTTGGGATGGCAGAAGAAGTTGTAGTTAAGAAAAAAATGAAATTTTCTAGCCTCCTACTCACATCCAAGCTATAAGAAGAAAGAGAGAGGAGGTAACATCTTCGCTTAATGCTAAATCCTGTGTTAAGTTTATGCTGGAGAGAAGCCAATGTTCAGGGAAATAGATATATTTTCTCTTATTTGAAGCACCCATTATCCTTGAAAGTCTTCAGAGATTCTTTGCTCCCCCCTCCCCCAGGGATGCAGTTTTTACTTGGCTTCTATATAGTCAATGGGTAAAACCTATTTAAAATTCAGCCTTTTTCAGCCCAGGTTAACTTAGGCATTTAAAAAAAAGATTATTCCCATTTTGGGGTCAGTGTTAATAAATCCATGTAAACTGTCATGATTTCTGCTGAGAAGTGGAGGAATGCAATTTGCTGCATGTACTTAAATGCTATATTTGAGATCTTCCCTTGGGGGCTGACATTTATCTAACAAATTGCATTACAAGCTCTAATCATGGACAAAGGCAATAAGGCTAAAGAAAAGAACTATAAAGTGACTATTTTTAAGATGTTTTCTTTGTAAATATCTTTGCAGCATTTTCAATTCTGGATTAGACAGTGTAATGTAGTAGCTAAGATATTGGATGTGGATTTGCAAGACTTGGGTTCAGAGTTTCACTGAGTTGTGGTGCTCATTGGGCGATGTGAGTCAATTACTGTAGAGCAGGGGTCCCCAACCCCCGGTCCGTGGACTGGCACTGGTCCGCAGCATGTCAGCAAGCGGGCTGCACAAACAAGCAAAGCTTCATCCTCAGGGTGCAGGCAGTATTCAAAACCACACCCCCTCCAGTCCGCAGAAAAATCTTTTTCCTTGCACCAGTCCTTGGTGCCCAAAAGGTTGGGGACCTCTGCTGTAGAGGGGAAAGGGAATGCCTTAAAGGAGAGAGGAGTTAATACCAAAGCTACTGAGCCCTGGTGGCACTGTGATTAAAGTGCAGTATTGCAGGCTAGCTGTGCCCACAGTCTGGAGTTCAATCCTGTCACGGCTGAAGGTTGACAGCCTTCCATCCTTCCGAGGTTGGTAAAATGACGACTCAGATTGTTGGGGGAAATATGCAAATAATGCTTATACATTATAAACCACCCAGAGAGTGCTATAAAGTGCCATGGGATGGTATACAAGCCTAAATGCTATCAAGACAAGAAATTAATTTGAGTAAATGTTTCAGACAGACCCCTCCCTAGTTCATATGTAGATAAAGAGAGGGAGGGGAAAGTTAATTCAAATCTGCAAGAATCTGTTTCTAAAGATGTTACAATAAAATTAGAACTGACCTATATGACATTGGTTTTTAAGCCTGATCTACCTTATTGGGCTGATGGCTACTCTCTCTCTCTCTCAGCTCAACTAACCTTATAGGATTAGTGTTGTGGGTACAAAATTTAGAGATTCACACTGAGTTTTCCAAGGAAAGTCAACGTATGTTTGCCGCCTGGAGTTATTTGTAAAAATAAAGGCGGGATATGAAAGAAAGAAAAGAAAGAGAGAACGAAAGAAAGAAAGAAAGAAAGGAAGGAAGGAAGGCAGAAAAAAGGAAAGAAAGAAAGAAAGAAAGAAAGAAAGAAAGAAAGAAAGAAAGGAAGGAAGGCAGAAAGAAAGAAAGAAAGAAAGAAAGGAAGGAAGGAAGGAAGAAAGAAAGAAAGAAAGAAAGAAAGAAAGAAAGAAAGAAAGAAAGGAAGGCAGAAAAAAGGAAAGAAAGAAAAAGAAAGAGAGAAAGAAAGAAAAAGAAAGTAAGTCAACATATATTTTAGGTTTCATTTGATAGTAAAGTGGTCTTTCCTTGGTGGAGCTGTTTTTACTTAGAATTTTAGACTTGCAAATATGACCAAACCTACTGGTGCTATCAACTAAACATGTATACTATTTCCCTGAAGATTGATAGTATCTATCTTGTATTAAAAGATAAATCTCCATAGAAGCTCTTCAATGTGTTAGAGCTGTCCAAACCCAATTTGCTCTGGATTACTCCAGGGAAACCCAAACCAATTTAATCCCTGGATGAGAAGTTTCATTTTTTTTACTACATAATAAAGGACAACTGAAGTATATTACTGTCACATTTTTTATCTTTTCTTACATGGGATGAAATCTATAGGACATGTAAAATATATAATGGGGAGAAAATGGGCCAAATCTCACAAAAACTGTTGCCTGATTTTAAACTATAAGTCTTAAAACATTTTTAAGTGACCATCACTTTCCTGTTTTGGTAGTCTGGGATGCATTTTACAGTAAACCTGGATGGCTTTTAAATATGCCATACCTAAAGAAAAACATTCTTTTTTTTTCAAAGTATGCTCTTTAATATGATTTTATTAAAGTTAAAGTGCCCATAACTGTGAAACCCAAAGTAATGAAATGTATAGCAAAGCTAGATCCAGTGGTGAGGAGGTAAATGTCAGGAAGATGGGAGTTAGGACTTTTTGTGCAAAGGAAAGGCAAGGATTAATACCAGAGGTTGAAGGCAGGGCGAAATTTATCAGATTTTTAATAAAACAAAATGATCCTTAAGCCAATCAGGTAGACAAGGCAGCACAATAGGTTTTCTTAAAATTTTAAGGAAGAGGGATAGAAAAACGAAAGTGAGCAAATAGCTGAAGTTGCAAGATGCTCTCCTAAGTTCTTCTTGGTTGCTCTGACTAGAAAAACTGTTTGTACCATGAGCAAAAGTTCTCTATGATTTTTAGAAAGATTTTCCTTTCCACTTTGGAGTTCTGTAAACAATATATGCATGATTTCTCCAGATTTATATTTATAACCTGTTGCTTGCCATATTTCTGTGGATATTGCATCTATTCCTGTAGCTTTCCAACCTGGTAATAATGAAAATGTTGATCTAATTTCATCTTCTAATACTACAGGTTCTTGTAAGTAAGGAATATCTTCTAAGCAGGGTTTGACAATCTATGGCCCATGGGCCAGATGTGGCCTGCCACCCAGTATTATTGGGATCATAATTACAAAAAGAAATCTAGTCATTCAGCCCTTGTGAAAGAGGGAAAGAGCTCCTCCTACCTCAACAGCCATTTCAGAGATGGCTTCATTAACCGCCTTGGGTGGGCAAAGCCACAGGTCCTGCCCAGTGCTGACAAAAGTGAGCTGCGAGGTGGGAGAAATGAGGAGTGGGTTACTTCTTATGCAGAAGTAGCTGCCAATTTTTTTTCTATGGCATTGTGAATGTCAACATCTCTAATGTATAAAGTTTCAATATATTCTGTCCATCTCTGTTTGATCTTCTTTGAATCAGTTGCTATCTATTCATTGGCATCCTTCAGCATGCCAAATCAAGGTTGGAATTTCCTTCTGAGTTCAGACATCTTTTGGGAGACATTCCTTGTTTTTTCCATCAAAGTACAGACTTAATAAATATTTCAAATGCTACTGTGTTATGGCCCAGGTAGTCAAGGCAAGGTAGGCCTTTAGAGAGTCCTTTATTGTCCTCAAGAAGTGTTCAACAAGCGGCCCTCCAATGACCAATAAGACTCCACCCCACGCTACCCTGAAGGCAGCCACCCCCAGTCCCTCAAACAACAGCCCATTTATTGCCAGGAAAGTCCACAAGGAAACGTCCAGGCATAAGACAAATGGCAGTCCTCAGGGCAAAGACAAGGTACAAGACAAAGGCAGTTCTGAAGGTAAAGCAAAGCAAAGGGCAAAAGTAGTCCACAAGGCAAGGGCAAGACAAATGGCAGTCCTCAAAGCAAAGGCGAAAAGCAGTCCTCGAAGCAAGGCAAAAAGGCATGAGTCAAAGCCAGAGGAGTGTAATATAAAAGGAACAATTGTTCCTGGCAAAAACTAACTCCCCACAGCTTCTCCTTAAATCACTCAACTCCAGGTTTTCCTTGTGAGGAAGAGTGGGGTGTCCTTCTCCTGAGTAGCCTTGCAGCCCTTCTCTGAACTTACCTATGCTCCACTCTCCATGCCCTTGGATCGAGTGGAGGAGGCAGCTGTTCCTCATCAGAGGGGATCTGCTGCCCATCAGCACCACTGTCTGTCAGCAGCTGATCCTCCCCTGCATCTGTGAAGGTAGGCAGCTCTTCGTCTGGTTGACCACCTCCCCCAATTTCTGAGGGACCTGGGATACCGTGTTTCCCTGATAATAAGATCTACCCTGAAAATAAGCCCTAGCTTGAATGGTCCCGGTTCCAACTCCTCCTTTTCCTCTGAAGCGGGCTTCGATGGGGCCATGACATACTGTATATGAAAGTACTCAAAGCTTTGCTTGTTTGTTAATTTTGCCTAATGCTGTAATTGATGACTTCATACTAAATGACTTTATAGAAAAGACTAGCCGAGTTCCATGTATGCATTTCGCTGAGTAGGTCACATATATTGAATGACTGGTCAATTTAGCATGCATTTCAGAGTCCAATTGATAGACTTAACCAAAATATATTAAAAACTATTATGCTCATTGTAAAAACATGTTGTAATATAACTCCCATCATCCTTTTGCATTCAAGACATATTGAGACTAAGGGCTTGGAATTCTGGGAGGCATAGCCCCAATATATCTGGAATGCCACAGATTTCCCATATTTAATCAGTAACAACTGTGTCCTGTTCCTGCATTATTAAAGCAAGAGTGTTCTACTTTATACAATAGAAACAGTGACCAAGTGTCCTATCCGGCTTCCCATATGCCATTCCTTTGTACATAGATGATGATTCACAATACTACAAAACTGGTTAACATGATTCAGTGGCGTGGAGAACTCTGCAGATTGAAGCAGCTCTTCTCTAAAATAAAGATGGTATAGTTTGGTAGGGGGAGGGCAAGCTCTCTTGTCTTCTTCTCCTGATAGCATGTGGACTGTCCTTGCTACATGCCTGAAGAGAATATTTTTCTAGTCTTGTTAAAGCAAACAAATAGAAGATCTTGGTACAGTCAAAGGGAGAATTAGATAATTTTGGAACAGCTGATGTTCTTCTGAAAAGTAAATCAGCTTCTTTTCTGCCTGACCCAATATTGTCCATATATTTTATAGTTTGTGGTATGGCTTTGAACTTCACAGAGAGAATTAAAAAGATTTCCCTGACTGTAGATCTCTTCAAAGGCAATTTTATCTAGCAAAATGTAACACGCCCCTGCATCTAATGTTCAGGAACCTGTTTTTTCTGTCATGTTGGAAAAGCTTAAATTATGAGTATTATGTCACTTCTGAAGCTCCGTGTTTAATCCCATTAATAATGTTCCATGATTGACTGTATATTTCATTTCATTTTCTGGTTTAATGTAGCTATGTTAAGTATAGGAGATTCAGGAAAAGCATATAAAAAATGGGCTAACGCTGCACCTTTAAACTGATCTTACTTGAGTAAGAGCATACTTTGACCCAATAAAAAGTCTGGGAAAAGAATATTTAACAAATGTATTTTACATGTGTTGGGGATAAGCTGCATATTCTCTAAGCTGTCTCTTGAATGAAACTTCATCCATTCTTTACAGATCAGGACCTAATTCAAACAATTACATGAATTATAGTTGATGTGTCATAGATCCCAACCTGGAGTGTACAGATCAAGCTATTCAGAGGTGCTGTGAGGCATACTGAAATAGAAAAGCTCAGAAAGAGGTCAAGTAGGTTACCATATCACAATAAAAGTTTATTCCTACAGCTCACTGTCCTGCCCAAATGCCCCTTGTTTCATGGGGTCCTGCTGCTATAGGATGGTTTAGCAATACAAGTCCTTAGGGCTTTTACTGACATTCTTTCTCTGAGAAACTGGGGATGGGCAAAGGAGGACGTAAGAGCAGTGTAGCAGTTAAGGTACCATGCTAGAAACTAGGAGCTCATAAATCCTACTCCCGCTTATGCAGGAAGCCAAACCTTTCCATTCACAGATAATGCTAAGCCATAGTTTACAAATGGTACTTTGTTGGCCAGTCTAGAAATGAGGCAGAATCAGTCTTGTAGAGGAGCAAAATGTGTAAGTTTTATTAGTCAGTTTCTAGTTTGTTTTTCCCCTCCGTTTTAAAGCTAACCTAAACAGCATGTAAACCAGGGAGTTACAAATCAACCATATACACTTGTTTACTCATCATACTATCCAACAGAATGGTGTGTGTGTGTGTGTGTAAGAGAGAGAGAGAGTTGTGTTGACCAAGAAACAATTATTATTTTAAAAATATTATACAGTTTATGACATGAAGAGAAGTTACAATTGTGCATGCAATTTTCCAAAAATGGTACTTTTTTTCCAAGCATTTCTAAATGTTAGGGTTTTCTGGCTGTCATTTGGTTGAAATAAAAATGATTGTTCTTCAATAACAGAGACAGAGACAGAGAGACAGCAGATTTTCACAAAGGGATCCAGAGAAAAACCAGAGAGAGGGATAATCTTCAGGTGTACTCACTCTGTAAAGCTGATAGATTGCAGAGCATCACTGCATACACAGAGGAATTCCTAGAAAAATGGGACAAGCTGTAGCAAAAGCCATGGATTAGTTTTTTTCCCCATGAGAAGCTTGCATCTCTGTTTGCTATAGAACTTAAGGGCTGGATGATATAGAACTCACAGCTGGGCTGCACATTTGGCCAATACTGTCAGGGTTTTCTTAGGCTTAGAGGAGGGAGTTTGTGGAATTGTTTAATCTAAATTATTTTAAAGAAATAATCATTATTAGGATTTATACTAGAGTTAGGCTTTCCTACTTATAAGTTCCTGTCTCAAAATGTTGGGGGGCAAAGCCACCAATTATTGGACATTTCGGTTGGAAGATATCCTGTGAGGCTGTGAGGGTTTGTAGCCCTTGAGCAGCTTTAGACCTCTGTCCTATAAGCATATATTTGCAGGAACTTTGGACACAGTCTCCAAGCTCAGATGCTGCCCAAGGAAGCAAATGGAAAACCTCACCAGCTATTTTCTGCCACATTGTCATACATTCATTTTCCTCCCTGTTTTTATTTTATATAAAAAATACTCCTTGCTTGAGGATGCCTAGTTGAGCGCGCATACAACCTGCTCTCTTCTTTCCTTTTCCCTTATTGCCTTCATTTGAAAGAGGACTCATTATCCAGAGCTGTTTGTCCCTCTGGGCGAAACTGAATCACAAACTCAACAACTTACTGAAACTCTTCACTGTATGAATGAAACCTCAAGGGCCCTTCACTTGATGCCTTTTTCTCTCCCAACAAAGTTCTTTGATTGGAAATGCAGTTTTTCTCTGCCACATTAGGAAGAATAAATCAATAATCAAGGGACTCGTAACCTGCTATTTTCTCTCTTGGGCATTTCCACCAGCAGCCCTTCTACTTTGAAAACTCTGTTATTGCACCAAGCAGAACTTTATATCCAAGGACATTTTTGTATCAGGGATGGAAGCACTGCAGCATGAAAGATGGCCAACTTTTCTCATTTTTTTCCCTCTGGTATTGCGATTAGCATTATTCCTTTGAAGCATCTAGCACACGGTCTCCAAATAAATTTGTCTAAAGAAATAACTTATTGCAAGTGCTCCTGAGCAAGAAACAACTAATTGAACAACATATAATTAGTAAAAAAATGAATGCATCAATATATTCTTGTTCTTTTGCATTTAGGTTTCACCAGTAAATAATTGCTAGTATTTTACTTCAGGATTAATTTATTCACGTAGAATGACCCTGGAAGGAGATATCGTAGGAAACTTTTAGAGCAAAATAAAATGTGTTGAAGAAGGATGAGAATCTTTGAGGTATTCAGAGATATTTATTCTGTTTGACCTTTTAATTTTCCAAATGGTAAACTGCAATAATTAGGAATTATACAAAGACCTTAATCAAAGTCTGAATTTGACAGGATTTAATACAGCTTTTTTAAAAGCTACATTTTTGTCTTTTTCTCAGAGTTAAATTCTTATGATTAATTATGATGGGCTTCCCCAGAAGTAACATAGTGTTTTCTGCATGGTTTTTGAGAGGAAATACTGTGCTATTATTCACCAGGTGGTATAATAACACAAGGATCAACCTCATAACTTTCTAACTGTGGTACAAAGATGTTTCATTAACCATTTTTACAGGACATATGTTTCTGACATTGCCTTCAACTTACCTTAGGTCAGGGGTGTCAAACTGCCGGCCCATGGGCTAGATGTATCATGCCGAAACCACGCCCACCCCAGCTCTGGCAATGGGGGGAAAGTCGCGATACGTTGCAACACATCACGTGACGTTGTGAGTTTGACACCCTTGCCTTAGGGCAACAGGAAGATAGCTTAACCTGATTAAGCTATCTTAACATCTGGTTCTGAGTATCTTAAGAGCTGGTTCTGAGTATCTTACAAGCTGATTCTGAGGTGCTGGGACTTTTTCAGTTTCAATTGGCTGTTTCAATTAGCCCTCTGGTCACAGAGCACTGCTCCCACTCCTGGTCATTTTGGGAGATGTCTATCTCCCTCAGATACCTGACTGGGTATTATGCAGGTACATTTGCTAGAACAGTTTTTAAGCATATGTTTAGCTGTCTTGTGCAGAAGCTCTTTAGCAGTCTTTCAAAAAACAATACTGGTGTTCTGATTAATATAAATCAGGAAAGGGACAGAATTGAACTGAAAACAAACGAGCACATCTGAACTAAGAAGAAAAAATTCAAGTAACAACTCAAAAAACCCCCCACACACACTTATATTCAAAGCAATTGACTTTTAACTTTTTTTCTCCTGTGCTTTCAGTGGAGGGGGAGTACAACATATTGCTTATGGAAATGTGAGCTGACTTGCATTTGGACGATATTTGCACATCATCTGTAAACCTTCTTATTCAAGAGAAGATACCTGCACAGTGTTCATTGCTGGTTCTGTTTTATTGTCTGCATTCTGCACTTTAGGCTACTTCTATTGATAAGGGATTTCACGTGGCCAGTTTTACAGTATGCTTTGAGAAGGGCAGCACCAATTTTAATTACAAATGTGCAGCTACTGAATAAGAGTCAGTTTTGGAGTAGTAGTTAAGACACAGTGTAAAAACTAGGAGTTCACACACAAAGCCATCTGGTTAACCTTGGGCAAGTTACTTCCTCTCAGTCCTAGGAAGAAGGCAAATGCCAACACTTCTAAAATGTCACTACAAATCTCAAAGCAATCACCAGGAATCAAGACTCACCTGAAGGCGCAAAGGACTTCTGGGTAGCCACTTGTTCCAATAGAAGAGAATATGGGAGATTTAGGGTTGAACTGTGGAGGGCATTGATGAATTTACTTAGGTAATAAATCATTTTGTAGTAGTGGGTAGTGACAGGAGCGTCGTGGCACTCCCATGTAACACCGCTCCTGCGCGAGCTGCACTGGTTGCCGGTGGTCTTCCGGGTGCGGTTCAAGGTGTTAGTGACCACCTTTAAAGCGCTCCATGGCATCGGACCCGGATACTTACATGACCACTTACTGCTAGCAAGTACCTCCCGCCGTCCGGTACGCTCCCACAGAGAGGGCCTCCTCAGGGTGCCATCGGCCAGACAATGTCGACTGGTGACCCCCAGGGGGAGAGCCTTCTCTGTGGAAGCTCCCACACTATGGAACGAGCTCCCTTCCGAACTCCGTACGATGACAGACTTACGCACCTTCCGTCGGGAACTGAAAACTTTCCTTTTTCAACAGGCCGGCCTGGCATAGAAGCTCCGGCTCCAACCGAGTGAAAATGTTTTAGGGGATTGTGTAATTTTTAGGATTTTAGGATTCGCACATATTGGGTTTTATATGGGATTTTATGGCCTAATTTGTTTAATTTATTTTTAAATATTTTAATTTTGTACATTTATATGTTTTTTTTAAATTTTAAGGCTGTACACCGTCCCGAGTCCTTCGGGAGAGGGGCGGTATAGAAATTTAATAAATAAATAAATAAATAAATAAATAAATAAATAAATAAATAAATAAATTTGTAACCAAACAACCGAAAATCTGCCAGCAAATGCCTTCAAGAGGGCACCAAGAACTCTGCTGTCACAATTGCCATTCCCTTGAAGAAGAAGAATTTCACAATTTAAATAGCATCAAACTGCTGTCAAATTAGGTTGCAATGAACCAACATTAAATTGTAAATTCTGGAGAGAATATGGGGGAATTTACTGGCCAAAACTCTTTTCCCAGAGAAATATTTGCATTACTAAAAATAAAATAAAAATGCTGTGACTAGTTGGCCTGTCCAAATGAACCCAAAATAGAGCTGGTTGGAATAAATTGTCAGGATTAACAAAATATGAATATTCTGTCATTAGTATATGCAATTAAATATGACTCCGTTTTACATATTTTCTTTTCTCTCTCTAAAAATGTCCAGAAATATCTAAGAGCATTTTGTGCATGCTTGTCTTCAGCTTAGGCATTTTTGTGCAACTTGCATAATTATTTTTTTCTGATATTGTCTTTATGTCCCTTTTCTGCTATATGCTTTATTCCCCTACAGAACATCTTGTACATCTGCTATATTTAAATACAATATAGCTTATCATACTTTTTTATTTTAATTTCCCTTTACACAGCTTTCCCTAATGTATGCTCCTTAGTCTGAAACTCTCTAGCTGGTAAATATGAATGATCATGTATTTGATCAATTACTGTAGGCTATGCAATAACAGATTCTAATTTGGTAATCATGACATTGCAAGGTAAAAGAAATGACATGAAACAATAAAGGGAATGCTGTTTTGTTTTATTTAATGCATTTATTGGGAACTCCTAGACTTGGTTATAAGATGGGCAGCTATATAAATGTTTTAAACCAGTAAATAAATTTACAGATGTTGTTTCATTTCACTACTCTTACTCTATCTTTAATCTCAGCTGTTTTTATTTTTAAAGTTGTTGTTGCTGTATGCTTTTGTAGTGTGATAAAAGTTTCTTTTTCCCGTTGAATCAATAACTTCATTCAGTTATTTCTCATTCCCAACTGAATTTGTTTCTATGGCTATCATTATTGTCATATGCATAAAACTGCATAAATAGATGTAATGAAAAATGGTACTGCAATTGCTAAAATACTTATGGAAATGAATTCCTGTGTCAGTGTACTCTATAAACATTCGTCATAAGATGTTTCTGAAAGCCAGAAGCCCTCCCATAGCTTTTGTTGTATCAAAATATAGTTAAGAATTCTGCCAGTAGTCATTCTTGAAAGATGTAAGAAACATCCACATTGACTAGAAAAAAAATTTAAAAATGAAAAAGTTCTTTCCTAGTGAATAATAAAAACAATTGCTTGTGCTCTAGCCTTCTTCTTCTATAGATGAACATTGAGGGAAATGCTTGAGAAAGAAAGAAAGAAAGAAAGAAAGAAAGAAAGAAAGAAAGAAAGGAAGGAAGGAAGGAAGGAAGGAAGGAAGGAAGGAAGGAAGGAAGGAAGGAAAGAAGGAAGGAAGGAAGGAAGGAAGGAAAAGAAAGGAAGAAAGAAAGAAAGAAAGAACTAGACTTTGAAGATAAGTATTTGTCACGTTTCAAAGCACTATTTACTTTTCAGCTTGAGAACAAACTGGGGGGGGGGAGGATTGGAATGCAGACTTCAAAGATTAAGAAAGCAGACTATGAGAACCAAGGACAGTTACCAGTGGCCAGACTCAATGATGCTTTCTCATAACAATATTGTTTCGTATTATTGGGCAATGTGACCCGATCAAGAGACAGGAGAGAGAATTCTATGCTTTTACTATTTAAGGCTTGGGTGGAGCTTCCCAGGGCTGGTTTTACTTTCACCGATGCCAAAATGATGTACTCAATAAAGTTATGCATTAAGAGATTGGAAAGTCTTGAAGAGTTTAGTTGGGTTTGTCAATTGGAACCTTGACACTATCATGACAAAATGCTGATTAGAATAGTTAGGTTAGCTTTACACTAATCTTTAGATTAATGATTTGGATTCTTCTATTTTAGAGAAGAAACAATTCTATCAGTCATCATGATACGATTGCTAAAAAAATCACAAAGACAGCTGCAAGTGTTATGTGTACACTTGTTTGCTACCCTTGGGACAAAGTCAGGAGGAAATACAGAACTAAGGGTCAATCTGAAGAAACAGAGTGGAGAGTAAGTCAGCACTTCCTTATGTAGTTTTTCCTTTGAATTGAGATGGAAGTCTTGCAAATCATTCTAATGGGTGCTTTGCAACTATGATACACATTCATCATTATCCTGTAATACACACCCAAGAAGCAAACTATCAAATAGACTGATATTTCTATAGCAGTAGTTCTTAAAAGGTTTTCTCCAAGGACCCCATCTTATTTTTAAAAAATATGGAGGACCACAAAAGCATTTTTGTTTGGGTGGGTTATATTTATCAATATTTACTGTATTAAAAATTAAAATGGATGCATGTACTGCCTCCAACTGCTTCTCATGATTATTTGATGGGATTTTAATATTGTATTATGTTTCAATTTTGATTTTTAGGACTCCAAGAGGGTATTGTGGAACAGAAAAACTATTTTATGGAACCGTGTGATAGGATCAAACTGTGAATGCTTAGTAGCTTAGGTATAGACAATCATAAATCCTGTTTAACTCTTGACCTTAACTTCCTTTCTCCACACACTTTTAGCTCAGCAAACTATCAAAGCTGCGTACACAGATAAGGAATATATTCAAAACACAGATGCCTAGTTTACAATGTACAAGACTCTAATGATGGGGTCTGTGGGGAGGGGGGGCTAACAAAAAAGATAAGTTAACAGAAGCATTATGATGATGGATGCTGCCCCTTTTGTAAATCTTGCTGTTTTGACCTTCTCCCACAGATGCCTCTGGACTCTAGTTCACCCCATTAATCCTATGTAATCCTATTTTAAATTTGCATTTCCTTACCCAGCATTTCCTCAATAAATTTTTCTTTCTCCAACTATAGCCAGAACATTAAATAAACAAAAATCTTCTGCAGACCTCTTTCAGCTTCTGCACTTGAAAAGGAATTATGTAAATTACAATAAGTGAGAAGTGACTTTAGAACAGAGGTCCCCAACGCCTGTGTTGCGGCCCACTACCAAGTTGTGGCCTATTCAGAACTGGGCCATCTGAGCAATGGGCTAGTGCACATGCGTGCGCAGCTCAACTTGCAGTTCAGCTGTGTGGCCACTTGCACAGTCCAGTTCCCCTCCCACCCGCCCAGCCAGGCCACCAAGCTGCAAAGATTGGGGAATACTGCTTTAGAAGACAGATATAATAATTGTCAGAATTACAGATAGGGCATCATGCTTCTTCATGAAAATCTTTGCTTGGCAGGACTCCTTCAGCTAAAGAAATATTTACTATTATGTTTCATCCTACTATGATTGTACTATCATTATGGTGTGTATGTGTGTTCATCATGGAACACTGAGTTAGGCAGAAGTTACACTAATGAATTACATTGGCATCAAGCAATAATGCTTGTGAATAATCATATAGAACTCACATAAACCAATGAGCATCCATCCATTGATAAAAGAGAAAGCCAACACTGATGCCAAGGATTTAAAAAAAAATGATATTGACATAGATAGCCAGATTTGTTAACAAAAGAATAAGGAAGACAAAGATTGCTGAAGTCCAAAAGAAGCTGAAAGTATGTGTAAGCAGATCAGTCAGAAGACTTCCTAATTCACATGAGTATAAAAAGGGGAGGAAGTATAACACAGCCACACTTGCAAGATTCTGTTATTTTATAGCCAATCTCAATAGAGGCAGTCTCATTCTTCCTGTGGAGCTTATTCTTGATCTGGTCTACCTGGTTTGGGTTAACATGCGTGACACCAAACGGTAATTCCATTTTCTAGTAAAGATAAATCCAAGAACATCCCTTGAGAAAATCCCCAGCATCCCTATTCAAGTAAAGGATTCCCTGCCCAGTAGAAATTTAGTTCTAAATCTGACATACTTAATTCTTTGTAACTTATAATCTTTGCAACCTATCATCAAAACTTTCCATGTGTCCTGCTTGAACCCTCTTATCACACTTCAATATTACTGCTTGATCTTTCTGAAATATTATTTGATGCCGACTAATGCAATCTGAGTAAGATTGCTCCCCTTTCTTTGTATCGTATGCCCAGACCTCAACAAATTGTAAGTTGTTAATATTAAAATATTGCCTGATTGCATAAACAAATGCTCAGCTTATATCCCTTCGTACATGACTTTCCTACACATGGTAACAAAGCCACAAGAGGCAGTTCACAAAAGATAGTCAAAGGATCCATCTGAAAAACTGTTGGGAAACTGCCAGCTGTGGAAAGAGGAAAGATCAAGAGGGAGTTAGCACTGAATCACTGCACAGCTGAAAGAGATCTAGGACTCCTCCACGGCTCCACCCCAAGCTCCATAGAACTTTTCCCAAGAGAAGGCAAGCAGTCTGGCGAGATTCTTGTATTATAGGTAGAATACAATAAAGTAATCAACTTCAACTCTTCATGTGTGGTTCTAGTTCAGGGGTAGGCAACCTTGGCTCTTTTATGACTCGTGGAATTCCTGAGAGTTGAAGTCCACGAGTCATAAAAGAGCCAAGGTTGCCTACCCCTGCTCTAGTTGCTTGTGCCTGACCAAAACAACTGTCATAAAGAGAAACACTTCCTATTGGCTTTGAAAGATGAAGGAATAAAGAGAAAAGGTGTTTTGAAAAGAAGTTTTGCAAAGGATGTTAGCATGAATGTAGCAACTTTTTAAAAAAAATTTAAAGCAGCCACATCCTTTGAATGGCTTGTAGTTCTGCTCTCTGGCTGTCTCCATAAAGGCATGCACTGATAATACTTGTGCTAGGATCAGACACAAAGTTAGGAACAGTTCTTGAGGCAGCCATATCAGCCTTCCAACTAGGAAGGCTTCACTTCCGCTAATGCACTTTGCAAAGCACCTCCTTAAATATGTTGCACAGCCCTAGGAAGAAGGCTACAATTTACTCATAATACTTGGGGGGACTGGAGAAATAAAAATCCATCTTCTGCCAAGTGCAGATACTGTTAATAAAGTTATGATATCTCTAAAGTTATAAATACCATTATTTATTATTATTCACATATGCTATCTATGTAGCCACTTGATAACACATAAACAATCAATATGCAGATCTAGTTCTTAGAATTTCTTCTTGTAACAAGGTTATTATTTTTAGACAGGCTTAAATTATTTTAAATCGACATATATATGTGATCTTTTAGGACACAGTAAACACAAGGTAGTAACACTAATCAGCTACTTGCCATTTTGAGATTCTAAAACATCTAATATATTTCCTTGTATGTATGTAATGCATGTAATAACTCATATGCCATTTAGATGGCTGTTATTAATTTGGTGCTTGTTTCACAAATGTTAGAAACAAAATAATTCTCTAATCTCCATGAGACTGTAAACTGTAATATCTAAAACAATTTAGTAATTGTACTTTAGAAAGTATTATATATGTCCTCATTTGCCACCATGTTATATTACATAATTCAAAACCTATTATGAAACTAGAAACCCATTTGTTTAAGCATAACAAAGGAACTATGAACCAAGTGGGAAAAGGCCCATTTAAATGAACATTTCAAGAACTGTTCATTAAGTTTGAACACATGAAATGTTTACTAACTGAGACAGTCTATATTAAATCACGTAAATTAGAGCTGGTCACTGAACTTAAGTCAGGGAAATGTGCTGGAATATTCTAGAGATTTGAATGTTTTTGTGTTCACTTGTTTCTTTGTTTGGAAAGCAAGCAAGCTTGATTTATAGGACAAAATTAAACAAAATTAAAGCAGTGTAAAATTAAATGTGGTCAACATTTAAGGCAGTTTGGAATCTACTGAATTTAATGCTTGGAATTTTTCTATGCTGCTACCTTAAGCTGTTTGACTCACACATAAACCATCTTAGAATTAAACCATCTTGGGAAATCCCTTTCTGGATTTTAACCCTTTGGACACAATGATAGTCTCATGTTTTGTCCAGGTCATGATTGCCATGACCCCTAGAGCTTCTTCACCTCTCTAAGACTTGTAAAAAACCAAACTGAATCACAAATTTACCATTTTACCCATTATTTGGACTATAAGGAAAACACAGCAGAACACTTGTAGATGATGATGATGATGACAGATTCATTGTTTCATTGTTCCATTAAGGAGAGGAAAAGGAGAAGCTCAGCTTTTTATCAGATCAATGACTGGAGTTATGTTATGCACAGTAACCAATAGATGTAGATGTCTTTGCCTATAAAGAAATGAAGGACCAGCAGACAAACGCCACAGCATCACTTTATTCAGAAAACACTGTAGCAGGAAAATATAGACTGTGATTACCATCCCAAGCTAGACTGAGATTACCATCCCATATCATGTTTTCTTGCCTTTGAGAAATGATCTATGGTCCATTCTTTTGTGCTTGGGTTAGCTGGCCATACAGCCTGTAGCAACTATGAAACCCCATAGCTAATTTAGTCTGTATTTGGAAGCTAAATTGGACTGGATATGTTTATTCTTTGGATGAGAGACATTAGGGATTACCAGGATCTCAGATTAACTAGAAATTAGAAAAAGAACCTGAAAAAAGAAATATACACTTATAGTCATGAAGTCAGAAGAATGAATCTTTTACCATGTAAATGTTTGCTGAATGAAGGGTAACATTGTGCTGGGACAGTAAGAATGCTTTGTGAGTAAAAGTTGTGCAAGAAATAATTGAGATATAATATATCTTTCGGTGTTCAAAAGGAAACAACCTATACTCTTATTTCAATTTTGCAGATGGAAAGTCTTTTGCACCCATACTAAAGATAAATATTACTAGGCCTTTAGGTAGAGTAAGCAGGAGAAAAAGGATGCAAGAACTTTGAAGACTGTTTATTATTAACAAGCTTTGTGCTTGATGTTTGGAATTTGCTGGAATTCTTTCATAATTCTTAGTTTATCTTATAATAATAATAATGATAATGATAATGATAATGATAAAGTTGGAAGGGACCTTGGAGGTCATCTGGTCCAACCCCCTGTTCAGGCAGGAAACCCTATACCATTTCAGACAAATGGCCATCCAGTCTCTTCTTAAAAACCTCCAGAGTTGGAGCATTTACCACTTCTGGAGGCAGGTTGTTCCACTGGTTAATTGTTCTAACTGTCAGAAAGTTTCTTCTTAGTTCTAGGTTGCTTCTCTCCTTGATTAGTTTTCATGCGTTGCTTCTTGTCCTGCCTTCAGGAAATGGAAAATAGCTTCACTCCATCTTCTTTGTGGCAGCCCCTGAGATACTGGAACACTGCTATCATGCCCCACCTCGTCCTTCTCTTCATTAAACTAGACATACCCAATTCCAGCAGCCGTTCCTTATATGCTTTAGCCTCCAGTCCCCTGATCATCTTTGTTGCTCTTCTCTGTATTCTTTCTAGAGTCTCAACATCTTTTTTACATCATGGCGACCAAAACTAGATGTAGTATTCCAAGTATTGCCTTACCAAGGCAATGTAAAGTGCTATTAATAGTTCACGTGATCTTGATTCTATCCCTCTGTTAACGCAGCCTAGCACTGTGTTGGCCTTTTTGGCAGCTGCAGCACATTGCTGGCTCATATTTAAGTGATTGTCCACTAGGACTCCGAGATCCCTCTCACAGTTACTACTATTGAGCAAGGTCCCCCTATACTATACCTATACATTTGTTTTTTCTTGCCTAAATGTAGAACCTTACTTTTTTCACCACTGAATTTCATTTTGTTAGATAGCACCCAGTGTTCAAGTCTGTCCAGATCTTCCTGTATCCTAAGCCTGTCTTCTGGAGTGTTGGCTATTCCTGCCAGCTTGGTGTCATCTGCAAATTTGATGATTTCCCCATCTATCCCCTCGTCCAAATCATTGATGAAGAGGTTGAAGAGCACTGGGCTCAGAACAGAGTCCTGGGGCACCCCACTACACATTTTCCTCCATGTAGATGTGGTTCCATTGAGGACCACACACTGAGTACGGCCAGCAATGGATCCATCTGGTGGTGATGCTGTCTAACCCACATTTTTCTATCTTATTGAGTAGTAGGTTGTGATCTACTTTATCAAATGCCTTACTGAAGTCCAAGTAAATTATATCCACAGCATTCCTCTGATCTACTAATTTTGTCACTTGGTCAAAGAATGCAATAAGATTTGTCTGGCATGATCTGTTTTTGACAAACCCATGTTGGCTGTTAGTAATGACTTTGTTTGCCTCTAGATGTTTGCTGATTCGTTGTTTGATTATCTTTTCCAAAATCTTCCCAGGTATTGAGGTCAGGCTGATAGGTCTGTAATTTCCTGGGTCCATTTTTTTGCCTTTTTTGAAGATGGGAACTACATCAGCTCTTTTCCAGTCCTCTGGTAGTTCCCCAGTGCTCCAGGATCTTTGAAAAATATAGTTCAATGGTTCTGAGATCATATCTGCCAGTTCCTTGAGAACCCTGGGGTGTAATCCATCTGGTCCTGGTGATTTGAACTCGTCTCGGCTGGACAGGTACTCATTTACCATTTTCTTGCTTAAATTGCGTTTCTATTCTGTTTTTTATGGCACTATTTTTGGTAGGTTGGTCTGTTTTTTCCCTTTGTGTAAAGACAGATGCAAAAAACGAGTTAAATAATTCTGCTTTCTCCTTGTTGCTTGTCACCTTCTTGCCACTTTCACCCACTAATAGACCAATCATTTACTTATCTTTAGTATCAGGAAGTAATCAGAATGTTTCTAGAGGTTTGTGTGTAATCCAATTTTTAAGGAGAAACCTGACATCCTGGTGGTCTGTCCTGCAATGGCTAACCAGATTTATCTCTGTTAGATCCTAAAGATCATTCCAGCTGGTTAGAGGCTACTATCTCTTGGGGTATACAGTAAATTACAATATTGCATCATTCATGCAAATAATAAAAAAGGCTCTATTCAAATGGATCTCTACATCTCTATATAGGGGAAGAGATAAAACTAAGGGAAGGGATTTCTTATTCTCTAATTGTCACATTGCACAATTGCTATTCTGGACAAATAATGAGTACAACTGAGATTTATACATGATAAAGTGTGATTAACTATGATAAAATGGTCATTTAGCATCTGCAAGTCATAACTCACTCTAGGAGAATGTAAGAAGCACTTATTGTTCTCTTCACCTACCATTCTTCAAAACGATAATCTCTCTTGCAGCTGATCCTTAGCTGCTTATTCTTTACTGAACTAACTGTGAGGTGTAATTTAGTCAAGTAAAGCTACTTGGTTTTATAGATGACTAGGGGAATCCCTTATTTCATATTTCTGTAGTTACATTGGGATTATTAGTTTCCACTCTTACTGAAACACATTTGCATTTCTACACTTTCCCTTTAAAATACTGGATAAAAATACCCTGTTCAAACAGTTCGATGGTAACTTGTTTGGAAATCAACCACCCGTGTGTTTCATACACATTCCCGCACATTCCGAAGAAACTCTTTCAAGAGATTTGCTCAGCCTTAGTTACATGGCATCTGACCAGGTTACTTACAGAACCGTCTGCTGCCCCATGAAACCCAGCGACCGGTTAGGGCCCACAGAGTCGGCCTTCTCCAGGTCCCGTCAGCCAGACAGTGTCGCCTGGCGGGGCCTAGGGGAAGAGCCTTCTCTGTTGCGGCCCCAGCCCTCTGGAATCAACTCCCCCCGGAGATCCATATCGCCCCCACCCTCTCCGCCTTTCGCAAATTATTGAAGACCCATCTTTGCCGACAGGCCTGGGGCAGTTAACACCTTGCCCCAGCCAGTGTATGTATGTTTGCATGTCTGTCTTCGGATGATTGTTTTTTTTTTAATTAATTGGGTTTTACAATGTATTTTAATCCTAGATTTCTTCATGTTAGTATTCATGTTGTGAGCCGCCCTGAGTTTTTGGAATAGGGCGGCATAGAAATCTAATAAATAAATAAATAAATAAATAAATAAATAAATAAATAAATAAATAAATAAATAAATAAACAAACAAACAAACAAACAAACAAACAAACAAACAAACAAATAAATAAACAAACAAACAAACAAACAAGCAAGCAAGCAAACAAACAAACAAACAAATAAACAACTGGCAATGTGTCTTGAGGATATGTTGTAGGAACAGCCAGTTAGTAGTGATACTATACAGGTAGTCCTCAACTTACGCGCGCAGCTGAGCCCAACGTTTCTGTTGATAGGCAATACATTTGTTAAGTGAACTTTGCCTTATTTTACGACCTTTCTTGCCACAGTTGTTAAGGGGATCATTGCAGCTGTGAAGTGAATAACCACAGCTGTTAGGTGAATCTGGCTTCCCCATTGATTTTGCTTGTCAGAAGTTTGCAAAAGGGGATCACATGACCCCGGGACACTGCAATTATCATACAAATTCAAACCCGGGTTTGACTTTTGAACACATGACCATGGAGATGCTGCAATGGTCGTAAGTGTGAAAAAAGGTCATAAGTCACTTTTTCCAGTGCCATCACTGAATGAACTGTTGGTCACTAAATGAACTGTTGTTACGTTGAGGAGAACCTGCATGTGATTCTCCAACAAATGCCAACAATTGGAAAAAATGTTCACCTCTTTTTAAAAGCATAAACACTTTAGTGCCCAGTAACATTTACATTGCCACTCCAGGTTCAGGGATGGAGGTCTGAAATAGCTGAACCTGGACACCAACCAAGGCATTATTATTGGCATACGGACACCTGTGTTCATCCTGAGAACCTTCTGTCCTACCTAATGCTTCTCCCTTAGGTTCCTTTTTGTTTGCTGGCAAGAGTGAGAAGAAATACAATATTCCCTTACCTTAATACAGGGGTTCTCAACCTTGGCAACTTTAAGACTTGTGGACTTCAACTCCCAGAATTCCTCAGCCAGCAAAGCTGGCTGAGGAATTCTGGGAGTTGAAGTCCACAAGTCTTAAAGTTGCCAAGGTTGAGAACCCCTGCCTTAATATCACTCTCACTAGAAGACTCGTTGTTGATGTACTAAGCACACGCATTTCTTTAAACCCAGGCAAGCTGCTCAACTTAAGAAAGTTGCTTGCAAATGCACGCATTTTTCCTATGGTATCTGAAATCTAAGACAAATGAAAGCATTTTGGTGAAAAAAAAGCCCAAAGTGCCTTCAGGTCAGCATTGAACAAGTCCCTGCGGTTTTCTTGGCAAGATTTCAGAAGTGGTTTGCCATTCTGCATAGCGTTAAACATGCTGTAGGTTTTTAAAATGCAGCCTGGAAACTTCGCACAGGAAATCCTTAATATATTCTAAAGAATGGAAGATAGAAGCATGTCACTGTGATGTATTCTTTTCATTTAGGCTTCCAATAATATCTGCTAGTAGCAATAAACCAAATGAGGGTTGTATGCTCCTTTATGAAGACCAATTCCTTTCCTAGGATCTGGTTGCCATGAGTATATGTACATTTTAAATTGGTTCATGAAGGCATAACTGCATTTGACTTTTCAAAAGAGCAATTTCCTAGTGCTTTCTCTTTCTTTACACAATTTTTCAGTAAAGGGAAATCTAATAATATTGCACCAGGGTGGCAGATATGATGCTATGATCTTATAATGGAAGGTCAGGTACCAGATATAGTTTGTTGTGCTAATTCAAGATTAATGGTGAACTTAGGAAAGAAGTACGTAATGCAATAGAAGCAGTCACAAACCTGGGAAATAATCCATAATACTGAATGTCAGAAATTTCTAGACCAGAGAATAGCAGCAAAAACAGAGGAACACACTCAACACTGTTACTTTATTGGTAGTTCTGCTGCTCCTCCTGAATTAAACATATTTATCCCAAAATAATTGACCTAAAAAAGGCCTCTTTACCAATGGCTGGAAAAAATGGGGTAGAGATTAGGATTTTATTATATGTTACCGGTATTAGAAAGAGTACAGAGAAGAGCAACAAAGATGATCAGGGGACTGGAGGCTAAAGCATATAACAAACGGCTGCTGGAATTGGGTATGTCTAGTTTAATGAAGAGAAGGACAAGGGGGATATGATAGCAGTATTCCAATATCTCAGGGGCTAC
Organism: Bothrops alternatus; assembly: GCA_034064705.1. Lineage (NCBI taxonomy): Eukaryota > Metazoa > Chordata > Lepidosauria > Squamata > Viperidae > Bothrops > Bothrops alternatus. Next base: position 4,187,371 of record JARGCV010000033.1, read on the forward strand.
CACAAAGAAGAGGGAGTCAAGCTATTTTCCAAGGCACCTGGAGGCAGGACAAGAAGCAACAAATGGAAACTAATTAAGGAGAGAAGCAACCTAGAACTAAGGAGAAACTTCCTGACAGAACAATTAACAATTAACCAGTGGAACAACCTGTGAATGCTCCAACACTGGAAGTTTTTAAGAAGAGACTGGATGGCCATTTGTCTGAAATGGTATAGGGTTTCCTGCCTGAGCAGGGGGTTGGACCAGATGATCTCAAAGGTCCTTTCCAACATTATTATTATTATTATTATTATTATTATTATTATTATTATTATTATTATTATTAGAATAGAACTTGGCTTGGGATCTGAACTACACAAAGTATATGGTCTGAATTAATGCCTGTCTTCTAAGGAAGTCAGCCTAAATTTGAGAGGAGGTAGATTTACAGAAGCCTTGCTGAAAAGGTAAGAATTCTTCTCTGAATATGAGCAAGTGAGTTCTTCTAATTAGAGTTTCTAAGTGTATGTCATTAAAGACATTGATCAGCTCTCTCCTCCTCCTACAACCCTCTGGGGTGAGAGGAAAGAAGCATCAGAAATCATGGGAGCATTACAAATAGAAGACATCATTACTAATAAAATTCTGGGAATGAAGCATAATCTGCAGTTTGCTTGGGAGCATCCCAGAGGCTGGATCTGGTCCATTACGGAAAAGTTCTACATAGGACACTGTTTTTAAAGATAGACATTTTTATTGATGCTTTTGACTTGTCTTTATTATTGTTTTTTTAAAGGGCAAAAATTGAGTGGAAAACACAGATAAATTCCTTCCTAGTGATACTAAGGTTGCTTCTTGACCCAAAACTTCCCAGATCTCTTACTTTCAAATTACAGTACCGTTTAACCCATTGCTCCATCATAGGCCTTACTTTAAAATGTTGATAAATTATAGACCGTAACATTTTCCAAGCACAATCCTAGGAAGGGAAAAAAGTGCTTGTATTGTCTGCTGATTTTCACACTGTCAGACTGCTTTTTAATTTATCCCAATGAAAGATTCTAGGAAGTCCATTCAGCTGAGGACTATCCCAGATGATCTAGAACAGAGGCTCCCAACCTTTTAGGCACCAGGGACTGGTTCTGTGGGGAGAGGTTTTTCCACGGACCATAGGGGGCGTCGTTTTGTGGGCTGCCTGCATCTCATGGATGGGGCTTTGCTTGTTTGTGCGGTCCAGTTTCTGACATGGCGCGGCCTGGTGCTGGTCCACAGATCAGGCATTGGGGACCTCTGATCTAGAAAAGGCTTGTTTATTTATTTGTTTGTTTGTTTGTTTATGAAAGTTTTCATGAGCTCCATTCACACACAGCCAAATTCCCCTGCAGTTCAATTATCAGGTGGATCCGGAAAGGGTGAGATGGGGGAATGTTTCTAAATTAAATGAACTTAGCAATTTTAAAGTAACTGCTTTTTCTTTGATTAACTGAGAGTTAAACATAAAGTTTTCACTAAGGGCTTCTTACAGACAGGTCCTCCTGAGCAAAGGCATTTTCCCAAGTTTAATTAAAACTTTTAATTTAAAGTGTCAGCTGTGCCCGTATACAGGGATAGTCCTTGATTTACAACCATCCATCTTGCGACCGTTCGGAGTGTCTCAACAACATTTGAAAAAAGTGACTTATAACCACCCATCCTTGGACTTGTGAACATCATAGCGTCCCCGTGGTCACGTAATCAAATTTGGGGACTTAGTAACCAGGTCTGTTTACCATCCTAGAGTCATGTGATATCTATTTGTGATCTTCTCAGCCAATCTCTGACAAGCAAAGTTCATAGGGGAGTCCAGATTCGCTTAATGATTGTATGATTCACTTAACAACCTCAGTGATTCATTTAAACACTGCAACGAAAAAGTTTGTAAAATCAGCATGATTCCCTTAACCACTGCCTTGCTTAGCAATGGAAATTCTGCTCCCAACTATAGTTGTAAGTTGAGGACTAATTGTATTGCATCCTGCTGATCCTGGCTGGAAGATTAGTGATGAGTAGCACTTAATTAACCCCATCAATAGCCTCTCTTAATAGCACCAGTGTCAGGTTCTGTTCTGTGGGAATGGAGAATAATTTTTATTTATTTATTTATTCATTTATTTTATTTAATTCGATTTCTATGCTGCCCTATTCCAAAAAAAACTATTTTATTTTTGTACAGGCTTTATTGGCTCTGTTTTATTATATAAAATGATGGAAAGGGAAGGGAAATGATTTAACAGCAGTCCACATCCAAGGCAAAATTGGACATGAGGGCATTTAACAGGCTATTCAAATTACTCTTCATCCACTAGTTCAACTAATAAAAAGCAAATAGAACAAGTTAAATTACAGCATTTCAACGCTTTTGTTTTGAAGTTCTTATGTTGGTTTCAACTGCATTGACCTGACTTATATATGGATTATTTTACATAAATATAAGCCACCTGGAGAGTTTATTGTGAAAGGGGAAAGTGCGGGTATAAATGTAAAAATAAATGAAGTGTGTTAGAGTAATGTTCAGAACAATAGTGATGCTGTGCCTGCTGGGACTGAAATGACAAGGGCATTTTTGTTGCAAAAAAATTGGTTCTGAGAAACTGAAGCAAGAAACCAGAGAAATGGAAGTATTTCTCGTACTGCTGTCTCTTCAGAACAAAGCCGAGTGAACTAATCAAGGTAATTTCATGAAAAATAGTAAAGTATAGCTAACAAAATTATGGATAATCTTCCTCTGTGAGGAAAAGTCACACAACTAAAGTGAAATCAAGCCAGTTCGTGCTTTTGGCTTCATGGTTTTGACAATATAAGAAGACAGATATTTATAGAAGTCTGTTTTTCTGTCTCTAGCCCCTGAACTCTGATAAGCTGCTGCTTTCATGGCCCCCTTCCTACAGTAGGGGAGAAAACGGGAGTTATCTAAGAAACGGGAGTTATTTTAGTCATTGCCTAATCAGAGTGGAGAGTGAGCTCCGTGCCTATAAAGCAGTGTGAGAACACAGCACAAATCAATTATATTATTATTATACATTTTCCACCCCGAAGCATGAACCATTGCAACTCCCCTAATTGATGCCTTTTGCAATAGCAGCTCCCTTTAATTCTGTGACAGAAGACTGCATTCAGACACATGATAATTATCTTCAAGGATGGGAATTCTATGAGTGAAAGGAATTTTCCAAACTTTTTGTCCGTTTTACCTCTTTAGCATTCTCTGTAATAAACCATTTCCAATTTCTTGGTAATTGACCACTGTCTTTCAGCTACACACACACACACACATCCAACTGAGAGGTTTATAACATCAGAAAGCTAGAGTGGGAGCTGTGCCATTTGCTAGTTCACACACAATCAATGTGACTGCTCAGATTTCACACAATGGTAATAACCCAAGAGAACATTATCATCTGGGGAAGAATTATATTTTTTTCAGTTATAGAATATAGTAGCTCATTTTAAGTGCTAGGAGAATGAATATGCTGTGAGTATAATGGAGACAAAGCTTCATGGACAGTTCTGAATGCAATGGTGAATGAATGTATGGCTCAAGAAGGAAACAAAAGCATCATAACAGATTTAAATTGATAGGGCCTCTCTAATCCATGTTTTCTAGCTGTGGCAACTTCTTCCAGCTGTGTGGACTTCATTCCCCGAATACTCATCAATGGCCATGCCATTCACTAGAGTAGCTACACTGAAGCTGCTACTTATAAGCCCTTCATGGCACAGAGTTTATTTGCAGGGCCACCTAATTCTGAGTACTTCTCTCCTCCTGGTAATATCTGCCAGGATAAGCATGCTCTGGATCATTCTGGAGCAACCTCATTAAAAAAAGGTAGCATATTTTTATACCATTCCATGGAGAGTTCATCTGAGGACAACAATTTCAGTTATACCATTTGGTGTCTCCTAAAAGTGGCAACTGATTTACTTTTCACTTTCTGTGTTGGTACAAAACAGTGTAATTCTGTAAACCAGTACTGGAAAGGTAACTATTTTACTTATTGAAAAGATAAATATTTTTAAATCACTGACTGAAAATTTCATAGTATATCTAACAGCATACCAATGGCACAAATTCATACTGTTGTATGTGTATTTATATATCCAAAAGGTAAAAGTTGAAGAATTTAGATACTGTATTTTCTCCTGTTTTTCCAAAGAAGTATACTTTATACTTTTTGCATAAAAAAGAAAGATATCTGGGATGTTATCTTTGCAAAAGCTACATGATCTTCCATTGTAAATATAAAAATAAATTGGATTTGCCAGTCACATATTTTGAAAGAAGTGACTTTTAAGATACCTACTTTAAAAGCAAAGTCTACTTAGAATGCTTTTTTTGGTCTATTGTGGTAGGAAAAATGTATATCATGACCAATGAATTCAGAACTATAAAGAATGAGCAAGTACTTTATTATAAGGTTGGAGAAGCAAATAAAAAGCAAATTTGATTTGTCGAAATCAGCTTCAGCCTGACAGCTTGATATTCTAAGCATCTACTGAGCTGAAAAATTTGTTACCATTGACAATTCCAAATAAGTTCGATTTCTTACTTCTCCGTGTTTTTCTCCCACACTCCTAAAGGACAAGCTATTTTTTCACCCCATCTCTTCATGATTTTCAAATATTTTAGACAGAATACTTTTAAAATTATTCATGTGTGTGAATAATTGGTTATCTTTCAGTCCTACAAGCAATTATTATTACAGCCTTGAGCAAAACTCCAAGATAAAATTCCCAGGTGAACAGATACTCATTGAATAACCCTTTTTCAGTCTATTGGCACATAAACAAAGTTTGAAGTGAAGTTGACCGAGATGGTTCTAAAAACAAGACACAATCCAGTTACTAACAATTGCTGAGAAAGTTGAAGCAAAGGGTAAGGTTCGGTTGTATAAAATGTGAAGCTAAATAGGTCTGGCTTTACAAAAAGAAAAAGAAGCCTCAATTTCTTGTTTTCTGGCCCTCATAATTCTTTCCTTTTATTATATTGGTGCATTTGCCATCATGATATCTGATAGACTGGTTCTAGTAAAAGAAACATGTGTCAGAGTGAAAAATGAAAAATTTCTAAGATTTTCAGTATGTGCGTGTATGTATACATGTACATACATGCACACACATATATGTACATGTATGTGTACACACATACAAGTTATTTCAATTATTTTAGTTGTCATCACAACAATAATCTGAGATGGTTGGATTGAAAGCATTACCCATTAGCCGGGGGTGAGCTTGAATCTGGATTTCCCCATTCTAGTCCAAAACCAGAACCCATTTCCCACCTGTAGTTTTGAGGAAATAGTCTAGTCTCTTGTCACAATAAAGCAAAAGCCCCCATATCACTTCCTTTAAGAAAAGTTAGAACTGGCCCAAGAACAGAAAGGGAAAATTGAGGTAAAAGAACAAAAGGCTCTTTAAAAGACAGGCATTGATTCAGGAAATACAGAAAGAACAGATAGAGGGGAATAATAATAATAATAATAATAATAATAATAATAATAATAATAATAATAATAATAATAATAATAATAATAATAATAATAATAATGGAAAAGAGCAGTTGCATCTTGAACCCCAAGAGACCAAGTTTAATAAGTAAGTATAGGATAGTGTAAGCTCTATCCTGGCTTTTAAGCAGGGAAGTTAAACAGATTTTAAGCAGTTTAAGTCTCCATTTCAAAAGATTGATCACCGATGGGTCTGTCTTTTTTTTTTCAGCTCAACCTACCATCCATGGTTTGTGACAATAAAAACAAGGGAGATCCCCAACAAAGCCACCTTAAGCTCTCTGAGCAAAGCCAGGATATAAATGCAATAAATAGGTAATACTGTAACTATAAAAGGCAGCAGATTGGAGGAAAAAGGAATTTATTTTCAATCTTGTTTCAAAAAGGATTAGTAGCCTTGGCACAGCAATGGACCCAAATGTATCTTTCTCAGAATTCACCCCCCTGTTTTGAGAGGGTATTTTTTTCCCTCAAGGGGAGCCCAATAGTTCTCCCAAAATATAAAAACTTAAAGGATTTTTTTTTTGTTCAGGGGCTTTTTAAAAACCCTTCTTTTTGGTAGGAGATGTTACACAAATGCATAATTATTAAATATGACCATTCTTTGGTTGGCTTCATATAACATGCTTGGCTTATCACCTTTTCTGTGTTTGAGAAATACAGAGTTGAGAAACTGAATCACAAATGAACTAAATAGCCTGGATTCATAGAACATGCTGAGTTGTTTTGTTTTTTTTTAAAAAAGGGGAAAACCCCTAAAGTTAAAACTAACACAGTGTAGACAATTGTATTAATCCAGTCCTTACTTTGAGGGTACACATGTTTGCAATTCAATGAACCAATATATGTAGATATATACACAGTAGCCTGTGTATGTTTGTGTAAATAACATACAAAAATGAATTGCATTAAAATGGCTTGGGGGAAAAACACACATTTAGTCATATTACAAATAAAATGGGGTATGTTTGGAGAACTGTGCAAAACAATGAATTTATGAATAGAAAAATGAGAATCCTGCAGAAACCAAAATGATCTGATTTGTCCTCCCTTAGAAAGGTGGTATTCTTAGAAAAGCTAACCACAACCAATTGACAATTGCTTACTGCTTCCTTTTGCCTATTTTCTTCCCCTGCAATATTACTGTCTCTTTTCCTCTTTTTTTAAAACATAATCAACTCTTTATCTTAGAAGATAAAGGGCAATATTTTGGGGAAACAGTTAAGCTTTCCTTGTGGAAAAAAAATATACACCCTCTCACATACAAAGTAGATCAGATAAGAAAACTGACTTCATAGAATATTAGAAGTATACTTTATTGAGATAGAATACAATAACATTTTTTCCAGTTTGATTATGCTCTATCTCCCCTCCCTCTTATACCCCAATGAATCAGAGAGACCTACCTAAATCTCTTCTCAATTCTATCTTGTTTCCCATAACTTAAGGAATGTTTCAGCCCTCTTTGCTTATGTGATGGCTGAATGGTTCTGTGTTATATACTGCAAAGGTTCCAGCCTACTTCCCCATAAAGTCATTCACCTGATTCTGTACACCATGGCTTAAAGAAAGTGAAGATGAGTTACTGTCATCCATTGGTGGATGGTAGGAGGTAGGAGGTAGGAAGCTATGCTTGCAACAATCTATATCTGCAGAGCTGTTTAGATTAGGAATTGTCAGACTGCTTTTGACCATAGATTTACATTCAAGTGGGACTGCAATGGAGGCCAGCTGACTCAGACCACATTTAAAAAGAAGGAGCAAATTGGTTCCTCCTTGTCCTCCTCATTCAGTTTCTTCATGTTGATCAACTCTGGAAATCATGGCAAAATTTGTGGGTTTCTGAAGGGACATTTGTAGAATCTATTTATCGGTTAACTGCTTTCTCTAACCTTAGTTGGCATCTAGGCAATTGAAGAGTATATTTCTTGGAATTCAAAGTACTTTTATGATTGTTAACACAAAAACACTTGCATCATTATTTATGTGACATTTCAGTACTACTGTTATTTTGGACTGACCTAAGAAACGATGAAAAAAATATGCAGTCATTGAAGAACAATCATTTTAATTTCAACCAAATGACAGCCAGAAAACCCTAACATTTAGAAATGCCTGGAAAAAAAGTACCATTTTTGGAAAATTGCATGCGCAATTGTAACTTCTGTTCATGTCATAAACTGTATAATATTTTTAAAATTATAATTGTTTCTTGGTCAACACAACTCTTTCCTTCTCTCTCTCTCTCTCTCTCTCTCTCTCTCTCTCTCTCTCTCTCTCTCTCTCTCTCTCTCTCTCTCTCTCTCTCTCTCTCTCACACACACACACACACACACACACACACACACACACACACCATTAACTTATTTCAATTTGAATTATTTGAATTACTGTTAATAGGAGAACCATCACTTCCATACAATGGCCTTTACAAATTGTCATACATTGATGCTTAATCTTCATACCTGAACAACAGAAAAAAAATATTATCCAACAAACAGTTTGAATTGACAATATAATATCCTGCTTTCCCCTGGCTGGAATAGCATAACATTTAAAAACATACTTTCAACCAACAGTATGGATACAGCTTTATTAGCATAACCCTTCCTGAACAGTGACTGTATACATACAAAGAAAAAACAGGTCATTCTTTACAGCATGTTCTTTTGGGCTTGAATCCAGAGTAAGTTATTTGGATTTGGGTGTATGAGGCACCTTCATGAAGATCATATAAAATGCATGAAAAAAAAATAGCTTAAACAAGAAAAAATTGTTTAGGCTGCAATCCAAGGGGCTCTAAATCTATGTGTGTATATATATATATATATATATATAAGGAGAGACATGGTAATAGACATAGGCAGAAGTAAGATAACTGCTGTATTCAATGGAATTATTTTTACCAAAAAATTACAAAAATAAATTATCTGAGGTTTATCTGAGAATCTGAGGTTCCGGTTTCTTTCTTCCTTTTTTTGTGGATAATTATTTCCCTTTATTACTGTTAGACAAGTGTCCTTTAATATTCCAGTGTATGCCGTATCTTATTGTTCACCTAAATTCATAATACTATGCCTTATTTTTAAACTGTACATATTCCCTATTCTACAACTCTTATCCATTTTTCCTATATTTTACCTTTATCTTAGCTGCACCATTTTTTTATATTTACTTTGTTTTCTATGCTAACTTTGCCATGAGCAGATAGCCCAGACTGCATAGTCATTTAAATGAAAAGAAACAGCTGTGATGTGACAATTGGACCGAGAGTTGGCTGCCATTTTGGGTTCCCTTTCTTCTTCTGCCATTTATTATTTATTTAGCATATAGCATATCACACATAGACTAGCAATATAAATTAATATTTCAACTAGCAGAACCCAATAAAATATAAATGTCAAAAAGATCTATGTTCAGTCAGTCTAGGCCATTTAATCATTGAAGTGCAGCATTGTTTACATTTTAAAAAGTCAGATGCTGAACCAGTATATGCCCTTAACTCACAGCCAGTCACGACATGACCTATAGTTTGACATGGGACCCCACAGTCACACTGAGGGGAGGATACTATGTCCTATTTAAATAGAGAGTCTTGGCAGACCCATGTGGGGTGTGGATCCTATTCAGGATTGTCCATTGCTGACTCAGTAGTTCAAAGCCTGGCACCTGTAACTGGGCATCCAGTGACCTCTATGGCTTTCCATTGGAAACTGATGTTAAAGCTGTTGGGCAGATCTTCGGCTGCTATTGCTACTTGATGCTAGGTCCTCAGGCCTCTCTTTCAGTGCTGACGGCGCTACCAGCACTCTCTGCTATTGGTTGATGCTATTGATTGATGCCACTGCCAATGATGTCTTCTAGGTGCTTTATGGTTTCAACTCTTTTTTCTGTCTCTCTCCTTTCTCCTTCCAACAGATCTTCAACAAAATAATAATAATAATAATAATAATAATAATAATAATAATAATAATAATAATAATACCAATCCCAAAACAACTGGAGCACCACTTGAACACCATTGGCATTGACAAATTTGCCATTAGTCAATTGCAAAAGGCGGCCTTACTAGGAACTGCTTCCATCTTGCGATGATATTTGTAATACCATCAAACATCCACATCTGCCTATCCCAGGTCCTTGGTAAGGACTCGATAGGTAGACAAAATGCCAAATCCAGTCTGAACATCTGGCTGACTATGCGACGATCCATAATAATAATAATAATAATAATAATAATAATAATAATAATAATAATAATAATAATAATAATAATAATAATAATAATAATAATAATAATAATAATAATAATAATAATAATAGTAAAGTTGGAAGGGACCTTGGAGGTCATCTAGTCCAACCCCCTGCTCAGGCAGGTAACTCTATACCATTTCGGACAAATGGCTGTCCAGTCTCTTCTTTAAAACTTCCAGTGTTGGAGCATTCACCGCTTCTGGAGGCAGGTTGTTCCACTGGTTAATTGTTCTAACTGTCAGGAAGTTTCTCCTTAGTTCTAGGTTGCTTCTCTCTTTTGGTCAGTTTCCACCCATTGCTTCTTGTCCTGCCTTCAGGCGCTTTGGTGAATAGCTTGACTCCCTCTTCTTTGGGGCAGCCCCTGAGATTTTGGAACACTGCTATCATGTCCCCCCTCGTCCTTCTCTTCATTAAACTAGACATACCCAATTCCAGCAACCGTTCCTTATATGTTTTAGCCTCCAGTTCCCTAATCATCTTTGTTGCTCTTCTCTGTACTCTTTCCAGAATCTCAACATCTTTTTTACATCGCTGTGACCAAAACTGGATGCGGTATTCCAAGGGTGGCCTTACCAGGGCATTGTAAAGTGGTATTAATACTTCACGTGATCCTTTTCCTTTAACACCATGATTTATAAAAAAACAAACAAAAAACCTCTTATACCAGCGGTTCTCAACCTTTTCCGGGGCTCAATCCCGGCCCGTGCTGCACATGCGCAGTGCGACGGGTGCATCGCACATGCGCAGCGCGACGTCCCACATTGCAAAGGGGAAAAAATTGGTGGACCCCCCAAAAAAGGCCGACCAAAAAATAATAATAAATGGCGGGCCCGCATCACGCATGCGCGGCGCGACGGCCCGCATCGCAAAGGGGGAAAAAATGGCAGACCCAAAAAAAATGGCCGACCCAAAAAAAATGGCGGGCCCACATCGCGCATGCGTGGTGCAATGGCCCGCATCGCAAAGGGGAAAAAATGGCGGACAAAAAAAATGGCCGACCCAAAAAAAAATTTTAAATGGCGGACTGCGGTGTTTGGCGACCTCCGTGAAATGGTCATTCGACCCCAAATGGGGTCGTGACCCACAGGTTGAAAACCGCTGTCTTATACTGTTATATTCATGATTGGATCTAGACATGGAATCAAAATAACGTATGAAATGTCCTTACCTAAGGTAGAACAGATGTATCACCGCTGACTGATGAGGGCTTTCTTATACCTCACCTTATCTGGAATCCTGAGACCTGTGGAGCAAAGACGCTTGTAACTTGTCTTGAATATTGGTTGAAACAGGGAGTAGAATCAATATCTTTTCATAGACAAGCACAATGCAAAATGAGAACAAAGCCTGATGCCCTTTGTTAATCTTGTGTGGCATAAATTATTCCGTGGAGAGTTGAAAAATTTATCTGGAAAAACAAAGAATATCCAGGGAGTCAATGAAGATGTTACATATTCAAATATTTCTTGATTGTAGACATTTAAATCTGCATACTTAAATGTCAGTGAAATTTGACAGACCATTCTCTGGTGGCTGCAATCAGCAAAGCAGCTTGTCAGTTCATATTGCAGCTGCTTGACTGTCAATTTTGGGCTATGTCATAACTGTACGCATCTCAGATTATACAATGAAACAAAAAAAGCAAACAAAAACAATGAAGAATAATTGTTTTTCTTGCCTAATTCTAAGAATGGCCATATAATCTAAAGTATTATTTCAAACCTTGCAGTGCTGAGAGGAATTATGGGTTGCATTAGATATGTGAGATGCTATCAATAAATCTTCAGTTTTTATTGTCATTGTTGCTATTGTTTGTATTTTCTGCGTTGTTTGGATTGAGATGGCCTATAGTATTATTGTCTTTGTTTTGTACTAGGGTGCAGCACCACAGATAATCCAATGAGAAAGAATAACAGAAGTAGAAAGTCAGAAAATGAGATTTCAGCAGCAGAAGAATAGAATAGAACAGAACAGAATAGAATAGAGCTGGAAAGGACCTTGGAGGTCATCTAGTCCAACCCCCTGCTCAGGCAGGAAACCTTATACCATTTCAGACAAATTGCTGTCCAATCTCTTCTTTAAAACTTTCAGTGCTGGAGCATTCACAACTTCTGGAGGCAGGTTGTTCCATTGATTAATTGTTCTGTCAGGAAATTTCTCCTTAGTTCTAAGTTGCTTCTCTCTTTCATTAGTTTCCATCCATTACTTCTTGTCCTGCCTTCAGGTGCTTTGGAGAATAGCTTGACTCCCTCTTCTTTGTGGCAATCCCTGAGATAGTGACATAACAGAAATTAAGCATTTGAGATAGCACAAAGGTTTCTTCTTGGGAGTCATAGCTGAAATCTATTTTAAAAAAAACACTGAATTCCTCTTAAAAACATATGAAAGTATAAAAGCCATGGTTTCTTCATAGTAGCAGGCTTCTTCAATATTTCCCTAAAGTGTGGAGAAAACAATGAGAGGTTAATTGTTTAGTGTTTGGAAAATAATTATGGCCATATTTGGCCTAGCAAGGTTACCATCTGACATGCAATATGGAAATTTGATTTTCTGAATGTTGTGTCACAATTCATAACTCAAATGAGAAAAATTATGCACAGTATTAGGAAAGCTGTGCATAACAAATATGTACAATACGCTTTTTCAGCTCATTTTTAAAATTTTATATATTCATTCCTCAGGTTATGTCTAAAACAAAAAGATGAACAGAGGGAAAGTTAATTTCCACCTGCTTCTTTGTCATTTTCTGAATGTTTTAGTGTCTGTTTGTAGTTAAACATCATATAATGGCTCTTCTCATCATCTTATCTTATAACCCATCCTTATTACATCAATGCTTTGGATGATGCATGGATAGTTTCTTTTTCCCCTTTTTTGATGTCTAATTATTATTGAGTTGAATCAAGGCTTCGTCACACTTGAAAGCAGCTCCACTGAAAACATGAAGCTGACGTTATGATGAATTTAATAACAATGAATTTAATCAGTATGAAGAAACCTGGGTACAGCCCTTGATTCCTATTATCACTGCTTTGCAGACTATTGGGTTGTTTATGGAAAGATGCTTACAATTCAAACCATCTTAAAACAACTATACAAGATCTCCTGTTAGTTGCAAAGAAGATCCATCAACCCTGGTGATGTCTGAGCTGTTGCTACTGTATGGAACTGTTTTCTGTTTACTTGTTACATTGGTGATTTCACCTCCCTGTGTATAAAATCACCGAAGTGGCTCCCAACAGGGGGAATTAGGTTGACAGTCAGTAAAGTCTGAATTGTGGAGATCAGCACTGCTTTCTTGCACTGTGTCAGAATTGCCATGCCATGCTTGCTATGCTTCGCTATATACCAGTGTCTGCCATGAGTAATGTGGGGGAGGGAGCTCCAGGATGGGTGCAGGAGAGGGACAAGAATCAAGGGAAATGAAAGTACTTGTTGTGCTGTTCTGTGAGAGCTGCCAGCACTTCCAAGGTCACATCATGGAATGCAACACCATCTTGCCCATCAGCCCAGGGACTGTTGCCAAAACAATTTGTTTGAATATAATTGGACAACTATAGATAATCAAGGTGCAATGGGGGGGGAGTTAACCATATGCTTTGGGCGTGACCAGTTTGGCTTAGTAAAGTGTACTCTTTTGTCTTGAGAGTCTTTCTTTGTTACTGATCTACTGGGATGGCTAACATGCTGCCTTCTCAAACTGTGCCCAGCTGAAACAAATGCTCCCCATTCATCCTTTTTACAGTGTGCTTGCCTCTCATCATTTGATCTGCAGCAGTGTCTCTGTCTTCTGTGGGAAGCATGTGAAGATACTGCATGGTGCTTATTGGGTTGCGGAGGAAAGTGAAGGGATGATAAGCAAGCTTTAACAGCTAAATCTTTTGATACAGTCAAAAGAGGATAAAGGAATGTGCTGTAAAAATCACAGTGCCTCATAATTCATTGATCTTCCCAAGAAACTATCATATATGAGAGGAAAACAGAAGCAGGAGGTCACAGCCTCCTTTAATGACGTTCTTAGACATAATTTAACAGCAGTCAGAAATGTGAACCATTTCACTTTTGGCATTCCATCTAATTGAAATTATACTATATCATATTTCTCTTGTCTATGGAGATTCTCAGTCATCTAGGTCATGATTGTCCCAAAGATGCTTTTTCAAAAGAATTTTCTTTGTTTTTTCTTGAAGATGTTTCGCTTCTCATCCAAGAATTTCAGAACTGAAGAACCTTCTTGGATGAGAAGCTAAACATCTTCAAGGAAAAACAAAGAATATCCAGTTGCCTTTTGAAGAAGCATCTTTGGGAGCTCCTTCCTCTTCTTTCCCCCTGCCTTCTAGCATTAATGGATGATGAGACTGAGAGTTCACTAGTCTTTTAGATGCCCCTGTTGTACAACACTCAGATGACCAAGTCTGCCGTCTGTGTGCTACTCTACAAACCTCATTTGCTGTTCCTTAATCATAGTCTCCAAGACTCCACACTTCTTATCCTTCTTAGTTTAGAGATGAGCATGAAACAGAAAGTATGCTGTGTTCTGAGTTGAGAACAAAACAGTTCAACTAAAACTTTTTGCTGGAACATTCCAAATGGGTTTTACTTTGATGGAGTAAAATTCAAAACAGCTCATGTATTTTTTTTATTCCTTCGGAAGAAAGCTCAAAACCATCTGAATGCTCTAGAATGGGTCTGCTAAAAACCTGATTTGAAAGTTTGTAACACTCAACCTAGATGGCATTCAATAGTCGTTGGCAATTCTTTAGTTGACTTTTACTGATCTCCCAAAAATAAGTTAGGATAGACCTGATTTGTTCTTGGAATGGGAAACTATAAGGAAAGCATGAAGTAGTCTAGACTGAAAAAATAATGTGTGTTGGTCTGCCTGTGTGTCTGTACGTAGAAATTTCTGGAAGAAAGCAATGACAAACTATTCTTGTATAATATTAAGATGACTGCATGAACTCACTAGGAATTCAGCTTGACTCAAACCTTGAGTTCCTGACTTCAATCAAACAATCAGAATAGAGCTGGAGGGGACCTCGGAGGTCTTCTAGTCCAAGCTCAAGCAGGAGTCCCCATACCATTTCAGACGGGTGGTTGTTCAGTCTTTTTTTTTTTTTTTTTTTTTAAAATAGTTTTATTGTGAGTTTTGACCAGTATGTTTGGAAATATGGCCATGGCAGCAAACAAATACTTGGGAATTATTCCCAAAACCTGAAATAAAGCTTTATTTACAGCTGGTGTAAGGCTTAATTAACCAATTTAAAACATTTAACATCCCAAATTTTAATTACTGGAGTATACGGAGAAAATGTTCAGAATTAGATTTTTTTTA
This sequence comes from Bothrops alternatus, assembly GCA_034064705.1. Classification (NCBI taxonomy): domain Eukaryota; kingdom Metazoa; phylum Chordata; class Lepidosauria; order Squamata; family Viperidae; genus Bothrops; species Bothrops alternatus. The sequence goes on from JARGCV010000033.1 coordinate 4,202,485, forward strand.
AATACAAAAAAATTAGTTTCTTCAAAGAACTCTAGCAATATACATAAAGCTATGCACTTCTGATTTAATGAAGTGAGCAAGGAAAAAGATTATCAAAAAGAGAATACAATTAGTTCAGTACTTTCTGATGGTCCACATTTACAAAGTTGTTACAACCCTCTCCTCCCCATGGTTCAGTCCCTTTCCCAAAAGTCACATACTTACCACAACTATTAGCAAGTATGATTTAAAAGTTCCAAGGCAACTTGCGCAATTCAGTTGCCACTATCTACAGATCTTGACCTTGAGCGTGATCTCTGGCGATCCACAGAAGCAGGAGACTTTGATCTACTGGAGGAAGCACGTTTCTGGCTCTTTTCAGGGGCAGGAGATCGACTAACTGATCGTGATTTGCTACGGCTCCTGCTCCTGGATCTGGTGTAAGACTTGCGGCTTCTGGACCGAGAGCGGCTATGGGATCTTGAAGAGCTCCTGCTACGGGAGCGAGACCTGCTTCTGGACCTACTGTGTCTTTTGCTGCCCTCAATTAGTTTGATTTTCCTTCCATTGATTTCCTTGCCAGAAAGTTTTTCAATGGCATTCTTTAGATCACTATAAGAGGCAAACTCAACCACCCCTTCATTTAGTTTGGGCCTGTGTGCATCTGCAAATGTTACTTCCCCAGCTTGTCTCATGAAGTCTTTGAGATCCTGCCAGCTGACTCGAGAAGACAAATTTTCTACAATGAGACGATTTTCTGTTCTTACAGGTGGTGCATTTCTTCTGTCATTTCGTGGACGACGGCTGCTAAAACGATCAGAGTAATGCCCTCTGCCTCTTCCACCTCTAGAGCGAGCTCTAGCATGTTCAATTGTAACTCTTTCACTGTAGAGTTCTTTTCCATCCAATTCATAGACCGCATCATCAGCATCTCTGGGATCTTCAAACTCCACAAATCCAAAACCTCTCTTCAAATCAATGTCTCTGATGCGTCCATATCCCTTAAAGAATCTCTCTACATCCTTCTCTCTGGCGGCTGGATTCAACCTTCCGATGAATACACGACAACCGCTCATGGTAGGATCGTCTGTTCTCGGTTTTTTTATTATTTTAAATGAAGGTGTCAACGGACAAAGACGGACTAGCAACCGCCTCCGACGACGTCCTCGCCTCGACTGGCTTGTTCAGTCTTTTCTTAAAAACTTCCAGTGCTGAAGCACCTACAATGTCTGAAGGCAAGCTGTTCCAATGGTTAATTGTCCTCACTGTTAGGAAGTTTCTCCTTAAGTCCAGGTTGCTTCTCTCTTTGATCAGTTTCCATCCATGGTTTCTTGTCTTGCCTTCTGGTGCTTTGGAAAATCAAGTTAACCCCCTCCTCCTTGGGGCAGCCTCTCAAATACTGGAATATTGTTTTCATGTCACCCCCAGTCCTTCTTTTCTCTGGTCTGGCCATAGCCAATTCCTGCAGTTGTTCTTCATATGTTTTTGTCTCCAGCTCCTTAATCATCTTAGTTGTTCTTCTTTGCACTTTTTCCAAAGTCTCAACATGTTTTTTGTAATGTGGTGACCAAAACTGGATGCAGTATTCCAGGTGTGGTCTTACTAAGGATTTATAAAGTGGTACCAATACTTCATGTGATTTGGATTCTATGCCTCTGTTTATACAACTAAGGATTGTATTAGCTTTTTTGGCTGCTGCCACACATTGCTGCCTCCTGTTTAAGTGATCATCCACTAGGACTTTGAGGTCCCTCTCACAATTACTGTTTTTAAGCTATGTTTCACCTAATTTGTACTTGTACCTTTGGTTTTTTCCTGCCCAGGTATAAAACTTTGCTTTTCTCCACATTAAATTTCATGCTGTTGTTTAGGGACCATTGTTCAAGTCTATCAAGATTTTTTGGGATCCTAAGTTTGTCTTTTGAGGTGTTAGCTATTCCTGCTAGCTTAGTGTCATCTGAAAATTTGATGGGTTCCCCTTTTATTCCCTCATTTAAGTCATTTATGAAAATATTGAAGAGTTGTGGGCCTAAGACAGAACTTTGTGGAACCCCCAGCTTATTTCTCTCCATGTGGGTATAGTACCATTAAGGACTACTTGTTGAGTATGGTTTGTCAGCCAGTTACAAATCCTTCTGGTGGTAATGCTATCTATCCTACATTTTTCTGTCTTAAAAAGAAGTAGATTGTGGTCTACTTTGTTAAATGCCTTGCTGAAGTCTAAATATACTATGGCCACATTATTTCGCTAGCCTACTAATTTAATCACTTTGTCAAAGAATAAAATAAGATTGGTTTGGCATGATCTGTTTTTAACAAACCTGTGCTGGCTTCTAGTTATAAATTTGTTTCTAGATGTTGGCAGATCTGTCCCCCTCCCCAAGTATCTTCCCAGGAATTGATATTAGGCTGATTGGTCTGTAGTTTTCTGGGATCTGTCCCCCCCCTTTTTGAACTACCTTTGGTAGCTCCCCAGTACATGAAGACTTTTTAAAGATATGGTACATATCTTTAAAAAATATCCCTTGATATCCCTTGGCTGAATAGTCTGGGCTCAGATGCTAAGCAGTGTCACACTTTATTAGTTCCTGGATAGGAGTTCTTGCACAGTAAGTGTGAGCTAAGAAGATTAACACATTTTCCAACCACTTGCAAAGTCCAGCAGCTATGAAACACAGTAATCAGTGTGACTGAAATAACTAGTTCAATCATATCTTTGCACCTTCCCAAGAGCAAGTCACTGTGATTTCGGAGAATGATGGCTGATGAAAGGTAATTACAATTGTGTTCTTCAAGGCCATTAAAGCTTGTCTGTCCTGCAATAGGATCTACAGTGGCATAACTAGCCATTGGTAAATAAATTTAATGAACCAATCTCATGATATATCATTAGAATGGGAGGGAAAGTCGTGTGTTTTCTCCAAGGTAATTTCAGTCTCTCTCTCTCTTTCTCTCTCCCAGCATTGAAGTTGAAATAATAATAAAAATACATACTTTGACAAGACATGCTTCCCATGATAATAAGGCTGCCAAGAATTATTATGACTTCTTGAACTTGGCGAATGCAAGGAGACCTTTGGGTAAAGAACTTGACTGTTGAGTGTTGCATGAGGTAGCACTGTGTGAGCCATTAGAAAGATTAATACTGTGCCATGACACAGAGTTTCTCGATGTAAACTGTGAAGGGAGGCGTAGAAATTGATACAGCTTAATGATGATAAGAATTATTCCATCACTCAAAAGTGAGAATCCAAACAAAAGATTCAATCAGATGGAGCTTACTAGAAATTGCTAGTCTAGTCTGTCAGAAGCTCCATCATGAATGAACTCATTAAAAGTCATGGAAAGTATAAAATGAATGGAAATCACAGATTCAAGATGTGTACCGTTCAAGAGAACTTTAATTCAGGTTGTGTAAAGGTTTACCTATCAGGGGTGTCAAACTGCCGGCCCGTGGGCCAGATGCATCATCCGGAAGCCACACCCACCCCATTGCCGGCAAAGACAAAACCGTCCCAATACGTTGCACAACATCATGTTTGACATGTCTGACCTAGATATTTCCTTTACCCCAAATCACAAAAACATATAGGAAAGCATTTAGGCTTTCAAAATGAGCTCCATTCTGACTTACCCATTCTAAAGAAGCATGCCTAGAAAATCAGACTAATTCAAGTTGAGGAAGTAAGCAATTAGTTGATCCTTGGCGTAGTTGAATTTAAAACGTTGAATGCTTATAAAAAACATTCTAGCTCTGCCAGTTTTTCATCCTGACCTGATTTCTGAGAGGGCTGGTCCCAGAATAATTAAATATTGAACATGACTCTCACTATGGGTTACAGCCATAAAGTTAATTTCAGAATGCTTAATAATATGGGTCCATCTGTTACCAAGGTATAAATATGTGGGAGAAGAAACAAATCTTTTCTTAATTTGATAACCTTCAAAACAAAAGTTCATCTATCCTGTTCCTCTCAGTTCTTACTTCTGCAAATTATTCTGTGTGCTTATTTCACTGAAACAGCATTGGTCACTCTGCTCAACATATTAAAAGCTCATACTATAGTATTTCTCATGTCTAAGAGCCTGTTGGAACTGTGGCAGTTAGCAGAAATAGCTGAAGGGAATAATAACAGCCTGAACATAGCAAGTTTCACTAGAGCAAGCTGGCATTAAGCAGAAATTTTGTAAAAGCAGTCAAGAGAATTTCAGAAATGGCTCAGGGCACTTTCTTAGAGGAAAAAAAAATTCAGAATTCACAAACAGACTGCTCTCCAATCTATGCATTTATTTTGTAAAATTTACTTGCTGCCCAGATTATACCACTGTGGGACAATTCACAATCATCACCACAAAATCATAAAACAACAAGGCCAGAACCAGCCTAAAGAATAGCAACAGCAACAACCAACCATGTAATAATAATAATAATAATAATAATAATAATAATAATAATAATAATAATAATAATAATAATAATAATAATAATAGTAATAATAATAATAAAGTTGGAAGGGACCTTGGAGGTCATCGAGTCCAAACTGCTGTTCAGGCAGGAACCCTATACCATTTCAAACAAATGGCTGTCAAGTCTCTTCTTAAAAACTTCCAGTGTTGGAGCATTCACCGCTTCTGGAGGCAGGTTGTTCCACTGGTTAATTGTTCTAACTGTCAGGAAGTTTCTCCTTAGTTCTAGGTTGCTTCTCTCCTTGATCAGTTTCCATCCGTTGCTTCTCGTCCTGCCTTCAGGCGCCTTGGAGAATAGCTTGACTCCCTCTTCTTTGTGGCAGCCCCTGAGATATTGGAACACTGCTATTATGTCCCCCTTCGTCCTTCTCTTTGTTAAACTAGACATACCCAATTCCAGCAACCGTTCCTTATATGCTTTAGCCTCCAGTCCCCTAATCATCTTTGTTGCTCTTCTCTGTACTCTTTCTAGAGTCTCAACATCTTTTTTACATCGTGGTGACCAAAACTGGATGCAGTATTCCAAGTGTGGCCTTACCAAGGCATTGTAAAGTAGTATTAACACTTCACATGATCTTGATTCTATCCCTCTGTTAATGCAGCCTAGCACTGTGTTGGCCTTTTTGGCAGCTGCAGCACACTGCTGGCTCATATTTAAGTGATTGTCCACTAGGACTATGTTGGACAGCCTTTGTGCCCAAAGTCCAGCAGAAGATGATAACAGAATAACAGAGTTGGAAGGGACCTTGGAGGTCTTCTAGTCCAACCACCTGCTCAAGCAGGAAACCCAATAGCATGTCAGATAAATGGCTGTCTAGTCTCTTCTTAAAATTTTCCAGTTCTGGAACACCCACAACTTAAAACATAGAAGATAGAAACATAGATTAATAGGGTTGGAAGGGACCTTAGAGGTCTTCTAGTCCAATCCTTTGCTTGTGGCAGCAAATCTTATACCACTCCATTTGGATTTGATGGGGTGAATACATGTGATCATAGAAAGAATAACAGAGTCAGTGCAACACAGTGCCCTTCTCCCCATATGTGGTCCATAATGATACCACAGTTGGTGGTATCAAACACTACTAAGAGGTCCAGAAAGATCAGAGCAATACTTTCCCTATTCCAGTTCCATCCCAAGTCATCCATAAGAACCATCAATGTAATTTCTATCCCATCCTGAAGCCCAAATTTCAACTAGAAAGACTCCAGATATCTTCTCCAACTGAGTCCAGTCATCTTCTCCTAAATCTTTCTCAAACTGGGATGATTGCAGTCTGGACAGACATTGCCCAGAAGTAGCTGGACTGAGAATAGCTGAGTGAAGTTCCATTACCTCATTTGAGGCAATTAGCAGATTGCCCCTACTAAAAGAATGCATTTACTACTCCTCAAACTCAATTTCTGGACCTTCTCTGGAAACTGAAAGTAAGGTAGCTTACTACTCCCAACTGGCTCTCAAGACAGACTTTATTAGCTACTTGTGTGCCAGTCTTTCCATAAGCGTAGCATGGCGCTCCCATGTAACACCGCTCCTGCACGAGCTGCACTGGTTGCCGGTGGCCTTCCGGGTGCGTTTCAAGGTGTTAGTGACCATCTTTAAAGCGCTCCATGGCATCGGACCTGGATATCTACAGGACCGCCTTCTGCCAGCAAATACCTCCCGCTGTCCGCTACGCTCCCACAGAGTGGGTCTTCTCAGGGTGCCGTTGGCCAGACAATGTCGACTGGTGACCCCTAGGGGGAGAGCCTTCTCTGTGGGAGCTCCAACGCTTTGGAACGAGCTCCCCCCCGAACTCCGTACGATGATGGAATTGCGCTCATTCCATCGAGAAGTAAAAACATATCTTTTTCGACAAGCTGGCCTGGGATAGTAGTTCCGGTACCAACAAGGCCATAATTGTTTTAGGGGGTTGAGCTTTTAAGATAATGTATTGGGTTTTAAATGATTCTGGGCCAAATTGTTTAATCTATTTTTAATCATTTTAATTTTTGTATGTTGATGTTTTTAATTGGGCTGTACACCGCCCCGAGTCCTTCGGGAGGGGGGCGGTATAGAAATCGCAAAAATAAAAATAAATAAATAAATAAATTAACACATGGTGAGTCTGAAATTAGCTTGGGAGATATTTTTATCAGTCAACTAATATTACTTTTATATCAGCTGAGCAATGGATAGATTTTAGAATACATGGATTTAAATGATTAAACTGATAAAATAAGCAGTTATAATTTTCTTCCTTTGGGAGTACTGGTACTGTAATGCATATTTAAAGATTGTTTGCTTAATCCAAAGCATTTACTGCAATATCTAAATATATACCATTTGGTGAATGATGGTCTTCCACTGTCCATTGCTACTTTCTATGCCTTAATGGTACTGATTTCTAATTTATTAATATTAACCAGGGGGTCCCTATTTTCAGACAGTTTTCATCAAAATTACTCAGGGATGTTTCATTCTTTGCAACATATTATTCTCTGTTCTGTAAGATGCCCCAGTAATTACTATAGTCTCAGCATGCATTCTGAATTAGTTCTCCTCTGTGTATTTGCTTAGATAAGTGTTGTCATGAATTAAATTATTCTTTCTCTTTTAGGACAACTTTGCTGAAGATGCAAAGAATGTACTTCTCCTTTTAAGGAATCCCTGGACTTGTGGATTTGTAATGTGGGAAAGCCATTTTCAAATTATGCTTCTTTCATGTCAGCCTCTTTTCAGCAGCAAGCATGTGGCCCCAAGGAGGACCAAAAGAAAGCATAAATCCTTTTTTTTCTAACTAGAGAAAGACCCAGAAGCAAAAAAAAAAAAAGTATTTGCTGGAATCTCTGTTTCAATGTTGCTGGGACCTCTATCTCCTTGTCACTCTTATATCATGGCTTGTCTGAGTTGTCAGCAGAAATATGGCATGTCAGGGATGGTCCCAAGCACATTTGGGAGCTGCTGGAGAACCAAAGGCTTTCTATTTCTGGACATGCCTTCCAGGATGAAGAAGGAGATACGGTCTTCTGGGATTGGTTGATGAGTTTTTCCCGCAGTCACTAGCAAAACTTGAGGATGGACCTGTCAACCAAAGCAGAACACCAGAGCCATTGTGTTCTCAAATGTATACTTTTTTTTTTCAGCTTCAGCTAGATGTACACCTGTTACATTTTTTTTTTAATGAGCAAATACAAACCGGCAGGGTTAAAGGAAAGCTATCTCTGAGGAAAGGGAGGGAAGCAGTTAATCAAAAGATGGAACTTTCCCTCCCCTCTCTGACAGGTTTGGGTCACATTATCCAATACATCATTCAGTAATTATATGACAAGAAACTTTAGTTCAGGTGTCTTCAAAGCCCATGATGTGGACTTCAATTCCCAGAATTCCTCAGCCAGGCACGCTGAGGAATTTTGGGAGTTGAAGTCCACAAGTCATAAAAGGACCAAATTTGAAGACCCCTGCTTTAGTTCGCCAAAATAACTCTTCAACAGCTCCAGCTGTCATACTGATAAGGACACCTGTGGATTCAAAGTTCTCCCTTCTCTCCCTCCCACACTGTTAGCAAGTTAGAAACATGTAGCAATCCTAAAGACCGTAGGGTCCAAAGCTTGACCGGATCTTGTTTGGTCTTGGATTCTCCTCTTCCTACCTCTTTGCGATCATTCTGTCCACTGAAAATATTTCTCTTTTAAGCTTTTATTAATATGTGGCCTGCATCATAATTTAATTTCACTGTGACATTTCATATGTCCCAATTTTCTTATTGCAATAACTGAGCCATGTAGTCCAGCAACTCAAAGCCTTTGAAAATCCTTGCAATAGCTGTTAGAAATATCTTACGTAAAATGGAACAAGAGATCAAACCACCAAGATTAAACTTGAACTCCTATTAATATTTTTTTTCCTCTGCAACAACTTCCTTCCAAATTACATCTTGAGAAATTTATCCCAAATTCTATTTTATCTGTTATTGTTTTACCCCATAATCATCACACACTGGAATAAAAGAATAAAGAAAACAACTTTGTCAAATAAAAAGTTGTAGGGATAAATTCATGGATATATTTGTCTTCTTAAAGAGTGAGTTCACACATTATCGGTTTGGTTTGGTAATTTAGATAACGTTTGATACCGTAATAGCAATAGTAATAGCACATAGACTTTTATAAAGTTTCATATGCATAATAATAATAATAATAATAACAACAACTTTATTGTCACCTTGAATGTACACCAATCGGCATACATTAAAATGAAATTTTGTTTCATATAGCTCTCTGATATACACTCCTTGTTCGTGGCCAGCTCAAGTTTCAGAGCATCCATTTTAGTCTCTAGGGAGCAAATGATGGCAAACAGGACAGATGGAAACAGAGCTCCATGTGCATTAGCCCTCAAATTAGCTTGTATTCCTGCAGGACAACCTCGCCTCCTTTCCTTTTTCTGATCCTGTCTCTTCCACCTTTTCCTTAAAGGGGCCTCGCTCCTTTTCACTCCTGGAGCACGCTGCTACTGCCTCTAACTCCTAGCATTCCCTGAGCTGTTTACAAATGTTAGTCTATGGCCCCCAAAAATCTGGGTCCTCATTTTACTGACTTTGGAAGGATGAAGGTTGAATCAACCTTGAGCCAGTCAGGATTGAACTGGTGGCTGTGGGCAGAGTTTGCTTACAAAACTGCATTCTAACCATTGCGCCACCAGGGCTCCTAATGCAAGTTCAGCTTAAACATTTGGATTTTGGAAATTAAATATTGAGAGGCTTGATTTTCATGCTAACCAGTTTATTTATGTGTGATAATCATTGACAACAAATATATTTAAAGAAAATTTTTGTAGCTCATGGTTGAAATCAGGGGTCCTTGGTGCTTTCTAGCTTGGTTGCTTTCTTGCAGAAAGCACTGATGATGTAACCTAACTTGGATAATGACACATCTGCAAATGGAAATATATTTTTATTTATAATTTATGATAATATAGCCCTGTGTCCTGACTATTTTGATATCCATGATAATTTTTTCTGCCATATTTATTTAATTTGTGCTTTATTGTTTTATGATTGTTTACAGCCCACAGTCACTTGCTTGAAATGGGAGGCTATAGAAATCAAATAAATAAATGAATAGTCTTTTATTTGTTTCTCAAACTCTGACATGGTGTTCTGTGTTCAGTATCACTCAAGGATGTCTGCAAGGAACAGTAAAAGAAAGTCAAGATGGTAGCCATAATGGTACAATCAAAACTCTGCCCATTTTTATGTGTGTCACTCATGCTGTCATTTATTTATTTACTTACTTACTTGCTTGCTTGCTTGCTTATTTACTTACTTACTTGCTTGCTTGCTTGCTTGCTTACTTACTTATATTTCATATTTTTTAACTGCCCATCGCCCTCAGATGTGCAAAACTCTTTATTAACATGATCGCTTCAGGATTTGCATGTATCTGTATGATTACGCCATAATAAAAATGAAAAAATAATATTTCCTTTTTATCACTATGAAATTGTGGACAACATTTAAATATACCAAATAATGAAAACATACAATGCTTTTAAAAATATTTATTTATATTGCTTATAGATTGCAATTGGTTGTTTGGGGATCTGTTCAGACATCAGGAGACAATGAACATAGTATGATTGTAGATTTCTCAGTCATCAATGTTTCTCAACCTTGGTGGTTCTAAGGAGGGTAGACTTCAACTTCCGGAATTCCTCAACCAGCTGTGATCTGATTCATAAATTCCCTGCAAAGCGTCTCATTTAAAACATTTAGGAATGCTGAAAAAGATGCACAGATAATCCTAAATATTTTCTATCAAGTTATTAACTCAAGCATATTTAAAGTCCAGTTCCACCCCCATGTGAAATAATGAGCCTCCAAACTCTGGTTTGACAAAGAATTCATCTCAGCAAGTGCTGGGATAATTTTCACCTACAAATCCATGAGGCTCTTTAACAATCAACATTCCTGAGGAACCTTAATGAAAAGAATACTCCTGATTCTCTTCTGAGGAAAAAAGCAAAGTTATATCTTAGCCACCAGGAAAGGGTCCAACAAGGTTTAAACAAAAAAAATCAGAGTCTGCTTTGGTGGTCTGGATCCCGTACAGCTTCTAGAGCTAGTTTTCATAATTCAAGTATGGGAAAAGCTTGGAGCGGGGGGTTTTGCGCATGCGTCAAAGTGGATAGACGCTATGCCGGACGCTCTCCAAACAAATATTAAAACATCGGAATTAAACCTCCGCTAAACCCTTCAGAGCCTCAAACAATGTTAGACTAAAGAAAACAGCTAAAACTTCTGAACCTGGAAATACCCTGGGTGGATTGGAGAAGGAAAAGGAGCCGTAGGAAACTTTACTTTCTGTTCTGAACTGTAAGTAATTAAAGTTGCAACAGGGAGAGAAAATGGCGTCGGCCACGGAAGTAGAACTTACAAAAAGAATGGAGGCTTTGGTGCAAATTTTTTCTGTTATTGGCCGGCAGATAAAAGATATGCAAGATATTGTTGCAAAAACAGCGAATGAGTTAATAGAGGTGAAAACAGAACAGAAAGCACAGGGTATCAGGGTAAAGAAGTTGGAGGAGGATAGAGATCAAGATCGCCTTCGGTTGCATATTTTGGAGGACAGATCAAGAAGGGCTAATATACGCTTGAGGGGGTTCAAACAAGATTTCGCTGACGGTAGAAACATGATTCAGAATGTTAGCAAATGGTTTAAAGATAATAAAATTGAAATTGAAGAAGACCAAATTGAACGTGCACATTGGGTTTTTGGTATACGAAGAAATGGAATCCAAAGGGACATTATAATCAAATTTTCTTTTGAAAAAACAGCTACGGAAGTATATAAAGATTTAAAGAAAATTACCAACCTTAATTGTAAGGGGATCCCAATCAGAGTTCTGAAAGACTTATCCAGGCAAACATTACAAGCCAGAAATAAAATGAGACCAGTTGCAGATGCCTTATTCCAAAGGAGTATCAGATTTAGCTGGCAATATCCGGCGATCATAATTGTTTATAAAGATGGGAAAATGTACCGGGCGCAATCTTTGGATGAAGGGAAAGAATTGTTGGTGAAGCTCGGCTTTGATCTGGATTTAAATCAGCAGACGGAGAAAGACGCGGAGGCTGCTGGAGCAGTTGGGAACGCAGGAGTTAAATATGTTAATGAGCTGATTGCAACGGCCCTCCAGCCCTTGGAAATGGAAGTGGGTGGAGAAATTCAAGCGTTGGAAGAAAGGCTAGCACTTTTAAAAGGCAAAGAAAAAGAAAGAGAACTGCAAAAGGCGATGCAGCTGGCCTCAAAAGAAATTCATAAAGAGGCAGAACTAGCAGAAGACCCAGCTAAAGAGGGCCGGATCACGAGGCAGAAGAAAAAATGAACAGTTTGAAATAGTGTGATTCACAAGGTTTTCCTACTTGTAAGGGGAGTGATAAAGGCCTAGTCCTTAGTTCTAACTTTAAACTTTGAAGGAAATAGGTAAAGGAGGCTTGGGGAGGGGGAGTGCGGGGGTTTTATTCTTGATGTGATTTTTATTAAAACTGTTTAGGGGGAGCAGCAGATTCGGCAGAACCGCACCCCCAATGGTGCCCGGCCGTTATAGTGGAATGTTTTTCCGCTCTTCTCTCATGTTGAGAGAAGCGGAGGGGGGGGCACTCTGGTGGGAAGGTTTTTTTTATAAAGGTGGAAATCTCATTAAAGCTCTGGGTTGCAGGAGGGAAAAATATCAAATGGGAAAGTTATGAGTGATCAAACAATTATGGCAGTGAATATAAATGGTCTGGCATCGCCCTTGAAAAGGTATAGATTAATGAAATTAGCAAAAGAAAACAGTGTGGACTTTTTGTTCCTCACTGAAACTCATAAGGTAAAGAAAAAAATGGATAAATTGATTACTAATAGTGATTGGAGGATTTTTGAATCTCGGGGACAAACAAACAGTAAAGGTGTGGCGATATTAATTCATCAACGGAATCAGTTTCAAGTGGTACAAACAAAAGGGGATAAGGAAGGAAGACTATTATTTGTTAAAGTTAAAGTAAATCAAATGACGATGACTTTAGCAGTAATATACGCTCCAAATGTAAATGCTAAACAATTTATATTGAATGCAAAACGTAAGTTAGACGCTTTCTCAGAAGGGACTGTGGTATTCGCAGGGGATTTCAACGTGGAAATAATGGCGGATAAGAAAGAAAAGAAACAATTGAATTTAAATAAATTAAATATGATAGACACTCATGCTGACAAACTACATAGGGGAACGTTTTACTCTGCAAGACACAATAAGTTTAGTTGTATTGATTATATACTAGTGAATAAATTAGGAAGTATTCAAATCAAAAAGGCAGAAATAAAAGACAATTGGATTTCAGATCATGCTCCTATAATGGCGGTCTTGAAAATACATTTTAGTAGGAAACAAAGAATTTGGAGATATAATCAGGTTGTCTCAGTGAATGAAAAAAATAAAGAAAAAATACAGAAAGAAATTCAGGAATTTTTTAAAACAAATGAGGATGGGGAAATAAAGCAATCAGTAATTTGGGATACTAAAAAGGCAGTTATTAGAGGACATTGTATTAGCCTGGAGTCTTTCATTAAAAAAAGTTGGAGATGGGAAAGAGAGGAAAAAATTAAAGAGATAGAGACAATACGTGAAAGATTAAGGATGACAAAGAATAGGGAATGGAATAATTTATTAAAAATTAAGCAAAGACAATTAAAGGATATAGAAGAACAACAATGGAATAATATGAGGACGGCGGTAACGCAGAGAATTGAAATGTGGGGAAAGCAGTCAGCAAAACAAATGGCAAATTATTTGAAAAGAAGGAAAGAAAAATCAAATATCAATGCTCTAAGAGATAAAAATGGGTTATTAAAATATGATAATAGAGAGTTAGAAGTTGTAATGAAAGAGTTTTATGGAAAATTATATGAGAAAGAACATGTCACTGTACAAGATATAGAGGTTAATGAAGAGTTAAATGAAGAAGAAAGACAATTGTTGAATGCAAATATAACAAAGGGAGAAATAACTAGAGTTATTAGAAATTTGAAACCTGGGAAGGCCCCAGGCCCTGATGGGTTTACAGGAGAATATTACAAAACGTATATGGAGGTTTTATTACCACATTTGGAGAAATTATATAATAATGTTTTATTAAACATGGATATTCCACAAACGTGGAGAAATTCTGAAATTGTAACTATCCCAAAACCAGAACGAGATTTAAAAGAACCTGGTTCCTACCGCCCAATCAGTTTGCTAAACCAAGATTATAAGATTTTTATGAAAATTCTAGCAAATAGATTAGGAAATATATTACCCAGAATAATAGGGAAAGATCAATATGGGTTTATAAAAGGAAGAAGAATTTATGAACCAATTAGAAATATAGTGAATGTGCTACACCATGCTACAAGAACTAAACGGAAATTAGGATTGTTGAAGTTAGACGTTTATAAAGCTTTTGACAAAATAAATCATGACTATTTATTTCGACTATGTAAAACTTTCAACATGGGAAATAGATTCAGTCATATTATACAAGAAATATATAAAAAAAATACAGCTTATATTAGAGTAAATGGGAATAGAACAGATGAGATAGAAATAAATAATGGAACTAAACAGGGGTGCCCCCTATCTCCGATGCTCTTCGTAATGGCAATAGAAACACTAGCTAATAAAATTAGAAAAGATAAACAGTGGAAGGGATACCGAATTGGAAACTTAGAATTAAAATTAAATCTCTTTGCCGACGATGCCATAATAGTTACAGAAACACCAATAGAGATGGTAAAAAGAATGACAATTTTACTTCAAGAATTTAAAGAACAATCAGGGTTAAGAGTAAATATGGAAAAATCAGAAATTATTTGTTTAAATACTGGACCCAAAGAACAGATTGAGATACGCAAAGTATCAGGTTTAAAATTGGGACGTAAAAAGATGAAATACTTAGGAATATGGTTACTAAAAAATCCAGAAAGAATGGCTGAGTTTAATCATAATTTAGTATGGAAAAAGATTCAAAAGCAGATCACAAAATGGAAAAATAAAAATTTGAGAAGAATGGCAAAGATTAGGGCATTAAAAATGATGATAATTCCAAAAATGTTATATATGTTACAAGTAATGCCGGGGACCCTCCCTAAAGCAAGATTAAAAGAGTGGGATAATAAATTGAATCTTTGGATTGAAGGTAATAAGAGACCAAGAATTAAAAAAAGGTGGTTGGTAGCCATGGAGAGCGAAGGGGGGTGGGGACACCCGTGTTTGGAATATTATAGGGATGCTTATCAAATAGATAGATTAATGGATTTACAACTATTTGAAGAGAGATTCTGGGTAAGATTAGAAAAAGAAATTAATGACATACAGGATGAAGAACTATTATTTAGGAAATGGAATAGGATAGATATAAAAAGCTTAATAGATCCCGCTAAGGCAGTTATAGAGAGTTGGACGAAATGGCAAAGTAAATTGAAAATGACGAATTCTAAACTAGCGACGCTGCAGGTAATAAATACAAATAAGGAAGGTAATCTCACGAAAATAATAAGGGAATTAAGGAGTAAAGGAATAATGAGAATTGAGCAATTATATGAAAAAGATGGAAAGATTATTAGAAATAAACTAGAGCAATGTCTGGGCCAAGAAAGATGGTTACAAGTTAACACAATATGCACATAAAGAATAAGCGCACAAAAGCGCAAGCAAGTAACATATATAGGGTCTTATTGCAAGTAGAGGAGGAAGTTGTAAAAGGATTGACAAGGTATTGGCAGGACGAATTAGAAATTAATGAATGGGAAATGGAAAGCATAGTGGAAGACATCAGGAAGATTAAAAATACAAGGATAAGAGAGATGAGAAGAAAAATTTTACATAAATGGTATTATACACCATTACAATTAGCGCACTTCCATAGGGAGAAGAAAGGGAATTGTTGGCATGGATGCAATGAAAAGGGAGTATTTATGCATATGTTTTGGGAATGCGCTGAAGTTCAAAAATTTTGGAAGCAAATACAAATTGAGGTAAATAAGATGCTAAATATTAATTGGAGAATAACTAAGGAAGTGGCGCTATTAATAAAAAATAGTGAGGTAAAGGAATACAAGGAAATTAAAACTGCAGCAATAGAAAGCGCACAAGCAACTATAGTGCTTGGGTGGAAAGATGCGAAGAAATGGAATATACAAAATTGGTGTAAGTACATGGTAGATCACATTCACTATCAAATAATGGAAATTAGATTACACAATTATAATGAAGGTAAATTGGTGGCAACGATGAAGCGGTGGGAAAAGGTAAAAAATTATATGTTGAACTTAATAGGCGATGCAAAAATAAAGAATAAAATTCAGTCACTCTATAAAGTATGAATAATGTAACCCAGAGTTGAGAAGTATATATGTAATAGAAATTGAATCTTCCATATTGGTGGTGGGATTAATGTTTGTTAATGTTTGTATTTTGTCTGGTGGAGGGCACTTTTCATAGTGCACTGTTTTATGTGTTCAATTAATAAAAAATTAAAAAAAAAGGGAAAAGCTTGGAGCCACCCTTACATAATTCTGTCAACAGAGGCTGCTACTTTTAAATTCACAAATTCTTACAAACTCCCAAATGGAGAACAGTAACATGTCAGGAATTGACACGTATTTCCCCCAGAATTCTTAAAAATAATTCCTGATTGGTGGGGCTCTCTACTAGCTCCCCAATTTACAGTCAGGAACCATCTATTGCTACCTAATGGTAGAGTCATTCTATCATGCTTTTTCCCTTAAAAAAAAAAACAACCGAGAGTAATCTGGTTAATGAGCACCCAATTAGCCTGTTATGTACAATTAACAAGGTTCATGCAGAACATCTTTGTAATAAACTTGCTGATTGGATGATCCAGAAGGATATGTTGATAGGAGAAGAACCTGATTTCAGATCAGCTTGTTAGATCCTTGATCAATGTACAGTCTTACACCATCTGGCTGAGAAATAGTCACATGTCCCAGGAAGCTGTCTTTATACCGTCTTTATTGATGTCAAGGCAGATTTGTTTTTACTTGTCAAGTCTGTGGTGACAGTTAGCTGCTTCTTCCATTGATTGTCACTTTCTTAGACTGGCAATGCAGCTGCATGAGAACCCCTTTATGAAAATCAAGTGTCAAACAAGTGGGAAATGAACTACTCCATTCCCATCTCCAAGGGATGCATTCTGGCATCCTTAATGTACAGTACAGTGTTTTTATATTTAACAATATTGTTTTGCCCCTTGTAAATGTGAATTTCATCCAGGCAGTGCAGTGGCCTAGAGATGGAGCTCTCACTTCACAATCAGGAGGCTATGAGTTCAATCCTGGGTGCAATGAGTACAGGTAATCCTCGACTTACAACAGTTCATTTAGTGACCGTTCAAAGTTACAATAGCACTGAAAAAAGTGACTTATAACCGTTTTTCACACTTACAACCATTGCAACATCCCCAAAATCACATGATCAAAAGTCAAACATAAGCTTGGCTCATGTTCATGATGGTTGCTGTGACCCGGGGCCATGTGATCACCTTTTGCAACTTTCTTACAAGCAAAGTCAATGGGGAAAAGTTGTAAAATGGGGCAAAATTCACTTAACAAATGTTTTCACTTAGCAACAAACATTTTGAGCTCAATTATGGTCGTAGGTCAAGGACTACCTGTAATTGTCTGCTGTGAATTCTGTGTAGGCATCAGGAAGGGCATCCGGCCAGCAAACGCTCAGCTCCATTCAGTTGCCCTAACTCCATCCTGATGCAAGGGGTTACACAGTCATTAAAATAAAAAAAAATGTGAAATTCAGCCCTTACCTCATCCACTAGGTCAAACATATTTTACTCTGTGCAGATAATATCACCACTTCATTCATATCTCAAGTTGTCCTCTGTATTTAGGAGCAGTAGCATCCTGTTGTTCTAGGGAAAACCCAGAGATGAATAATGCTAAAAGAAATGTTCCACTTTACACTTAAACCTTTCCAATAATTGGCAAATCACTGACAAACGTATTGAGCAAGTCAAGAGCTTTAAATATGTACGTATTCTTTTCTAATCATCTTCCTTTTGGAATCACCTTTTCAAGTCAAGCTTGTAATGAGATTATCAAATTTGCAAGCCACAAAGGCAATAGCTATGCCCGCAGCAATCAAATCACTCCAAGTGAAGGTCTTAAATTTTCTGCTACGTGATGCACAACTCTATGCAAACAGGACACTTCTATTCTGGGAGTAATTCAGTCCAACTTTTGAAGGCCATGAACATAGTCTCCTTCAGTCATGAACATAGTCTCTTCTTTGGAACTTGGGCTGTCTTTCTTGAGGCTTGCCTGAGACTTTGGTAATTGAAATTCCAGCCTAAAGAAACATTCTGGGCTGATTCCCTGGCCCAGCTTCCATGTTTGGAACATCTCATCCTTTAAAAAGCATACAGATTTGGATTTCAATAGAAGGGAAGGGTTGAACTGTGGGGTCCTTGGTGCTCTCTGAGCTTGGTCAGACAAATAAACACTAAACAACTGCCTAATCAAGAACACTCCCACCAACACTGACAGGGCAAGCCACTAGAATATAAATAGAGAGCAAACCCCACTCCCTTCTTCCACTGTTGATGTAACCTAGTTGGGTAATGAAATGTCTGAAAAACAACCAAGATCAAAGAGCACCAAGGACCCCACAAATTTGGATTTGTTTTACTGCAGGCTCTTCCCACTCCTGCCCTTTACTGTATGCTCAATGGACCCAGATAAAGCCTTGACAGAATTTAACCAGGGAGGGTTGGCTCTTGATGTCCCCCCAAAAAATAGATTAAAAACTTTGTATCTCTTTTAGTGCAAGCTCATATTTTGTTATACCTAGAATTTTTTAATCCTATGCTTAATGTCCATATTGAAGGGCATAGATAGATAGATAGATAGATAGATAGATAGATAGATAGATAGATAGATAGATAGATAGATAGATAGATAGATATCAACTTTATGTGTGCTCAGACAATGAAATTGAATCTGTGGCACACACATTACTAGACTTTCTCCTGTCTACTGAAACATCTATGAAGATTCACTCTAGCTGTCTGGAGTTTGTTCTGCCACCTGTAGTTTTTGTCTTCCGGTCTTTGATATTCTCCTTTGCCACTGCCTTGTTCCAGACTCTCTCACCAGTCTGTGTATGCCTTTCACAACAGTTTTATTACTTGTTGAGTTGGACTTTTCCACATTTTATAGACTTTTGCTGTGCACTAAACACTGTTGCTTAACATAAATCTTGATGATTTTTCTTCTTCTTTGTGGTAGCTTACTGAGCAAAACAAATACACATTACTATTTCTGAAGTGGCATTTGCCGCCTTAAACAGCATTTTCCCCATCCAGACCTCCATTGTCATTGGCACAATGATATACTGAAATTGCTCACAATGAGAAGCCTCTGTCTGCAATGTCTTATAATTATTAAGAAGGTTATCTTACTCCACTATCAGAATATAATCTTAAAACAAAACCCTTCCTCCTTGATGTACTGTATGCAATGGTGGGATTCAAATATGTGAACAACCGATTCTCTGGGTAGATGCCGCTTCCGGAAGTCCATTCTGGGCCCGGGCAACAAAAAATTAGCTACCGGTTCTGCCGAAGTGGTGCGAACTGGCTGAATCCCACCACTGACTGTATGTCATCAGAAGTACCTGTTTCTCTAACCCCTAGTATATGTCCGCTTGTCTGAGCCACTAGTGGATGGATAGCAAGAGTTCTAACATTAATAAAATACCTCTATAGTTTACAATTTGCTTACCACTATTCAGAAGATATCATTCTACCCAGATGAACCTACATTAGACTATACATATCTGAAACTAGCCACTTAAATTGGATCCAGATTGCCTTTCCTTGAGATAGGAATAATATATTATGTGGCTGCAAAATTTCTTTTGTATTGACTTTTGATATGCTGACTTGTACAGTATGCTTCTAGCAATTTAAATAATTGCCTCATCAAAACTGGAATTATTTTTTTAAAAAATTGCAGCCAGTTCTCTGATTATAAGATACTTATATGATATAATTTAATCATACACAATATCTCATGGTGTAGTGATTTTAACTTCATATCAGCTTTTGAGACTATATACTTGGTGTATATTTCCACTTATTATGTTTGCTTCTGATAACAAAACTTCTCCATAGGGCTTTTCTCCACTGCTAATTTAAGCACTCTCTGCTTATATCCAATCTATTGGCAAATTATACAGCAAAAAAAAAAAAATATATCCAGAGCATCCAAGCAACAGCTGAAAGATGCTAGTAGACAACTCACTGCATCTCTCTTCCACTTCACATTACAGTTCCACCTAGCTTGGAGCCCTAGTTGGTATGTGGGTATAGGTAAAAGCATGATCTGAAAATACAATCAAAATATAATTGTCCTTTGTGGCTTATGGGGCAGCCTGGTGGGCTGAGCATGAATCTGTTTTTTTACAGAGCCAATGAACGTGACCAAAATATGAGATGATGAACTCCTTTCTGGATTAAGGAGAAGACAAAGATTGCCCATGTTTAACTCCATACGGATTCTCTCTGCAAAGAGATCACAAAAAACAAAACAAAACAAAACAAAACCCCGTTCTCCATCAGGTTTGAGAAGTTGGGGGGCTGGAGGGAATATTCACCTCGCCTAAACCAGGCTAAATAAAATGAATCTGTTGGATATAAACATACAGTGTGTTACACTTTCTGGTAGCTGTTAGTGAGGTTTCTTTTTGACTAGAATTGTATAATGAGACTTTAAAGATTTGTTTATAAGTGGGGTGCGATTTCTTCTGCTTTAAGAAAAGAATAAATTTGGATTATAAAATTTTTGAATTAAAATTAAAACATATAGATTAATATTTTTGGTAGCTGTTAATAGACTTTTGCCAATTAAGATTGAATGACGTGTTCTTGTAATTTGACTATTAATAAAGGATAAGCTGTGGGAAGAAAATATCTTTTTAATTGAAATATTAGAGATGTTAAGTTATCCAAATTGTTTAGACTTGTTTGGAGGTGGGAGGGGATCATCTATTATATAACTTTACTATTCTGTTCTGTTTTTCTTATTTTTGGTCTCTTTCTACTTCTTTTCTTTCCCTTCTTTTTTATACTTTTCTTAGTTTGTATTTGGTTGTTTATGTTTGCATTTATAAACTTTAATGTGTCTTATCAGCCACCTACGGACACATCATTGATGGCCTATAATCCACAAGATGTCAAGGTCCTCATCGAATTCGATGGACGAACAACATGAACAACATAAACTTTAATAAAATTATTGGTTAAAAAAAGGTAGAGTGTACCTTTATCTGTGTACGTTTGGCACCATGCACAGTACATTTACTTTTCCATGTTAAGGAACAGAAGAGAAAGGTCAAGGTCATCTCCAAAAGAAATTTCAGTCTGGCATACTTTGCCTTTGCCAAGATAACCCAGAGACATCTCCAGAAGAAACTGTGAATAACGAATGAGCAGCTGAAGTGTAAATTACTATTGGCACAGAAATCTCTGTCTTCCATGTCTGCTTGACTTCTGCACTTGTCTCCTTTTTTTTTTGAGGAAAGTAAAAGAAGACCAAGTACATTCTGGAAATCAATCCATGGCACAAAACCCAGTCTCCTATTCTCTTTGGACCAGTATATGGCTGACAAAAATCTAATGGAAAAGGAAAGAAGGGAGAAAATGGGAGTATTCCATTTCTCTTCTCCTCTCCTCTCTTCTCCCTTCTCCCTTTTCTCTTCTCCCTTCTCTCTTCTCTTTTTTTTAGCATCCATATTTCTCTTCCATGAGATGAAACCAGGAATAAGAACTGGCAGTAATAAGAACTGGCAATGAAGCTGCCATTGGATAAGGATAGTAGAAAGAAGTGTCCACCCTAGAATCCTCTGGATTGTGAAACTTTTCTGCCATACCTATTATATCTCATATTTTTGATCATGTGAAATTGTGTGTAGGTGTGCATTGCCAGGTTTTTTTTTAATGCCAACCTTCCTTTCAGCTG
Source organism: Bothrops alternatus (assembly GCA_034064705.1). Lineage (NCBI taxonomy): Eukaryota > Metazoa > Chordata > Lepidosauria > Squamata > Viperidae > Bothrops > Bothrops alternatus. The sequence continues at coordinate 4,223,983 of JARGCV010000033.1, forward strand.
ATATAAACGCAGTATGTTGTGAGAACACTGGAATGGAGATTCTGCTTCAGTCATGATTTCATTGTCTAATTAAGAACTGCCGTTATGCACTTGTCAGAATTCTTCCATATTTCTATTGTACCACATTTCTCTTGGATCTTTGATGGCACATGTTTTTATGCTTATTTAGAAAAGAAAAACATGCTACGCAAAGTATTGGCAAGAGGTTTCTGCAATGCACGGGAGTCTATTGTAAATGAAGTATTTTTCTTTGAATCATTACAGCAGCCACATCTTTTGAAAAACGTTGCATGGGTTTTTCAACAGTGAGGAATCTGATTTTGACTTCCTCTGGGTCTACTAGCAAAGCAGAGTCACTGCTGTGTATATCTGAAGAAATGGTTTGAAAAAGTGTTCAAGCCAAGCAGGGAAACTTCACAATGTTGTGAAGCTGCTTTAATAATTCAAAGTGAGAAACTTTGTTTGGATTCCCATGCACGGCAAAACACATTTTCAATGCTTTCCATTACCTTAGTAAAGAATTATCCTCAAGGAGTTTCTGGCTTAGGTTTTGTGCAACTTTTTTTAACACCAATGTTAATCCTCTTTTATGTTTGCCACTTGTTAGCTTGTGCTAATGTTGTATCAGTATATTTATAGAACATGGTTACAGATTATCGAAGAAAGAAAGCCACAGAGGAACTTTGTACCTTCTGAAACAGCAGTAGAATATCTATAATCTCATTGTTGGAGAAAAATATTATCTGTTAAATTTTATATTTACCTGGTATATTTATATGTGCTCTTGTGAAGATACTGCTGTATTCCAAGAAAACTAACTTATAATTCTAGTAAACGATTGAAATTTGGACAAAGAGCACAGCAGCAGCTTCAAAACTTCTGTATACTGATATCTGTTGTTTGAATGGATAATATTTCTGACACTAGTGCATAGCTATTCATGTTGAAGAACAAGCTATTGCTGTATTTTGGCTACTTATTCTGTTTTGCTCCTGGGGAAACAGCAATTTACAGTATTCAACATATGAAGTTTTATAGAGGGGAAATAGATCTTGAAATCTGTTTTGCAATATAGCTTGTTCTCATAAGGAAAGTAATATATTTAGAAGATTATAGGAAGCCACAATTCAATAAGCTTATGTGTACCATGTTACTTGATGGATACCTGCCTTTGAACTAAAATAAGCTACGTCTCTACTTACATGTATATTTTAGCAGAGCTATCCTGCAGTTACAGGGTTTAGAGTATTTTATGTATTCGGTTCTTAGGCAATTGATGAAGACACATGATGAACAAGTAATCTCTTTATTGATCTTCTCCTTACAACCAAGCAAGAACCAAAAGGCACACAGGCCTTTTATAGAGTCCTGAACCCAGACAGTGTCAGCCAATAAAAAGCTCAGGACACAACAGAGTATGTGCAAAGTGACGTGCACTTTCTAAATGTATGCATGTTGCTTTGATGCATATTAGGCACTGACATTCCTGAAATGGAATGTGAAGACTAACACTGATGATGTTACCTAGTTAGGATAATAAAATGTCTGCAAGAAAACAAGCAAGCTCAGATAGCACCAAGCACCCCTCATTTCTATCCGGAGCTACAAATATTCTCCTTCATTGGAATGTGAAGAATATCTCTGCAACTGAATTGTGCAATACATTACATTAATTTAAAATTATACAGCTGCCTAAAATGTGTGATCATGACTCTGAGCACCATATACCAAGCAAGCAACTAAAGATTCTGTTACTATACCTTATCTCAACAAATAGTCCTTATTTTCTTATGGAGTCAGTTTCTGATCTGTTGTACTCCACAGGGTTGACATCAGTGTACTGGTGATATTTCATCTTGTGGCAACAAATGACCTCACCAAGGTTTTGTGTAGATATGAAATGAGCAGGGAGAGGATAGAAGGCACTTGTTCCCCCAACTGGAACTGGCCCTGGAGGAAGGAGAACCTCCATAACAATATGCCTCTTACTCCCAACTCTTTGAATTGGTCCAGATATATAGTATGGTAAATGAAATTGAAGGAGAAATCAAAGGTTGCCACACAATGCACACAATCCCCCATTCCCAGTCCTATCATAAATTTTGTGTGATCAATTCAGTGTAGATACTATGTCATTGCCTGATTCCAGCTGAAAGAGGTCTATGTGATCCATTTCTTTCATGGTCCTTTGGAGTAGGAGACCAACTATCTTCTCAAAGTTTTTAGGTAAGGTTGGAGACAAAATTGTTCACTCTGTTGGATCCAACCGTGGCTTCTTGAGGATATGATATGCAAGATTTACATTATGATGTTCTCTAGCCTTCCTCACTGATAGGGACCTTTTTCTGCTAACTATCAGTTCTTTCTCAGGATTGCATGGCTATGTAATTTGTAAATGTAATGTTGAGAAGGTTTTCAAAAATACACAGACTATTTTTTTCTTGATATATTGTCAACTTTTCCCCCTATATATTACAAGTAGTACCCAGCACTATTTTGTCACAACTTCCCTTTTCAGATCATAAATGACTTTCGTATAAGGGGATTTTATTCACTGCTTTGGGGCAGAAGATAGCTGTCAGAGTTCAGTTTTGGCTCCTACGGAGGACAGAGATGAATTCTGTACTTCTGTAATCATGGTTCCATGGGAAACTTCATAATGCCATAATTCTTCACATAGAATTATGTGAAGTGTTCTATTTTGCCTTGGTGTAACTAGATTTTGACTTTTTAGCATGGAGCTAGGAGGTTTGTTTTTTATTGTTTTAAAAGGTTGTTATAATGCTGTCCAAATATTTCACATCCAGTGGCTGTCCTGCTTAAATTTTATTTTATTTTTTGCCTTCATGAATTGCTTTGGGAGTCTTTTCAGATGAAGTATAGCATATAAATTATGATTTAATGTAGCATACAAGAACACACTGACTCTATGAAACATTCACAATTCATTTTCTTGGTTTTCCTAGTTTTCTACGTTATATCATTTTTCCTGGTGACAGGGTTCATTATTGGGAGCATTAAATTGTGCAGTTAAGAACTATAAATGGTAGAGTCCAAACAACACGTAATGATGCATTTCATGTAATGTTCATTTTTTTTAAGAATAGAAATTTATATGACCAAAGCCAAGTGTGAAATTCCAAGGTGAGTTCTGTTAGCATTCTTCCCTTCTTACACTGCAGCTCTGATCAAGATTTTGCCCCCAGCCCCCCTTGTGGTAACTTTTAAAGAAGTTGGGGAAATTAGGCAGAGTATCGTTTCTGGGATTCATTCCAAAATATTTACCATCAAGGCCATAAAATGTTGTTATTTCCCACTGTGAAACAAAGTTTATATTTCTAAAATTATTATTATTATTATTATTATTATTATTATTATTATTATTATTATTATTATTATTATTATTATTATTATTATTATTATTATTATTATTAAATATATATGCTGCCTGACTCTCATCAACTCTGGGGGTGGGGATTTATTTTCAGTGAAAATAATGAAATGCAAAAAAAAGTATATATCATATAATGATAATTTATTATCATTATTTATTTATTTATCAAATTTAAGAACTACCTATCTCCCTCTCAGAGGGACTCTGGGTGGTATAAAGGTAAAATATTTAAAGACAAAAACTATACATAAAGTTTATATAAAAGGCACAGATAATTAAAGTGCAGCATTAAAAGTTAATTAAAAGACATATAAACCATAATAGTTAAATGAAGTAAATGGAAAAAAAAGAAAAGATCCATATGGCAAATATAAATAGCTATATGCAATTAATTAAATTGTTAAATCTGGACCTTACAGCAACATAATGCGTCATCATCTCATTTTTAGAGCAGAAGTTTTTTTTGTTTTTCCCCCCCAAAATAGATAACAAACTCATGTCCTGGATCCATCTTCTGTGTACAAAAGTAACATGCTGCATGCATGTGTACATGTTTAATCAGAACAGATGCTTTTCTGTGTGCATATTTCTGTTCTCTCCTTGTGTTATAACTGTGCAGTGGAAGGCATAAGGCAGTTCCATCTGCTCAGCTCTGGGTCGTGTGATGAAGAGACAGGAGACAGAGGTTAGTGGCCTCTTACCCAGGAATGCATCAGAGAATTTTTTTTAAAAAAAAAACCTCTATAGCCCAGGTCAGATCTAGTCTATGTTAAGACCCTACGGCAGTGGTGACGAACCTATGGCATGTGTGCCCGAGGGGGCACTCAGAGCCCTTTCTGTGGGCACGCGTGCCGTCACCTCAGCCCCACCTTCCCACATGCCCCCCTCCTCACCAGCAGCTCCCCTCAGAGGAAAACTGTCCCTGGGCACGGCCTGCACGGAGCAGCGCAGCCAAGGACATGGCAGCCGGGCAGCGGGGACAAGACTCCGCAGTCATGCCCCATCATGCGCAGATGATGCTGCGGCATGCTGCTGGGCCGCCTAGGCAATGTGCCGCAGTGGACAGTGGAGATGGTGGGTGGCTCTGCGGGTGATCGGGGTGGGGACAGGGCAAGGGGTGGGGGCAATTTTGGGGCACTCAGACTCTAAAAGTTTCACCATCACTGCCCTACAGGTTGCCAGCTTCTCCTGGCACATCTGATTTGGTCCCAATCCATTATGTTTCAGAAGAGTTACCCTGCCAATAGACAGACATAGAGTCCCAGGCCCAAATCAACCTATTTTCTTTTTTTAAATGACCTTGATCTGGAAAGAATGAAAAGGCAGATTTATAAATGCCTACCTGCATGTTATAGAAAATGCCATTTGGCTTTCAGAGAGATATTCTCCATATTTCATTTTTGCATTGCATAATAAATATGAGGCAGTGATTCATATAAGGAGTGATTCGTTCATAAGGTTGATTTTTCAATAGACACTGAAGAAAAGGAAAATCATTTTGATCTGTCTTTTTTGTGTTTTTTTTTTGCAGTGCAATTGATTGCAGGATTTAATCTGAGTCAGTTACCAGGACTAGAGGTTTAGTCTTCTGAGCTTTTGAGCTTGTGCTGACTCCCATCCTCAGGGAACTTCTCTCTCACCAAAATGTGTGACAGATACATTCTGGTGAGAAAGAAGTTCCCTGAGGATGGGTGCCAGCACAAGTTCCTGGGACACATATATTTGCCTTCATTCATGAAATTGGTTTCACTGAGGTTGCATCCTTTTGTTCATTATGGGCATTATTGATAAATACATGGGACAGTCAACATGAGTTCATTCATCTATTGTTTGCTGCAGTATTGTTAAATTTGACTTTGCTAGAATATAGCAGGGAACATTATCAAAACTACAGAGCGAATTTATCTAGATGTTACTTAAAGCCGGGAGTGCTTTGACTGAGATCAAACTGATTTAAATCGCAATTTATTCACTGGTTAGGAAAACCAACCAGAAACAATACATGCTTGTCATTCAATATATCTGAATACATATTCTTTGGGACTCAAAATTAATTTCAGTTTTCAAAATCACAAAATTATTTTTTTAAGCTCAATCTTTATTGAACAACAGATTATCTTGGTACCAAGAAAACAGATACATCATCAAGAAGTCAGCTTGTGTATCTGTTTCAATTAATTGCTGTGAATGTTTTTCCTCTACTGAACTAGGAAATCACATTTGTTAAAAAAAATATAGCAATAATTTATTTTGCTTTGGCTAACTTTCTTCAATCAACTCTGTGTGAGAGAGAGGGGGAGAGAAAGAAACAAGCATAAAACCTTTAATTAATTTATTTATAAAAAAAATTTCTAAAAAAAATTCATTGTCAGCAGGCTAAATTTAGTCTTCATCTATGTGGAAAAATAAGCTTTCTAATGTTTCAGTTTCCAAACCGTTTCATAGTATTCCATGGAAGAGAACATTAATTCTACATCAGCAGAAGATGCTAGTGCTGGTAAAAGCTGAATTAGAACTTCTGCAGTTTGTGAGTAAATGTTTAGGCAACTTCCAGCTGCTTAGTTGTATGGCCTTAAAATGTCATCAGCAAACATGTATCACATGAACCAATTCCACTTTGTCCTGAAACTTACTATTAATGGCATTAAGGAAGGATGATGGCTGGATGACCTTATCGTAACTAATTCCTCTTGTTCAGCAGTTAAGGATTGACCCTGGAATTGAGAATATTGGCAATGAAATGAGCCAGAGACATCATCCATTCGATATGTCATTAAGGGTCTAAAATATAATTTTGTCAATGCCTGTTAATTCTTCTGACCTTTCAGCAGTCTCTGATATCATCAAGCATGATCATCTTCTGGACTGTTCAGCAGAAATGAGCCTTGGGGCACCATTTTTCAGTGCTTTCAATCCCTCCTATTAGGCACCATTTTTCAGTGCTTTCAATCCCTCCCAAATATGTTGTTGAATGATACCTGGATGATAATAATAATAATAATAAACTTTATTACGGTCGTAGACCAGCAATAGCCATAACTTTTTACACTATATGAAATAATAATAATAATAATAATAATAATAATAATAATAATAGTACAAACATTAATAGTAAATAATAACATCCCTGTTAAGAAAATACATGTTCTCAAAATGTTAGGGTCACTCCCTAGAATGATACTTGGATGCCCACAGGGTTCTGGCTTGTCCTCCATGTTGATATTGATCAATATTTACATTAAACCTCTAGTGAAGGTAACTGGCACAGATAAACATGGTATAGATCAAATCAATGCATCATGTACCAGAATAGTTCTTCCCAAACATCAACAGTATCAGAAATAAAACACATATTTCCCTGTGCTTTCTTCGAGGCAAATAATTAGCTCCAAGATAATTAAGACTCAGTATCTCTGTATCTCTTGCAAACTCCGCTCTAACAGTTCCAACTACTTTTTCAAAAGTAGTTGCCCGTTGCCCATAAATAGCCAGTTCGTGATATAGTTATTCAAACAGTTCACTAATTCTTCCATGGGAGAACTAATTTGGTTTTCCTGTGTGTGTGTTTTTTTCAGAGCAGCTGCTGCAAACAGGATAGTGTAAAAAAATGTTTTGTAGTGCCTGCTATATTAATCCTTGTTTCTGGAACACCAAAGACTTTTGCTAGGTAGTGCATTACACAAGTACTGTACCAATAAGTAATTCTTTAGGAGACTTATGGTTCTTCTATGTTTTTTTTCAACCTGAACACATCTGCACCATTCCAGGAGACAAAGCTGAATATTAGACATTGAAACGTGGTGTCCTTAGTGCTCATTAACCTTGGTTGTTTGCTTACAAATATTTCATTACCTGATTAGGTAATATCATCAGTGCATCACCTATCATCAGGGGCGTCAAACTGCTGGCCCACGGGCCAGATGCATCATAGTGAAACTGCACCCACCCCATTGCCGGCAATGGAAAAAAAGTTGCGATACATTGCGACATGTCACGTGACGTTGCGAGTTTGAAACCCCTGACCTAGATGGATAATGAAATGTCTGCAAGCAAACAACCAAGCTCAGAGAGCCGCAAGGACTCCATAGTTGGATCCTGAGCTACAGATATTCCCTTCTAATGATTTTTCCCCATGTTTTTTACAATGTTTATTGCTACTACAATAATTGTAAATATTTAATAATATGTGCATCCCCTGGCCTATCAATTGTTGTAATAAGAAAATTCTGTTGAGATATAAACCTAAAAGAAAAGACCATGGTAGCCATGTCGACATTTCACCATTTCTTCCTTGCAGACATCATCCAGCATTTTCTTTGCAGTATGCTCCATGCTCCAAGTTGCTTCTTTTAAGTTTTGTCATTTTATGGGACCTTCTATGGTTGCCCCTGCTCTCTGGAACAATCTCTCCCCCCTCCCCGCCGCCATCCACTATATCAGAGGCCCCAATTCTCCTTGCCTTTAGTAAGTCCTTAAGACTTGGCTGTTCCCTCAGGCTTAAGGGGTAGGTTGAATGGAAATCCCCCCTCTGAGATTTGTTTTATTTTGTGCTTGGTTGTCACTTTACATTTTAGCCTTTGTATTTATAAATCGGCTGTTTGTTTTTTGATGATGATGATGATGATGATGATGATGATGATGATGATTTGTATATGTTGAATGCTGCCCAGGGTTACGGTATCTGAACTGAGGAGACTTGTAAACCCTGAAATAAATAAAATAAAAAATAAAATATCTGTCCACCAGATAGATTGTATGCTGGTTGAAATGACTGAACCACATCAATGAAATATACATTCTCAACTATATAAAGAACTGGTTTATTGAATAAAAGATAAGCATTTTTTTCATTTTTCTTGCTATAATCTACTGGTTTTTCTTCATTTCTGAATAATATTTTTTTCTCATTACAATTATGGGTGGTCCTGTTATGGACCTGATACCTATCTGTTCTTGGAGCAGTAGGTGGATTCTATGGCCATGGTGCTATCATTTATTTAGAGCTTGTATGACAATCTGTCCTTCTTTCCTTTTTTCACTACCTCTTGATTGGATTCTTAATAGAGCTGGCCTTCAAGTCTACTCAGAAACTGCAGTTGATGCAAACTGCAGCAACCGACATGCTGATTTGAATGAGCCAATTCAAAAGTCTAGCATCTATTCTTTGGTGCTGTACGCGCTTCCAATATGTTCTGAATTCAATACAAACTCTCATATATAACCCATAACTCTCTACAGAGCTTTGGTATGGGTAATTTTCAGGATTCTGTTCTTCAAAGTGAATGATCTGTACAGAAAAGACACTGAGTACCCTCAGCCAGTGGTGGGATTCAAATATGTGAACAACCAGTTCTCTGTGTGGATGCCACTTCTGGAAGTCCATTCTGGGGCTGGGCAACAAAAAATTAGTACCGGTTCTGCCAAAGTGGTGTGAACCACTGAATCTCACCACTGCCCTCAGCTCAAGAGATGAAGGGAACAATGCTTCAATAGCAGACTTTCTCCATTGCTGTTCCAACCCTATGAATATTGGATGCCTCCTGAGATATAGGATGGCATTCATACCTCTCATCTTTGGGAAATCACTCAAAACCAGGCTCTTCAGAGATGAAACCTCCTGAGACAAACTGTTAATGGCTGCATGGCTTGCCTGCTGTCTATTTCTTTCAACAAATAGTATATGCATGTGTTGAGCACAGCAAACCAGGGCTATGCAAACAGGAATTTTAATTTGCAAAAAACCAAACAGACGAACATTACAGAACCCTGAAACTGAGAAGCTTCTAGAGTTAATCAACATTAAGCTTATGTGTAATTGCTTCTCCAAACTGGTTTTTTGGAAATATTCTGCACATAATGGTTTAATCTTTAACTTGCCAGCAAAAAACAGTATTGTACTATCAACTTCTTGTACCAAAAATTCTGCCTGAATTTTGTAATCTGCCTGTTCTCCCTGTGTAAGCTGACTGACAACTCTTACCCATAGTAATTATATTATGAAAGCAATTTCATTTTGCTCTTTACATTCTGATATTGTCGAGGAGCCCCTGAGATCTGCCTACCTCTAATGCAGACAGGTAAATGATCAAAGAACTGAGCATGGAGGAATTCATTATTTTGCAAATGAACAAAGTATTCTGCAATTCAAACACAGCTACTTCTCTTGCAAAGGTACTGTGGCCAATATAGAACGCCTGATCAAATTGGTTAAATATATGTTTTGGTTTTAAACTGTGACCACAGACTCACTTTCGTATTCTTTCTGTTAAACATTCCTTTAAGCACACATAAAGAATGACTCACCAGTGGAGTAAGCAGAATGACATATAATACCTAACAGTCCTTCCTTTTCCCACATATTATTATAGTTTATATAAAAATTTATCTAATTTTATATTGCATACATATATAATTTTAATAATACTTTCTATTATCTTTTCCCTAGAGTTCAAATGACACAGTCTCCCTCCTATTATCCAAAAATAAATATTCCGTTGGGTACAGAAGTAATTGACAATGTTTTATGATGAGAAGATTCTGAACATTTGCAACATCTCCTTTGCTATTTGTGATGACTCCCCTGGACGCCTCCCCAGATAGGTCTCCAGCTCGAAGGAAGATGAACCAGTTCCAGGCACATCTGGAGGAGAGTTGGTCAATGGCTCCAAGCAGCCATCTGAGAGGGATTTGGCAGAAGCACAGATGTAGCAGAACAGTCCTGAGTCTTCAGGTGGGGATAGCATGCAGCTGCAGCCAGTCAATGATGAGGGAGAGGAACTGCCTTCTGCACCTGATCCAAAAACACATAGGGCAGAGAAAAGGCAAGAGCAGAGAAGGTCAGCCAGATTATTTGTTAGGAGAAAGCCTTGCTCTTCTTGATGGGCTGCACCAGAAGCTAGCTATTTAGCACAGCAGACAGGTGGAAGCGATGGTGGGAACAACGTGTTCATTTCCTAGCTGTGTGTTTTCTGATCATTGTGATTCTTGCCTTGTTTTGGATTGACACCGTGCCTTGACTTGGATCATGCCTTCCTTGTGAACTCTAGACTTTTCCTGCTTCATGAACCTCTTGTACTGTAGATTTAATTTTGTCTGGTGGTTTTATTTTGATTGGGAAACTTTCAAGTGCCTTGTGGACTTATTGGCCATTGCTCTGTGGACTAGCATTGGTCTGCTTGTGGCTGGAATTAATTGGGACAGTTCTGGGGGTTTTGTGAAGGGAGTTGCAGGGGGAATATTAATAAACCCACTCGATGGGCTTTGGCCTGATTCAGGATGGTTCTTCTTATGTTCTTATGTTCTTAAATCACAGTGTGTGAGGGGGGGACAGCACATATTTCATCATGTTCAGAATACATTGGAAGAGAGAGTCTCTACACAAATCAAGGCAAATATACCTGTCCCAGGAGAAAGTTGCAGGATCCAATCTGGGTTGGTCACTGGGACCAGAGGTTAGTCTTCCGAGCTTTCAGACCCATGCTGGAGGCTATCTTCAAGGAACTTCTCTCTGGCAGAGTGTGTACTTTGGGCTATTTTAGTCTTCTGTACACCCCATTACATTTGAGTCCATGCCCTGCTCTGCAGTTGGGGGGAGAGCTAGTAAATCCTCTGCCAAAATAGCTTTAAAATTTTAAAACAATTCTTAAAAATGTACAAACCATCATATTTATTTAGGTATCTAATTTGCAGCAATGCCACCTGACTATCTTTTTCTCCGCCTTTCCTTGCAACCTCTGCTCATCTTTCCAAACTTTACATATTTCTTCCCATTTGGCCTCTTCAGCCCTGCGAATGGCAAAGGAAGGAAGGGATTTCTCCCTGTGTTCTCCCAGGGTTTCTGTGATGTTATTTGTCAGAGGTAGTTGCCTTCAGAAGACCTCCTTTGCTTTCTCCTCAGTAATAATGAAGGCTGTTATGTCCTGGGCCTGTGACTGACAGAGCAGGTGCAGGAAGCTGCAGTGAGACCCGGGCAGACCATGTGGCCAGCCCGGGCCAGACAGGCTGTCTCCAGCCTATTGAGCATGCGCAAAGCGGGAAAATACATTGCATTTATTGGCTGACGCTGTTCCCTGCAAAAGGTATAAAAGGGATCAGTGCCATTTTGTGATGTTCTGTTGAAGCTTAAATAAAGAAGCATCTGTTGTTACTCCTGCCTCGTTTTAATGCTTTATCAATGCAAAGAACAGAACAAAGGCTGTCTCTTCTTTGGTCATATTGGCATCCAGAACAATAAGGCCTGTTGGACTTGCCATAACTCACAGTAAAGAACATCACTTTTCTGTAAACTTCTGCAGATTGACCTAGTTATTTTCTTTTCTCCATGACACAAGGAACTTCAAATATGCTGCTAGTTTTGATCCTTTCCACCACTACTTTATTGGCATTTTTCCAGGGCCAGTACAAACTGGTCTTAAGAATAATACTTCATCACAGTACCTGGCCTTACTTTGTCACTTGCCTAATCAATCCTATACCACATACTACAAGTCAGTGCAGCTTGTTTTCATTGTGAAATTGTTTTTGTAATTCCTTTGCTGAATAATGGCTAGCTCCAAGTTAGTGAAGAGAGGTCCATAGATGTATTCTGACCCCAGCCATCATTTTGTTTTTAATATTTCTGTTTCCGATTTAGTCTTTTGATCAATTAAGATTTAGCTCTGTGGGTAGCGCTGGAAGGGATCTTAGAGGAAATGCTGTCCCCAAGTTCTGAGTTCCTTCCACACCCATGAGTGGGGCCATGGAGTGGCACGGCAACATCTACGCAGAATTGACACAAATGCTACATTTTGATGCAGAGATTTTGAAGAAAAATACCTTACCATAGAAAGCACATTCCCCATTAGGTGCACTTTAGTGGCAAATATTTAAAATAAATTAAAACAAAATAACATTGATCATATTTACTATATTCCTCCATACCATTTCTGCTCTTGGCAAACATATTTACACCAGTTGAATATTCTGCTTAATGCAGTGCCTTTTGTGTTTTGGTTTTTTTTTTAAACCACTTTCTTTTTGAAGTCCTCATTAAATTCATGCAACCACAACTTTCTTGGTCTTTCCTTTCCTCTCAACCGTATATGTTTTATTTATTAGGTTTTTACAGTGCTTTTTTTGTAAAAAAAAAAAAAAAAAGGTGCCAGAACTCACACACGTCATACAACCCGCCTTGCCTACCCTACAAGGTTCCATCCAAAAAAGGTGCTGGAACTTCGTTCTGGGCGTTCTATGACAAAAAAAGCCCTGGGTTTTTATTTTATTCCCTCTTTAGTTTTATAAATGATTCAAGGCAGCAAACATATCTAATACTCCTTCGTTCTCCTATTTTCTCCATACCAGTAGTCCTCAAATTATGACCACAATTGAGCCCAAAATTTCTGTTTGTTAAGTGAGACATTTGTTAGATGAGTTTTGCCCCTGTTTTATGACCTCTCTTGCCACTGTTGTTAAGTGAATCACCACACTTATTAAGTTAATAATAAAGCTGTTAAGTGAATGTGGCTTCTCTATGAACTTTGCTTGTTGGAAGATCGCAAAAGGTGACCACGTGACCCCGGGACGTTGCAACCGTCACAAATATGAGTCAAATTTCCAAGCATCTGAATTTTGATCACCTAACCATGGAGATGGTACAACGGTCATAAGTGTGAAAAACAGTCACTTTTTCAGTGCCATTATAATTTTGAATGGTCACTAAATGAACTGTTGTAAGTTGAGGACTACCTGTAATAACAACCCTGTGTGGTCGGTTGGCTGAGAGAGACTGGCCCAAGGTCAGCTAGCCTGCACGACTTACTTGCAATGTGATTCTCATTCCTTCACTTTGTATGATTAGATCATTCAAAGAACTTCATTGTATTGGTCACTCAATTTGGATTTTAACCTACTTCATATGTATCCATTGATCCATTCTTGATCCTTCTTCTTCACTACAGACCCTAGTTAAGTATTCACATTCTACTACATTCAGCTTACTTTTTAGTTTCTCTTGGCAGATTCAGCTTTCAATTCCATACCGCAAAATGGTTGCAACCGTACTCTTGCACACAACCATTTTCAAACATTTCAACAAGCACTTACTTCGCACAACCGATCATGTGTACCTATTACCCACTGCCAGAATTCACATCTGTTTTATAAGCATTCTATGAAGGCATACAAATTACTTGTGTATCTTGTATAACACAGGTCTAATTTCTTGCTACGTTGCTACACCATCCACCTGTGTTTCATTCTTCCCTTTAAGAAAGAATGCTAATTCATTTTCTCTTTTATCTCTTTAACACTAGCCTACATTCCAATCTACAGTCTTCCACATGCTACGATTTGCACAAGATTAGCCCAGAGGTGCTGATCTCCACCACCTGCCTGGCTTTGGTCAACTGAGGCTTTTATACCTCCTTTTTGAGTAAGACGGAGAAGGCGTAGGCTAGGTTACCAGCCTCAGTCATATCCCTGCCAACGTCCTACTAATGGCAAGGACTGCACCTATCAGTTGGTGCACTCCTGACCCAAATGCTATAAGTGCAAACCTCAGCTTCACATCAATCACATCTCTTCAAAGTTCAGTTTCTAAATGAGAAACTATTTTGCAAGCCAGCATACTATTGTCTGTACCCCTTCAGTTTGGATTAGGGTCATCTAGCACCCATTTTAATGATACTTATCTGGGACTAGGTCCCACTGAACATAGTCAGGGACATTTAATTTCTGAGCAGACATGATCAGGCTGCCCTTTCGGAGAAACAGAGTAAAAACTAATCTTACTATACTGACATTTACGTTTGGCAAAACAAGGAAGAAATACAATAAAAATATACACATGTTTATACATTGGCCAGACCTCACAGTTATATTTTCTTCAGCATTTACCACATGCATTGTTGCGGCTGGCCATGGCAGACATGAAAATTAATTTTCTTTTTAATAGGAATGACACCTCCGCCAAAGCTGTTATCAAAAGCGGGGGGGGGGCATTAAAAAAATCCTCCCTCTTTGACATAAAGCTCCCAGATTTTATTGTCTCTTCCTCCCTCAGATTCAGTTTGCAATGTTCAGTAACGCTGTTTGCAACCAAGGTTACAAAATGGAGACAGCTAGCTTTGCTTCTGTAGGGTTATTTCCCTCCCCCCCCCACAGTATTTTGATCTCTGGAGCTTGAAGCAAACAATATTTCATAAGCCAATTTTTTCCTCCCAAGGAATAAAATCTGCAAGTCTGTGACAAGTTCTGCCCTGGTAATAAAAGCAATAATTATACATGCACACGTATCTTCCAGAAGCTGCAATCATAGTGATGTTACCAGGTCAGGCAGGTGCCCTTTTTAAAAACTCATGGCCTGGTTTATATGGATTGTTAAAAGCCTTCTGGTTTTCATAATGGGGAGGCCATGCAAGTTAATGAATGCCACCTGTGCCAATAATTGGATGTGACAGTACAAGGAAGCTCCAGGTTTCAGCCAGCAACAATTGATAAACCAGCAAGAGGCACCTTATGCCTGGAAGTTACTTCAAGCACATTATTGCTTGGCATTGGGCATTTAACAAGAATTGAAATGTTCCCTGAACTAATATAGCATTTGATCACAGTTTTCTTGAAATGTATGTATCAAATCACAGCTGGATCTCTCTGGATTCTGGAAACTTCAGTTGATAGAAATGGCTTTAATTCATAGGTCTTGCATTTCAATTCACAGTCAATCTATTTATTCCATAAATTGCCTGGGACTGTCATGAAATACAGTCCAGGAGAAACTTGGCTGTAGAAATCCTGAAGAAAAATTACCTCTT
The DNA here is from genome assembly GCA_034064705.1 of Bothrops alternatus. Taxonomy (NCBI): domain Eukaryota; kingdom Metazoa; phylum Chordata; class Lepidosauria; order Squamata; family Viperidae; genus Bothrops; species Bothrops alternatus. The sequence goes on from JARGCV010000033.1 coordinate 4,239,166, forward strand.
GGACCACCGGTCCTGTAGTAGCCATTTACAGGATCAATAGGATAAGTTATTAAGAGGAACTGACTATATATCACGAACAAATGACTGGGTTAGGCTACACGATGCTATAAATTAAAGGTCAAGATAAAAGTTTCCCCTGCCCAGCTGGGTCTCACCCTTGGGGGTGGTGCTCATCTCCATTTCTTAGCTAAGGGAGCCAGCATTGTTTAAAGATGCTTCTGTGGACATGTGGCCAGCATGACTATACGACGAGGCCAGTGGTGGAATTAAAATAATTTAACAACCGGTTCTGTTTGTCGTCAAAGACGGCATGACGTGGTTCACATATTTGTCATCAACTGCGTGATGCGCATCGCATTGACGTCATCCCTGACACAATGTGCGTCACATTGATGTCATCACCGGCATGACACGCATTACATTGTTGTCATCACTGGTGCAACATGCCTTGTGTCGTCATCATCATCAGAATGACACGTCTCTCAGATTTATCGTAACCGGTTCACCGAACTCAACAAAAAGTTAGGTATCGGTTCTGCTGAACCAGTGTGAACCAGCTGAATACCACCACTGGTTAAGGTGCACAGAATGCTATTGCCTTCCCACCAAAGTGGTACCTATTTATCTACTTGCATTTGCATGCTTTCAAACTGCTAGGTGGGCAGGAGCTGGGGCAAGTAATGGAAGCTCACCCTGTCACAAAGCACTCGAGTCTTGAACCTGAGCTGTCAGTTTTCCAGTTGATAAGCTCAGTGTCTTTAACTGCTGAACTATGGAACTAGCTAGTGGGATTTGATGCATCCTAGTAGCTGCGCCCCGTAGACTGCACTCCTCTCCTTATTTAACTGGCTACATTTCAAACTGAATAAAGCTAGCCATAGTTATAAATGTGGTAAAACTCTTCGAGGCAGAGGTGGGTAAAGGAAAAACACCTTTCTCATGACCAATAGAAAGCCATAGGGTACCTTCTGATGACACAGTGAGGTTACCAGGTGAAACAGGACTGATATTTTGGGGCCTTTGGGGAGGAATTTTAATTGAGGGATTGGGAGAGGGAGGCAAATTTTGTCATCAAATTTTGGTGGCATATCTTAGGGTACTCAAGACTTATTAGCTGCCCAGCCCTTCTCTACAAGGATTGCATTATATAAGCAATCGTTCTAGATTATAAAATGTCCTGGCCCCAGAATCCAAGAATCAAGGCCAGTTACTCACTAATGTGAGAAGGCCACTGTGACTAACCTAGCCCAAAGCCCCAATGTGAACAAACCGAATGAAAAACAGTTTTTATGAAGATGCCAATATAGACTTCTATAGGTTGCTGTATCTGGAGTGTTACATCAGGGCTTTTCAACCAGTGGTACGGGTACCACCTGTGGTACATTGGCATCTTGCAGATGGTATGCAATCATCCTAGAAAAGTGGTAGCAGGGGAGCGGAATGAGCTGAACCGGTGGCAGCACCGCACAAGCCTGAGCGAGAGATGGCTGGAGCTGCAGGGCTGTCAGGGTTCAGCGGAAGCGCCAGGATCAGTGCCGTTTTCCGCTGATTGGCACTTCTTCGGGGCTGTTAGTGGAAGCACCAGAATCAGTGCAGGCTCCAGCTGGAGCTCGGTGCTGATCCTGGTGCTTCTGCTGAGCCCTGAAGAAGCACCTATCAGCTGGAAAGCGGCACTGATCCTGGTGCTTCTGCTGAGCTCAGAAGAAGCGCCGATCAGCTGGAATGTTGCAGCATCTCCAGGGTCTTGTGATTTATATTCAGATGCTTGGCAACTGATTCATATTTATGATGGTCAGTGTCCCAGGGTCATGTGAATTGACCAAAACCTTCTGCAACCACCCATCAGACGGGGGGAATAAAAACCAAACACCCCCCCATCCCACCCACACTGCCAATCCTCAACAGAAATGCTCACAACAATGAAAACCTCGGACAGGAGGAAGAACACTGCTGGGTGGGATGCTCAGCTGTGGCTTGGGGGGCACTTTTTTCAGTGCCATTGTAACTTCTAAGAGTCACTAAGCGAACTGTTGTAAGTCGAGGACTACCTGTACTTCATCATTTTTTTCATTTCTTTTTTGGTCAAGTTTTTGACACCTTGCTAGGCGACTGGTAGTACTCGGATGTTGCCATAACCTAAAAGTGGTACAATGGGTGAAAAGGTTGAAAACCCCTGTGTTACATGATTGACCATCTTCTAAGAGCTGGACATTTCATAGGTGAAAAGAATTCCTTGCTCTTCCCCTGGTGTCAAAGTGGTTGACTTGAAGAAGCTGAAAGAGCAGCTCCAGGGAAGTGCTAAAAGCGTTCCCCTCCCAAGATAATAACTCCCCTGCTCTAATGGAGAATGGGGGCTGTGAGTAGATGTGTTTTTTAGTTATGGAAAGGTGAAATGATCCCTTGATATCCATTTTTCAAGAGATTATATGAACATATATGGTATCAAATGAAGGATCTACCACTTCATGCTGAGAAAATGTATGTTGGAGACATAACATTTTTCGATTCTCTAGCTGACCATGCTTGTCCTGGAGCCAATCAGAGCAGAAGTAACTCTCGTCATAATTCTAAGAGATGCTTGAGTGCATTCTTGGCACAATAAATTTCAATTTGCTTCATATTGACACATTCCTATCACCATATTCTAATGGAAATCAAACTGAACAAATTATTACCTTTCAGTATATCCTTCAATTATTGCCACAGTTCCAATTTGGAGGGGAAGGGAGGCACAAAATGTATTTTCTCTCTTTAACTTTCTTTTTTATTTCTTCAGTGTTTTCTTTTTCAATTACATATTTGCAGGTTTTTTAATATAGCAGATATTTTGGGATGATAAAAATGATATTTTCAAAAAAATATAGAAAAATATCTCCAACTATATAGAAAAATAAATAAAGTTCTTACAGCTGAATAATTTTGCTAATAACATTCCACTTCTGCTCAAGTTAATAGAAATTTCGTAATTGACTTGACTGTATTATGTATTTTGTCATGTATTTTGAACAGCAGTGGTGTACTGGATAGGTTTCCAAAACAGTGTTGCTTGTCTGCTTGAATAAATCATTAATTTGTGAAGAAAAAAGATGGTTATGGGGGGGGGAATGTAGGTTTTTTTCCGACTACAGACTATATAGACTTGAGACAACAAAGCTGAAGAAGAAATGATATAATGTTCACTGAATTGTATGTGTTCCAAACTTTAGGTTTAGAAATAGGAAACAAAATAATTGATCATAAAGGAAAGGAAAGGAAAGGAAAGGAAAGGAAAGGGAAGGGAAGGGAAGGGAAGGGAAGGGAAGGGAAGGGAAGGGAAGGGAAGGGAAGGGAAGGGAAGGGAAGGGAAGGGAAAAAAAGAAAAAAAGAAAAGAAAAGCGGATATGGCACAGCTTGGAAAGAGCAGAAATTTGGTACCATACAAGTGAGAGTTTGAGTACTTTTTCCTTGTGTATTTTAAGTAACCCACTGGAATTTTACACTCCAACAAGGGAATGAAGGAAAGATGCCAGAAGATAAAGCAAAGGAGTGAGAAAACCCCAGCAATTCTTTTTTGTTTTGTTTGGGAGGAGTGGGAATGAATGTTTTTTGTTTAGGCAACAACCCAAGGAAGCCAGCAGGGGCAGCCAAGGCACTTAGTAATCTGCTAGCTCAGTGGTTCTCAACCTTTTTCAGGTTGAGACCCCACTTGCGCCGCCCATGCGTGGCACGACCCCGACCCGCGGGCGCCCGCGGGCGCGACAGGCCGATCCGCGCATGCGTGGCGTGCGCGAAGGAAAAACAAAACAAGATGGCGGACTGCGACGGGCCGATCCGCGCATGCGCGGCGCGTGCGCGACGGCCCAAACCATGCATGCGCAGCGCGCGCACGATAAAAAAACAAAAAAAACAAAATGGCGGACCGCGACGGCCCGATCCGCGCATGCACAGCGCGCACGCGACGGCCCAAACCATGCATGCGTGGTGCGCGCGACAAAAAAAATGGCGGACCGTGGTGTCCGGCGACCCCCGCGAAACGGTCGTTCAACCCCAAATGGGGTCACGACCCATAGGTTGAGAACCGCTGTGCTAGCTTCAAAGGTGAGTAGGCCAACCCTAAAGAGGTAAATAAGGATGAGCTGACAATGTTGCATGATTTCTAGAGTTGCAAATATATAAATACAGCTATACCTGTAGTTAGGACACAGAGAAGCTGGCAAGCTTGAACAGCTCAGGATGGCTTTGCAATTTCCTTGCAGAATAGATGTGTGATGGCGAGGTGTATGGTGGGGGAGAGAGCATTTTCATTCTCTTAATGAGGTCTCTTTTCTCATGACATACAAAATGTGAAGTCTCTTTGTGTGTCCTAATGGTCATAACTCACCATTCATGTAAAGTTTCTTTGTTACTGTAGTGATACGAGCTGGAGACAAGTAGCAACATGTCGGGCTTTCCTCCTCCAGTGATGGAGTAACATTGTCCCAGGGAAGTATTTGTATGCTATTAGTGAACTTGTTTCTGCTTTAAAATTATTGTGGCATGAATTTTGCAGCTAGCCTTTGGCAAACTATTGTATTTCAACTTCAGGGTTCCATGCAAAGTATAGAAAAAGCCATGCAAATAAAAAAAATAGCCTTGTGAGGATCTTTGAGATCATAGCAATGTAAGCAGGACATTGCATACAAGATAAGGGTCTTCTGGACATTATGGAGATCTGGAGGACACACCCAAAATACCAAGGCAAATGCTCTCTTTTGAGCTACCTTGTTTTAATCTGCAAGAAATTTTGTAGAGGTGACTTTCCTCTTCTGGTATCAGCTAAGCCTTCTGTTACCTAGTCCAGAATGTTTCCAGTTTTGGCCTTTTCCAGGGATAGAAACAGACCTAATAACACTTTTTCTAATCTATCTAAATCAAGGGTCTTCAAACTTGGCCCTTTTATGACTTGTGGACTTCAACTCCCAGAATTCCTCAGCCAGGCATGCTGAGGAATTCTGGGAGTTGAAGTCCACAAGTCATAAAAGGGCCAAGTTTGAAGACACCTGACTTAAATGATCTAAAAAGATCTAAATGGCATAGTTCCATCTACCTGCATTAGTCATAGTATTATATTTTAGTTGTCATTTATGAGCAAGGATTTGAGTGCAGAGCCAATCCCAGTATTTTTTACAATCTATTGCATTGGTTCTTAATTTACTTGGCAAATAACTTGTAAATTAAAGTTTCTAAAATTTACTTGGCAAATAACTTGTAAAGTTCTTAAAATTTACTTGGCAATAACTACTGCATTGGTTCTTAATCTGTTCTTAATTTACTTGGCAAGAGCTAGTCCCAGGCTGCAGGAATATTTTGAGTTGTATATCCTCTGCTACTTATATAAAACAATACGATCACATTACATGAGTGCAAGTCATAGTTTGTACGTAATCCAGTGCAATTTATCGTCTTCCCCAAAGACCAAGAATCTGATAATTGATTTTTATGCTTCTGCCATAAACAGAATTACAAAGCTCATTAGATATTTTAAATATTTTAAATATTAGATATTTTAAATTCAACTGAACATAATATTTATCTATCTTTACAGGTAAATCATGCAACTTAAAGCATTTTTTTAAATTTTTCCATTCTACAAATATTATAGAAGAACCTGAAAACTAACAACAAAATGGTCATTTATTCATTGCCAAACAGTTTTACAGATTTGCATAATGTTTACATATTCTGATCTACATGTATAGATTGAAATTGAAGTAATTAGTGTAATTTCCCTAGGGATGACAGAGAAGAATGTAATTAAATAGCAACTGCAATTAGTAGAAACTCTTGATGTTCAATTTATAAAGCTGCCCATCTCGCGTATGTGACTCTGGATGGCTCACAACCATTAAAAAAATGTCAAGTAATACAAATAAAAGCAACTAACATATAAGTCTCACTAAATCCCATTAGAAACTGTATGAAAAACACACAATCAAATTGACAATAGAATTGTGTGGCTCACAAACAGCACAGCCATTGAAAAAACTCCATCCCACAGCCAGATCCCAAGGGCAAGGGCAAAGTCACATCTTCCCAAAAACCAGCAGAATTGGAGCCTTATCTGAACATAACCGTCCTAAGGATGACTTCCAAATGCATATAACCATGATAAAATAGGTATTATTTTCTTTCTCACCAACAAGAACTCCACACTCTAGAGGCACCAAGAGCTCCACCTCCTGGCCATATTGTTAACAGGCCAGATGTCTTGCTTTGTATGTACTCAGATTAGATGTTTTTATGTGTTTTTTAAAATTGTTTTAATGGTTTTTACTTATTTTACTACTTTAAAATGTTTTTAAGGTTTTAATTATAATATAGGTTTTGGAATTGTGAGTCACACAGAATCATTTACTGGGCAGCTATACTATAGAATTCAAACAAACAAAACTTTGGTGAGTAAATGTAGTCTCTACATAGACTTCCGGTTTTGCATCGCGGCAAGACAGGACGCAAAACGGCAGAGCTCTGCCTTCCACACCCAATTTCGCCCTGCTTGGAGGCCCTGAAAAGAGCCTAAAGTCACTCCGAAGAGGCGATGAAGAAACAGCATGTAAACAGCATGTTTCAACTGGGTGAGACTATTGATCCTTTCTTTATTATTTTACAACTGAATTTCCTGGGAAAGGCTCCCAAGAAGCTTAAAATCTCCGGATGTGAATGGAAGCGGCATTTTAAATTTTTTATGGGGGGTAGAAATATACAATACTGAAGTGAAACTAATACAAAGCCACAGTTTTGATAAATCTGAGAACTGAGATAATTGTTAAGATTTTCTTTTTGAAAAAAAACTATTAAGGTGAGTGAAATATAAGAAATATAAGAAATCAACCGTTTGTTTTAAGAGTGGAAAATGGACTTTGAATGACATCTAGTGGTGGATTTGAGTACAGCACTATAACTAGCTCCTTGGCTGCTTGGTGACTTTCAGCTTAAGGGAGAACAGCTGGCAATAAAAGAAAATATTTTGGCATATTTATCATCCTGACCTTCATGGACTATAAAGATCTACTGAGCTTGGATTTTTAATTTCAAGAGCTAGTGAGAGAGAAAGAAAAAATTGACTTTTGAATACATCTGGCTGCAGAGAGGTTGAACATTTTGAACACTGGGAATATTGTGGATTACAACCTTGCCTGACTGATAATTTTCAGGATACTTGAAACAAAGGATTACCGTAAAATATTGCTATTAGGACTGGATTATAAAGACTATATATAAAGACAGAAAACTAGAGGAAATTTTGTTCCACTCTTACTGAGACTGGTGATACTAGAGGATTTCTAGGAATGATGTCTCAAGAAAAAACAAATATCTTTCAGAAGGAAATACTCTCTGTGCTACAGCAAATTCAAAAAAACCTAGAATTCGACTGAAGGAATGAAAATTTAAAATTGTATGCAAGGAACTATGGGTAATTTAAAATTATGGACTGATTTAAGGACTCAGATTATGAGTAAGATGTAAGAGAAGATGATTAATGGAAGATATAATTAAATTGATGAAGAATGTATTTGCTCTGAAATGATCTAGGTTTGACATTAGATTGATTGATTGATGGGATAGATAAGCATTATGTGATTTGATAAGGTTGAAGGAATGTAAGTTAGAAATGGAATAAATAGATTGTATTTGTTATGGAGGTTTATTTGTCAGATGAGAAAGCCCAGAAGTCGATTGAAGAAGCGAAATTTAAAATTAAATGTAAGGAATTAAGGTTAATCTAAGATTATGGGCTGAATCAAAGACCAATTTTATAAGTAAGATGTAGGAGAGGATGTTTAATGGAAGATATATTAAATTGATTAAGAATATAATTTTTTTTTAATTGAGGGGTTTATTGATATTATTTGTTTATTTTTCTAAAAAGATGATTTTTTTTTGATGTTCAATGGTTTGAAAGAGGTTGATTACTGGAAGATATATATAAAACTTGATGGTTTGGGTGATTTTATATAACCTCTCAATGGATTGAAGTGATTTAAGGTTTGACTTAGATTGATGGTTTAGATATGTAAATGAAAATTATTATTCTTAACAAGATGAGTTGTTTGTTTTGTTTAATGGATTGAATTGATTTAGAGATTGTATATAGTATATAGTTTAAAATTCTTGTTAGGATTATATAATAATTTTGTTTGATATAGTGGGTTTTCTTTTGTTTCACCCTGTACTCACTCTGGGAAGTCGGGGGGGAGGGTTAGGGAGGGTTTACAATTTTATATACGATGTTTTCTCAACTGTAATTGGGGTCGATGAAAGAATATGTAATTACTGTTATTAAGGGGTTGCTCGGGTGGCCTCTGGGCACCACATCTGATGGAAAGAGGAAGGAGGAGTGAAGGCTGATGTAAGTGGAAATTGATAAGAAGGGGGAAGAGTAGGATGGAGAAAGAAAGTTGGTAAGAGGGGGGATGAGTAGGGATAGGTGGGTGAGTAGAGAAGTAGAGAAGGAGGGAGGAAAGTAGGTAGTTAGTTGGTAAGTGAGGGGGGAAGGATAGGGTTAGGGGGATGTGGTGGTGGGGGTACCGAGCAGTAATGTTAATTGTTTGGTATGATTATTTTCAGTTGAGTTATTAGTATTAGATGTATTGAAAAATGTATTTATGTTTTATTTATGGATGATTGTTTATTTAAACACTATGATTTGATTTGAGTAGTTTCTTTTTTTTGTAAAAATCAAAAAAACCAATAAAATATATTTATAAAAAAAAAAAAAGATTCCATCCAAAAATGGTGCCGAAACTCTGTTCTGGGTGTTCTATGAGAAAAAAAGCCCTGCCTATAACAATCAATATATAAAAGACCCTTTACTCCTTTCTCCAAAATACACCTGATGACAAGGAAGAAGATTCTAGAAAATGGAACATAAAGCGGACAGGGGAAATGTCTAGGGAATATGGATGGGTGGAGTTCCTCCCAAAAAAAGACAAATAATTGTCTTTCTCATGCCAAGCAGCTTTCACAAAAATAGAAAGAAAATTCTTGGGCGATTTAATTGCCTTGGCTTGGAAAGCTGCTTGGCAAGAAAGAAAGTGAGAGTTAGACTTTAAAAACAGAGGATTTGATCTATCAGAGGGGGCACTATCTAACCTGTTGAATATGATTAAAAGAACAGATGACCCTTAGATATAACTAGATTTTTATAATGGAAGATATGATTTAGACTTAAAAAAGCATTTTTTCTTCTTCCTTTGATATGGGAAATTTGAAAATAAGAGGAGGATTGGTATGAATAATTTTTTTAACTATATAAATGTAATTAATATTGAGAAAATCATAATTGACAAGGATACTTTAAATACTGATGGGAAATCAAACATTAATAAGAGCACAAAAAACAGGATATTGACTAATGAATTGATATTGTTATTTCTATAATATTAGTAAAATATGATGAAGATGTCTATATATAATTTTGTATATATAAATAGTATTAAGAATTGTAATTGTTTAATGAGGGGAAAAGGGAAAAAATATGGGGAAGAAAGGAAGATTAAGGAAAAAATACTGGATTGTGCAGTACTGAAAAGATTTATATTGAAGAAGTTAATGTTAAATATGTGAATCCAGACAACATTTTGTTTACTAAGCTCTAAAGATTGTAATTTTTTAAAAATTAATAAAACTTATAAAATGTAGTTTTACATAGCTATTTAGTCATAATGTCACATATGAAAATGCTTTATCTAACCTTGAGGTAAGACCATATTACAATTGGAAGGAACAACCTTTATAATAACAATTGAAAAAGCAGCATATTTTTGGCACCATGTATTTTATTCTTTCTAAGTACATGTAGCAAATGAACTAAATAGCACCATACAAACATATTTTCCAGAAATCAATGAACAATTGAAATAAATGAATGCAACATTTTATTACATTAGAGATGTAAAGAATTCACTGTTGTATAATATAACCATAGAGGCACTTTCTCCTTTTTGCGTATGCCTCTCATTCTTTGTTGGTTGAATTATTTTGTATTCAATGTGTTTTAGCACCTCATCTCTAGTTTCAATAGTTGCCATTCAAACTCATAAAATGCACATTCAGTACAAAGAAATACAAATCTGTTTTCCCCAAGGGAAACACCAGATGGCCTTTAACTAAGCATTCTGCTTTTTCAGCAAAGACCTCATAAGCTTTCCAATTCTAGAAAGCTGAAGCAGCTACCCTACCCTGCTTTTTCCCCCCTTGAGAGAACATCAGCTTGTTTTCATTTATGAGCATCCATGTTTCAGTAATACATGGTCTTAGAATATCAAAACATTATTTAGCAGGATTGTGATCTTATAATGATTATCTTTATGAGACTTGGAAAAAAATCTAGATTTTGGTCGCAAACCTTCAGACTTAGTTTGAGGTAGGTTATCATCAGAGATAAAAGACAAATTGGCACTTCCCGTCCATTTCATATCAAGAAGCCAGGTGAATACCATCTTTGTCCTTGGAATTAGATTTCATCCCTAGAACTCCAGCACAGCACCTTAGGGCAGGGGTCTCAAACTCACAACGTCACGTGACATTTTGCGACATATCGTGACTTTTTTGCCATTGCCAGCAATGGGGTGGGCGCAGTTTCACAATGATGCATCTGGCCCATGGGCTGGCAGTTTGATACCCCTGGCTTAGGGTGTCCTGATCAAGCAGTTCCTAGTTCTGTCCTTCAACAAAGGGAATATGGAGGATGAATACTGTGATCAGGAATGGTTGCTGTGACCAGTACCTGACATTTTATATATCACATTGCCTTAAAAGGGGGTGAGTTAAAAAGACAGGGAGAAGGTAATGAAGATCACGTGAAGTGTTAATACCACTTTACAAGGCCTTGGTAAGGCCACATTGAAATACGGCATCCAGTTTTGATCGCCACAATGTAAAAAAAGATGTTGAGACTCTAGAAAGAGTGCAGAGGAGCTAGCCCGAGGACGGGAAGAAAGGAAGTTGGTGAGAGCGGAGTCGAGCGGCGTGAGCAACGGAGGGGAGAAAAATACCCGAACGAGGAGAGAGGGCCGCCGGGAGGGCCTACCGGGTGGAAGAGAGGACCCTCCGACGAATCGTTTAAGGAGAAGAGGGCCGAGGGAAGATCGCAGGGAGCCTGGCACGCACTACAGAGACGCAGAGACGCAGGCAGAAGAAAGCCTGAAGAGCGGAAGAGAGGGCCAGATCCGGAGAACAAAGGAGGAGGCAAGTACAGCTGGCGGAGAGCAGTATCGAAAAGAAGGAGGCAATTAAGAAGCAGACAGCGGGGGAAGACTCAAGCAGAGGGACTGGTGAGTGTTACCCCACGCGCAGCGCCCCAGACCCACCAGAAAGGGAGCCCCAGAGACTCAACAGAGGGCAGAACCTACCAGGGAAGAAGGTGGGAGGAAGAAGAAAGCTGGAAAGCACCCTGGAACGCAATAAGGGAAAGGCAGAGGGGGTCTGTAAACACAGGGGGACAGAAGACAGGAGGAAGTGACCTGGGCAAGAAGGCAGAGAAAGAGGGGCAAGAAGGAGCCAGAAAAGAGCAAAGAGAAGAAACAGGCTGGCAGAGGGGAGTGAAGAGGAACCCAAGGCAAAGGTACTGAACTGGCTCCCTGAACATAGAGCTGCCAGAATACAGGCTCCTACCCCTACACTGCCTAAACCCTGAAGGCACCCCCTCCCCTTTTGGAAGGACCAGATTTCTGGATCATCACCAGACCACAACCTAGTGTAGTACTGCATCTTGAGAAAAAGGCCATCTTCAAAAACCCCAAGCCACAGATCCTCCCATCTTTGTATCACCCCTGCCAGTACAGAAGAGCTTAATTGAAAACAAGCTACACCCCCTAGTGAACTACCACTTTAATGTTAAAATACTAACTGTGAGACATGAACACTTGCTAACTTGTAACAGAAGAATTTGATCCAACCCATCCTAGCAACTTGATAATCTTGCACAGGAACAACTCCCCCACAATTCTTTGCATCAAGGGGTGGCTTTAAGGGTGGACAGGCCAACAGGAGGAGAAGCTCAAAATGGCTGCCAGACGGACAAAACAAATCAAACTGCGAGACCTGAAGGGAGCTGCACCCTCCCCGGCCCAGCCCTCTAATCTGCTAGGGAACACCCCACCCAACCACACACACCCCCACCCAACTGCATGCCCTCAGACCCACACGCCAACCCACGACTCCGCAACAGCACGCATGATCCAAGAACTAAAAGAGACGATTGAGACACTAAATGAGACGATAGCGACGATGGTGGTACGGATGGATGGCATGGATAGAAAATTGGCAGAAATGGGCGCGAAGACGGAGAAAGGACGCCTAGAAACAGAACGGAAGACGGAGGAAAGATACAAAGACATGAAGAGGATGCTGGCGGACCAAGGTGGAGACCTGGAGAAAAAGTGGGAAGAACAGCGCAAAGCGACGGCCACTGATTTGGAACAGATAAAGGAGGCATTGCAAACACATTACAAAAACCTCCAAGAAACAAGGGAGAATACGGAAAAGATGATGAAGGAAGTGGAAAACCGTGTAGAGGGTCAGCTTGCAGAGGTGAAAAGAGAGGTTCAAGACCAGTCCACCATGATACAATTCTGGCAAATGGCATTTGCAATCAGGATCAGAGGGTGGAACGAGACAACATACGGACCCCAGGGAAGACTGCGCAGGACCTTTGTAGAGGCCCTGGCAACATTCCTGGGCACGAGCGCCAATGAGATTGAGTGGCATGTCGAAAAAATCCAGAGAGTGGGCGCCTGGAGGGAAGTGAACAAACACCAACCAAGGGATGTGGTCATCCACTTCACAACACAGAGGTTCCGGAACCACGTCTCTGCCACTTCCTATAACAAGGCATTCTACATAGAGGAGCAGGAGGTGAAGGTTCTGAAAGAGATCCCCCAGGTGATGCTGAGAGACAGAAAGAACTACAAATTCCTGACCACAGAACTGAGATCGCGTGCACTGCAATACCGGTGGGAAACCCCAACAGGAGTGTCACTTTCTTATAAAAACAAGAGACATTACTTGACCTCGGTCCAGAAAGCCAAAGACTTCCTCGAAATGGAACTGAAGTCGGGAGGCCCTCAACCCACCTTGGGAGAAGATGCAGATAGACCAAGGGAAAGCGGGAGGGATCGAGGCCAACGAGCAAGCCGCGCAGAAGCACAGATCGGGGCAGTGGCAGAGGAAATGAATGGACTACCTCTAGGGGCGAGGGCGCAGAGAGCAGAGAGCAACAAAAACAAGGAGGCAGGACAGTCTACAGAGGGCAGGCTACCAGGCTTCACTACCAAACGAACAGACCAGCAAAACCAAGACCTCACAAACCAAAATGAGCACCAATCCGGATATCGTGGGAACGAGACCAAAGGAGACAACAGGAGAAACAACAGAAATGGTCTCGCAAAAATATCCTGCAACAGATGATGGCTACTAATTATTTGACTTGGAATGTGAACGGACTGAACTCCCCCCAGAAAAGAAGAAAAATTCTCCACTACCTAAACCAAGGTAAAAGCGATATAATCTGCCTACAAGAAACACACATCAGAGCAGCAGACCAGAAATATCTGATCAACTACAAACTAGGCGCGCACTTTGTGGCAGCGGCGCCAAGAAAAAAGAATGGGATTGTTATATACGTAAAGAAACATGTAATGGCTAAGCTAATAGAGTCTGACCCCCAAGGTAGATACCTGGCAATTGAAATAACACAAGAAGACAAGAAGATTCTAGTAATGGGCGTATATGCACCACATCAGCAACAAGGCAAATTCTACAAAAAGCTACACAAGAAAATAACACAACTTAACTACAGATCTTACATCATCATGGGCGACTGGAACGGGGTCATAGAGACTGCTCTAGACAAAAAAAGAACTGCACCGAACCCGCAAAAACACTCCAAGTTGCCTAAATCCTTCTTCGACATGAAGGAGGACCTCGAACTGACAGACGTATGGCGGAAAAGGCACGGCAAAGAACAAGAATTCACCTTCTTCTCTGGCAGACATCAATCATTCTCCAGAATCGACTTTATATTAACTTCTAGTGACTTGCTAACTTGTCTAAACGCGGTGAAAATCCTACCCAAGACAACTCAGAAGCGCAAACGCACAATATGCAATAGATTAGATACAGTAGATAGACCATATATAGGAGAAACACCAATCAAACAAAATGTATTCGGAGTATACTTGAAGATGTAAGGGAGGAGGGAAGAACGTTTACTAAAACAGATGTTTACAGAGATTAATGCCTAGTGTTGTATGCTATGTTCTAGGAAGATTGCTTAGCAATAGGATCTTATGTTTAATGTTGATCACATTAATATTGAAACGGATAGGGGAAACACCAATCAAAATAAAATGTAACAGGAGTATAGTTGAGGCTAGACACGAGGAGTGGGGGAAAAAGGCTTACTAACTCAGACGTTTTCAAAGACTAATACTTAGTATTGTACACCAGGTGTCATGATGATTGCTGCATAATATGTTTTTATGTTCAATGTTAATGGTTTTAATAAAAGAATTTTTATTAAAAAAAAAAGGTTGCAAAAAGGTTGTAAAAAAAAATGAAAACTTGTTTAGACATGAAAACAATGTGGCGGAATGCAAAAAAGCTATGAAGGAATTCTTCGACACAAATATGAACAACGAAACACCGATAGAAACGATCTGGGAAGGCAGCAAGGTGTACATGTGCGGGATCCTCATAGCCATGAATAGCAGGCACCGTCGCAAACAAGAACAAAAAAGAAAAGAGTTAGAAAATGAGATAAGTAAAAGGGAGCGGCTGCTAATAAAAAGGCCAGAGGACAAAGTCACCAAAGAAGGACTCAAGATCTTAAGAAAGCAATTTGACATGTTGATGGCTGACCAAGTTGCAAGGAATATACAATATGCAAAACATAAGACATTCTGCAAGGCCAACAAACCGGGCCGCTGGCTAGCCTACACTATAAGAAAGAAACAGAAATCCCGCATAATTGAAAAGATAGAATACAAAGGCAAGGAAGAATTCCGACAAAAAACCATCAAGAAAGCCTTCACGGAGTTCTACTCGAAACTATATGCCGAGGATAAGATACAAGACAAAAAGATAGATGAGTTCCTACAAAACGAAAAGATACAGGCGATTACCGACACACAAAGAGAAGCCCTGAATGCCTTAATCACAAAAGAGGAAATACACTCAGCGATCACACAACTGAAAGCAGGAAAATCGCCCGGGACGGATGGGATAACAGCGACCTACTACAAACACCTCCAAGAGGAGATGCTAGAACCCCTCAGAAAACTATTTGCCAACATTCAAGAAGGAGGCCAGGTCCCACCATCCTGGAAAACAGCCTACATCTCATTAATCCCAAAGGAGGGGAAAGACAACACACAGCCCGCAAACTACAGGCCCATCTCACTACTAAACACAGACTACAAAATCTTCACAAAAATTTTGGCCAATAGACTAATGACTGTACTACAAAAAACAATACACCCGGACCAAAGGGGATTTATACAAGGACGCCAGATGAAAACCAACGTGAGACAGCTGCTGAACATAATAGAATACCTGCAAAAGCACAACCAGATACCCGCCGCTCTTATGTTTGTGGATGCAGAAAAAGCTTTCGACAGACTGCACTGGCCGTTCCTGACGAACTTGGTCCGGAAGATGAAAATGGGAGTACAGTTTCTCAACTCCATAACGGCAATTTACCAGAAACAAACAGGTCAGATCATTGTCAATGGAGACTTAACGGACTCATTTAATATAGAGAGAGGCACGAGACAGGGCTGCCCGCTGTCCCCCCTGCTATTTGTCCTAACACTGGAAATTTTACTGAACAGAATAAGAGCGGCAGAGGATGTACAGGGCATACAGATTAAACAGCAAGAATACAAACTATGTGCCTTTGCGGATGACCTGCTGGTGACAATGTCGCAACCAGCACAATCAGCAAGGAAATTGATGGAGATAATGGAGGACTATGGTAGGGTGTCAGGCTTCAGAGTAAATATATCAAAAACAAAGATGCTAGTCAAAAACCTAGACAACAAAGCAAAACGGAACCTGGAAAGAATAACGGGTTGTGAAATAGTCAAGAAAGTCAAATACTTAGGAGTGGAGATAGAATCAACAAATGCGAGATTATACAAGAATAACTACGAGGTCCTGTGGAATAAGATACAAGCAGACCTGGAAAGGTGGAAATCACTACGTCTGTCCCTGCTCGGCAGGATAGCGACAGTAAAGATGAATGTATTACCCAGATTTTTATTTCTCTTCCAAATGCTACCCATACTCAAGAAGGATGCGGACTTAGACAATTGGCAGAAAGGCATCAACAGATTTATTTGGGATGACAAGAGACCGAGGGTGAAACTAAAAATCATCCAAGACGCAAGGGAGAGAGGGGGACTCAAAATGCCTAATCTAAAGCTATATTACTATGCAGCAACGTTGGTGGCGGTTAGTGACTGGATCAACATGACAAATGATAGAGTTCTGAATGTTGAGGGGCATGGTCTACGATTCGGCTGGCACGCATACCTAGTATACGACAAAAAGGCAGATAGGAACTTCAAGGAGAACCCACTACGAATCCCATTGCTATGGGTCTGGAAGAAATATAAGCACCTCCTACACGACAAGATTCCCATCTGGACGATCCCTGGACACGCAACAGGGGATATGAACACATCCCAAGGGCAAGAAGTGGTGCCCTACAGTGAACTTGTACTGGGAGAAGAAAACGGGTTCCTCTTGAAATCTCAAGCAACGCTAGCAAACAGAGGAATAGGAAGTAACTGGCTATCATATATACAACTACAATCAAGGTGGCGTAAAGACAAGAAGAAGGGCTTCTCCCAGACCGACGAGAATCTAATTAAACAGATTAGAGAACAGGGGATTATGCACATCAAACGAGTGTACAGCATTCTGATAGAAATGGACTCTGAAACCGAGCTAGTCAAGAACTGTATGATAAAGTGGGCACAAGACTTCGGACACCCTATCACCATGGACACGTGGGAGAAAATCTGGGTGAGGAATGTAGAATTCACGAAATCGCAACACTTAAGGGAAAACTTCTACAAGATGTTCTATAGATGGCACCTAGACCCGAAAAAAATATCACTCATCTACCCGGACTCCCAGCCCAAATGCTGGAGGTGCGGGGACGGGGAGGCTACTTACTTTCATATATGGTGGACATGCAGAAAAATCAAAGCATTCTGGAGGAAGATATGGTGGACACTCCAAACTATTTTCAAAAAGCGTATAGAATTTCTACCTCAGGCTTTTCTGTTAGGGATCACAAAGGATATCACTACCTCAGAGACAAATTTATTTTTGAATTTAATTACAGCAGCAAGATTGTTGGTGGGACAGTACTGGAAGAATCCGGAAATACCGCCTATTGAAGAATGGACTGTGAAAGTAACAAATTTGGCGGAAATGGCAAAAATATCAGCATACTTGAAAAACCGCTCCAATGAACAATTTGTGACTGACTGGAAACAGTGGATAGACTATATCCAAGAGAGACACCAATCAAACAGAATGCAGCTGGCGTTCAGCTAAGGATCGATGGGAGAAGGGATGAAGGGCTAACAAATCAAATGTTTACAAAAACTAACACCCAACGTTGAATGTATATGTTCTATAACTAATGCCTCTTAACATAACCTTATGACTAACGTTGTTTGCTTTAATATTGTTAAAGTAGACTGAATCTCTACCTCAGGATATGAAACTTTTACCTCAGGATCTCGGGTTGGGGACCATAAAAGATTGCACTAGTAATGGGATGAAGTCAACTCAGAAGCGCAAACGAACAATATGCGATAGACTAGATACAGTAGATAGACCATATATAAGAGAAACACCAATCAAACAAAATGTATTCGGAGTATACTTGAAGATGTAAGGGAGGAGGGAAGAACGTTTACTAAAACAGATGTTTACAAAGATTAATACCTAATGTTGTATGCTATGTTCTAGGATGATTGCTTAGCAATAGGATCTTATGTTTAATGTTGATCACATTAATATTGAAACGGATAGGGGAAACACCAATCAAAATAAAACGTAACAGGAGTATAGTTGAGGCTAGACGCGAGGAGTGGGGAAAAAGGCTTACTAACTCAGACGTTTTCAAAGACTAATACTTAGTATTGTATACCAGGTGTCATGATGATTGCTGCATAATAGGTTTTTATGCTCAATGTTGATTGTTTTAATAAAAGAATTTAAAAAAAAAAAAAGACAGGGAGTTACCCCAACTCTGATATCATCAGCTATATTCATTCTTAATAGAAATAAAATAGAAATGCAGCTTAGAAATAGAAACACAATGCCTTTAGCAGCTATACTGCAGTCTACTTAGATATAGTTCAGAATTCCCATCTTCTTTCCACCACTCAGTATCTTTCCGCATTGATCGCGTCTGCGGAATCTCACCCGGCTGCCCTGTTTAGTGTGACTCGCTCTCTCCTGGACACGGGGAGGAGGGAGGAACCTCTGCAGGGCAATGCCGAAGAATTTAATATCTTTTTTGCAGACAAGGTCGCTCAGATCCGGGCTGACTTGGACTCCAATTGGAATGCAGTGTCGGCTGACAATGAGTCAGTCGAGATGACAGAGGCCCGTCTTAGTCCTGTAGAATGGGAAGAGTTTGACCTGGTAACTCCTGATCATGTGGACAAGGCCACTGGAGCTGTGAGTTCGGCCACCTGTTTACTGGACCCGTGCCCCTCCTGGCTGGTTTCAGCTAGCAGGGAGGTGACACGGAGCTGGGTCCAGGCTGTTGCTAATGCTTCATTGAGGGAGGGGTCCTTTCTGGCTCCCTTAAAGGAGGCACTTGTGTGTCCCCTCCTCAAGAAGCCTTCTCTGGACCCGGCAGTTTTAAATAATCACCGTCCAGTCTCCAACCTTCCCTTTTTAGGGAATATTGTTGAGAAGATGGTGGCACTCCAACTCCAACGGTCCTTGAATGAAACTGATTATCTGGGCCCTCAGCAGTCTGGGTTCAGGTCCGGTTACAGCACGGAAACTGCTTTGGTCGTGCTGATTGATGATCTCTGGCGGGCCCGGGATAGAGGTTACTCCACTATCCTGGTGCTTCTTGACCTCTCAGCGGCATTTGATACCATCGACCATGGTATCCTTCTGCACCAGTTGGAGGGGCTTGGAGTGCGGGGCACCATTTTACGGTGGTTCACCTCCTACCTCTCTGGCCGGTTGCAGTCGGTGTTCGCAGGAGGTCAGAGATCGGCTCCGAGGCCTCTTCCATGTGGAGTTCCTCAGGGGTCCATTCTCTCACCTCTGCTTTTTAACATCTACATGAAGCCGTTGGGTGAGATCATCCGTCGACACAGGATATGTTATCATCAATATGCTGATGATACCCAGCTTTATATCTCTACCCCGCATCACTAAAGTGAAGCAGTGGAAGTGATGAACCGGTGCCTGGAGGCTGTTGAGGTCTGAATGGGTGCCAACAGGCTCAGACTCAATCCCGACAAGACGGAGTGGCTATGGGCTCTGCCTCCCAAGGACAATTCTAACTGTCCGTCCATTACCCTGGGGGGAGACGTTTTGTCCCCCTCGGAGAGGGTTCGCAACTTGGGTGTACTCCTCGATCCAAAGCTAAGTTTAGAATATCACTTTTCGGCTGTGGTGAGGGGGGCGTTCGCCCAGGTTCGCCTGGTGCGCCAGTTGCGGCCCTATTTGGACCGGGAGTCACTCCTCACAGTCACCCATGCCCTTGTAACCTCGAGATTCGACTACTGTAATGCTCTCTACATGGGGCAACCTTTGAAGAATGTCCGGAGACTACAAGTAGTCCAGAATGCGGCTGTGCGAGCTGTCTTGGGTCTCCCAAGACATGCTCATATCACTCCAGCTCTCCGCGAGCTGCACTGGCTACCTATTGGTATCCGAACACAATTCAAAGTGTTGGTTATGACCTATAAAGCCCTTTATGGCAATGGACCAGGATACTTGCAGGACCGTCTTCTGCCTCATAAATCCCAGCGACCGGTTAGGGCGCATAGGGTTGGCCTCCTACGAGTCCCGTCTGTTAGACAATGTCGTCTGGCGGGGCCTAGGGCAAGGGCCTTCTCTGTTGCTACCCCAGCCCTCTGGAACCAGCTTCCCTCAGAGGTTCGTACTGCTCCCTCCCTCCTAGCTTTCCGGAAACTCCTGAAGATGCATCTATGCCGACAGGCTTGGGGCATATGAGCTGTGCTCTGCCCCTGGGCCCTAGGAGTGTCCCGCCATCAGTGACTGTTAGCTGATTGTGTTTGTATGTGGTGTGAATGAAATTAATTTTTAAAATTTTATTGTATTATTGTATTTTTGTTGTGAGCCGCCCTGGGTTTTAGGAGAAGGGCGGCATATAAATTTGATTAAACTAAACTAAACTAAACTAAACTTTAACATTGAGTATAAAATTCACATGTCTCTTATTTAAGTTAAGCATTGATAAACTCTTAAGATACTAAACAATTCCTTTGGGGAATGTTAGAATCTTCATACTTTGAGGACTGTCTTTAAATATACTGAATGTGCCTCCTTTGATTTGTAGCTTATTGCTTGCGATCTTCTTAAAGGTGTTTTCCTGGGAGGATTCCGTCCAGCAAACTTACACGACACAAACTTTTCGGTTATGATCAGACCCTGAATCTGGTAAGTTGCAGACAAATGCCTTTCATTAAAACCAAACCATCAACTGTTTACAATGGGGGTCCCCAACCTCAGGTCCGTGGACTAGTAGCTGGCCGCGGCATGCCAGCAACTGGTCCGCACAAACCAGCAAAGCCCCATCCGCACGATGCAGGCAGCACACAAAACCAAGCACCCTCTGGTCTGCGGAAAAACCTTTCTACACAGAACTGGTCCCTGGTGCCCTAAAGGTTGGGGACCTCCGGTTTACAATACAGGTAATCCTTGACCTATGACCACAACTGAGTCTAAAATTTCTAACTTTACTAATTTAACAACTGCAGATCATAAAATGGAGCAAAATTCATCAAACAAAGGTTTGTTAAGTAAATTTGTTAGGTGAATTTTGCTCCATTTTATGACCTTTCTTGCCATAGTTGTTAAGTGAATCACTGCAGTTGTTAAGTAAGTTACACGGTTGTTAACTGAATCTGACTTCCTCATTGACTATGTTTGTCAGAAGGTCGCAAAAGGTGATCACATGACCTGGGACATGTTCTAACTGTCATAAATACGAGTCAATTGAATTTGAATTTGGATCACGTGACTGTGGGAAGACTCCAACAGTTGTAAGGATGAAAAACAGTCACAAGTCACAATTTTCAATGCTGTTGTAACTTTAAATGGTCACTAAATAAACTGTTTTAAGTCACCTGTAAATCCCCCCCCCTCTTTTCTTGCCTTATGTATGTTGAAAAGGTGACGGAATTACCTGTTTTCACTGAACAGGCTTCTTCCCAATATAAAATTTTCTCACATTTAAGTAATTTTACTATGCAGAGGTAGCAAAATTATAGAGATGATTGTTCAGTTATTTGGTTATAATGTAGACCAGATATGTCAAACACAAGGCCCGGGGGCCGGATGCGACCCACGAAGTGGTTTCATGTGGCCCGCGAAGCCATCCTGGAAACAGTGAGGGAACGGCCCTCGCTGCCTTGGCCCTGGACCAGGCCAGCCGGGAGCCCATATACAATTTTGTGGTGGCCATCTTGGCACTTGTCCTGGTGGACCATGCCTTGGCACTTCCCTGGTCCCACCCCCTTGTGCCAGAGACCCTCAGATCTGTCCCACTCCTGCCCAGGCCCCCATAGGCATCCTTGACGTGACTGATGTAGAACTGGCCATGCCCACCCAGTAGGCCACACCCACTCCATCCACCCCCACCCAATAGGCTGCACCCACTCTGGCC
Organism: Bothrops alternatus; assembly: GCA_034064705.1. Classification (NCBI taxonomy): domain Eukaryota; kingdom Metazoa; phylum Chordata; class Lepidosauria; order Squamata; family Viperidae; genus Bothrops; species Bothrops alternatus. Next base: position 4,261,091 of record JARGCV010000033.1, read on the forward strand.
ACACACACACACACACACCAGGGCAACCGCAATGCTGATGCGGCCCTCAGTGAAATTGAGTTTGACACCCCTGATGTAGACAGTGCTGGAATTGATAGCGTGTATTATTCTCAGGCCAGACACTTTAATAGAAGCGAGGTATTGCTGAATTTCACTTTCAGTATTCCTCATCCCTGGCTCTGTGCCAACTAAGAGCTATAATTCAGCAATTTCTGAAAGTCCACAGACCCTCCTCTTCTGCTTCAAGGCATTAGGTGCCGAGATCCACATTCTCTTTACATTTTCTGTTCAAGCTGTGCCTTTTCTCTGCTATCTCGCATGGTTAATTGTCTTTGTTCAATGAAAAGCTTAAGATGTTGACATCTTCAGTTAGAGCCTGTGTGGGCTCCTTTACATTGCAAATCAGAAGCATGCAATCTGCATCCATAAATGTGTCCACAGATGGAAAATACATAGTTTAATGAAAGCCTGAGCATTTTGCTACTCAACCATACAACTTCAAAGGGAAACCTGATGTTTCTGCTGACAGCATGTTGTGACTCTTCCATTTGGTAGAACTTTTTTTTTTTTAAGTTGGAAGGGGGAAAATAAATCAGGGCCTATTTTTTTTTTCATCAGGGTGTACTTCACACAGCTTGAAAAACTCTTTTGGTTATTTGACTTGTAATTTACTTTGATGAAGATAAAATTATAAGAATTTCCAAACTGATCACTGATAACTTCCATAAATGAAACTCTGTCCTTGGTATAAAGGAAGCAATTAAATGGACAGGCAATCACTGAGAATTTCCTGCAGGCAACTGACTTCCTGCTTCCAACTTGTAAACAAACATAACTCAGTGATTAGTTTGAAAAAGGGCACCGAATTCTGTAATGGACAGTTGCTATACAAAGAAATTGCTAAGGAGAAATGCTCCATTTCAACAGGCAGTTTCCATTCAATAACATTTGTTTGTTTGTGCTATCACATTTGGGAGCTGTATAGCTTCAGAACAACTCTGGACAGCTTATCATATCAATCAACAAGATAAAAAAACACACACCACACAATATAAGTGCACAAGATAGCATCCATCCAACCAATATGCTACATGTACAGAATTTTAAATGTTCTGATATTGTACAAATGAATTTTAAAGGCAGACAGGATGAAGCTATGTATGTGGGGCCTTTTTCTACCAAGACAGTGACTATTCCAGTTTTAAGTGAAGTCTACAGGTAGGCTTTGCTTATCGATTGCCTTGTTTAACAACCATTTACAGTTAGGACAGTGTTGAAAAAGTAACTTTGTGACCAGTTCTCCTATTTATGACCTTTGCAGATCTGTAAAACAAAGGAATTCTGAAGATCGTAAGCACAGCTGTGGTTTCACTTGGCAACTAGTTTGCTTAACAACCATGTTACCAGTCCCAATTGTTGTTGCTGTATTCAGAACAGTAAATCAGTGTTGAGATTTAGACATTTCTGTTTGTAAAGATGCTGATAGCTTGAAGTAAATACACCCCAATGACAGCAAAGACTCATAATACTGAGTGGCCATGAATGTCTGCTGTTCTATGACATGAGCCAGCCATTGGGTTAAGTAAAAGAGAAGAAGCTGCTCAAATATGGACCTGCACCATCCTGTGGAATGATGAGCTGACCTGGCTGCTAGTCAGGGCTGCTGTGGGGAGATGTAGAGGCAGCAATCCTATTGGTGCATTGAGATATATAGATATTGGGGACTAGACTTGGGGAGAACACCCAACTCCTCAGTTACTGGGGCACCTGCAGTTGGTCTGACTATAAATTGGAGAGAAAGAAAAGGTAAGAAGAGAACAAGAAGTGTACGTGGAGTGAATGGAATGGCTGAGAGAAAAATTGGAAAAGAAGTTGAGCATGTAGAACAATTGTTGCTTCCTGGTTGGGAAGAGAGAAGAGAGAAGAGAGGTCCATGGGTGATTTCCCTGGAAGAAGACAAGACCCATAGGGAAAGAAGTTATGCCCAAGATCCAAGGCAGGAAGGAAGGAGTCAGTTATTCTTGGCAAAGCCTTGGTCTTTGGGGAAGGCCTGGGCCGAAGACCCTAAGAGAGGCTCTTCCCGCAATGGAGAAGCAGTAGGTGTTTGGCTGACCAGATCCAGGAGCAGGTCAAGCTGTGCTGAGGAAACTACAGTAAATGCAGCCTATTGCTTTCTTTTTATCAAGACCAGAAATGGAGGAGGGATTTGGAATGAAAGTTGGAGGGAAACAAAGAGGAGAACCCAGGGAAAACCTGACACAGGGTGAAAAACAGGACTGTTGTAAACACTTGTTATAAACAGCCTCACTCTAAACAGCAAAAAAGCATTAAAAGCCTCCATTGTCTTGTTTTTTGAGTCAGTTGTCATCCTTGCAGAACAAAACAAACCTCTCCTTCAAAAAGAATAGTGTGATAATGCTTCTCTTCCTCCCCCAGTAAACAAACAATTACTTCGTGAACAGCTAACATGGTAAGTGAATGCATAATAAGGCTCAGGATATGAATTTCTTCAGTAATATGCAGAACCAACTGGAACAATTCAGGCAAAGCTAAAACACAGCTCACTCATTTCAAGGGAAGACTTAGTCACTATCCTAAATTTACTGTCAGATGGGAAGCTGGAGCTTATTCAGCTGGTAAAGCAATTCCAGCTGTTTTCCATTTTGCCACAAGAGAAGTTAACTTGCTTCCCTGTTTACAGCCAATCCTCAGGAGAAAGAATTCATGGGATGAATCCTGTTCCTATTGTATTCCAGATTTCCATTGCTAAGGTTGAAAAGAAACTACTCTCCTCCTGATGGGTAGCTAAAGGGCCACTACTAAAGAAAAGTCCCAGGCTTACTCATTGTTAGGCTCCAGAAACCAAGAAAGACACATTGAAAGCCTTCTAAGTGGTTTCCTTTATTGTTCCTCACTTATAGACAGAACCCTTGCCAAACTAAAGCAGACCACTTATACCATAAAACATATACTGTGTGGACTATGAGGGAGCAGCCATCTTCCCACTCTTTCTCCCACACAAACTATCTAAACGATGCTGTCTCTTGTCTGTGGAGATTTTCAATCATTCAGATCATGGTTGTCCCAAAAGTCCTTTTTCCAAAAGGCAACTGGACATCCTTGATTTTTTTTTTCTTTGAAAATGTTTGAAGTTTCTTGGATGAGAAGTGAAATGTTCTCAAAGACAAAAAACCAAGGAAGTTCAGTTGCCTTTTGGAAAAAGCACCTTTGCAGCTGTCTCCTGTTCCTCTGGAAAGCACTCCTTCCCTCCTGAGGCAACATCACACTTATTCCCTAAATTCTTCAAGTTATTCCGATTCCTTCCTTTTTGGGGTAATCTTTGATCTTTGTAACTGGCAAGAACCTCTCCATGCATGTTGTTATTGCTGATTTGGCTGTAATTCCGCTAAAGATCCAGCAGTGAATTGTCAGTAATAAAAAAAAAAAACCACACGAAATAAAACCTAAGCTTCTCACAAGCCCATCATCAGAATGGCCTTTTCCAGCCTGTTTTGGATACCTTAGATCAAGGGTCTTCAAACTTGGCCCTTTTATGACTTGTGGACTTCAACTCCCAGAATTCCTCAGCTAGCATGGCTGGCTGGGGAATTCTGGGAGTTGAAGTCCACAAGTCATAAACGGGCCAAGTTTGAAGGCTCCTGCCTTACATCTAAACATACACATATTATGGAGTTCAACCCTGAGCTTCAAATATTCCCCTCTATTGATATATCAATTACACAGTGCTGAAAAATAAGGCATTTCTGCTTTTGAAAGTGCTGATAATTTGAAGTAAATGTTTGTAAGTGACAGTAAAGAATGGGTTTTTCCTTGCCCCAGAAACAAAGGATTATTCAGTGCACAGCTATAATAGTAAGTGGGGCAATATATGCATATAAGGAAACAAGCAGAAACAGCTTCTAAACTGTTACAAATTCTCTTTCACAGCCTTGGGGAATAAATATTATCTAGCCCTGTGATGTAATATTTTTCCTGAAATCAAGGGGATGCACGTGGAGGGGAAGACTGGCCCCTTGTATAAATATCCTGAGAGCAAGATAATATTAATGGCATTGACAAAGCCTGTTCAGGAGCTTTTTCTGCATAACAGAGATGCAGAAAACCGAGGGAAGTACAAAATGTTTCAAAGAGATAATTGGTGCCTCCTCTGCACTTCAGCAAGCAAATTGTGGTGCCACCACACTGTGAAATATGTTATTGTGGTGAATTATAGCTGCCTTGCACATCCCTAATATTTATGCCCCAAAGAGGTCTCTGTATAGGGGAGACTTTGGGGGCCATTTGAACCTGTGCTCCTGAGGCTGTAAAAGAATCTTTCTCTAATAGTACCACTTACCAGTTGAATAATAATGTCACATATAATTTTACCTCCATGTTTTAAGAGAAGATGCTACTATTTTCTTCTTTGTGCTGATTAAAACAGAGGGCTCTGATTAAATCATTAGGAAACATTATAAACTGTCACCAGGTACCTGAAACCTGCTGATAGCAGATCTTTTCCAAGTCCTAAAAAACCAGACAATGTTTTTGTAAATGGTTCTCAATGCTGCCAATTTTTATTCCCTCACCTGTGTGTGTGTGTGTGTGTGTGTGTGTGTGTGTGTGTGTGTGTGTGTGTGTCTGTGTCTGTGTCTGTGTCTGTGTGTGTGCATTTCTCCATCTGCTGCAATGGTATTCTACCTAAATCAGTTTTTAGATATTCTATCACTTTCTGCTCTTACCAGAATGTTTTGTACGGTCTTTGAACTGATAGATGGGTTGGGTTGGTGGGGGGACGGGTTTGAAATGTGTTTGCTCTGCCTTTTAAAATAAACCAGCCTGAATTGTATTTCCAAAACTAATAGGCAAAACTGGGGAGATGATTATCTTTCAGTTTCTCCCTTTGGCGAATTATGCGATGCAATTTTCTGATCAGAAAATGTGTACACAGATGTGTATGTTGCAGGAAGTCATATATAAAACAGCAAATTAGAGGTAAGTGGAAAAAATGTGTACATTAGAGGAAATTATATACAAGAAGGTACATAAGAGTGGGAGGGATCTCTAAATTAAACTGCGAACAGATGCAAAAACAGAGTGAAAAACCCTGTACTTGGCACATTTGGCACATTAAAAATGGGGACATATTCTTCCATCTTTGTATCATAGCTACTCCCATATGTAATGTATACCCATTGTGAAAAACATGGTTTATTGTTATGTGCTGGTTGCACCCACCCATGGACTGTGTGTCAATGATGAACGGAAGAAACTTATTTTGCCTCTCTTTACATTTCTTTTTAAAGTTTTTGCCACTTATAAATTCATAGATTATTGGAAATGGGACAGAAGTGTAAACTAAGAAAAGTGTACTGAGTAGGAAGAAAGACCCTGATTGGCAGATAATACACTGAGACTGGTCCAGGCTGAACTGTGATTGGCCAAAGGTAACCTCAGCAGGGTTGAACATTCTGAAAAAAATGCATTTGGAGGGGTGGGAACAATGAGAATGAAAGACAGGGTGGCATTAAAACAGAGGTTGGGAACAATGGTCCTTTTATCAACTCCCAGAATTCCTGAGCCAGCATAGCTGGGAGATGAAGTCCACAAGTCATAATTCTCCACCCCTGCATTAAAACATACTGGGATTGCTCTGCATGCAGGATAGATTTTGATATGACAAGAGTTCAATATTAGGAACTAATCACCTTAATCAATATAATGTAGTTTCTTATGTTTTAGTTCAGGGGTATGCAATCTTGGCTCTTTTATGACTCGTGGACTTCAACTCCATGCTGGCTCAGGAATTCTGGGAGTTGAAGTCCACGAGTCATAAAAGAGCCAAGGTTACCTACCCCTGTTTTAGTTAAATTGTTTTCAACACAAGGATTTATTTGATAAGTGAAACTTCACCATTCACTCTACATCTCTTAAGAGACAGAGAACTTTTATTGGTGATGTGTTGAATTGGAATCTCATTGTCACATATGTTCTTTTTATTATCTGTGTGGGTTGGGTTGTTTTTCTTTTTGTTTTTTTGCTATGCTTTCCCTCCTTAATGTAGGGTAATAATTCAGAATGCAAAGGTTTAGTTTGGAGGAGTCTGTTTAATTAGTCAAATTTATGTACTGGTGCAATTCCAGATTTCCTGGCAATTTAGGATGCTAATAACAAAATAATGCAGATAAGACCACAACAGAAATACCATTAAAATGAAACCAGCTATGCCATTGTTTCAGCCATCAAGTAGCAGCTGTGAATGTAATGCAACCTTAGCTTTCAAAAGCTCTGAGAAATAACTCTTCACAGCATTTTGAAATGAAACTGGGCTCATCACTGAGATAGCACAATTCCAAAAAGCCATTGCTGAGAAATACATCCCCAGATATCTACCACTCTTGGCAATTATGACTGGGAACTCACAGCATTCCTATCTGGGATGATTGTATTGGATTTCTCAAGAAGGAAGTCCTGAGGTAACTAGGAGATAAGATTTTTGGAGTTTTAAATATCAAGCCAGTGCTGAATTATACCTAGCAGACTACTGACAGCCAGGTGGGATAGCTGTCTTTAATCAGCACATTGGCCATGCATTCTGCCCTAGTTGCAGCTTCTGAATTGCCCCAGATACTGTACCTTATACTAATTCCTTTCCTACTTCAGATAGATCTGAAAACAGAGCATTTGGGAGTCCCTGTGCTGAGTCACTCAAGCCCAGGTCATCTCATGGTTGGATTACTGCAATGCACTTTCCATGGGGCTACCCTTCAAGAGTATCTGGAAGCTTCAGCTGGTGCAGAATGCAGCTGCACAGGCAGTTCTTGAGGACTCTAGGGTAGTTCATGTTACAAAGCTATTTTGTGAGCTGCATGGGTTACCAGTTTGCTTCTGGGTTCAATTCAAGGCATTGGTTACCACCTTTAAAGCCCTTCATGGTGTGGATCCATGCCTTCTGAGGAACCAGCTTACCCCGATGGCATACACATACACACACACACACCACCTGCACTAGCAGAAGGGGCATGCTATAGACCCATTGTTCAAGCATTTGAAATATAAAATAAATAAAAATAAAATAAATTTTCAGCTAGCAGGTTCAAGAAGAAGAGCCTTTTCTGCTGTGGCTCCCACCATCTAGAACAGGGGTGTCAAACTGCCGGCCCATGGGCCAGATGTGTCATCTGGAAGCCGTGCCCATCCCATTGCCGGCAATAGCAAAACCGTCCCGATACATGGCATGACATCACGTGACATCACAAGTTTGACATGTCTGATCTAGAACATCATGCCTCCTGAGGTGAGATCTGATCCCTCCCTTTTGGCCTTCTGAAAGGTCTTGAAGACATGGCTGTGCTACCTGGCCTGGGGCTCCAATAGTGGTGTGACATTTTGGAGGTGTCTAATGGAGTAGACAATATCCTATGTCTTTCTCATGCCCACTTTTCTCCCTCTTTCTCCATCCTGCTCAATTTTATTTTAACTGACCTTTAAATTTAAGACCACTATTTATTGTTTTAATGTATCACATTGCATTTTAATTGAATGATTGTAAGCTGCCTAGAGTCACCTTTGTAAGTCTTTCTGGTCATGGCAGATTTACACAAATTCCCTTCAGGAAAGTATCATCCCATTCAGCCTATCTGCTGGAGCAGACAGATGATTAGTTGTTCTCTGGACCAACAGTAACTCCTTGTTTTGTTGAAAATTGTTTATGCTGGAAATGCAAATAACTACAGGGGACTTTTTATCATGTTTGGTAGGCATGTTAAAAAAAATCTTAAAAATGGATTCAAGTTCAAACATTAATTCAGAAGATTTTAAAGATTAATATACTTCTGAAGCCAGAAGTGTTTCTTTTGGAACTGATTGACACAAACTTGGAAAAAACTCTAGGAACTTTCATTTTTATATATAATAGCAGCAAGACTTTTATAAACACAAGGGTGGAAAGATTTGACATTGCCCACAATGGAAGAGTTGATGGTGAAGATGATGGAGCTGGATGAGACGGTAACTTGGACGGTTTTGATTAGAAAAAATTGATTATATATATATATATATATTTATTATTATATATAATAATTATTATATTTTATATATTTTTGATGATTAGAAATTTTTCCTGAACCTTACAGTATAATCACTTTAGGAAGACATAGCATTTTACTAGTTACTTTATTATTTCCTTCTGTCCTTATGCTGAAGGAGAGACCAATGTATGTATAAACATCCTATTTTTTGTTTAAGGGATTAAAGTACACCCCATTTATATTTCTTGACCCCTGGCCAACCAAGGGATGCTGTCGAAGTCCTGACCCAGGACCTGGAGACTGTGAGGGCCTGGATATAAGGAGAAACAAGCTGAGGCTACATCCTGACAAAACCAAGTGGCTTTGTTTGCTTGACCCCAATTCTGGGGACCTTCCATCTTTTGAGGGCCTTTAATTTAAAACACAAGGGGTGGGCACAGGCTTCAGTAGAGAAAGTGCCAGGCATGAATACACTTGGCAATGGTGTCTGAAGAAAAGCAAAGAATATGGCAATATGTACAAGAAGAAGTGTACGTGGAAACAAAAACAAAACAATGAGAGAATCTGATATAATGAAAGATGCGATTGCAATATAAAATTGGAAGGATATTACTTATTCAAAAGAAGATGATCCAATTGAAAGGAGAGCCGAAGTGGCTTCATAAAAATATCATGTGCCTGTGAAGAAACTAATGTCCTTGATATTGGAAATCCTGTTGAAAGCATTTGAATGATATTTTTTAAAAAAAAAAAAAGAAACTAAAGTTGTAACATTTTGGAAGTTTATTAAAAACTTTCTCCCCATCCAGAGGATAAGAGTTATGCTTTTTAAAATCAACTCACCAAGTTCTCAAAAGGGCAGGCCGTGGTAGTATTGGAAGATCTCAGGTACTTCTGCAAAAGTAACTCATCTAGGTATGGGAAACAGATCTGTGATCTCTGTTGTTGACAACCACATCTTTCAGACAATGGAAGGAGAAGCAAGGCAGTCCAGCTATCCGGGGCTTAGTTCTGACAAACAGAAAGAATTGACTGACCAGCGGAACATTTTAGGTGCTGATATCCTGCATTCATGTTCATCACATGGAAGGTGAAGAAATCTAGGGGAGGAAAAGCTGAGACTGGACAACCATGAACTCTGTACAACAGTGTTTCTCAACCTTGACAATTTTAAGGCATGTGGACTTCAACTCCCAGAATTCCACAGCCAGCAATGCTGGCTGTGGAATTCTGGGAGTTGAAGTCCACATGCCTTAAAATTGTCAAGGTTGAGAAACACTGCTGTACAAGCTTTTAATGAAAGTACAAGATTTTAATGAAATGAGGAATAGAATAGGCATGCCTTGAGATTTCAAGGATTTAAAAAAAAAAATGGGACGAGGGATCCTGCAAAACAAGATACCAAAAACATAAGCACAACTCATCTGCAGAAGGAAAAGTAAGTTTGCTTTAAGAGGCCTTTATGGATGAATACTGAGCTCACTGACAAGGTGAAAAACAAAAAAGAGTTATATAGGAAATTGAAGATGGCGCTGATTACAAAGGAAGAGTAGAAACTGATAGCTTGAGCTTGTAGCGATGGAGTCAGGAAAGTTAATGCTCAGACTGAGAGGAGACTGGTGAGGAATGCAAATAAATAAGACAGAGGTTTAGGGATACAGTATGCCTGCAATAAACAAAGAATCCAGGAGGTTGTTGGTCTGTTACGCAGGGAAGGTGAGAAAATAGTAAGAGAACTAGGAGAACAGGAAAATGCTTAATATCTTTTTCACTTTACTAAGCTGGTGGCAGTAAGTGTGCAAAGGATCTAAAAGCAGATGTGCACGTCCAGTTGAACATGAGCCATCAATGTGATTCGTGAACTAAAGAGGTTGATGGAATTTGGGATTGCAGGAAAATAAGTTTATATTACGGTAGGTCATGGATCCGTGGTACTCTGCACCTGTTAGACTGCAATTGGAATACTACGCACTTGAAAGAACATATGGAAAAGTTGGATAGAATTCAGAAGAGAGCTGCCTGGAGAATAAAATGTCTAGAAACCAAGATATCTGAGGAAGAGCAAAAGTTGCTGGGCTTGTTTAGCCTGCAAAAACAAAGAGTTGGTGGAATATGACAGCAATGTAAACTATCTAAAGGACTGTCAAGGTGAAAAAAGAACCTATTCTCTGCTGAAACCAAGAGCAGGACAAGAATCAGAGAGTTGAAATGAAAAAAAAAAATCAAACTGGTAGAGCTATGAAGCAGTGGAACAGATTGTCTAGAACACAATCTCCATACCACAGCCAGCAGGCTGCATGCAGCCCTGGACAGCTAGTAATGTGGCCCCACAAGATCATAAACACAATTCATCATCTGTACAGCCCAGGCAAAGCAAAAGGTTGGACATCCATGGTGTAGAACAGGGGTCTTCAAACCTGGCCCTTTTATGACTTGTGGACTTCAACTCCCAGAATTCCTCAGCCAGGCAAGCTGGCTGAGGAATTCTGGGAGTTGAAGTCCACAAGTCATAAAAGGGCCAAGTTTGAAGACCCTTGGTGTAGAACAATGAGGGACTCCCCTTTGCTGGGAGTTTTGAAACTGAGACTAGATAGCTTCCCTTTGTAGGTGACTCAGGCCCACTCAGCCCCCAGAGGATATGCTGGGATTCTAGTTAACTATGTGAGAAAAAAAAAATGATTTGGGATTTTTCCGATTTGTTGTTATAGAAGTAGCTAGTTTATACTATTATGTAAAAGTAAAAAGCTGAGATTTGATGTTATTATCTTATTCTATTGCACCAAAGGGAGTCGGAAGTTAACGCCTTTTCTTTCTTTTTCCTCTTTTTTTCCTCCACTTTCCCCTTCCCTTTTCGCTCTCCTATCTTTCCTACTATTTTCTTTTGTATTTTTGTATTTTATATTATAAATTAATTTTAAAAAAAACATATCTGCACGACTAAGATATCCAAGCATATTGTTATGAACATGGACTTTGGTAAAGAACACTATTAATGTGTACAAATAAGATCTGCAACACAATCATTAGGCGCAATATAAATATGCTGAGAAATATACATGCAACCATGTCCCTATTCTAAGAAAGTGGATAAAATAATGCATGCAGTAGAGGAAACCTTGTGTGGAAATGTGCACATATTTTTATGCAGAACGCCAACATATATATATAAAAAAAGTTTAACATTGGTGGTATGAGAAAACAGGGAAAAAATGACAACTTTGACTGTTTCAGTCACCCTTGTGTAAATTCCCAAAACAAGTGTAATGGTAGGAAATAATGTTGTTTACTGTCCTCTACAGTGTGCAAAGATCATTGCTATTAATAAAATGAAGAACTTTCCTTCCAAAGCAGTTCAATATTTGCCATTATGAATACAATCTTCTCCCCACCTCCACCACAGCCTCCCGTGACCGTGTCTTGGATTACAAGTACTCTCTCATGATTGAGACTTCCATCAATGTCTCCTGTGCTTCCTGCTAGGAGACCTGTCAGGTCAGCTTGTTTGTGAGGTTACAATTCAACCCCAATTTCTCCCAGCCTTTCAGTGAACATATTTTAGCTTTGCACAGTTTCCAGTTTGGCAGCCTCTGAAGGAAGCCTACATTCAACTGCCCAGATTTCCCCAAGAAATATTAATGGAAATGTCCCTATCTCCAAATTGTGGACTAATGGTGTATCCACAGGGGACTAGAGAACTTTATTTATGTTCCATGTGTAGATCTCACACAGTGATATAAATTATGCCAGTACAGAAATGAAAAGTAAATAGATTCCTTGTGTGTGTTTGTGTGTGTGTGTGTGTGTGTGTGTGTGTGTATTTGTGTATGTTTCCTACTAAGTCTGCTTCTTCAAACAGCTTATGATCAACTACATATGTGGAAGATGCTATACAGATAGTCCATGACTTACAACAGTTCATTTAGTGACCATTCAAAGTTACAACAGCACTGAAAAAAGTGACTTATGACCATTTTTCACATTTATGACCGCCGAAGCATCCCCATGGCATGTGATCAAAATTGGCAACTGACTCATATTTATGATGACTGCAGTGTCCCAGGCTCATGTGATCAACCTTTGCAACCTTCTGACAAGCAAAGTCAATGGGAAAGCCAGATTCACTTAACAACCCTTCTTACTAACTTAACAATTGGAGTGATTCATTTAACAACTGTGGCAAGGAAGGTCATAAAATGGGGCAAAATTCACTTAACCAATGTCTCACTTAACAACAGGGCTGAACTGTGGCCGTAAGTTGAGGATTACCTGTAATATGTGCCAATTACATGTTAATTATTGAAATGGATACACTATAATTTTGTCATATTGCCCATTTTTATTTAAAAAAATGTATACTTAGTCATAAGTGCTGTAAAAACACAGATCATCATCGACATCATCAGCCATTCAGTCATGTGGATCAGCACTTTCAGGCCCCTCTGTCTTGTACTGCCTCCTTCAGATCTGCCTTGGTCATCTCGGTCTCCTCCTTTATAGTGTCCTCTTTTAGTCATGGGTGCTAAAGCAGTCCCTTCTCTTTTCTCCACTGATCACTCCCAGCATGACTGACTATATATATAAGGTGCCGGAACTCACACACGTCATACAACCCGCCTTGCCACCAAAAGGTGCCGGAACTCCGTTCTGGGCGTTCTATGAGAAAAAAAGCCTTGAATCTTGATGACATGGCCAAAGTATGATAGCTTTTCTTTGTGATTGTGGCTTTGAGTGATATTTTTGATGAGTCTTGGTCTAGGCCTTCTTTGAATTGTGGTGCTGGAGATGACAATTACACAAAAACATGTAACAGAAACATTTCTTGACAGAAAACTTCTGTTGAGAAATCATGGAGTCCAATCACACACAGAGACCTCTTCCATCAAATTATTTGGTACAGTGTATGTCTGAAATATACGATATGTAAATTATTCTTTAAGAAGGGTCAACGTTTACATGACAAATGGGCTGGGAAAGGGTGGGCCACAATGCTGTTAGTCTGACCATGAAATGTACATAATGTTAGTTCTGCCTTCAGGGAATAGAGGGGCTGACTTTAAAGGTCAAAGCTGCAGCTGGCACAAATAGACATTCCATAACCAAAGTTGGAAAACCAGGTAGGTATGACACAGTTTGAATTAGACCAGTGTTTTCTTAAACTTGCTGGGGAATTCTGGGAGTTGAAGCCCAAATATCTTAAAGATGCCAAGTTTGAAAGACAGTCCAAATCAAGTAGAGGTTTCCAAGGCAGCTCTAACCTGGCAACCTTTCATAGATGAAATAAAGACAATGAACTGTCTTTTTTCTCTTTCTTAGAATGTTATGGTATATGAGCAGACTAAGGTTAACACTTTATCATTTATCTCGCAGGACCAGCATACAGAGTTTTAAAATGGCTTTAAGAAAACAAAAGAAGAAAGGAAAATGTGTGCCATAGAAACTGTATATAGATTATTCATTACGTAGAGGAGAAAACATGATTAATCTGTGCTGTGCTGTGCTGTGCTGTGCTGTGCTGTGCTGTGCTGTGCTGTGCTGTGCTGTGCTGTGCTGTGCTGTGCTGTGCTGTGCTGATGACGCTATCCTGAGTGCCAAAAATTGAAAGGAAAGGAAACTCTACCGGTAGTAATAAAACTTAAGGGGAACAGTGGAAAAAATTGGACTAAAATTAAATATAAAGAAGACAAAACTAATGATAAGAGATAGAATCAACAGCCTTACATTTGATAATGAAGATATCACAGTAGACAACTTCTGCCTTGTAGGATTAACTATCATCAGTAAAGGAACAAGCAGTCAAGAAATCTGCCACAGATTAGAACTTGGTAGAAGAAGCCATGAAGTTCTTGATAAAGTTGTTCAAATACCATGATCTGTCTATCTATAACTACAAATATCAGAACTCTGTAAGCAATAGGATTCCCTGTGACACTCTATGGAAGTGAAAGTTTAAAGTGAACATTGAAGAAACTGGATAGCAAGAGTATTGATGCCTTTGAAGTTAGGTGTTGGAAAAAAACTCCAAAAGATACTGTGGACAGCAAGAAAACAAACAAATGGATCACTGAATAAATCAACCCAGAGGTCTTACTTGAGGCACAAATAACCAGGTTCAAATTATCCTACTTCAGACACATTATGCAAAGACCCACAACTCTAGAAAAGGCTCTAATGCTGGGAAACATGGAATCAAAGAGTTGAGGACAATCAGCAGCAAGGTGGGTTAATTCAGTTACAGTGGTGATGAGTGCACTTTTGGTAGACTTAAAATATCACATTAGGGACAAATGATCATGGAGTAAAACCATGTGAATCAATAACAACTTGATGGCACATAATCAGTAAGGCAAAGAAGAAGATTCCGTATACATTCAGTCTTTATTTTATCAAACCTTTCTGTTCTTCACAATGATTTTTTTCTTAGTCAGTGGATTATTTGCAAAAGAAAAAATATATCTTATACTACTTAATTCTCAATGGACATTACTAGACAAAGATTTACACAGCTTGTTTGTGATATCTAACAATGTTATTCTAACCAGGTTAAAAAAACAGATGTCACATGTAAAATTAATTACAACAAGGAAGCAGCAGATAATTACCAGTGAAGCAATTACTTATTGGACAGTCATTTTAAATTAGCTTTCTAATGCCTAACCTTGTGATATATATGTTAGAGCCGCAATAACATCCTTGTTATTTATTGATTGGCTCCATAATTGTCTTTTATGCTGTGTCTTCAAGAAAAATTACTACAGAATTGTTTGCAGACTCATAAAGTATGTGGCACATGAGTGGAGTTCTTCTAAGAGTCAAATGACTGTGGTCATTAGTCAGGATCTCTTCTTCCTTTTTGTTTCTTCTTTTTTTCCCCTTTTTGTTTCAATGACACCACAAAGTGTACATTGTCACTGCGCATGAATGTTATGCTGTTTGCTGTCACTAGTGGAAATGTGCAGTGAGAAGGCTCATAGCTGTCTCGTTGTGTTGGAGGCTGAATGAGGCTGTCAGACTGCTGAATCTAATTGGTTTCTTTCTGTAAAAGTTGGAACCAACTTGAAAATGATGAGGGATCCCTTATTAGGTCCTACAATCACACCTCTAAGGAAACAAAGGAGCATCAGGTGATGTTCTCTGTATCAGGATGTTCACTTAGGTTCTCCAGTATCAGTATACTTTACTGATACTGGAGAACTTAAGTGAATATCCCAATACAAACTTGCATTGATGTGCTGCTGTCAGAACCATTTGAATGGGAAGATCCATTTGAATGAACTGGGGGAATTCAATACTGTATAGGGCAGAATTGCTTGTTGGTGGAAACTGTTTCCTTAGCTTTGCTGGCTGAGGAATTCTGGGAGTTGAAGTCCACAAGTTTTAAAGTTGCCAAGGTTGAGAACCCCTGCCTTAGGCTGATCTTTTCTGCTCCCACTGATGGAAGCAAACATTCTCCCATCTCTATTTGTCTTATTCTTGCACACCTGAACATACACAGAATAGATTCCGTGTGTTTTTCTTAGTTTTCAGTTTAGTTTTTTTTTTTCTCTTCTTTTGAAGAGACACCCTGGGCTCTTTCACAATCAAGTCAATACACACAGCATTATTACTTCTATAGTTGTGGCACTTGGAGTAGCTCAAATCAATGTTTGAAATTTAAAGCCTCACTTTTTGGCTTCCCTACAGTCCTCCCCCCCCTTAGTCCACCCAATTTATAATTCATTTCCAATAAACAAAAAGGAAAAGCAAATAAAGATGGAGACTGATTTTCTTGTTGTGCACGCTTTCAGAGGCAAGACAACCACTTTCCTTGTTTGTCAGATTTTGGCAAAACAACAGCCCCGAACATAAACAAGTATCTGTAGAGTGAATGAGCCATCCATGGTGCAGAAGAGGGATGCCTGTGCTGTCCTGCTTCACCAACTGCTCAACACACACAGCTTCTGCCATGTCACTTTTCTCAAGAGAGCAAACCTTATGGTTATTCTATGAATATTGCCTGCCTCTGGAAAATTCAGAGGCACTCTTGCCAAGACCCTCCTCTCTGCCACTTGTAGCCAGCGTCCATCTCCATCTGGCATTTGAATATCCTCAAAGTCTTTGGTCTGCTTTACCAGCCAGCTTATGTGTCTATAGTCTATTATGCCAGCTTGTAACTGATTTGATTCCTGGACTTGGATTAAGGTCCACTGAATAACCTCAGCATCAGTCAGTAGGAACGCCTGATGGGTAAGTTCCTAGTAAGTTATAATTTGCTTAAAAGTGGATTGGCACCAAGCTGATGATGCTGGAGGCTGTTTCCACCTTGATGAATGACACATTACCTGCTTCTGGGCTTTTTTCCCCTCCAACATGTGGCTCAAATAAGTGACAAAGAAAACCCCCCTTTTTTTTCCTCCTGGAACAAAGCAGTTTCAGTAACACGACAGCTTGTTAGCAGCAATTTTTATCTGATGCCAAGTGAGGATATCCAGTCAGTTGCACGTACTCCTTTTTCTGACATTCTAGTGACCCAGTTACTTGAATGAGTTTATGATCTTCTGTTCCTCTAAACTGCTGGGTCACTTGGTGAAGATAAAGGAGGCTGATAAATGAATCAGAATCAGAATAGAGATGGAAAGGACCTTGGAGGTCTTCTAGTCCAGCCCTCTGCTCAAGCAGGAGAGCCTATATCATTTCAGAGAAGTGGTTATCCAGTCTCTTCTTAAAAATCTCTAGTGATGAAGCACCCACAACGTCTGAAGGCAAGCTGTTCCACTGGTTAATTGTCCCCACTGTTAGTAAGTTTCTCCTTAATTCCAGGTTGCTTCTCTCCTTGATCAGTTTCCATCTGTTCCATTTATGCAGATAAGGCAAAGCTTTTAAATCGAGATTGCATAACCTGAGACCACATAGGTCTATGAAAACCTTGGTTCATGCAAAGGGGTTTAGAGATGACTTTTATGGAAGAACTGTTAAGGGACTTGAAGGAGCAATTACATTATCTGCTTTATTACAGCAGGATAGACATTGGAATCCCTGTACATCTATATCTTGGTATGGGTTACCTTGAAGGGCAGACAATGTCAACCCCACAGCTCTTGTGACTGTTGTCACCAAATTTTAATTTTTAATGAAACAAAAGGGAAATATTAAGTACATGGCAAGTAAGAGCAATAGGCTTACATACCATCCCACAGCGCTTTATAGCACTTTCTGATCAGTGTACAATGTAGAAGCATTATTTGCACATTGCCCCTCCCCCAGCAATCTGGGTCCTCATTTTACTGATCTCAGAAGGAAGAAAGGAAGGCTGAATCACCCTTGAGCCCCATCAGGATCAAACTCCAAGCTGTGGGCAGAGTTTGCCTGCAATACTCATATTAACTATATTAACTTAAATCTTGTTTGGTTTGTGCCAGGTTCTGCCTTTATCTGGAATATTCTTCCCAACACAGCATATCACTCAGGGTGCAAGAGTAGCCTTTAAGTTTAAAAAAAGTTGTACATGTGTGATCTAGATTCAGGGTCCAAAAGAGAATTTTATCTGAACGCCACTGAGAGTCTCTCTCTGTGAGAGAGATAGATGGTTTTAAAAATTGATAAATAAAAAATAAAATAAAACTCAGCAGGAATCCCAAAGGTGCTTTTCCAAAAGACAACTGGACTTTCTTCATTTTTCCCCCCTTGAAAATGTTTCTCTCCTCATCCAGGAAATTTCTTCACTAATTCTGAAGAACTGAAGAAGCTTCTTCGATGGGAAGTGAAACACTTTTAAGAAAAAACTCAAGAAAGTCCAATTGCTTTTCGGAAAAGCACCTTTGGGACAAACATGACCTAGATCAGTGGTTCTCAACTTTTGCTTCACCACCATACCTTTTGTGGTCATGGACCATGGCGATGGACCCCCAAGACTTAATTCAAGATTTAAATTATAATATTTCTTCAAGCTTTCTTGGACCCCCTGTGATGACATCGTGTCCCCACAGGGGTCCGCAGACCACAGGTTGAGAACCGCTGACCAAGATGATTGAGAATCTCATAGACATCCCAACAGGAAAATGGATATCAAACTTCAACTAGAATTAAAACTTTAAGATACGATTCATTAGAACAATGGCACTGCTTATCTTTTGGAAAGATCACAACAGAACAGAGCCTATGTAAAGTCTCTGCTACCATGATGTAAACAGCTACCATCACATTGGAATTTCCATCACATAATCAGCTTCCGGTGAAATGTATTGCACTCCTTTGATAAAACTGTGACTGTGTCATGACCAAAGGCATGAAGTGGACCTCAGTGAAGGCTCCTTTGGAATGGCCTCACTGATTAAGTGAGAATTATGGGATTTGATCCTGCTGATATTTGAAGGTCTAACTTTGTAACATTTAAAAGATCTTGTACTTCAGACGCAAATGGAAGAAAGATTAGGAACAATCTGTTTTAAATTAGTAGGGAATTCCAATTTCCAATTCAATTCCTTTCCAGTCAATCAGGTTATAAAAATCTATCAATTATGTTATAGAGTAGCTTAGTTTTATACTTGCTTGAGAATAATATTCAACATATGGTTCACCAATTATAGCCAGTGATTTTGTAAAGCTCCTTGCAAAGGTTGTTCAAGAATTGGATATAAATTTTAGGTTGTGCACACTTCAAAAATGAATTTGATGAAGAACTTTAGAACTTGTGCACACAGATTACTTCCTGGGGGGAAAAATCGTGACTGTTTTGATTAGTAGCAAAAGAATTGATATACTCACACAGTACCCAAGTACTTCTGAATCATTGTAAGGCATGCACAGATCCAATAACTGCTTTGAATGACTGAATGAATCCACTGATTCTCCAATATGCCAGTTTTCAGTTGATTTCAGCAGGGAAAAAGGAGGGAGGAGGAAGGGGAATGAGGAGGAGGAGGAGGAGGGAGGAGGGAAGAAGAAGGAGGGGGAAGAGGAGGAGGCATCTTCCTACATTCATTACCCTGCACCAACTCAAGAGAATCTATTTGAAATCTTCAATCCTTGCAATGATATATTTGGGCTCTCAGAGAAGATTGTTTTACCAGTTGCCTTCTTTCATCCTATGCTTTCTTCATATTATACCTCTATCTTACTATTATGTCCTGGGCCGGCAGGCACAGGCTGCAGCGATTGGCCCGGGCAGACCATGTGGATGCCCGGGACAAGAAAGGCTGCTTCCAGCCTTTGCAATGATTGGCCAGCAAGGTATTGTGCAGGGGGCTATAAAAGGGGGCCACACCATTTTAAAATCTGTTCTGTTGGTGTTGCAATAAAGGAGACTGTTGGAACTCGTTGCTTCATCTCAATGCCTCTTTTCCTCAAACAGAACATTGGCGACGAAGGTGGGATGCCTGCAAGGCAAACAGATTAAGAAGCCCAGCTGACTCACCACAGGGGGGCTTGCAGCTCAGAGAAGTGTGGCTCCTGGAGAGGTCTATCTTCCTCTCTGCATATGACCATACACTGGTTCACAAGCCAGGCAAAGAAATGGGTCATGCAGATGGTCTCAGCAGGTTGCCATTACAGCAGATAGAGGCAGATCCAGCAACTGCCAATCGCATCCTGCCTGAATCTCCCCTCAGTGCTAGGGATGTGGCTGCAGAAACAGCCACCGATCACACGCTAACACGCGTGCTGACTTGGGCATTGTCTGGATGGCCTGACACATGTCCAGGCTCAGAATTCCAGAACTTCTGGCAGAGGAAGCACGAGATTTCCACCTTCAAGGGGTGTGTCTGATGGGGTAGCCAGGTAGTAATCCCAACCTCATTGAGGACTAGAGTCCTGCGGTCTCTGCATGAGGGACATCCGGGAATACTCCGGATGAAGGCATTAGCATGCAGCCATCTTTGGTGGCCTGGGCTCGACAAAGATGTTGAGGCCCAGGTCCATGGGTGCACTGTTTGTCAACAGTCAAGGCCGGAGATGCCCCAAGCCCCAGTTCATAGGTGGGAGGAGACTCATACCCCATGGTCGAGGGTCCATATCGACTACGCTGGGCCCTTTGAGAGGCAATTCTTCTTAATTCTCATGGACAGCCATTCCAAGTGGCTAGAGGTCGTGCCTGTCTCCTTCCAATACCACTGCTAGGACAATCCAGGTGCTGAGAGGGATCTTCGCCACACATGGACTTCCAGATGTCCTTGTCTCTGACAATGGGCCCCAATTCACATCATTTGAGTTCAAGGCGTTCCTCCAGGCCAACATGATCCAGCATGCCACATCTGCACCGTTCCATCCAGCTTCCAACGGCCAGGCTGAATGAATGGTGCGCACAACCAAGGATCCTTAAAGAGGATCACTCACGGGACCTGGCATCACAGTTTAGTGGACTTTCTTCTTTGCCACCACACCACACCTTGCCCAGCTACTGGAAAAAGCCCAGCTGAACTCCGCTGGGGTCGCCGCCTCATCACAAAACTGGACAGATTGCACCCAGACCAGGTGGCTCCACAGGTGTCACAGCCGCGGGCACCTAGGAGACTACAAGTGGAAGATCCGGTCTGGGCAAGGAACTATGGCCCAGGACATCTCTGGGTCACAGCAGTGGTATGCAAAGTCATATGAAGTGGCCTTGGACGATGGTTGTGTGATCCGACGTCACATTGACCAACTGCGCTGGAGGCTTCCCAGCAACTCTTCCGCTCCTAGCTCTGCTCTCAGGGGGGAGGAGGACCACAATTATGATTCTGGACCACGGTCTCTCCAATATACCCAGGCTTCAGCTATTGCTCCAAACAGGGAATCTGCAGAAAGGGGGTTCGCCATGGAGGCAGCTCCAGCCTCTGGCACTCAGGCCACTCTAGCTGCTGGTCTAGGGCTCAAGGGACAGTGCTCCCAAGAGGAGTCCATTGGGGACTTGTGGAATTCCATCCCACCACTGGACTTGGGGAATTCCACCCCCCCCCAAGGAACCCTGGCTTGGATTTAGCAGATCCAGCCAGTCAGCAGCTGGGTGGGTCCCCTGGATCTTTGGGGCAACAAAGTCCTGGTCTGCCTAGCCTGGCAGGCGAGCTGGCAGGCCAGGCACACACACCGGCCATGAGAAGATCAGGGCGGGCCAGAGGTCCTCCCAAATACTTACAAGACTATGTACGGCCCTTGTCACTTCATGGGCAGGCCTGGTAGTCTGGGTTAAGTAATGCAGCTCAAGGGCAGTGGGGAGCATGGCAATAGCAAGACTGTAGTGTTGTGTATATATAGATGCAACGTAAGCAAGGTAATGGAGTGTTGGAGTATTTAAAATAATAAGTGTGCCTTATTATTTTAGCCAAGGCGGGAGGGGTGTTATCTCCTGGGCCGGCAGGCTCAGGCTGCAGCGATTGGCCCGGGCAGACCATGTGGATGCCCGGGACAAGAAAGGCTGCTTCCAGCCTTTGCAATGATTGGCCAGCAAGGTATTGTGCAGGGGGGCTATAAAAGGGGGCCACACCATTTTAAAATCTGTTCTGTTAGTGTTGCAATAAAGGAGACTGTTGGAACTCGTTGCTTCATCTCAATGCCTCTTTTCCTCAAACAGAACACTTACTATCTCACTATATCTGTTTCTAGTGATATGAATGAACATTGGTTTAGGCAGCTCATATTCTCTCATCAGTTGGTAACAGGGAGCCGCGGGCTTCCAGGGAGCAATACGCAGCACAGTTAAGGTTATCTTTATCATTTAATGAATAAGTTGATTTTTATTTAAAAGCCTTCTTTTTCTATACCCCATACTGTACATGGTTTTTTTCCACAGAAGAGTATTAACAATTATCTGGAACTGGACTAATGCCAAAAGTGGCCTCTTTCTACAATGCATGAATGTATTAGCTCTAGTTTCAAAACTGGGGCGACCTCATTTAATTACAAGATCAAGAAAGTTAATATGCCTCATCCTTTTAAATGTTAACAGGTTCCATCACATAGTGCTGGAACCACAGATCTTTTGCCGATTAAGATAGCCTGTTTTGACCAGGCAAATGCATGGAAATGCGCCAAGCAGTGTGTCTTAATTTGCCAAATACATTGTTGACAGCAGGATATAATATGCTGTAGAAGTTCTCCACCTTGTTCTGTTCAAGGTATAATATTGCATTTGAGCACTAATCCTTGGACAACTATTCTGACAAAGTTAATTCTCACTTTCAATTAAGAGCTTGGATAAGATTGGATGCCTTGCTGTCTCTTTTGTTTTTCACCTTTGTAATTAGCCATGTCAGGCAGTGGTGATTATTTCCTCCAGAGCTTGTCAAATGTGCAGAGCAAGTTATATTTGATTAACCTTGACTACTTTAATGTATCACCCGTTTCACTTAATTATGAGAACATTTCAGGGCATAGGTATGAGTAGGGTCAGGGAGCTCCTTTTTTCGCATTCATAAGGATGTTCTTGATTCACAACTTCACCATTCCCCTCAGAAGGTTATAGCATTTTGGGGACAGCAGATCGATATGAATTATTAGAAGACTTCAAGCATGACAGCATTTTCCCCCCAAAATTTTCTAGAGGCCACCAATAATTTATGTCCTTATTTATTCACTTCCTCATTTATTGCCTGGAATTATTTATGAGATGTAAGATAAACCCTGCCAACAAAACATACAGCCATAAAAATCCAGTAAAATAATGATTAAAATAAAACTAACTATACTCTGTGGATTATTTATAGAGTGAAGTTTGCCTTCTTGAGCTCGTTTTCTGCTCCGCAGCCCCATGAACCAGTTGGCAAGGGCCTATTTATTCAAGCTCTTACTGAGGGTGAGTATGAAGAAATGCTGGAAACGCCACTACCTGAAATCTTTTTTTTTATGATCCAAGTTTTTTATTAATTTTCCAATATTGCGTTTACATATTTGACGGTTGAGCATCGTGATTCCATTACATTTAAATATTATCAGTACAAATCTCAAAGTATTTCAACAAAAAAATTCCCTCTCTTTCCCCTATAAAATCTAATGTCATATTCAGATCAATACAGTTCTTATTCTATCAATCAAAGAAAAAATACCTTTCTAATATTCATTAATAATCTTCAGTCTATACATATCTTGATTAATTTGACATTCCATCTTTTAGACAATAACCTAATAAGTTTTTCTTAAGTTTAATTTTGCATTAATATTTAAATTTAATGTTTAATCTTTATCATTTCCAGATTTTAAATGATCCCAGATTCTCAGTCTTCTCTTTCATATTTACGGCTAATAATTTTCTTTTCCTTTTTTCTACTTCTTTCCTTTCTTCCTTTCCAGAAAAAGAGAAAGCTAATATACAAATTTAATTATTAGTATTTATACTTCTAAGTTTTATTTAACCTGTATCTCAACTCATGACAATATCTTAAATTCAAGTTCTTAATTATCTATAAACATTCAAACTTTTAGCAAATCAGTAACCTGGTAATTGATTTTCCCTTAATATTTTAATTTAACATTTAATATTTATCTTTTTTCCAAATTTTAATTAAACACGATTCCTTTGTCAAATTCCACATATGATCTACTATTTAAAATACAGACCTTATATGTAAAATCTATCATATATCTTAACAAACTAATAAGACAATATAATATTCTTATTTCAATATTTATATTTCTAAATTTTATAAAACCAATTTTTTTATCTCAAATCATTAAAATATCTTATATTCAAAATACATATTCTATCCATTTAAATATATTCTATTTTAGATCTCATATATAGATTAAAACCCCAATCCCTTTCAGTCTAATTCTAGCTTTTTTCCTCTGCCAAATCATCTTTCGTATCTTCGCTTTTAAATCATCAAAAAGATCTCCTTGTATTGTTGTAACTATTGTTTGATATTGATAAAGGTGTTCAGTTGCTGTTTTCTTAAGAGGGCTAGCTGGTTTGACAGGTCGTCTCTTTATTTTTCCAGTTCGATGCAGTTGTCCCGAAGTATTTATCTTATCTTTCATCTGTTTTTCTTTTTTGTTTTCAAATTCCTTCTGGTTTATAAGAAAAGTCCTTTCCTTGTTCTCTATTATCAGTTTCCTTCCCATGTTTTCCACAGTTTGTATTTGTTGAGTATTTAAGTCTTCTGTCATAACATTTGGTTGTTTCCCCTTTTCTATAGAATTCTGTATAGATGATTCTTTAGTTGAAGTCATAGTTTGAGCTTGCATACGGAGAGTTTGGATAATTGCTTTTAACATATAAATAGTTTGTTCCTGTACTTCCTCTATGTGAGAAATCCATTCCTGTTCTTCTTGTCATATATTAGACTAAACAAAGAACTTACAATCAGAAAGTCCACCAAGTAAAAAGCTGAGCTGAGTTTCTTGCAGCTGGTACTTCAAGGTTACTTTGAATCTTATCTGTTTTTAAGGCAATCAACAAGTCTTTCTTTAAGAATAGCAGGTTACAGTCTCAAATTTAGCCAGCAAATGTCATCTCAGAGTTAGCTGAATCTTTTCAGTTTTCTTTTCCCCCTCTATTGTAAGGGGGAGAAAAAGAACCCAAATCTTCAATAATAGTTAGAGTAAAAATCAGAGAAGAAGAAAAAATAGAGAACATAAAGTTACAAATCTTATAATCCACCAGTTTTAAAAAATATAATTCCAATTAGGATCCCAGTATTTTTCCCAACGTAAACTCCCAAGTAGTTGATAGCCGCTGTTTCTGGAGGGAGGGCTAAAATCCCCCTTCCCTCACCACAGGGGGGAAAGTACTTTAGCAGCTTATGCAGGTAATTAAGTAATTAGGATGTAAGAGAGGCAGATCTCACCCAATCCTTTCCACACTGCTTTGAAGTTGCCAGATGTTAATGTGACTTCAGCTGTTAGCAGCCTAGGGACGAGCCATATTTCTATGGCCAGTCCTTTTGTCCACCGGTTTGGAGGGAAATGCTGGGTCTTCAGGAAAGTTGCTTCTCTCCTTTGATCCAGCAAAAGCCCCTCCTTGCTGGTCGCCTCTCCGGGGTGATTTTCGGCCCTTTTCAGGCCCCCCCAGCGATGCAAAACTGAATGGGGGAGAAAGAGCTGTGTGTGTGAAATCTTTACTGCATATACACACAGCTTTTAGTAGCTAAAAAATGGCAAGCACTTTAAAAATACGATACTATGGAACCGTGATGTGTACTGCTCTTCTGTTCATTATTATTTGAGGTTAACGGTGTCTTTTCGTTCTGAGGAGTTTGTAAGGAGAAAAATAATAGTAACTGGAACTGACATATGGCAAATACAGTTTATCAGACCTGTGCAGGCCTGGACAGGTTTCCTGGTTCTGGTGTGAGACTGCCTATTTGTGATTTGTTAGCATTAGGATAAGAGGAAGTATGGATGCTAAGTCCTGAATAAAGACAGCTTGATGCCCAGAAAAATGGATGGGGAATTGACGGGCTGAAGAGAAGGCATTTAGCAAATGCCTTTGTGAAGTTCCTGAGATCAACTTCTCCTTGTATCATGTGTAATATTGAGGAACAAAGAGGAACACCTAATTTCTGAAAGAATACTAGAGCCCTGGACAACTGGTAGACATCTGCTGACAACTGGTAGACAACTGAATCAATGCATAAGCCAGCAAAGGAAGCAGTTCAGAAGACAAAGTTCTCCATAATTGGAGGATGATATACCTACACATGTGATGTATCTTCATGAAGTTTCCAGATGGTAGATGATGACAGATCTATCTGAAAGGGAAAGAACAAAAAAAAGGAGGCAGAGACAAAACCATCTATAACATAGATCCAGACTAGTTTGCAATGTCTATTTCTCCAGTCCAACTTTGCTTACGATTCCAAGATCACTTAAGTGTCTTGGGAATGTATTTTAGGGAAAGACTATGCTAATACGAGGGGTGTATGGGGTGGCCAGGGAGGGGTAGTACCTCTGGTGTAGGGCGTGTCGTGCCTTTTTAGGCAGCTCATACACCTTTGGTCCCCGCCTGACACTCAGCTCTCACCTGTGGCTCCTAGTAGCTGTAACATGTGCAGCGGCCACACCCCGGGCAACAGCTTTGACAGGCTGGCTAAACCAGGTTGAGGGTAGCCATTGTGTCTTTGACACCCGGTTAGTAAGGGATTTGTCTATCCTGAGCATGTGAAGACAGACTCTGGCGGATTGAGCGGATGAGATCTATCAAAATAGAACCAACGGTCATGAAGGCAGTTTCTGCAAGTGATGTGGTACGCTGAGAGCACGGCAAGACACGAAAGATGCCCTGGTCAACCACTGCATCCAGCCCATCTCCAACTGTCTCGATTTTTGTCCTGCCATTGGAACGAGATGGAATCTGGGAAGAGAGAGTGGGGCTGACTATGCGCACCTCTCTCTCACTTAAATCCAATTCACGCGCAAGTCTTGACATCTTGACTTTCCCTATTTCCCTAATTCCGATTGATCAATCGACATGGCGTACTCTGGTGTACTAGGGTTGCCAGACATATGAACATAGAAGGACAGTCTTGGCACAAGAGAAGCGTGCACTCCGCAAAGCCAGAGCTATAAATGCCGAAGTAACAGTGTCTACATTTCTTTGTTCAGTATGTGGCAGAACATTCCGTGCTAACATCGGTCTTATCAGCCACCTACGGACACATCGTTGATGGCCCATAACCCATAAGATGTCAAGGTCCTCATCGAATTCGATGGACGAACAATAAAATAATGCTAATACGATCTGTTTGTTGCTTTCATCTTTTCTTTTTTGCAATTAATTGGCTACTAATCTAAGTTAAATGAACGGTGATCAACACTCAAGCCCTAGTCTATAGGAATCTTCTTTCATACAGAACCCACCCAAAAGCTGGTTTGAGTGAGGAAGATAATTATCAGGATTGCAACTGCTACTGCTAGAGGGACATTTTTTTCTACCAAGCTCTTTTCTAATGAAAATCCCTCCTTCAAAATCTGATAATTGTCAAGGATTGGGTTCCATTCTTACTAAAATCATGATACTTTCCCTTTTTATTCTTTGATTCTCAGTAATGAAAACTACATTTTTTCATTACTAAACACTTATTTTTTTCATTATCATTGGTTCATGCTCCATTTGCCATCCCTTTATTCCAAAAGCCCCTTTCCAAGTTCCTCTTCATGCATTCCTTTCAAGGGAGTATTTCCAAATAATAAACAATCACTCAGTGTTCAGAATAGCTAATCTTTATATTAAAATATTCCTTTTTTTGAAAAAGCTGCAATTATTTGGGCTTGAGATGTCACACAGGAAACCACAGAGAAGGTTTTGATAACCACCTTCTTGTTATTTATCCAAAGACTAAAAATGCACAATAGTATTGTTCATTTTCTGGACTAAAAGTTTCACTTAGGCCTGTCTGCTTCCAAATCTAGCTGGCCAAGCTATGTTTGAATGCAAGAATCAAGATGGAAACCCAGCATGCAAACTTCATTGTGTGTGGTGGCTATAAGTACTGTAATTCCCATCTGCGTTTAAAACTTCTGACAAGGCTTGGCCAGCCTCATCTTAGTACTTTTCTCATGCCTCCTAGTACTTTTCCACTTGAGAGCCATCATCTGAACATCATCATTTATTCTGAGAAGCATCTCATATTGTGTCTTTTCAGAATTTTTCATGCTGGCATTTTTCCAGATACTTCAAAAACTGAAATCTTCCAGAACTAAATTTTTCACACTTTTAGTGTAATTCAGTGTGACTAATTCTTTGGAGGATATCAATTTTTCCGGCACAGAGTCTATATCCAAATATTAAGGTATTTTTTTCCTGCACTATCTCCAAACCCATATCATGCATATACATGTTGGTTGAATAGGTTCAATGAAACTAATTATGCCGGTAAAACATGAAGATACTAATGTTTCAGGTGAAAATATTTGTTGATTCCAAGGAGTTAATGTGGCAATTACCAGTATGTAAAGTCTGTAACTTCATAGCTTCAGCACTTCCATCCTACAGCTAATGCATGTAACTAGAGAGAAATACTACACTACATTTAAAAGAAGTCCACACAACTGAGTCCCGACACACAACAATGTAGATGTCAATGCTGCTAACATTGGATGCACTTGCTTTGACAACAGATGGAGATGCAGCCTTTTTCTTTCTTATATTATACTCTTAGAATTAGATGATACTGGGGGAGGGGGAGGAATATGATGGGAGTTAGTTAAACATACAATATTGTAACAAGAGCTGATAAGGAATGGTGGGATAAGAACTGGTCGGAAAGCCAGCATTTCAAACTAATTGGAGAATGTGATTTATGACTGTTAGTTGTAGGAGGGAATAGTGCTTTGATCTATGTGCTGAAGGGAAGGGAAGTCAGATTTTGGCTTCACCTATGTACATGCCGAAGCTATGCTGCTCAATTAAAGATTCTTTAAGGTAAACAATACCTTAGAGTTCTTTGAAGAGTTTCATCTTTCGGAACCATGACAGTAGTTTGTGCAATCTGTTCATAGTGCTTAGTACAGTATGTAGGAATTGAATTTCTTCAATTCTGATTCCAGTTTTAACTAAAGTCTTATGTGAAGTTCAAAACACCCTAGCTTCCATGGAATAAAGAAAACAGTATTCCACAAGCTGGCCTCCTGCGAGGATTTGGGAATCACATATCCCAAATTTCTCAGCCAACATGGTTAAGATGCTGGAAATGGTAGGACCTACTATGAAAATGATCCCATTAGCCTTTTGATTTATTCCTCCTTTCATATGTAAAATCTTCACTGGAATAGAACTAGATGATGGAGCAAATGGAAGTCATTATTGTCCCACTCTCCATTGAGTCACTACTTAGCTCTGCCACCCCTCATGCATTGGGACTGAAGATCTGTGATGGATCTGGGCTACTTGTGTAGTTTTCTACACAATTGATAACCATACCTTGAAGAAGGCAAGTTTCTAAATCAGGTGGGAAGCTGGCACAGGTCCTGAAAGCTCCATAGTTCAGGATTTTCTCCACCATCACATAAAAACTGATGGAGTGTGGACACATTAGATACAATCCAGTGAATTCAATTGTAGTTACTGCTGGGTAAATGTCAGTAACAGGGAAAAGCTGCTGTGTACGATTGCTGCCTTTATTTGCTTGACTAGATCTTTACAGCTGAAGGATTGGTTAAAAATAAATGAAGTAAGGAAAATCATTTAAACCTGTATCATGAGTAGATACTATTGGCTTATTTGGTTGACATATAATTAAAAGGCAAGGCTTACAACAGCTGCCTGCAGGGACCTTTCAGAAGTCAATGAAGCCAAAATCAATCTGCTACATACGCCAACTTCAAAAGAATACTTGCTCAAGTTAATCATAATAGACTTCCATCTCATTCAAACCACTTTTTTAACCACATGATTGGTGTGGAGGAATTTAATAAATTATTTAAACTAATTAAATTATTTAAACTAATTTCCTTAGGTATATGGTACATAGAACTTTGTATGGTTCTATATTTTCTTGTAATGGTCTAGTATTGTAGTAAAGAATCAAGCAGGCACTAAATGGCCATACCTCATTTATACTTTGTTCTGCCTTCTCCTTAATAAGACACCTATGTAGAATAGAATTATCTTTCTCATCTTCAGTCCAATTATGTCATTACAGAGTATCTGTTTCTCAAGGTTATGACATGAGCTTACAGGCTAAAAGGTTGCAACCTAATTATCGGTATCTTGATGTTTCACCAGCAACTATAACTTCATTTATTCAACTTATATGCCATGCATCTCATCCAGATGTGACTCTGGGTGGCTTACAATAATTAAAAAGCCGTAAAAACATTAAAAATAAATAAATAGAGCATTAAATTAGTTTAAAAGGAGTGAGGCAAAGTAAACCCCCATCAGAGGGGTTCAGAGACACAGTTAATGTCTTTGTAGTAGATTTGGAAAACCACTTAATCAATTAAACAGAAACAGACTGGGCTCTTGTACTGGTAACAGAGATATGTAATCTGTAATCGGACGGGGTCATCTGATTCCGGAAAACCAATTTCTCATTGGTTCTTTGAGCAGGTGAATTTGTAATGGGTCTCATTTGAAGACGTTCCAATGGCGCTAATGTTTGATTGGACTCTCTCTGAAAATCCTGCTAGTTATTATTTTTTTCCCATATGAGACTGCTGTAGATTCTATATGGTGTTGATTCATTTATTTTGATGGAAACCCCCTTTTTATTAATCTTCAGAGTCTCTTCATATTAAAATTGATGGGAAGTTTATAAGTCTCAATTATTTTTCCTTGCACTCATGCATGATTATTTGATATGACTGTTGTACTATTGTGACTGAATTGAATCTTAGGCCCACTATATGTAGCAGGCAGTGTACAGCATTGTATCAGTTTCAGATAGTCTTTAAGTATGAGATTGTCTCATCATGACATGATATAAACAAAAACTTCTTGGCTTAATAGTCTCATTCTTGGCAGGAAGGCAAAGTGTTCAAATAAAAAAAAATCCAGTGAGATGAGGCTACTGAAAAAGGGGGCCTGCTTAGTTATGGTTCAGAGCCAAGATAAGCTAATCAGGAAACTCCATGGGATGGAACTTTGATGCAGACCTAACTGAGATGGTGGTGTATTTTCTGGCTTTGAAGGAGCCACATGCTGCCATTTTCTGGGATCCCTGACCGGCAGAAGACTGGTATAAGGTCTTTCTTTCCCTGTTTTCTTGGATATTATTCATTGCTGTCTTGTGTTAATATTCTTTGAATGTGTCTCATGTTATGCACAGAAGGCAGAAGGAATGGCCTTGAGGACAGGGAGAAGAGCTGACTCCGAATCCATGGTGAGATAAAAGAGGACTGAATAAGGAGCAGAAATGAATAAGTGTCTCAAGCAAGATCTTCTCTAGTGCTTGTGATAAAGAGAGCAGCAGAGAGGGGAGAAACACATTCAGACTTTCCAAGATTCCGTTACCATAGTTAACAAAACTATATTACGTAGTTCTAATTATTCAGAATAGTACTACAATAAAAGTACTGCAGACCTATATGATGTTGGATTTCTACTCTGATCTACTTTGAAGAGCAGACATTATGTGATTACATTATGTTTTATACTGTCTTGGAATAAAGGCTTAAGAACCACAACTGGTCTGGTCGTTGCTTCCAAATCCAAAGGAATCCAATCATGCTGGACTGGGGTTAAACAATACAAAGTTTCTGCATTTACAGAGCGAAGAGAAATGTGTCCTTATTTTAGCTTCTCCCTTGTCAGATAGGGCTTCCAAGAACGAAACCATAATGGCTACGTAGAAGCTAGGAATATTTTCTTCACCCACCTTTCCTGCCGGGAAGGAATATTGATCAATCAGTGTGGTAGTATTCTTCCTGAGCAATGTTTACAACTGAGCTAAATGTTCTGCAAGGAGCTTTTTATTTGGGGAAAATATTTGCCACTTTATTTACCTCCACTTTATTGGAGCGATGGCTCCAGTTGCTTGTATGTATTCCATAAAGTCAAACGAGAATAAGAGAAATATAATTTGCCACCTCCTTGAATTAATTACTTCTTCTTTTGCCTTCAATCTTTCCCAGCATCGGGACCTTTTCCAGTGAGTTCTCTCTTCTCATTTTATGGCCAAAATGCTTGAGCTTCAACTTCAGTATCTGTCCTTCCAAAGGACAGTCAGGGTTGGTTTCCTGTAGGATGCATGACATTACAATCTCAGCTTAAGCAATAGTACAATTTGTTTGGACATAGCGTGTTACCTGAGCACAACCATTATTTTTAGATAACCTCGATGGAAAGTTATGTATGTTGTGTAAGACTCATCTAGTGAAACATTGTTATCATAAACCCAAGTCATATAGCGCTTCAAGCCATCATTCTGGCATCATAGGTGTGAGGAGGTGGGGAGAAAAATGGTGTAAAACAGACATGTCAAACACAAAGCCCGGGGGCCGGATGCGGCCCACGAAGTGGTTTCATGTGGCCCACGAAGCCATCCTGGAAACAGTGAGGGAATGGCCCCCACTGCCTTGGCCCTGGCCCTGGCCGGCTGGGAGCCAATGTACAATTTTGTGGTGGCCATCTTGGCACTTGCCCTGGTGGACCATGCCTTGGCACTTGCCCCGGTCCCACCCCCTTCTGCCAGAGACCCTCAGATCTGTCCCACTCCTGCCCAGGCTCCCATAGGCACCCTTGATGCGAATGATGTAGAACTGGCCATGCCCACCCAGTAGGCCACACCCACTCCATCCACACCCACCCAGTAGGCTGCACCCACTCTGGTCACACCCACCTGGCCCCGCCAGGGCAACCACAATGCTGATGCGGCTCTCAGTGAAATTGAGTTTGACACCCCTGGTGTGAAACAACAGGGACTTCTACCATACTAGCTGTTATGTCTAGCCCCTCTTAGCTCCCAAGAATCCCCTTAATGAGGTCGTTAAGAGTTGGTCAATTAGCACATTTCACACGAAGGCAGTTCAAAGCAAGCTGCCGGCAGTTGTTGTTGGTCTGAACAGCAAAAACAGCTTTATTCGACAGTTAAGACAAACACACTAGGAAACTCAGTTACAACTCACTGCGAAATCCCCCAGGCCACTCCTTGAGTAAACGTTGCTCGTGACTAAGGCTGAGGCTCTCGTTCCCCTGCTAATATAGCCTCCCATACGTCACTTCCTTCTTCCACCCAACTGACCCCTTCGCCTATCAGACCGTCTGAATCGTGGATCAATCCAGCTAGCTTCCTGTTCCACATCTGATTCATCCCCCTGAGAGTCTGACTCAGCATGTATACCAAGCTCCTCATTATCTAGCTCGGCTGCCGGGAGGGGAAAACACCCAGAAGGGCCTGCCTGTGCTGCGTCATCATCTGAGAAGTACCCAGCCTGGCCAGAGACACTCACAACACTAGCTATATATTGAGTATTGAATTATAGCTTTATTGAGAACAGTTCCTAGGCCAAAGTATCTGTAGATTCAATTGCATATTGATGTCTCAGAACAAGTTGGTAGCTGCTTAAAACTTACTGTCTAACATCTTTGGCTTGCAGGTGGGTGGAGAGTCATCTGTACATTATTTGCTCTCAGGCCAGGCTGCTTAGAACTACAGGAGGAATTTTAAATCGTATACCAGAAAGCGCGCTCTGCTGCCTCCCCACCAGGTAAGTCATCACCCAGTTAACTCTCAAGAAAAAACATGACTTGTGGCTATTTTCCCCATTGTTTTATGCTTAATAACTTTCCAAAACCACATTTGGGCATTTGTGATAGAACAGGAACAAAAACCAGTACAAACATGAAGAAAATACATTCACCTGCTTGATGGATACAGAGTTAGGAATTCCTGCTGAATTTAGCCCCAATTCTTATACATTACAGGTTCTCCACTTATGAGCACAACTGAGCCCCAAACGTTTGTTGCTAAGTGAGACATTTGATAAGTGAGTTTTGCTCCACTTTATGACCTTTCTTGCCACGGTTGTTAAGTGAATCACTGCAGTTGTTAAGTTAGCCACACGATTATTAAGTGAATCTGGCTTCCCCATTGACTTTGCTTGCCAGAAGGTCTCAAAAGGTGATCATATGACCCCGGGACACTGCGACCGTCATAAATATTAGTCAGTTGCCAAGTGTCTGAATTTTGATCATATAACCCTGGGAATGCTGCAATGGTCATGAGTGTGAAAAATGGTCATAAGTCCCTTTTTTCAGTGTCACTGTAAGTTCAAACAGTCATTAAATGAATTGTAAGTCGAGGACTATCTGATTTATTTGTGAAGTCCTATGATCGGAGCAGAGTAAATATTGTTTTCGTCTCATGTGGTTTCTTTGCCTTATTTCTTGGGTAACTTATAGTCATCATGATACAAAAAGATGCTGAGACCCTAGAAAAAGTGTAGAGAAGAACAACCAATATGATAAGAGATCTTCAGGATAAATTGTATGAGGAATGGTTAAGGAAACTAGGTATGTCTAGCCTAATGAATAGAAGAATTAGGTGTGACATAATACCTGTCTTCCAGTACTTTAGGGGCTGCCACAGAGAAGAGAGGGTTAGAATAATTCAGGCAGGGGGTTGGACTAAAAGACCTCCAAGGTCCCTTCTAGCCCTATGTGCAACACTGCTAACATCGGATGTTTTTGCATTGACAACAGATGGAAATGTAGCCATCTTTTTGCTTTTAGAGTTAGATGATGCTGGGAGGGGGGATGTGAACGAGAGTCCAGCTAGATATAATACACCAAACCTAGCATGAGAAACAAGGTTATTGTAACCAGAGCCGATAAGGAATTGGCGGGCTGGAGAACTGGAGAGGAAGCCTGCGCTTCAAGCTAATTGGGGAATGTGATTTATGACTGTTAATTAGAGGAGGGAATTGTGCTTTGATACTATGTGATCAGGGGAGGGGAATTCATTTTTGGCTTCGATTATGCATTGCCGATGTTATGCTACTCAAAATAAGATTCTTTAAGGTAAACAATGCCTCAAAGTTCTTTGAAGAATTTCATCTGTCAGAACCATGACACTATGATTCTATAATTTTATGAATTGTTATGACTGCTATGGTAGTGAAAGCAAGGGCGAGATATGCCAAAATTGATCATTAATGCAATAGTCCCAACAGCTGCTCAGATTCAAAAAGTAGGTATTGTGTGTTAAATTGTGAAAAAGATTCCTCTGCAAAACTCTAGATCCCACCCAACAGGACATGGAAAAGAACAAAATTATTTTGTGATTTAAAAAATACCTTCGCATTTTACACTTTACAGAAAAATGACCAAAGGTGGCAAATACTGGCAATCATTTAACAAATGTCCTTCACCTGAAAAATTCTATAGTTTGATTTTTACCATAATTATATGCTATAGAAATTCTGTCATATCTTTCCATTAAATCAGTTATTTTTCCATTTCCCCTAGCTCTGCAGATTATCTAATCACAGTGGAATGAGGTTTTATTTGAAAATATTTTTTTTTCTTGCAGAACAGTGCCAAAAAGTCACCTGAAAGGGCAGCTTGCAGCAACAATAAGAACAAATGTTCTAATTTCCCCCTTTTTTTCTGTATATAGGAGAGAGCAATTAAACTATTTTCTATAATAGTACAGTCACTGACATCATTGCAAGGAGCATGTGTTCATTATAAATAGTTGCAATTTCAGATAATTATGTTAGATATAATTTTGGAAAGTTATATCTCATAAGAATATGATTATTAATTAGGTAAAAACTGAGAGAGAATGCTAGTATTTATCAAGTTGGATCAACTTGAGTCTTGCTTCTAAATTAATCTTTCCATACCTTGTTTTGTCCAAATATGTTGGATTACAAATCCCATCAACCTCAAGGTTCTTGGCTTTGCTGAGATCATGTTGTCTGGAAATTATGGGAGCCAAAATCTAACATAACTGGAAGACAGCAGTTTGGGAAAAGCTGGAATACCTCTACAACAAATCTGGCTAATATGTCAGCTGAGAAAGAAGCTACCTTTAAAATGAGGTAGGTATGGATTTTTGTGTCTGATTTTTATATTTTGATTTTCTTCTATTGGTAGGTCTGCATTTATAGCAAATTACTAAATTTCATAAATGTCCCCTCATAAATTTGACACAAACCTTGTATCTTTTTAGCCTAAGCTCTTCTTTAAGGAATTACAATAATAAAAACAAATGATATCACTTCCCCAATGGAGAATTTATGATTTTTAAAAAATAAAAGTTTAATATTTTTGTAATAAATCATGTACATTGCAAAGTCCTTTTTTCACCTTCTGTTTGTTGCTGCCCTTTTGTTCTTTTCATAAATCTTTTCCAATGCCCTTCATTTTCTATCTCAGTAGCTGTAATAAGGCACTCACAAGAAATATCAATAATAAACCAACTATATTTCATGTAGAGGAGTTCAACTCTTTTGGGAGCAAACCTTCATGATCTTACCTGCTTTTCTGTTATTATTCTGAGCATCTGTCCCTACATTCTTTCATCTATAAAAAGAAAAATAGCCCACTATTATCAGAGAAAAAGAAAGTGGCTGAGATGAAAGATCCATCTTCTTCAGGGTCCTGTGCAGAACCAGGTATCCTGGGATGTTTTCAACAAAGCTGATCACTTCTTCAGTTTGAATTATTGCCATCTAAATAAAGCCCTATTACAGAGTAATAGACATAAGAAGTAAAGAAGATCTAGACTTCCAGGGCCTTACATCTCATTTGTAATGTCTGAGGTTTAATTTGTTTTTCCAACTGCTATCTGAATGGTACCTATCAGGAATTTCCACATGAGGAAGGAAGGAAGGAAGGAAGGAAGGAAGGAAGGAAGGAAGGAAGGAAGGAAGGAAGGAAGGAAGGAAGGAAGGAAGGAAAGATGGATTTGATGTAATGCATCCAAAATGCAAATCTCTTAAAAGTTCCTGTTCCTCCAAGTGTCCAGCCTGTATAAAGTTAGATACTGTTTCATTCCCCATATTCATTTTCTTTAGTCATTTTTTCCCACAATTTCTGATTTTTGTTGCCTTTTGCTCTAGAATAGAGAGGCCTAGTTTTAAAATAATTTTATTTTCCAGAGTAAAATAGGACTTCTAGATCCTACATGGTGTTGAGACTTTAGAGCAGCGGTTCTCAACCTTTTCCGGGGCTCGACCCTGGCTCGCATCGCGCAAAAAAAAATGGTGGGCCCGCACCACGCATGTGCAGCGCGACGGGGCGCATCGCGCATGTGCGGCGCGATGGCCCGCATCGCAATAGGGAAAAAATGGCCGACCCCCCCAAAAATGGCCGAACCCCCCACAAAAATGGCAGACTGTGGTGCTTGGCGACCCCCGTGAAAT
Organism: Bothrops alternatus; assembly: GCA_034064705.1. NCBI lineage: Eukaryota > Metazoa > Chordata > Lepidosauria > Squamata > Viperidae > Bothrops > Bothrops alternatus. The sequence goes on from JARGCV010000033.1 coordinate 4,297,816, forward strand.
GGTCGTTCGACCCCAAATGGGATCGCGACCCACAGGTTGAGAACCGCTGCTTTAGAGTAAGAAGTAAATTTCTCGTTGTATGTACGATTGCTGTAGAGAAGAACAGAAGTAATTTCTTTGTATCTTTTCCCTTTCTTTTCTTTCCTTTCTTTTCCTTCTTGCACTTTTGAGATTCCCTTTATTACTTTTTTCCCCTTACTTTGCATTAGCATTAGTTTTCACCTTTTTTTGAAAAAAGAACTCCATCATATTAAAATACATAAAGTAATCCCTTCTCCTTCTCCAAGCATATTTATTTCCGATTTCCGATTTCCGATTATCCCCGCTGTCCTCCCTGAATTTAGTAGCAGGGGTATATGCAATCATATTTACTTCCTCTGTATTTATTCATTGTGTCATTTTTCATCATGACTAAGCATGGACAATGTGGGAAGGCTAACTCTCTTAGTTTCTGTTGCAGTGTTGTTATTTTCCCAATTCTAAACTCAGTTTGAACTGTTTCTGCATCAGTTTGGAACAGTGGTGGGATTCAGATATGTGAACAACCGGTTCTCTGTGTGGATGCTGCTTCTGGAAGTACATTCTAGGCCTGGGCAACAACAAATTAGCTGCCGAACTGGTGCGAACTGGCTGAATCCCACCACTGGTTTGGAAGCTCTAACCCTGATTACAGGTAAATGTGTGTAATCTCTAAAACAGGGGTCTTCCAACTTGGCCCTTTTATGACTTGTGGACTTCAACTCCCAGAATTTCTCAGCCAGGCATGGCTAGTTGAGGAATTCTGGGAATTCTGGAAGTTGAAGTCCACAAGTCATAAAAGGGCCAAGTTTGAAGAGCCCTGCTCTAAAATGTTCATGGGAAATGCTATATGTCTCTCTCTCTCTCTCCCTCCCTCCCACCAAGCTCCAGCAGTACAGGGTGTCAGAAGTAAGTCTTCATCCTGGTTCATCCAAGCCGGGATAAATAAGCAATATGGCGACTGCTTTGGAAAGAAGGTTACAGTTTATTGAAGAAGCAGAAAGATGGTCCTTGCAAGGAAGAGCAGAGAGGAAAGAGGAGTTGAGCACATGGGCAGTAGGTTTTTATATCCCCTCTAGTCTTGTTTGGAATAGTTTAATGTTCCTGTGGCATGAACCTTGAGGCTATTTCTGAGTGTTTTTCTAAGCCTTGATATCTATGGTTTAATCCTATTATCATATCCTGCTTCCCAGGTGACGGGGTTAATCACTCCTAGAGTTTTGGTGGGGCATGCAGATCTTCTCTTTGTCTTCTTGAGTGCCCTGGCTTCAGCTTTCTGATGGTTCTACATCTGCATTCGTATGGGGCTAGCTCTTGCTTGGGGCAGAGAGATAGATTTGGGGCCAGGTTTGGTTTTAAAAAATCCTTTCGAGGAAAAATATATTTTTCTGCCCTTTTAATATTTCCTTCTCTGGGCTAACTTCCCTCAAGGGTGGCAGAAGAGGAAAAGTGTTGGGGAATCTCAAGTACATGATATCAACTCCTAGGAGAAGGATCTTATTGAGAGGAATAGTCTTCAGATCTCCTGGTTTATATTAATATTTGTATTTATACTTTCCTCTAATATTTTGCTTAGGAAGTCAGGTAGGAAAATGAAGGTTTAAGCTTTAGTTAGCTGTCTACACACATATATATGTTAGAATAATGGTTTTGTGGTGATAGAAAGCTATAAATAAGAAACTAGTATTAGCTATGAATTTGTTCCTTACAAAGTTCTGGGTGGGTGTATGCATATGTGAAAAAAACAAAGAGAAAAAGATATTTGGATACTGTTTAATTTTAAATAAAGGTTATTTATACTGTTACATCTCTCATATGACAGCTAAACACAGGAAATCATAGCATACCAAAAAACCCTTGAAGAATAAATAAGCATTTTTCTCATAAGTACAGATGACACTTGAAAAATGCATGCATCTTTAATGATATGTGTTTATCTGGAAAGTAAAATTAAAAAGCAGTATGTTTCAATTCCGGGAACGCTCCAGTTTTCATAACAGGACAACAGACCTAGATAAGCAGTTTGTTATCAGAACTAATATTTGGCCACATTATTTACTTTGCTTAGAACTCTGAACAATTTTAGTTGCTATGGCAGCATCCTTTGCCTAAGGGAGCTTCTCAATGGTGGCCCACTGTTACAGGGGATCATGGAAATTACCCATTTAAAAAAAAATTCTACAGATAGCTTTCTTCTAGAAATATGATATACCACATAAAGTCTGAAGAATTAGCCTGTTGACTTCCTGTACAACAGTAAAATGTCTTCTCAGATGTTGAACTCATTTTAAAATTATGAGAACAATCTTTAACAATTACATTCCACTAACATTTAGCCTTTCAGTAACATTTAAATACTGCTAGTAAAGGGTTTACTAGAGCCATTTGATAGGTAATAAAGCTAACTTTGATTAGGTTATGATCCATTTCAAGAGGTCTAAGTGTGGGTTTAATATTGTTGAGAACTTCCACATAGTATCTTCCAGGGTCATTGCCCCAGGAAACAATAAAACAACTTTTGGAATTAAAATACTCAGAACCACTACATGGTGGCAGTCTCTTTGCATGGCAACAATCCAATTAATTTTCCAGTGGGCATACATTTACAGAAGCATAAAGTCCAAAGTAAAGAAATAAGGATGGTTGGTCCTAGTGTCCATATGGACTATACCAGGAACAAAGATAGAATCCCACACTTTCTAGTCACTCAACTAGCTAGCCAAAAACCCCAACAGTTAACTCACAGGAAAACTCCATAGATATTAAATGTGTTGATTTGTCTGGAGAAAGTTTGGCCTCCAGCACTAGCTGCTGGGTACTGATAAAGTGGTGGTATCATCTCTGCTTCTCAGAGACAAACTAAACTGACGTTGTTGTGAAAATAGGAAGAAAGAGTATAAGATATATTGAACACATTGAGTTGTTTATAAAAAAAATAAAGGTAGAATCTAAATAAAATAATAAATAAAATTTCATCCTCATCAGAAACAAAATTTCCTTCCTACCCTTATGAGTGGTCTTCAATCTAGGGTCCTCTACCAGAGTCTGGGAGTTTGAGCTGTTTCTAGCACTGCACTCTTCTGGACAGGTTGCTCTGATGTCATTTCTGGGATCTGTTGGAGTCATTCTCCCAGCCTAGGAGTCACAGCCCTGAGTGTTCCTACCACTACTGGAACCAATTTGGCCTTTACTTTCCACATCCTCTCCAGTTCCTCCTTCAGGCCCTGGTATTTCTCCAGTTTCTCATATCTCTTATTCCGATGTTGCTGTCATTTGGCACCAATACATTTATCACCACCACTGTCTTCTGGTCTTTGTCTGTTACAATCATATCTGGTTGATTGGCCAGTATCTGTGTGCCTGTGTGGATCTGGAAGTCCCACAGGATCTTAACCCTCTTATTTTCCACAACATTCTATGGGTTCTCCCATCTAGACTTAGGAGGGTCTAATGCAGGGGTGTCAAACTGCTGGCCCACAGGCCGGATGCGTCATGCTGAAACCGCGCCCACCCCAGCTCCAGCAATGGGAAAAAAAGTTGCGATACATCGCGACACGTATGTGACATTACAAGTTTGATACCCCTGGTCTAATCCATACTCCATACAGATGTTCGTGTACGCAATGTCTGTTACTTTATTGTTCCATTCAGTGTATGCTTTTCCTGACTGCATCTCATACCCTGCCACTATGTGTTGAACTGTCTCCAAGGCCTTTCTGCATAGTCTACACCTTGTATCCTCTCTAGTGTGTAAGACTCCTGCTTCTATGGACCCAGTGCTTAGTGCTTGTTCTTGTGCTGCTATGATCAGTGCCTCAGTGCTGTCTTTTAGTCCAGCCCTTTCCAGCCATTGATAGGATTTCCCAACGTTTGCCACCTTAATTGGATGATAAATTCCATGCAGGGTCTTGTCTTGCTATAGCACTTCCTCTGCTTGATCTTTCTTCCACATCTGCTGCTGCACAGAGACACACACAATCACACACACACACACACACACACACACACACAAACGCTTTTCCTTGGGGCACAGCAGGATTTGTAAAACAAAATTTCAATCAGATATGATCCATTGTAGTCATTCTCCTTAATGATATCTTATAGTTATATAACTGGAGGCTGTTCATTAATTAAAGCTTGGCATATATTTTCAAATATTGTAGAATTTATCATATGAAGGATAAGGAATGCAATAAACTTGGAATGGGAGATTGGGTTTGCCTCATCATTATATACTGTATAAGTATTACTGTATTTCAGAATAAGTAAGGATGGCTTTAATCAGGACAGTCTTCCCTATGGTATTATACAGGCTCAGTCATGGTACATCTCCTCATTCATCGTTTTAGATAAGACAGATTTTCTATATGATTTCATAACATTTCAGAGATGCTAAATGACAGACAACTATATTAGAGGGAAGACCATTCTCCTTGGAGATATATGTTTAACTGTATCATATAATAGCCAGCAAGTGAACAAGGGAGAGGAAAAGGTAAACTAGTATTGAAACATTGAAACAGACCCCTGAGGTGGGGAAAAATGAAAAACTATCGGGATGATACTGCACCTGCCTTCAGAGACACTACTGGTACACACACACACACACACACACACACACACACACACACACACAAAAGAATACTCAACCAATGTTCAACAAAGGACAACTATTTTCACATATCAAACAATAGAAAAAGGAAAATGATGAGGGTCACATGAAAACTTTCAAAAGTTCATTGAAGCCCATGGGCTGTCTTGTGGCTTTAGTAGCTAAAAATAATGGAACCATCAGGATTTGTGGCAACTTTGAAGTTACTATTAATCTGCTATTAAAAGCTGAGCAATGTCCCTTGCCAAGAATGAGGACATTTTTGCTAACCTCGTTGGAAGACCATATTTCTGCAAAACAGACCTAGCAGAGGTTTATTTACAGATATAACTGGAAGAAGATTGCAAGGTATTTCTGACCACAGTACAAGACATTACATCATTAACAGTTCTAGGCTGCATTAACAGAGGGAAAGAATCAAGATCATGTAAAGTGTTAATATCACTTTATAATGCCTTGGTAAGACCACACTTGGAATATTGCATCCAGTTTTGGTTAATATAAAAAAGATGTTGAGATTCTAAAAAGAGTGCAGAAAAGAGCAACGAAGATGATTAGAGGACTGGAGGCTAAAACATATGAAGAATTTTTGTAGGAACTGGATATGTCTAGTTTAATGAAAAAAAGGACTAGGGGGACATGATAGCAGTGTTCCAATATCTTAGGGGTTGCCACAAAGAAGAGGGAGTTAAGCTATTCTTCAAAACACCTGAAGGCAGGACAAGAAGCAATGGATGGAGACTATTTAAGGGGAGACCCAAGCTAGAACTAAGGAGAAATTTCCTGACAGTTACAACAATTAATAAGGACTTGCCTATAGACGTTGTAGGTACTCCAACACTGGAGGTCTTTAAGAAGAGATGGGACAGGGGGCGATGTCAGAAAACCTCCAAGGTCCTGTCTAACTCTGTTCTTCTCTTATTAAAATAGACTGGCTTTTGGAATAGAATCTGCATTAGCATTTTGGCAGAGAATCATGGACCAATTGCTAGCAAGCTGTTCAGGCATTCAATGGTATTTAGATGACATCCTTGTCATTTATGACATGATTGTCACTAGAGAAAATAATCAGGTGCATCTGCAAAATTGTAAAGCAGCATTGCAGAGATTGCTGGGCTATGGCCTTTGAGGATGACACAACAAGTGGTCATCTTTTAAACTTAATATTGCATATTACAGTAACACCATTGTTGCACAAGGCTCACGCAAATGTGCGGAGAAAATTCAAGTAATTGTGAAAGCTCCAAGGTGCCACAGTTTCAATCAGTTTCATGGCTTATTACAAGGGATTCCTATGAAATTCAGCTACTAAACTATATCCCTGGAATACTTAATTGTAAGAGCAAAGGGCACAGAACTGTGTGAATTGATTTGGAGGGGTTGTGAATGCAAGGTTAAATCACACATCTTTGTTAGTGAGAGAGTTAACTGGAAATGCCACATTAATATTGCTCCATTTATGTAGCAGTTGATTGTTTACTTGTTTAAACATTCTTTTCTATTAATCTTTGATGCATTGTTCTCAATTTTGGTATTTCAGGGGATTAAGAGCTTGCTCTGTTCTTCTTTTGATTTAAACATTACATTTTTCATTGAAAGTAGACTATTATTTTCTATTGAACAAATTGTTCTCAAACAAATGCCTTTCATATTTTTTTCAAATCTCTGCACTCATGTTGACTAGTGGTGGTCTTAAGCACTAGTGTACATCTTTTGAATAGTTTGAGTAGCTTGTTTATCATCTGTAAAAATATATTTATGCTAAGTATAACTTGAACATTAATCAAGTTATGAGTAGAACTTTCATATAGCTGGAATTCATGCATCTTTGGCCACTAAATACATATGCTACATTTCTCAGAGATGCTTTCATTAATAAAATATAAACAATAATTTGAAATAGTAAAGGTGTATTTATTAAAATCATGTTTTGCAAGAAATCTATAAAAAACCTCACAGAAAAGACAGACACAGTTCTGAAACTCTAAATCAGAGGTTCCCAACTGGGGGTGCAAGATAATATTCTAGGGGGTTGCGAAAACTTGGGTTTTCAAAATCATAGTGTATATGCATAATTTGTTGTCGTTATTTCGAACTTTTGTAAGGGGTGCGAGAATATATCGGAAGCATTCTAGGAATGCAGGGTGTAGAAAAGGTTGCTGCTCTAGATAGAAAACATATCACACCTATTACCCACAGAAATGAAAGGTACATATCAGTAATATCTCTTATTTACCCCTTTCTAATCAAAGTATTGCCACATCAGATTCTATGTAAACAACAATTCTAGCAAGAAAATATTTTTCAGCATATTTGCCAAATAAGAAACATTCCATTCATGTTCACACTTGTCACTGTTGATAAATTCTTATCAAAAGATAATTCCTCAAATATGGTACCCATCCTCACCTAAAAAAAATATCATAGCAAGCAGAAAGATAATTGCTTTTAAAATCTTGAATCACTTCATTATGTTCAAGAAGAAATATTGAATATACTTGAACAATAGTATATACTTAATATTCTCTTTCCACTGAAACAAGGGAGAACTTTGTTAATCTGAAAAGGCATCTTAACATAGTGTTGTAATTTAATCAATAAATCTTAGTTAAGCCAAGCATGATTTAACATGTGTGACTCAGTCATACATCACTTACATAAAGCATAAAACAAGGATCGACTTGAGCATTAGCAAATTGGAGCAAGGTTAGAATGGAAAAACTAGGGGATTTACTGGGAAGTTTGGGCAATACACAAATCTTTTCACAAAATATTAACTCACACCCTACAATGTCACTTTTTTTGTATGTGTCTTCAAATCAGTCACATTTACCCAATCCAAATATTCCTAGAATTCCAGGATGCTCCTTCTCCAATTCTGGTATTTCAATCCCCCTTCAGTATCCTTATCTCCTTTCTAGGTGTTGCATTTATCACTTTGTGAAACTGGGGACAGAATTCCCCAATATCTTCCTCAGTTTCTTCTATCATTCCATCTGTACTAATAACATATACTGTATAGTGCTGATGTATGTTCATTGGATATCCCCTAATTCTAAGAGATATGCTTGTACTATTTATAGGACTATAATCAAACCTATATTTAGTGACATCCTTTTTTCAGTACCATTGCTATTTAATTCCTTCGCTGTCTCACATTCTGTATAAATATATCAGATAATCACATGATTTAAAATAGCAGCTCAGTGATTAAAGATGTTGAGCTTGTCAGCTACAAAGCTGACAACCCAGGTTCCAGATCTGAAAGCCACATGACAGAGTGAGCTCTTGTTACTTGTCCCAGCTCCTGCCTATCTAGCAGTTTGAAAGAATGCAAATGTGAGTAGATTAATAGGTACCACTTTGGTGGGAAGGTAACAGCATTCCATATGCCTTGGTGTATAGTCATGCTGGTCACATGACAGCAGAAATGTCTTTGGACAACTCTGGCTCCCTGGGCTAAGAAACAGCGATGAGCACTGTGTTCACTAGAACAAGGGTGTCAAACTGCTGGCCTGCGGGCCAGACGCATCAAAAGGAAATCGCGCCCATCCCATTGCCGTCAATGGGGGGAAAGCTCCGATACGTCACACGACGTCACGTGACGTCGCAAGTTTGACATGTCTGCTCTAGAGTCGGACACTACTAGCAGGAGAAACCTTTAACTTTACCTTTTACCAGACCACCAAAACTAATTTATTCCTAAAACCTCTAATCTACTGCTCTTTATTTTTCATTTTAACAAATATTCCTTTGTTTAGGTTTCTCACATTCTGTGTTCCAAGTCCCATTTTAATCCTACACCATCAATCCATAGATTTGCCCTTCTTCATCATCTTCAACTTTGCTCATGAGAATTTGATTGTCTTCCTCAATAACCAGAGAAATGTTGTCTAACCTGTCCCAACTTTGTCTAAATGTTTGAGGCATGCTCATATAACTCTCATGGCACTCGGATAAAAGTGGTTTGCTACTGCCTTTTCCTGGATATGATTTGGAATTTCTCTAGGTAGGATAGCTTCCTACATACCAAGAGAGTCCACCTTTCTTCAGTCCTGTTGTGAATTATTCTTATCTCTCCCCTCTCTTTTCAACCTTATCAGCCAGGGTACCCTACTCTGTTTCTGCTAATGTAACTCTTAGGTTACTGGAGCCTTTGCACTCTTTCACCACACTAGACTGTAACCCCCTGGAAGGAAAATATATGGGTGGCCATATAAACACGTAGATAGATAAACAGACAGACAGACAGAGTCAATATTTGTGACATTTCCCCCAAGTTTTAATAAGGATAGAATTAGTTAATAAGTCAGAGGTAGGCAATTATTTGATGGCTGAGGACCACATTCAGTATTTGGAAGAGTCAGAGGATGCACTGATTACAGAATAAAATATATTAGGATTTGTGGTCCCCTTGCCAAGATTTTTGAAACAGTTGTGTGTATTTTGGTTTTAGAGCTAATATAACACATTTCTCTTTTTCTAAAGAAAAAGAAAGCATTATCCTCAACCCAAACCATTGTTTTTCAACAGTTATTATTAGTGATATTTCTAGTGGATGCAAGCATGATACCCAGTCCTGCTATAGCCCTTTCTGTTATGCTTCCAGATATATGAAGGAAAGTTAAGCACACTAAAATATACACAACGTGTTTGGTAACAATGGCCTCACAATCCCAACAAACAAATCAACAGCTCCAATCCCCAAATTTCAAAAGCATTTATTACTTGACATTCATAGTTCATTGCAAAAGAGAGAACACCTACTGTAGCATTGCATAAAAACTGTCTATGAATGTGCAGCACGAAGGGATACAAACCCTGATAAAAGGGCAAAACAGATAAGAAAGCAGGATAAGAATTCTACAGCTTTAATTTCCGTCTGGGTTTTTTCTTCTTGACAGACTTGTTGCTAAAGTTAATAATCATTTCAAGGGAGCAAAAAAAGCTCACAATATTGTTTGCAGGTTTAAGCTAAAGATTATGCATAATACCAAAGAATTCCCTTTGTTATTATGATAAGGCATTAACTCCCTCTGATAATGAACAACTCTCATTACCTGGATCTTATATAGGTAATCCTTGACTTACAACCAGTTGTTTAATGACTGTTCAGTTACAATGGCCTTGGAAAGGGTGTTTGCAGTGTATCAAGAACTTCTGGCCATTGGAAAATGTTTTGCTGCTCCTATGCTGTGGACACATGATCACATTTCAGACGTTTGGCAACTGTTGCACATTTCACAATTCGTTGCAGCATCCTGCAGTCAAGTGATCATGATTTGCAATGTTTTGTGCTGGTTTTTTTTGCCAATTTCAGCAGGAAATCAGAGGGTTTTATCATATTTGTCAGTTTGATGTTGTTAGCTTTTTAAAAACATAGCTCTTTTATATTTTTATACAGATTAAGAGAAAAAAAATACCAAAAATCCCTCAGACATTTTAATACAAATAAATATTTTCAGTATTTCCTTTTCCATCACAAAATCCCTGTTGCACTGTTCCACAGAGGCCATTTGTAGCCATTATTGAATGGTGACCCTGATTCAAAGAACAGAAGGTTTTTGAATGTGAGTGTTTGCCAAGCAGCTTTCAAAGCAACTTTGCAAACTGGTTTTGACTTTGAGAGAACAGCTTGTCCTACTCCTTATTCCTTTAATTCTTTGTCTGACTCACCCTGCTGTGTGTTCTAATGATCCTGAATGAGAGCTTAAATTCCTAAAAGTAATTACTGGATTGTAGAGTGAACATTTTGGCATAGCTTTGTTTCAGTCGCATCTTCTCTTCATGTTACTGATATTCATGAATACTTGACAAAGAGCAATCTTTCTGTGGTAAATATCTTAAGAATCAAGTATTTCATAAAGATTCTTGTTTTACTGAGGTCTTTTCCATTGGTCTATTATTAAAACCAAATCAAACTGAGTTGCATTAGATGTCCTGCTTGCCTTATATAAAGGTGGCATTGCTACTACATATTTAAGAAGGGGGATGAGGGTCCAGTGGTTAAGAAGCTGAGTTTGAGACCCATGCACTGGGCAATGGGGCGAGCTCCTGTTCTTGCCCTAGCTCCTGCCTACCTAGCAGTTGGCCAAATGTGAGTAGATCAATAGGTACTACTTGGGTGGGAAGGTAACAGCGTTCTGTGCTTTGCCACATGCTCTGCGATGCGGTGTATAATGATGCTGGCCACATGACTGCAGAAACGTCTTCGGACAACGCTGGCTCCCTCAGCTAAGAAACTGAGATGGCACCACCCCTTAGAGCCAGACAGGGGAAATCTTTACCTTTACTTTTATCAGCAGGAGAAGAAACTGGGATTGGAAGCCATGTTTCTGAAGATACTGTCAGCAGAGATTTTTATTTTTTATTTATTTATTAATCAAATTTCTATACCGCCCCTCTCCCGAAGGACTCGGGGCGGTGTACAGCCTAAAATTTAAAAAAACATATAAATATACAAAATTTAAAATAATTAAAAATGAATTAAATAATTTGGCCAAAGTCCCCATTTAAAACCCAAGACATACAAAGCTTAAAATCTTAAAAATACTGGTTGGGATCTTCCAGTATAGTCCATTGAAATGTTAGGTGGTCAAAGTGAAACAGCATAGTGTCTTTAGGAGATAAAGGCAAATAGGTCTATTGAGTGAAGGAGGTTGAAATCAGGCCCAAGAACAAAGAATGACATATGGAGCTACTTCCAAATAGTTACTTCATTGTTATTCACCTAAACAAGGGGTGTCAAACTGCGGCCTGCGGGCCAGTTTCATCATACCGAAGCCACACCCACCTCATTGCCGGCAATGCGAAAAGAGTCACAATACGTCGTGGCACATCATGTGAGGTGGTGAGTTTGATACCCGTGACTTAGACAGAAATCTTGCCAGACGAAAGCAACTATCTGCATAATAATAGATTTACTTTTTGAAATGCTAGTATATTGTGTGGAATAAATGTAGAAGCTACTCTACTGTCATGTTTATTCTGAATTTAAAACTACTCCTCCAGGAAGTTGAGACAAAACAAACCAGATACCAAAACACATCATGTCTACTTCCTTTATTGCATTCTTACTGAATCTCAGAAGACTATTTCATGTTAAAAGTGAATTATTTCAGGGGGAAAACTAGATTCCCCTTCAGATGACAAAGATTAGTTCTTCACTATGTATTATGTATTATCCTTTTGCACCTGGCTCTAGATAGTTAATTTGGATCTATTAGTAAGCCACAAAAGATCTTGAATGCCAGAACTCCATCTGCTCATGAATTAGTCTGAAACTATCATCTGAAAAAAAATCAATAGGAAAACATGAAAGGTATTTAATCCTGGGCACCCAGGTGGATGAAAAGGCAAAATTCAAATTATAAAATCAATATGATTTCTTAAAGAGAGGATCTATCAGAATGTATTGCATGGGATGATTTAAAATACCTTGATAAAGAAATGAGCAGTAAATATAGAATTCCAAGATGATTGATTGAATGAAACGTTTGTCCTATAGGAACAACTTATAAGAAATGGATTACATTTGTTGATGAGATATGATAACCTTTAAGAAACTGAACATAATTCACATACATCCATTTTAAAGATCTTATATGCATATACCTATCTTTGAGTATGTGATAGTCAATAAGAATCACCAATCGCAAACTAACAGAAAGCATAGATTTTTGAGGATGATGGATGGACAGCAATAATTATTATCTTTGTAGCTCTTTAGTCTTTTTAAATCAAATTTCCGGTAAAGTATTTTGCCCGTCAAACAACTTCTTTACCTCAAGTGACTAAAATCCCCCCCCCCGCAAAGCAGTTTTCATAGTTTTTGATTATCTGACCGGTCCTTCAAAAGATTCTGCAATGGTCATTAGGACTTCAGTAATGATAGAGACAAAAAGATAAATAGCTTTGTGTATTGATTTCTAAATAGGGCATGAAATGCAAATTTCATATTGTTATGGCTTATGTTTATAGATCTACATTAAGTTAATTGTCCTTTTATAAAGACACTTTCCCATTCTCAGATGGATTTTAAAAGTAAATTAATTTGTGGGAAAGAACTAGTCTTCCCTTCAGAAATATGTTATTGATGAAGGTTTTTGCTGCCTTTATCAGTTAAAAACCATATAAAGAAATGGCAACCCCCATACCTTGCCAGTGGAAAATTATGGTGGTACCCAATTCTTTAGGTGGTTTTTATGGTGAGTTTGAAAAAAATCATGGGAAATTGCTATTAATCATTGCAATTATGCAGCTCCTTCTTTTTTCATGAAGTGATATGTTATAGCGTGAAAAAAATGCAGAGCCTCACCCTTCTCTAATGCTACTGTGAAGGAATGCCTCATTTTTTTTCTTAATATAATTAAGACTTAATATAACTAAGATCTTCTAGATATAAATCTGACCAGAACAATATGGAAAAATTAAGCCCTCATTTCAGTGCTAAGACTGAATTTTCATTTCTCTGAGACAGAGTTTTAGTATATGGTGGCTTACACTCCTATTAAATAGACTGGCACCCAAACTGTTTACTTCACTAGAGCTAGACTCAGTTCCATGTTAAACTGAATAGTTAGTAATACATTCTTTAATATCAGTTAACATCAGACAAACTTCTCTCTCCTTCAAATGAAACCTCCTTTTCAGTTGGTTCCATACTTTTACAATGTTGGCTGTTAAAGGTGTGTAAGATTCAGGTGACTTGATTCAGGTGACTCTCTGAATCAAGAATTCTCCAAAGTGCAATCTAAAATCCTGTCACAAAATCCTACTGTCATATAAACTCTGTTCCACGACAGTAAAGTAGGATTCTTAATGTTTCCTAAGGGCTAGATTTATAAGGAACCTCCTATAAAAGAATTGCAAAATCTGCACAGGCGGTAGAAGAAATAAAATTATAATGGTGCCATTGTGTGCCATAAATATCATACAGTGAATGAACACAAAATAAAGATCTATTAGCAGTGAAGTGAAATCTGTAGTATTTTAAACTCACTCATTGAAATTATGACTCCCAAGTCTCCAGAAACCAAAAAAGTACATATTTTTCACAATGGCTATTGTTTTCATATAGATATAAACTGTGCTGGCATCATTTAAGATTCTGAACACTCCACATTGTGCAGTTTCTCTGACTTTGTCTTAATCTCTATTTGATTAAACAGTGATTTAGAGGGCTGTTGATTTCAATAAAGTAGAGCATTTGTATTCTCTGCTAGAAATTTCAAGACAACATGGAGCACTCTTTCTTTAAAATACATACTTTTTAAAACATTCCTTAGGATCTAATTCTACCATTGATTTTTGTTGGCATTAATGTTATCAATTAGTTGTTTATAAACCACTGTTTATTTCTATTTAAAAGCCTTAGGGAATGGTCCAGATCCCTGTTTTTAAATTCAGTTTCTAAGAAGAATAAAAGTTGGAGAAAATAAGGCTGGAATATAGGATGAAAGAAGGCTAAATCCTAACATGGAGACGTGTTTTATCGGATTAGCACAAGCTATTTTCTTCAATATGGAAAAGTGTGAAAAGACATAGTTTAGTGTTATTGTCTATAAACATCATGAACTGCTTCATAATGTTTACGACAATATATGTAATGTCTAAGTCCCAGGCAAGGGACAGCCCTAAATTCATTATTATAAATTAATACGGTAGCAGCTAATTCTGCTAGATAATTTTCAGTTAATAGTTTCCTCAGCTAATTGCACTTTATTACTGTCATCCGATAATTAAACAGATTCAAGCCACTCTCTGGGCTTTCTTGCCACCTTGAAGCCATTCAAATAAAGTAGTGAAACAAAACAAATACGGTATATTTTGTGAACACTGAATTCACAAAACATCAATATGTCTGATTTATATAGTTTTATATAGATCGTAACAAATTATTAGGATACTTTCTAACAGTGCCTAACACTATTTCTTCATATATTATATTCTCCTGCCTTTCTTTGTTCTCATCTCAGCTAATCCCTAATAAATTTATAATTTCATTAACAGGTTTCTGTGACACTGGTAAGCCATATCATACATGAAAAGCATTTTGTAGACCAAACCATGTACAGCTAGGCTCTTGTCAACTGAATTGTCCATCTTTGGGGGAGGTTCAGTCTTCTCTACAGAAACAACTGTTCCATGGAACTGGTCCCTGGTGCCCAAAAGGTTGGGGGCCACTGGTCTAGAGGGTGAATTTGGAGGTATTAGCATACCAGAAAAGATCATAATAGCCAGAACTCCACCTGCCATTAAATTAGTCTGAAACTCTCTTCAGAAAAAAATCAAACAGCATTTAATCCTGGGCACCCTGATGGATGAGAAGGCAAAATACAAATTATAAAATCAATACTTTTTTAAAAAAAAATAGAGAGAGAGAGAATCCATCAGAGAGTATTGCGTGGGATGATTTGAAATATCTTCATAAAGAAATGAGCAATAATCCTAATCCTAACCCTCAAGGCAAACAAGCTGCAGAAACATTTTCTTGGCTTCATTTCTTCCTTTCATCTATCTTCAGCCTGGCAGTAACTCATCCAGGTAAGTAACTGATAGATTTCGTCACCCTCTTTCGAGGCATGCAGTAAATTTAGCAAATCAAATGGTTAAAAGGGATTGAAATTGAAGGGCAGAAGCAGAGAGTTTAGTTTTAGTAACTAATTTGGGGGGGAGAGGGGGAGAAAGATCAACAAGTCTACCTCTCCCAGCTATTTTTGTTTTCATTTTTATTGAAGAGATATGGATTTCTGGGGGAGAGGGGTGGGTGTTAAGCAAGAGAAAGGTTTGGGGAAGCTCATCCTGAAGCTGCTGCCTTTGCATGCAGGCAGTTGACTTCCCCAGAGCTAGCAAGAGCCCGGAGAGGTTTGCAGTCTCCTGAAGGCCAGCTGATTGAGGCGAAGGGCCAACCAACGAGCATGGTTCATCAGCGAAGCCCCAAGGCTTGTTTGGACATCTCTTTGGCATTATAACACAGTGTTAGGCCTTAATTTAGTTGGGCTCCTCCCATCACCGCCACTGGGCTTTGCAAATTTTTTTGCTATGCGGAATGAGACAACTTGTCACAACTCACTGCAGGACAACTCGCCATTGGCCAGCTCGTTGCAGGACAACTCGCCATTGGCCAACTTGCTGCGGGACAATTTAACAATTCTATTTAATTATTTAAAATTAATATATATATATATATATATATATATATATATATATATATATATATATATATATATATATATATATATATATATATATATATATATATATATATATATATATATATATATATATATATATATATATATATATTTTGCCTTTCACATTTCATTTTGTCTCTCCTTTTGCGTCCTTTCTTTAATGACTGTATTTCACTATTTTTTTGATATTAGTGTAACTCTTGTCTTGCAGCAAGGTATCTTGATGAGTTGGCCATGAGGAGTTGGCCATGGCAACTTGACCGTGGTGAATTTTCATAGACCCTTTGCTGTTTGTCTCCTTTATGGAACCAGTTGGGTTGCAGTTTCCCACCAACCCATGAGATACCCCATGTTTCCTTAATGGCCCACACATTCATTTAATGGTGGCATCAGAGGGAAAAGAAGGTGGGGTAACTAAGCAAAGAAGGTGATTGAAAGTACCTAACCAACATTACTCGGTCTTACTTTTTTAAAAATGGAGGGTAAATCTAGGTGGCTTAATATAGGAGACACTGGTGCTTTGGTGTTCTGAACAGGAGCATATCTCTTGTGGAGGTAATGAGAAAGATTCTTTTTGCAGCCGAAAGATTGTCTATTATAGTACTTCGGATGCTTTAATTAAAGGAACTTAATATGAATAGCACAAACTATGCCAGCCTTTGATTCAGTAACAATTTAAATCATTTTATTATGTCCCTGAATCCACAAAGGGAGGTCAAATTATGTATCAGTAGCAGAGATTTAAGGGCTGAGGCCAAGATCCACACTTTTAAACATTATATTATGTAGGTAACGAAGACCAGAATTAGTTTTTCAGTCAGAAATATTTCTGTCCAACTGCAAATAACTGAGCAATATGAGAAAGTTTTAATACAAGAAAGAACAAATTTAAATCTCAAGTATCATACTATCCCAGATCATATCAATAGGTTATTTGTATTTATTTATTTAAGATATTTTTTAAACCCATTTTTATTATTTTTACAAATAACTCCAGACAGTGAACGTACCTAGTACTCCTTCCTCCTCCTACTTGCCTCACCTAGATGTTAGGTTTGACTGGCCCAAGATAATTCAGTCAGTTTTATGCCTAAGGCAGGACTAGACCTCACAGTCTCCTGGTTTCTAACCTCGAGCCTTAAGCACAACACCTAACTGGCTCTCCATATTGATACACATTTATTTTCTACATTTCTCAGCTACTGTGATAGCAACTGAGAGAATATCTGAGAGACTGAAAGGCACAGCATTTTAGCAGGGCACAATAGGCAACAGCTTTTAAATGGCAAGTTTTCCAAAACTGAATCTCATTTTTTTGATTCTTCCACCATTGATACCTGTTTCTCAACTTAAGAAAAGACACAAGAATTATTGCCAAAACTCATACGCAGATTGTCTGTCTGTCTGTCTGTCTGTCTGTCTGTCTGTCTGTCTGTCTATCTATCAACCAACAATCTCTCATTATTTAGCTATCTCTAGCTATCTAGCTGTCTACTTAGTCTATATCTCTTTGTTTAGGAATTTTGCCAATGACTCTTCTATGTAAGTACACACCACCACGCACATGCATACCCATACTGAACATGCAAACTCCCATAGTGTGATTTGTAACCTGAAGTTACAAAATATGAGTGCATTTTATCTGACAGCTTGTTTGCATACTCTGAGGTAGCAGCTTTCAACTACAGGTTTCTATCGAGTTTCCAGGTGAGTTCAGAAATCACTGAAAATTTTCCCAGTCTTACTTGGAAAAAAACTTTGCAGCAGAGCAGTGTATTGGGCTCAATTCCCTCATTAGCCCCTTCCAAATTTTATAAGCATTGTCATTAGCTTCCGTTTCCAAATTTTCCAAAATATTTTCTGCGTCCAATCTCATTAGCGCTGCCACTGCCCTCCTTCCATCAGCCAAATCTTCCTCAGCTGCCCAGGGCCCCCTCCAGCTGACCACTGGTGGAAGGCAAAGTTTGGCATCCAGGTACTGACATTTCCATCATCATTTTCTTGGTGTATTTACTCTCAAAGTAAGGGGGGAAATGCCAGTCACTATGAGGAGGTACTGCAAGATTAACCTCTGCTCCGTCTAAAAAGTGCAGTGAAATGGTGACAAGGCACCATTGTATTTTGACATCAGCAGGAATGGAGACAGCCACGTATTTTCCCTGATGAGAAAGATTCCATTTCAGAGCTCAATAAATTAAAAAAAATATCAGATGCTAAAATTAATAGTCTTTGTTATCTATCTACTAACGCTTAGCATATGGAAAATAAACAATCTGGAGCTTCAGCTTTTAGAACAGAAGGCAAATATAATTTAATAGATATGCAGAGACCTCTTTAGATAACACCCTTCCCTAGGATATAGTACGTGAAGGGAACAATTTGTTTCAAAGAAACAAAAAGCAATAGGAAGTAGGGGATGAGTTGTACTGTAAAGTGCATGTTCAGAAAACCAAAAGAATCATTTTGATGAAAGTGAGGCAAGCATTTTAGTTAATATAAATGGAGGAACAAATAAAAGCAGTGTCGTTATGGATGACTACTATCACTCACACAACCAAGTAGAAGGTGTGGATGAGGCAAATCGATGGTCTTTCAAAAAGACAGGAAGTAATAATGATGGGAGACTTTAATTAACCTCAGTTTCTTGCTGATAACTTTTTCATTCAAGACAAAAGATATTTAAGATTAGCTTTTCTTGATTTGATACTTTTCCAATATTTTGTCAAGGAAGTGAAAGTAGTAAGAATGCTGAGAGAAAATGTTCATATGACGCTGAAGGTCAAAGTTTAGCAAAATACATATCTTGTAGTTCACAAAAGTATATTTTAATCAATTCAGAGCAATAATAATTAGAAATCCATGCCAAGAGAAGCTAGTGGGAAAACCAGTTTGGGAAGGGGTTTACAGTAAATAATAATAACAATAATAATAATAATAATAATAATAATAATAATAATAATAATAATAATAATAATAATAATAATAATAAAGTTGGAAGGGACCTTGGAGGTCATCTAGTCCAACCCCCTGCCCAGGCAAGAAACCCTATACCATTTCGGACAAATGGCTGCCCAGTCTCTTCTTAAAGACTTCCAGTGTTGGAGCTTTCACCGCTTCTGGAGGTAGGTTGTTCCACTGGTTAATTGTTCTAACTGTCAGGAAGTTTCTCCTTAGTTTTAAGTTGCTTCTCTCCTTGATTAGTTTCCACCCATTGCTTCTTGTCTTGCCTTCAGGCACTTTGGAAAATAGCTTCACTCCTCTTCTTTGTGGCAGCCCCTGAGATACTGGAACACTGCTATCATGTCCCCCCTCATCTTTCTCTTCATTAAACTAGACATACCCAATTCCAGCAGCTGTTTCTTATATGTTTTAGCCTCCAGTCCCCTAATCATTTTTGTTGCTCTTCTCTGTACTCTTTCTAGAGTCTCAACATCTTTTTTACATCGCGGTGACCAAAACTGGATGCAGTATTCCAGTGTGGCCTTACCAAGGCATTGTAAAGTGGTATTAACACTTCACGTGATCTTGATTCTATCCCTCTGTTAATGCAGCCCAGCACTGTGTTGGCCTTTTTGGCAGGTGCAGCACACTGCTGGCTCATATTTAGGTGATTGTCTACTAGGACTCTGAGGTCCCTCTCACAGTTACTACTATTGAGCAAGGTACCCCCTATACTATACCTGTGCATTTAGTTTTTCTTGCCTAAATGTAGAACTTTGCTTTTTTTCACCATTGAATTTCATTTTGTTAGATAGTGCCCAGTATTCAAATCTGTCCAGATCCTTCTGTATCTTAAGCCTGAATTCTGGAGTGTTGGCTATTGCTTCCAGCTTGGTGTCGTCTGCAAATTTGATGATTTCCCCATCTATCCCCTCGTCCAAATTGTTGATGAAGATGTTGAAAAGCACTGGGCCCAGAACAGAGCCCTGGGGCACCCCACTACACACTTCCCTCCATGTAGATGCGGTTCCATTGAAGACCACACGCTGAGTACGGCCGGTCAGCCAGCTACGGATCCATCTGGTGGTGATGCTGTCTACCCCACATTTTTCTATCTTGTCAAGTAGTAGGTTGTGATCTACTTTACCAAATGCCTTACTGAAGTCCAAGTAAATTATATCCACAGCATTCCTCTGATCCACTAATTTTGCCACTTGGTCAAAGAATGCAATAAGATTTGTCTGGCATGATCTGTTTTTGACAAACCCATGTTGGCTTTTAGTAATGACTTTGTTTGCCTCTAGGTGTTCGCTGATTCGTTGTTTGATTATCTTTTCCAGGATCTTCCCAGGTATTGAGGTTTAAAAAAAGGAGATATTTAAAACAGCACTGTGTGGGGGGGAAAAATAGAAGGCATTAACAATGATAATAGGCTTGTGCAAAAAGTGTCAAATTTCAATTTTTTTTGGAAAAGGACATGTATTACAGGTAGTCCTCGACTTATAATCACAATTGAGCCCAAAATTTCTGTTGCTAAGTCAGACATTTGTTAAGTGAGTTTTGTCCCATTTTACAACCTTTCTTGCCACAATTGTTAAATGAATCACTGCAGTTAGTAACATAGTTAAGTAAATCCGGCTTCCCCATTGACTTTGCTTGTCAGAAAGCGGCAAAAGTGATCATACGACCCCAGGACATTGAAACCGTCATAAAATAAGAGTCAGTTGCCGAATGGCTGAAGATCACAAAGATCGTAAGTGAAAAACACTCATTTTCTGTGCCATTGTAACTTCTAACAGTCACTAAATGAATGGTTGTAAGTTAAGGACTACCTGGACTGTTTCCTTCTTTTCCCTGAGTCCCATGGACTACAGATGTACTCCAGATTAGAGTGATGCACAATAAAGATGTCGGTAGATGTCAACCTTTACCTGTAATCTGGATGGGGTAGAAAATCACCTTCTTTAGGACTAGACTTTTTAGGAATTTATTACAATTACCCTCTTTTTATGATGATGATTTAGTCCAGCGGTTCTCAACCTATGGGTCGCGACCCCATTTGGGGTCGAACGACCGTTTCGCGGGGGTTGCCGGACACCGCGGTCCGCCATTTTGTTTTATTGTTTGTTTTTTTGTCGTGCGCGCACCGCGCATATGCGGATCGGCCCATCGCAGTCCGCCATTTTGTTTTGTTTTTGGGGTTTTTTGTTTTGTTTTTTTGTCACGCGCGCACCATGCATGCGTGGTTCGGGCTGTCGTGCGTGCACCGCGCATGCACCACGCATGCGCGGATCGGCCCATCGCGGTCCGCCATTTTGTTTTTTGGTTTTTTTGTCGCGCGCGCCGCGCATGCGCGGATCGGCTTGACACGCGCACGCATGCGTGCGCCGGGGTCGCACTGCGCATGGGCGGGGCAAGTGGGGTCTCAACCTGAAAAAGGTTGAGAACCACTGATTTAGTCCAATTGGCTTTGATGTGCATGGTGTTACTATAAACTAAACACTGGAGCAACAGTGAATAAAAGGATTTCACTGTAAATACAATTTAGTGGGGTCTGGATAAATAAGGTGTTACACAGGAAAAGACCTGTTCTTTATTCTTCCTAAATGCAAGACAAGGAAATTTACTGAGGGGAGAAAAACTTTGAATCATAAGAACAATTTGACAGTGGAACCAATTACTCAAAAAGAGGGTGCACTCCAGTGCTCATGTCTGAGCAGAAATTAAGAAGCCATCTGTTAAAAATGATTTCAGTTAGATTCCTGCACTAAGCAAGGCTGTCTCCTCCCAAGTGTATGTTTCTATGACTTGTGTTAAGAACCGACTGATTGTTTCTATGCAAACTTTAGGGTTGCCCAACATTAATCAGTTCTACAACATGCCAGTCTACTTTTTGAATTTAGCTGTCTTCCTGTCATGGAATATAATGTAGGAAGGATTGTATTCCGGAAGACTAAAAGGCACAGAGAAGACTAAAGAGTACAGAGAAGAGCAACAAAGATGATTAGGGGACTGGAGGCTAAAGCATATAAGGAACGGCTGCTGAAATTGGGTATGTCTAGTTTATTGAAGAAAAGGATGATGGGGGACATAATAGCAGTGTTCCAATATCTCAGGGGCTGCCACAAAGAAGAGGGAGTCAATCTATTCTCCAAAGCGCCTGAAGGCAGGACAAGAAGCAACGGATGGAAACTAATCAAGGAGAGAATCAACCTAAAACTAAGGAGAAACTTCCTGACAGTTAGAACAATTAACCAGTGGAACAACCTGCCTCCAGAAGTGGTGAATGCTTCAACACTGGAAGATTTTAAGAAGAGACTGGACAGCCATTTGTCTGAAATGGTATAGGGTTTCCTGCCTGAGCAGGGGGTTGGACTTGATGACCTCCAAGGCCCCTTCCATCATCATCATCATCATCATCATCATCATCATCATCATCATCATCATCATCATCATCATCATTATTATTATTATTATTATTATTATTATTATTATTATTATTATTATTATTATTATTATTATTATTATCCCAGATATCATATGTGAAAGAAAGATGGTATATTTCCTAACGGTATATTGTAGATGCAGATAGTAGATGCAGACTTGCCAGTCTGGTATGAAACAATGAAGAATTCATCTTGAAAGAACTGCCAGGTGTCCCAGCAGCCATTCACTACTGTGGGTCCATCTCCTCACTACATTCCATCATACTTCCCAAATTGAGTGATATGGGCATTTGGCCTTCAAATCAAGCAGAAACAAAATTTCACTTAGCGTGCAACATCCATGATTCTGAAAAAAGGCCATATGACCACTGGCACATATATATATATCACTGCTCCTGCAAAGACCCTGGTTCAAAAGTGACTTTGATCACAGAGCATGATTTATTTTATACCTAGTTGGGTTTTTTAAAAATAAATAAATAAGGGTGAAAATGAAGCTTGAGCTTCTAGCAGGGCCAACAGATGCATTTAAGAAAAAAGTACAAACTGAACTTTTTGTTTCTTTCTGTTTATTTTTAATCATGTGTCAGATGAGACAATTTTGGGAATTATCCAAAATTTTCAGTGATAAAATTAGTTAATTTCACTCTTTGAAAATGAAGTTTATTTTCTTTTGTAAAATAAGCCAAGTGTACTGAGAAAAGATCAGGAGGAAATGTAAACACAGCTGAGTATTACAGATGCAATACTGGAGCTTCTCAAACTGCTACATAATTCAATTGCACTGGATTATTTGTTCTAATAAGGTCTCATGTCTTATACTTATAAAACATTTTAGGGTTTGCAATTACTGAGGAGCAATTACTATAGACAACCCAGAATGGTGGGTGTCAAAGTGCTTCTTTATTTTACATGGCAAGGGTGCCAATATGCCATCACCAATGCAATTGTCAACACTGCAAATACTGTATATTCTTGCTTTGACAATATGCAGAACTGTCTGGTATTTTGGGGGTTAATGCAGAGCAGAAGAGGGTGGGGGTAAAGCCCGGGAAAGAAAGAGGAAGGAAATCTTTGACCTTCACACTAATTGGATAACATGATATATGACAGCTAATTTAGGGAGGGAACATGCTGATAAATTAACTGCTCAGAGGAAGAGAACTTAGATCTTAGCATCCTCCATTATGCCTGTGCCGACATTTTGTAACAATAAATGACTTTTAGGAAAACCAATGCCTGGAAGTTCTTTGAAGTGTTTCAGTAGCCGGAACCATAACAGCAATGAAGAGTCATTTGAATTGTGCTCAATAGATTTAGTAGGCCTGCCCTGGGGGAACTAAACAGTTTCAAACTTCAAGTATATAATCAGAAATCAGAATGATCTAACTGGGTTCAGAGAGCTTCTGATTGTTGCCCTGTGTTATACCTCATGTTTGCTTTAATCTCATGGAAGCCAAACAACTGAGATCAAATTTCAGTTAGTGCACTATCTGGAGACAGCAGAAGAGAAGAGAAAGAACTGTAGAAAATCACAAAATACAAAGATCAGCAAATAGAAGTAGAATAATTGTAGCAAAAAGAAAGCAAATATAGTACCAATATAATAGATGCCTTGGGTACAATCCCAAAACACTGGAGCACCACTTGAATACCATCAGCATTGACAAAAATCACCATCTGTTCAAAATCACTTCAAAATAACTCAATAGATGGACAATAACATTCCAAATCCAGCCTAAGCATTTGGTTGATTGTGCAACCAACAGTAATATGAAATAGATTTGGCTTTACAGGGATTCATCCCAATGTAAAGAAGGGAGGGGCTAAAATGCTGAGGGTACAAGAATAGAGGCAGAGACAAAAAAATATAGTCTGCTATCCCCTTCATATGATGATTATCAGAAACATACCAAAATAAGGCTTGATTCCTTGAGTAATATTAAACTTTCACCAGATGACTAGTATTAATTACCTTAACCATGCTAAAATGTTTATTTTTAAGTGTTTACTGTGACTAATGGGTGTGAGTAATTATAATTATGAATAGTTTTGATGTTTATTTTACATATTCTTTAAGATTTAGTGTATTTTAAAGATACTGAGCAATTTCTTCATAACTCTCTCTGCAGACATATACATATATATATACATACATACATAACATATGCACAAACACATGAGTGAATGTGTTGGTGATTATGTTTCTGTGAGTATATAGCCTCATTCATACTGTACAAGTGTGATATGCCATTTGAAGTCAAGTTTGTGCATCAGATGAAGTAGATTTTCACCTTTAAGTTGCTACAAGTTCCATCTTGTTTTTAATAAAATGAATCATCAGAAAGATAGAAGCTGGGGGGGGACCTGTGATGGCGACAGAAAAAGATGCACAGTAGGTGAGAAATGCAAATCTGAGGAATATACTGCTGGGCAGGATATATCAAATGTTTTTTCTCTGCTTGCAGAGGCAAAAATCTGCCATTTTCAAGTCAAGATAAATAGTAGAATAAGTGGTGCTACAATTATACAGCAAACTTCTGTCATTATGCTGTCAATGGTTTAAAACTGAATTCAGAGTCATAAAATAATAAAAATGAAGCTGGTTCTGAAGAGAAGGTAATGGCTTTTAAATGTATTTTTTCTAAAGTCTAAATATCTTTCACTTTTTTTAAAAAAAAAGCTATATTTTTCCTTCATGCAATGAATATCACATTGTCTGAAATGTCAAAGGAAACCAGAACACCAGCTGTGGGGGCATCCACAGGGATGTGGTCAAAAAAGTCAAGGTGGTAGCTATGACAGTGCAATCAAACCTCTACTCCTTTTGTAGACCCTTGACCACCTGTATAGTATAACACACATGAAGCTCTAGTTGGGTCAAGGAATAGGAAATTGGCTACCTTTTGTGACAGTTTAGAGAGAGAAAAGGCTGAATCATGTTGTACTTTTGAAATAGCAGCTGAGTAAAGAAAGATACATTTGATGTCAATAATACAGAAACATTTTCATGCTTCCCGTGTCTATCAAATTATTCCTTGAGGTAAAACCAAAAACAGAATACGAAGAACTCTTTGAACTGAACAGATGGACAGCTGAATGTAAACAACCATAAAGACATAACATGTATTCAACAGAAGGCAATTATATGTAGCTCAGGGTTGAACTATAGAGCCCTTGGTGCTCTCTGAGCTTGGCTGTTTGCTTGCAGACATTTCATTACCCAACTAGGTAACATCATCAGTGAAAATGAGTGTGGGATTTCCTCCCTGTTTATATAGAAGTATCTTGCCCTGCCCATCTTAGTGGGAGTGTGCTAACTGTTGCCCCCAAAAATCTTTCTGGCAGGCTTTCTTTGGGACCAGATTAAGTAAATTTTTGGTCTGATTCAACAGATTTGACCTTTTAATCTTAATATTTAAAATAAATGAAGAAGGCTGAAATAAAATAATGGTGTATAGTTCGTTGCAGATATTCAAAGAAATCTCCTGCTTATGATTTTGTATATTTTATAATTTTTAAGGTGACCAACCACCCTCCTTTAGGGAGGACAGTCTTCCTTTTGTAAGGTTTGTCCTCCCTCGAAAAGTGTCCTCCTACATGTCCTCCTTTTTGATATTTGAAGACTAATCTGCAGGGCTTTTTTTTTCTCATAGAACGCTCAGAAAGGCGTTTCAGCACCTTTTTTTGATGGCTTTTTTTCAACTTTTGCATGAGCTGTGCTACTCCCTCTATTGGCTTTCGAAAGCCAATAGGAATTGCTGCTGAGCACCCCAAAACACCCGGCTGGCAAACTTTGCACATGCAAGTTGTCTACAGCGAAGGCGAATTGGCAGGAACTTTGCACCGCTCCCTGCTACCCAACTACACCATCTACTAGTTAGTCCTGAAGATACCTGGAAGAGACTAACTTCCATTTAGGAATGGAAAAATCAAAAAAGAGGAAATACCATTTCAACGATAAATTGAATAAGGAATTTCCATTCATCACATCAAAGAAGGATAACATTGTTTTCTGCAATATTTGCAGCGGAGAATTTTGTATTACAGTTGGGAGCAGAGCAGCTATTACAAAACACTTGACCACCAAGAAACATAAGCAATCATCAGATGCATCTGCTTCCAGTTGTAAAGTAACAAGTTTTTTTTAAAACTTCAAAGTATTCTGAAGATGAAAAACAGTTAGCTGCAATGGAGGGAACATTTGCACTCCATTCCATACCATAATTCACAATCAAAGTTTTCGTAGTATGGATTGTACAACTAAATTATTGAAAAAGTTTCACGATGCTAAATGTTCATGCGCCAAGACAAAATGCGAGGCTATTATTAAATCAGTATTTAAAAATTACTGTGACAAAATACTTACAGAAGACTTAGAAACTGCAGCATTTGTAACGGTTTTATCTAATGCATCCAATCATAATGAAACTAAATTGTATCCAATACTAGTAAGATATTTTAATGTTACCAAGGGCATTCAAGTAAAATTTTTAAATTTTTATTATTATTATTATTATTATTATTATTATTATTATTATTATTATTATTAATTAAATTTCTATGCCGCCCTATTCCGGGAACTAAGGGCGGCTCACAGCATAAATAGAAATCCAATATAAAAAACTACATAATACATATATAAAAAATACATATATAAAAAAAGAGAACCCCTAAATTAAGAAACCATTCATTCAGCAAACGTACACACAAACATACACTGGCTAGGGGCAAGATGTCAACCGCCCCAGGCCTGTCGGCAGAGATGTGTCTTAAGGAGTTTAGAATCCATTGAGGGCGAAACTGCTGAAATTTTGTCAAACCATCTATACAGAGCAATAAATGAAATCAATTTGAAATCCAAAGTTGTTGCACTAACAGCTGATAATAAAAACACAAATTCTGGTGGGCGAAGACGCAAAGGGGTGAATAATGTGTATGTAAAATTACAATATTTACTCCAAAAGAAAATACTAGGAATAGGTTGTAATGCATATATTTTGTCAAATGCAATCAACACGGCATCATGTGCCTTGCCAATTGATGTAGAAGTAATAATAACTACAATTTATTTGTATTTTAGTCGTTTTACCATACATGTGGCTACTTTAAAACAATTTTGTGAAGAAGCGAATGTTCAATACAAAAAACTTTTAGGATAGTCAAACGTTAGATGGCTTGCTCTAACACCTGCTATAGAGCGTGTGCTACAATTATTTGAGCCTCTCTGTTCATATTTTTAAAGTTTAGACAAATGTCCTAAAATCAATAATGAAATATCTGAGATATTAATGTATTTTATACATAAGCATCTATTTTTCACAAAATGATACAAAAGATTGAAAGTGAACACATTTCAGCTACAGAAGTTAGTCTTATTTTGAATGACTTTATCCTTCAATATAAAACTCGATTTGAAGAAAAATTTCTTCCTTTAGTTATAAAAAGAAAATTGTCAGACTTAGAGGAATCAAATCCAGGCATAATGGAAAAGTTTATCAAAGAAGAGCAGAATTTTTACCAAACATAATTTTTAATATATCGAATAATGGTCTGAAACAAACATCACAGGAAATAACAGTTTCAATGGTGTTTTTTGACTTCATTGCAAGTATATTGGACGGATATTGAATCTTGTGTTGAGTTTTTATCTAAAGAAATGCCAGACATTAAAATAGACGACAATTGTCTCTCTGAAGAAATTAGAAGACTGAATGTATTTTTAAATTCTGAAAAATTAATATAATGGGAAAATAAACACATTGAAATTAATAAAAGATGGGTGGAAATATTCAGCCATTTCAAAAATGAACATATTCCATGTGAAAATTTATTTATTCTTGTTCAATTTACGTTGTGCTATCCTGGAACTAATGCAGCAGTTGAAAAGGTTTTTTCAATTGCTAATGATTTTTGGAAAAGTGAGAAATCGAGATTGAATGTTGATACTCTAGCTGCAGCACTTGCCATAAAATTCAGTATGAAGGATATTTCTTGTTCAGATATTTCCAATATATTGTTAGAAGATGATACATTGACAAAAATATTCATTCAATGGAAAAGTACTCATTTAAATAATAATTAATAGGCATGTAAGTATAATTACAACATAAAATGTTATTGTTACAAATGTTTTTATTATGCATTTATCATATTATAGTGTATTCTATATTATTGTTGCAACGAATAAAATGTTTCTTTTATTTACAATATTTTTTTCTTCAATTTATTTGTGTCCTCCTTTTCATGGTAAAAAAGTTGGTCACCTTATAATTTTTCCACAAAAAAGTCAAAAAGCAGAAGCTTTATTATTCACTAGCTGCCTAGGAGACTGTAATTCAAGAGAAGCTGTTCTACTTTATCTAGAAAGAGGGACTATTACGTCTGAGATTATAATTGTAATCTCATTTTCTCCTGCACTAGAACTCCAGTGTTACATGGGGCCATTTTAAAAACAGATTAGGCAGTGTTTCTCAACCTTGACAATTTTAAGGCATGTGGACTTCAACTCCCAGAATTCCACAGCCAGCATTGCTGGCTGTGGAATTCTGGGAGTTGAAGTCCACATGCCTTAAAATTGTCAAGGTTGAGAAACACTGGATTAGAGAAATGTGTACATGCATATGGTCTCATTCACCAGATAGAGGCAACTTGTAAGCATGCTTCTTTACTTGATCTATTCTTTCAACTTATTGCTAAACTGTTTCCTGTGCAAAAGCATCTCAAAAACAGCTTACAGTAGAAGTTACAAAATTGCACTAATGAAAACAATATATTAAAATACTATTGATTGATTATGTGGTGCATCAATTTAGGTTTGACTCTTAGCAACCACATAAATAGATTTTCTCCAGGAAAATGACATTAAAAGATATCATCTGAACAGGGGTCAGAAAAAGAAAACAAAATCAAAACTGCCATTCATTCAATGTTCACAAAGGAAAGGGTTGCCTTAGAGATGTAACAAAAGAAACTTCATGAATTTTAGCAGAAAGAGCATTTCCAGAGAGAACGACATTCCTTATCAATATGTACCAAGTCATGGGAAGGTGGAAGAGCCGTTGTGGTGCAGTGGTTAGAATGCAGTACTGCAGGCTAACTCACAGCTCGCTCCAGGAGTTCGATCCTGAACAACGCAAGGTTGACTCAGCCTTCCATTCATCCTAGGTCGGTAAAATAAAGAGTCAGATTGTTGAGGCTGTAAAACACTATGAAGAGACGGCTGTAAAACACTATGAAGCAGTGTATAAGTCTAAATACTATTGCTATTGCTATTCTCTCAGCCCAGGCAGGAAGATTTCTGATGCTCTTGGCACTGTCAGGTAGCCAAGGGACAAAGATCAAAAGCAAAACCTTGAATATGACTATTAGTTAATTGGTAGAGTTTTATAGTGCATTGGATTCAAAAGCAAAATAGTGTTTCTTCGATTGTTTGAATGCCCCAACTGAAAAATTACCATCTTATATTCTCATTGACCTTATTTCAGACAACAGAAGATGCAAGTAGGTTTTCTGATGTGGACCCAAATATAAGAAAGTAGGTGGCACTATTGTTATTCTGATTCCAGGCCAACCTTCCCCAACTGGTATGCCTTCCAGATGTGTGAAGTTAATCTCCTTAATCCACTTGAGAATTATGGAGTTAAAGACCACAAGTTA
The DNA here is from genome assembly GCA_034064705.1 of Bothrops alternatus. Taxonomy (NCBI): domain Eukaryota; kingdom Metazoa; phylum Chordata; class Lepidosauria; order Squamata; family Viperidae; genus Bothrops; species Bothrops alternatus. The sequence goes on from JARGCV010000033.1 coordinate 4,327,686, forward strand.
AGAGGGCACTCCATTTTGGAAACATTAACTCAAAACAAGTAGAACTGAAATATTCGTTTTAAATTATGTTTGGGGGGGAATCTCCAGCCAATGGGAATGGTACAACAGATGATAGAGAGTGATATGTTGCAAGTGATTCTTTACCTGGTCAAAGTACTCTGAAGCAACTAGAAGACACAACATTCTTCCTATGGTGGAAGGGCCATTTTTTGGATGTACCTCCATATCTATCGAAAGCTGCTCTGGAAAGACTTCCAACTTATTGAAACACTGTGGTAGGAGATTCATGGAGCTACAGCCTGGATGGATGATCAGGTCTAAGGCTACATGACTGACAAATAAATGATAATAGTGTTAGGGTAAAGGAACTCTCACTTCTCACTTCAAATCAAAATCACATGAAGTATTAGTACAGCTTTATAAATCCTTAGTAAGATCACACCTGGAATACTGCATCCAATTTTGGTCACCATATTACAAAAAAGATGTTGAGACTTTGGAAAAAGTGCAAAGAAGAACAACTAAGATGATTAAGGGTCTGGAGACAAAAACATATGAAGAACAGTTGCAGGAATTGGCTATGGCCAGACCAGAGAAAAGAAGGACTGGGGGGGGGGACATAATAGCAGTATTCCAGTATTTGAGAGGCTGCCACAAAGAAGAGGGAGTCAACTTATTTTCCAAAGCATTAGAAGGCAAGGCAAAAAACTATGGATGAAAACTAAGGAAAGAAGCAACCTGGTACTAAGGAGAAACTTCCTAACAGCTTGCCTTCAGGAGTTGTAGGTGCTTCATTACTAGAGGTTTTAAGAAAAGATTGGACAGTCGCCTATCTGAAATGGTGTATAGGGTTTCCTGCTTGAGCAGGGGGTTGGACCAGAAGACCTCCAAGGTCCCTTCCAGCTCTATTCTGAAGGTCACTTCCAGCTCTATTCTGATTGATTATCTGGAAACCAAAATGACAGAGATTACATTTTTTAATACTTGGCTTGTGGGGAAGTGCAATAGATAATATTATCAATATCGGTGTTTTGGTCTGAGCCTTTAGATTTGCTGTGACATAGTAATGATGGCTCACAGTCACCCATGCCCTTGTCACCTTGAGACTCGACTACTGTAATGCTCTCTACATGGGGCAACCTTTGAAGAATGTCCGGAGACTGCAAGTAGTCCAGAATGTGGCCGCGCGAGCCGTCTTGGGTCTCCCAAGACATGCTCATATCACTCCAGCCCTCCGTGAGCTGCACTGGCTACCAATTGGTCTCTGAACACAATTCAAAGTGTTGGTTATGACCTATAAAGCCCTTTATGGCAATGGGCCAGGATACTTGCGGGACCGTCTTCTGCCTCATGAATCCCAGCGACTGGTTAGGGCACATAGGGTTGGCCTCCTACGGGTCCCGTCTGTTAAACAATGTCATCTGGCAGGGCCTAGGGTTAGGGCCTTCTCTGTTGCTGCCCCAGCCCTCTGGAACCAGCTTCCCTCAGAGGTTCGTACTGCTTCCTCCCTCCTAGCTTTCCGAAAACTGTTGAAAACACATTTATGCAGACAGGTTTGGGGCGTGTGAGCTGCACTCTGCCCCTGGGCCTTTGATTGTGACTGTGTGTTGTATGAGTGAAATAAATTACCTAGTTTTTATACTGTAAATTGTAATTTTAATTGATTTTATGTTATGTTTTTTATACTTGTATTCTTGTTGTGAGCCGCCCTGAGTCTTGGGAGAAGGACGGCATATAAGTTTAATAACTAATAATAATAATTAACAAGAGAGCATTTTTGGACAACAAATTTAAAATATTTTCTTTGTCAGATGAATAACAAAACATCTTTGGCAGCAATTGGATAAAAATAACATCTTTGCCTTGTCCATTGCTTAGCAGTATTACCAGGGCTTTTTTTCCTCATAGAACGCCCAGAACGGAGTTCCGGCACCTTTTTTGGATGGAACCTTGTAGGGTAGGCAAGGCGGGTTGTATGACATGTGTGATTCCAGCACCTTTTTTTTTTAAAAAAAAAAAGCACTGAGTATTACTGAATAACTATTACCTGGGATTCAATGCTACTGATCTACAAAGTTCCTTTCAGGCTGTTTAGTTATTAGTTATGATGCATCTGTCTGTTTAACCATCTACCCATCCAATTTGTATACTGCCAAAATCACTCATAATCTCAGTAGTTAACAATAATAATAATTCTGGAACTCTCTCTTGTTAGAAATCTGCTTGGTTACTGCTTTGTGTTTAGTGAAAAAACAGAAGGCATGCTGATTTTCATGAGATTTTATTTTCATGAGTGTTAAAAATTACTAACTCCTTTACATTTATGATTCTTGGGTTGTATGATTTTAGCCTCGGGCAGAAAGTGAGATAATCATTTTCATCTAAAAGAGGAAGAAGTAACAAAGGTGTTTTGTTTTTTTTACTCTAAACATTTCTTTCTCTGTTGGAACAATCTATTAAATTTGTTCACATTGTTCTTGATTTATTTTCAGATATGCTTGAGTAGAGGGTACAGAATACATTAGCAAAAGCCAATTTTAGCTGTTTAATTTATATATTTGGAATGTAATAATCTATCAACAAACTATATTGGGTTAAAATTGTGTCTTTTTGTTACATTTTCAAGACTATGTAATAGGATCATAACTGACAGCATTTCTATTCCCCATCTGAAATGGGATTCAGCAATTTGGAACAAAGATTATAAGTACATTTATAGAATAATTGTCTTTAAATGAGAAACTCTTTTAGTATAAGAGTTCCTAATAAGAAATCCTTGCAATTTATTGGAAAGCTCATGATATTATTTTTAAAAGAACATAATGTCTGCTATTAATATAACATAGTTGTGTTTTGCTTATTTGTGCTAACAGGTAATGAGAAAGGAGAAAGACAACAATATTTATCACATACTCACAAGCAGATTTGAAAAGAACCTATTACAAAACCTACTAATCTTCTTGCAGACAATTAGAATTGGAAGACAAATGTCCTTTTCACACCTAAGATGAACTACTTCATTCAACATTGGATCACCTTTGAAAACTACCTGGAACCTATAGTTGATACAAAATGTGCTACAAACTTACTCATTATCTTGGTGAGAGCCACTACCACCACCACATTATATGATTGTGATTGCACAGGGGATTTAAAAGCCCATATATAACTAAACTAAAATATCACAACCTAATATTCCAAATTTGGAAAAGATGGGTTACCAGATATAAAACTCCTTAAAAACGAGTTTCTCAAAGGAACTAGAAGTCCTTAGAAATCCACTTTCTAGGATTTTAGCTTACAACTTGCCATCTTCAACCATTACCAAATGCAAGCAAAGCGAGAAATGAAGATTTATGCCTGCACAACTGATCTCCCGTGTTGGCAGAAAGTTCTGGAGCAAAACCATAACTGTGGGCCACTGAATGCTAGAATGTGGTTAGAAACCCTGACCCTGAAGATTAGTCATTGTGCTGAACAGTATAGCCACACTGGCATTCAGGCAACCGTAGTCATAGAGAGATAGGGTATGGATACCAGTGGAACTGGAATACACGTCTCATTTTCTTTGCACAGTTAAATCTGCATAATGCCTGAAGGAGGTATATATGAAATAGAAAAACTCTTGATATATTGCAGTAACAAGCTAAATTACTAAATCAATCTGTTGTCTTTCTTTCTTTCTTTCTTTCTTCTTCTTCTTCTTCTTCTTCTTCTTCTTCTTCTTCTTCTTCTTCTTCTTCTTCTTCTTCTTCTTCTTCTTCTTCTTCTTCTTCTTCTTCTTCTTCTTCTTCTTCTTCTTCTTCTTCTGCTTCTGCTTCTGCTTCTGCTTCTGCTTCTGCTTCTGCTTCTGCTTTCTGGGAGTCTCTCCACACTAGCTCTTTAAAAAATAAGACAAGGAAATGTTCCCATCACTGTGAAAATATACCGAATGAATCAATTTAAAATATTCATTAGAGCTCCCTCCAAAATTTATTCTTTTGTGAAAATGTGGCTTTGCTATAGAAGGAGAATGATTGGAATGTCAAGAATTTCATTTCAGGCAGCATTTTCTGTTCTTAGAGCAGGCTTGAGTTGTCGAGGCACACTGGTTTTGCTCAAAAGGAAAGACCTTCCAGATTTCTTATTTGCTTGGCACTATTTCTATTATAAGCATGATAGTAGAAATTCTAATATGTTTTTCATTTCCTTGGGTGCTGCCTGTTACATCTTAAAACACCCTCATGACTTTATTGCTCTGGGAACTGCAGAAGTAATCAAAATGGACCATTCCATTTGACAAGCACTGCACTCTTACAATACATGATAGACTGGAAACAGTGGATAGAATACGGTACATTCAAGAGAAACACCAATCAAATAAAATGTACCTGGCGTATAGCTGAGGCTTGACGTGAGGAATGAAGAATGTTTACCAAATTTGAATTGATAGTATTGGGTTGGATAGCAGGTAGCTTGAACTTTCCCCGGGTTTACGTATACAAAGACCAATATTTACTGTTGTATTTTATGATTTATAGTGAATGCTTTTTAGTATGCTATTATGATTAATGTTGATTGCTTTAATAAAAAAAAATTTTAATAAAAAAAAACATGGATTCCCATGTCTTACAAGTGACTCACAAAGGAATGTGCTTCCGGGCACTGATAAATCTGAGAGGCTCTCTCCCGCTCTGTGTTAAAGCCTTCACTGCTGGAGATGGACGAATTGTGTAACATTTATATTTATCCTGTCTTTGTAGTATCCAAATATTTACCATCAAGATGCCGTTGTGAGAAAGGGGAGTAATATTATCTCCATTTTACAGGGGGTGAACTGAGGAGCAAAGACTAAATGGATCTTGTCCAGAGCCATTCAACAGTCTTTGGTGAAAACAAAATTAATTCAAGTCCTGAAATGAAGAAGAACATTTTTAACATGAATGCACAAAGCAGCAAAGCCAGCAACAAAATGCATTGTCTTTCTTTGGAGACACTTTCTCACAAAACGTCATGAACACCAGTGTCTTCTATTTTAGTTGAATAAAACAGAATATGTTCAATAACTTCAGTGGTTATATTTTCAGGTAACTTTTGTATTATTTTGTGAGCAATTCATAGGAATAGCTTCAAGCTATTCATAGGAATAGAGGTAGTCCTTGCTTTACAACAGTTCATTTAGTGACTGGTCAAAGTTACAATGGCATTGAAAAAAGTGACTTATGATCATTTTTCACACTTATAACTGTTGCAGTATCCCCATGGTTAGGTGACCAACATTCAGATGTTTAGCAACTGATTCATATTTATGACCATTGCAGTGTCCTGGGGTCATGTGATATGTGTATTGAGTGTTCTTTTTATCTTAGCCATTCTCTTTTGCCAAATTTCTCATCTTTCTCACTGCAAATTCTTTTTGCTCCACAAAAAAATGCTTAGTCGTAGACCTCAATATACTCATGCATGGCAGTTTGTTCTCTATATTCAGAGAGATAAAAATTGGATTATTAATCTATAAATTCCAAAGGGCTATGCTTCTCACCCATCCCAAATTCTACTTACCTACTCTCCTGACCAGCAGGATCCATGACTCATATATTAGCTAGCTTGTATAATATTTTATCCAAGAAAAGAAATGCTTACTTTTCAAACTAAGACGACAATATACTGTTATTTATTTATTATGATATACTGCTTCTCTAAGTGGCCCAGGAAGGTGACCAGCGATCTATGTGTGCTCCATTTAGCCTAGTTAGCTCCATATTTTCCTTCAAGTTCAGTATTTTTTGTTTTCATTTCCTATTTGACAGCCTAGAGCAGGGGTCTTCAAACTTGGACCTTTTATGATTTGTGGACTATTCTGGGAGTTGAAATCCATAAGTCATAAAAAGGCCAAGTTGGAAGACCCCTGGCCTAGACCCTTCCTATTAGTTCTGATTTTCTAACTTTCCAGATGGTACAATTTCTTCATAAAATTCCTTTATGACTTCATCTTGCCCATTCTTTTATTTCCTATCCTTTCCTCCACTTATCCATTCATACTTTAACTTGCTTTTATAATGCACTTAAGTTGTATTAGAAATAGCCAAAATGTGAATAAACATGTTATGGTTAAAATGATCTGTGAATGTTGGTGATTACCGAAGTATTGTATAGTATTACAATTACAGTAGAAATATTGTAATCACAACTACGTCTTGTGCCACTAGGTTTGGGCACTTTACTAGAAAAGGAACCTCGGATTTATTTAGAAGCAGTGCAAAGAATGTGGAAAAGTGGAATAAAGCCAATATGTTCAACGAACATTCTCTATGTGAGATTTATGTCCAAGTTCTAGAACAATTGTTTTGAAAATACCCTATACTGCTTTCAGATTATTAGAAATCCAAGTGACAAACAAAAAGGTAAATATTTGTTTGAAGGCAGAATATATGTATTCTTCCCAGTTGCCAACTTTCCAGTGTTCATTGAGCTACTGTGGAGATGCCAGATCACTTCCTAGCCTGCTTCTGGTGGAACAGCTCTTCTACTGCAGCTACTTTTCCAGCAGACTAGAACCATTTGATGGGGAGGGGGTTCTAGGCAGATGACACAGGATTTGGGGAGGGCAAATGTAGTCAGGCTACATTTCCATCCCAGTTCCCCAACTGTTCTATTAAACAACTCTGAACTACAGCAACTCTGTACTCAGCAAAGATGTATAGGGGTATAATAAGTGATAACTTTAATAAGGCTCAAGTGTATAATAGATGATATTAATAATGTCTTCTGGCATTAAAATGCATGAGTCTTCTCCCCCAGGAAATAAGAAAATCTTCATGACTAAGGCTAAAAGGAATTTAGTGCATTTTTAAACCTGATTGGTTAAAGCTTTCATTTTCATGCAATAACTAAACCATACATGGCATAAAATGTTCAATTATTTGGATCAGGTTATAATTTATTATCATCTCTGGCAAGTCAGCATAGAAGCGTTAAGTTAGGGGGAGGATTAATAAAAAGTATTTCAGTGGAGGCAATTTTTAATCTTATTTTTTATGCAAATAATGGTCACGGGACAATTATGGAGGTCAATCTAGAGCAGGGGTAGGCAACCTTGGCTTTTTTATGACTCACGGACTTCAACTCCCAGAATTCCTGAGTCAGCATAGCTGACTGAGCTGACTCAGGAATTCTGGGAGTTGAAGTCCGTGAGTCATAAAAAAGCCGAGGTTGCCCACCCCTGATCTAGAGTAATTTTTCCAAAGCATGACTTTATATTTGTACAAATTTTGAAAAAGCCATTATTTATTTATTTATTAAATATATATGGTTGCCCATCTCATAAGAAGCGATTCTGTGATTGGAGACCCATTTTTCAAAACGATATTCTTGGCTTTGAAAAGAGAAATCAAGTAAAAATCATACCACTGGGAACTTACAATATTCATACTTTTGGTTCAGTTATTGTTCTATAAAAAACAGAAATATGCCTAGTTTAGAAAGTGAAAATCATGTTTTCTTTTACAGGGCCCATGTCTCTTTCGTGTTTTTTCCCAGAATGTTTCAAATGATGTCAGATTCTTCCAAGTGCCTTGTTTCGCCTCTTAACTGAACAATAAAGGGTCAAGCACTCATTAAACTAGATTTGAAGTTCTCATGATTTTCTCACAGAATTAAATGTGTGCTGCTAATTACATTTTAATAGTGTCATCAGAGTGTATTATGTACAGCTACTCCCTGTGATGACAAGGGCAAATGGAGACTTAGATGTCACCCCTGTTCTCAGGAACAGTAATGGATTTATTAGTATAATTGATTGGCACAAGGCTACAAAGATTAATCCAAAAGATGTTTCACTTGAAGAAAATAAAACCCAATTCCTGATACGGATGTGGTTAAAAATTCCTTCCCCTCCTTTTCTTTCTCTCACACAAAGAAATCTGCGACATGTTTCAGATTTATACATGTTACAAATTATATTGGGATCCACGTTACGATGGGTGATCACATGGATAATTAGATGGCATGTAAATATATAGCATCAAAGAATCAAAAGAACTAACTACCAAATGCAACTGCTTGTGAATTCTGAAAAGCTCCTCTGAAAGAACAGTACTGCATTTCTTCTAATTTGCATTCTAGCTCTGTTTAGTCATAAACCCATATCACTGTACACTTTAGGTATTACTGAAACATTAACATGATTTAGCCATTCAGGAAACCATGTTGGCAAATCAAAATACATCAGTCCAAAGGCTAAAGGTTCTGATGGCAGTGTAACACACCATCAGCCATTTAGAATGACAGAACTAAATTAATAATATAACAATTGCTTTCTGCAGTAAGCCAACCGCTGATAGCCTATTCATATTTAATACGACTTTTAAACTCTTAGGATTTTTTTTTAAAAAATTGTAGACTAGCGTGCAATATCTGTAAGTGAATTCAAATTTTCCAAAGGATTTCATAAGGTACCATTTTTTAGTAAAGATTTGGGACTTTTTAAAATTCTTTTCTACTAAGATAATTCAGTCCATTTTAACCCATATAAATATGATTCTAATGTCGGTTTTAGTTTTCTATTAACTTTGAGCTTAGTTTGTAACTGAGAATCTCTCTCTTTTTCTCTCTTTCTGCATTTCTATCTTATCAAACTAATGCTCATATTCCATGGAGTTACTTTGAATGAGTCAGTATGTTTCATTTCCTGGTATTATTATATTTTCCCTTGCATATTAATTTCAGAGAGGGTAATATTTGTTGTTAATATCTTAGTGAAATTGTTCACACCCACACACAAAACACATAGAATCCCTATAATGTCACTCCTAAGTCATACAGCAATAATAAAAAAATGAACCTCAAAAAAAGAAAACAGTATAACACAATGTGTCAAATGTATGCATTTATTTGAAGGAAAGATTTCCTTACACAAAAATGTTTCATAGAACATACACTCTAGTTAGTCTCTGCATCTGAACCTGTCTGAAGTGAAATTATTTGAAACTTGTTTGTTTCAACATCATGAGTCTGGGCAGCTAACAACAATATTTGCACAGAGAAAAATCTCAGTTGATATCTTGACCAAACAAATTTATTTAAAACTTTTGAAATAGCAGGGAGATGGGGTTGGATTGCAAAATGTAAATAAATCTTAGGGTTAAATTTAAATTTAATCTTACCCGCAAACCTCAAAAAAATTGCTATATCTTCTTTCTTTTACATCAAATCAAGATAATTTTCCAGTGAATACTAATTAATGGAAATTATTATATCAAGATAAACAAATGGGTTGAAACATAACCAAAACCTCCAATTCTTGTTCTTTTTTAAGGACTTCAGGCTCCGGTGGTATCATATCTCATCAGTCTGTTTACAGAATGACCAGACAGGATCCTAAACCAATATTCTACAGTAATGAAATTAAGAATATAAATTTCTGGGCTATTCATAAAGTATAAGTTACTCATTTATGACAGTCACAGCTTCCCATGGTCATGTGATCACCACTTGTGAGCTTCATAGCTGGCTTCTAACTAGCAAACTCAACGGAGAAGACAATAGGAAGTCACAAGTCAGGTTCACATTGTGTTGCACCTAATAACCATGGATGATTCACTGGATGACCACATAAGTCTGATGTAGTTACCAATGGTGGGATTCAGCCAGTTCACACCATTTTGGCAGAACCGGTACCTAATTTTTTGTTGCCCAGGCCCAGAATGGACTTCCGGAAGTGGCATCCACACAGAGAACTGATTGTTCATATATTTGAATCCCACCAGTGGTAATTACCTAATTTTTCATTTAATGACTGCACTAGATAATCTTGCTTGACTGATCTTAGCCCATTAAATAGAAATGTGCATGTTACTTTATTTTGAATTAGTAATAAATGAAGTTATAAACTGAAAAGAAATTGTTCTGTCTGAGCACTTCATCAAAGTAAAAAATGGGAAATCAATTTGGTTTTTAATAGTGATGTGTCAAAAATTTGAAGCTTTATTATGGTACAAAAATTGCCATTTTTATTTATTTGTTCATGGGTTGGTTTAATTTATATGCAGCTGTCTCAATATTGAAGCCGTCTCAGCATATTTAGGGATGTGTGTAGAATATTCGGGGGGGGAATCTACCGACCCTTTTTTGCACATTACATCTGTTCTCGATTATAACAAAATACTTTTAAATTGAGAGAAACTACTCTTTTGGGATTGCCTGATTAAACTCCCTGTACCATTTTGGAATGCAAGTTATTGAAGAATTTATTCTGTGTGAGGAAAGGGGGGAAATGGAAAATTAATTCTATGAGTTGTCCTCATCTTACATGGAAGGTAAATCAATCATATCAATTATTTCTATATTTTCACATGTTGTTCTATGCCTTGAATATTTTACATTCTTGAAAATGCCCCATATTTTCAGTGTGCTAGTAATCAGGTAAAAGTCAATCTTAGCTAGGTGCTATCTAAGCGCCTCCATCTCTCAGTGATGGGGAAAAGATCCAGTAATGCTGGGGATGCATTGAAAGCTCCCTTTTAAGACCCTGTAATTCGAGGTAGAGTTGGAGCAACTGGATGGAGCTGAGCACATTTACTGGCTGGATGCCCTTCCTGACACCACATAGAGTTCACAGCAGGTATTTTTTTTCTTTGTGATCTGCCACTACCTAAGATTAAGCCCTTCCAAGTTGGAAGCAAGCGTCTTTACCATTAGGCTACCACGCTTCTTTTCTGGGGATGTATTGAAATAAGAATAAAAAAGCAGGAAGGGAAAAACAAGGGTAGAGGAAGAAGGAATAAAATGCTGGACTAGACTTGTCTATCCCAGATGGCCATGAGTAAAACAAGGAGACAAAAGAGAGGTTGTTCTTCTTAAAGCTTTAGTAGCACAAAAATAACAAAATTAATAAAGGAAAGATATAGAAATAAAACATTTCCATAAAAATACCAAGCCCAAGAGCTAAAAAGCCAGCCTACAGAGTTTACATTCAGTTCATAAACAAAAGAGGATTATTCTTCTATTCTAGGTGAATTCCTTGTCTGCCTTTCTTTGAATCTTTTCTGCAAACTAGGCTCAGTTTAAAACAGTGCTCTATCCTGGTTTTGAAAGCGGTTCTGTTTCATGCTTTTTCTACTTATAAACTAAATACTTATTGTTTTCAGTTTCCCAAACAGTTATCAATATTATGATTCTCTCCCTCTCTCTCCCTCTCTCTCTTTCCCCCCAGTTAGTGACCAGCAATTCTAGTATAGATGAAAATATTTTCTTTTATAATTACTTTTTAACACAATATTCTTTCGCATCAATCTAGAGTCAGCATTTGCAGTAAATTCCATAATTAGTCACCAAGTCAATAATTAGTCACTGAGTCAATAATACTCAGCCATTTTCTACCTACTTCTGTACAACTTAGATGCTCCAAAAAAGAAAGCCTTTGCTTGACAGAGACAAGAAGGCAAAAAAAGGAAGTAATATTAAATGTTTTAACAGTGTCAATAATATATATTATTTTACCTTGTGTATCAGACTGTATCTGTAGCAAACTAGTGGATGTCATGGCAGTAGCAAAGAATTTTTCTAACTTGGATCAGGAAGCCTTCCAAATGATCAAAGTCCCTAATATTATGGGTGTAAATTTATGTCTAATCTATCTAGGACTTATATTTGGGTGAATTTTTGCAGTCACCAGGAGTCATCACTGACCTGAAGATGCAATAAATAATAAAAATATTTTCAGTCTTCAGAAATTATGATTCTGTCTTATTAGATTTGGTAACTTTATTATTATTATTCATGTTAATGAGTTATTGAGATCATTGTTTCAGCACCAATCAAATCATATTTCCCCCACTCCCGAAATCAAGATGGTTTCATACCACTTTTTACTGATATTATAGACAGTGCATAAATTTATGTTTATTTATTGTAAGGTGACAATTTTTTTCTTTTTCACTCCATATGTTAGCTCATTGATAATATTTTCCATATGATTGTATGTAGAAATTGCATTTTCTGAAGTTAACACTTCATTTAATAACATACAACATTTTCCATTTCTGCAGAGGCTTGGAAACTGCTTAATATTTGCAACTATCATCCGTTTCTTGTTTTAGAAATGCTTACAAAGAACAAATATTTTCAAGGAGTCTGTGCAATGTTTCTGGGACATGAAGAAAAGAAGCACACCCAGTGACTAATCTAACACACTGTGAATATTGAATGCCTCCCTTTGAATTATCAGGAAATAATTGGATGTTCCAGAGTACTATTTCCAGTGAAAATAGTGGTTAAGACAATATCTTTTCAGAAGCACTCTGAATGTTATTTTGGTTCATATATATAAAGGTTGTTACTAAAAAAAACCATCCTGCAATGGGAGGCTGAGAATATATAGTAAATAAGTTTGATCCCATATCTGAGTCATTAGAACTGTGCATGTTTCCCATCCATTACGATACCTTTTATGTTTTCGGGTCGCAGGCATTAAACGAAGACACATGGTGAACATCAAGCTTTCTTTATTGACTTCTCCTTACAACCAGCAACAACCAAAAGGCATATAGGCCTTTTATACTGTCCTAAACCCGGACAGCATCAGCCAATAGGAATCTGGCTGGTTTTGCGCCTTGCGCATGCGCACAAGGCTGGCGACAGCCAGTCTGGTCCCGGGCAGCTTTTGGTCTGCCTGGGACCATTTGCAACATTTCTGAGACTGCTGAATGATTCAGCAGGCTCAGGACACAACAATACCCATGCAGCTGTTTGTCACTGAATGCATTATTTGTACTGACCAGGACGGGTATGAAATATCTAGTGTTAATGCAAGTGAAGGTAGATTAATCAATAGACTCACGTGGTCCAAAATATGAATGCAAAAAAGACTATTGAAACATATTTTACTTCTAAAGTAATGTTCTAAAAATATTATCAAGAATTCAATAGCTGGCCCTATGTAGTGATAGAGCTTTCTTCGGCCTGACCTCTTCCAAAATGCAATATACAACTAAAAACACTTCAGGGCAACAATGTCCAACAATACGATCATGCTGGATCATAAATCCTTCATTATTTCTTATCCTATTCAGTATTACAATGTGTCCCTCAACATTTCAGTGGCTAATTTAATCACAGACAGGCACTCATGCTCTAGACACCCACCACTTGACTACTGCTATGTGCTCTATGGTGCTGCCTTTGATGACTACTCAAAAGCTTCAATTAATCCAAAATGCAATGGTGCAGACAGTTATAGGCTTGCTACAGTATGCTCATGTGACACTTCTGGTTGTCAGTATGCTTCCAGAGGTAATTCAAGGCACTAGGTATTACCTATAAAACCCCATGCAGTATAGGGACAGGTTATTTGAGGGACTGACTATCTACCATGGTTTCTATCTAATCAGTATAAGCTGCCAAAGTTGGTAAGCTCTGGGTCCCTTTGATTAAATAGTGCCATCAGGATTAGGAAGCCTTTCTTCTACCTGTTGAGGGACCTACTTTTTGGAATGAAAGCCCTCCCTGTGGCTACTACTCTGTTGGCATTCTAGAATGCCTAAATTGACTTTTTTTTTAAAAATGTATGGACTATCATGTTCCTAGAGCTAAAATAACCTGTTAACACTTTAATGTTTATTTGAATTTTCAGGCCATCCACCTCCAAAGAGCACCTGGGTAGCTGTACAAGTTAAAAGTACAACAATATTGGAAGGATGCCATTGTTGTTTCCATTTCATGGCAAGACTTCAAAATCTGAAACCTTGGAAAACAGTACTAAGATCCTACTAGATATGGTTATTATTGATTGTTAAAGATACTCAAAATAACAAGTCACCATCTACCAGTGAGATATAATTGAGGGATATTTTTTTTTAAATATACCCAAGAACTAACCATTCTAGAGGATTAAAATAGCTCTGCTCAGTTTCATCTGAGATTAATTGTTTTTTGGTCCCTTTGTTAATTTTGTTATTGTGTGCAGTTATTGAAAGAATAAAGAACAAAAGTACCTGGAATTACATTGTTTTGATTGGTTTGATAAACAAGCAGGAACCTTCATTAGTGATTTGAGTATATTTTGTATTAGGTCTATTAGGAATTTGGAAATCTTTGCTGTAAGTACCTAACCATTAAATATTCAGATGGTGATAAAGAAGATATACAGATGATCAAGTTCATAATGGGAGTAAGATGAACTTTCAACCCTTTGCCAGCTCAACATTTTTCAAAATTTTATTTATCTAGATGGAAGTACAGCCATACGCTAGACATAAAAAGTGTCTAATATTTTATTTTGGAAGATTAATTAGTCCCCTTTCTTATGTATTGTCAAAATTATTACAATTTATGAGTGCAAAAGACTTATATAATTGGACCTTACCAATATTTTATTCTTTGCTAACTTTTGTATATTAGCTTATTGTTAAGTTTATACTCTTCATAATACTCTTGATATTGATGTGTATCATATAGCTAAAGTATCATTGAACTAAGTTACACGAACTTGTGATACTTTTATATTGAAGAGTATATTGCAGGTGCTTAACTGAAAAAAAAAGAGCTCTTAGCCTAAATCACAGTTTGTCTCTAAAGCGGAGATGGAGTACATGTCAGGTATAAAGGAGGCACACGAATACAAGTTATTTACAGGATTTTACATGAGTCTCCAAAATCTTTATAAGAGCCAATGCTATTATCTGCATCCTAGAAGTGAAACAGAATATGCTGAAGATGTTTATTTGTGAATTTCTATCATAAATAAGACAGATGTCATAAATAACCCCACATGTTCGGAGGAAGGGAAAAAAATTACAGCCAAGATATTAAAGAACTATTCAAGCCCTGATTCTGAAGGAACTGGTCAGTTTTTATAGGATAGCCAGAATAAGCATAGTTTGCCCCACAAGTCCTATTTGAATGTTTTGAAATGTTCTTTGCTGTTGTGAGTGAAAAGACTGACAAGGAATATTCTAGAAGATGTTGGGGGCACCCTCACCAGTTTACATTCTAGTTTATCAGCATTTTGTATCTGTGTATATCCCCATGATAATATTTTTGTTGGAGTATCTATATACTTTCCCAACATTCAAATGGGCCTATTAGTCCAAAGACGTTAGAAATCTCAGCAACACATAATAATTTACTCAAACCATAATTTGAACACAAACAATGATTGTTAGGTGCATCCAGATAAAATTGCTGCTGTTACTTTTTCTGTAAAACAAAAGATTGCTGCCATGGTGTGTGAATCAAACACTCATTCGGGATTCCAAAGTCAATTATTTGAGGAGTTTTTGACCTTCCAAATTAGACAATAATTCTGATATCCAAACAGTCCTTCATCCAATTTCTGACTCCTTAGCTTTCAAGACGAGCTACTGTAAAGTGAATCAGATACTGCCACTTGCAGATGACTATTTATTGAATTACAACAAAACTGGTGTGTAAAGCATTGGAGTGGCATGGTGGCCTAGAGGTGGAGCGCTCTCCTCACAATCAAGAGGCTGTGAGTTTGATCCTAGGCAGCAACACATATTTCTCTCTCTGGGTGCAAAGAGAAAATATCTCCTGTGAGCACCACATTGGTGTCAGGAAGGGCATCCAGCCGGTAAATGTTCAGACCCCTTCAGTCGCCCCAACTTCACCCTGCTCCAAGGGATTACAGGGTTATTAAAGTGTGTAAAGCATTGAAACCTTTATCATTAAACTACATCAGCTCTGTTATTACAGATATAAGAAGTGTCAAAATACAAATGCTTTAGAAATATATAAAGTGAATATATTTCTAACAAAGAAACAAAATATAAAAAGAAGTCTGACTTTTCCAAATTAAGAACTAAAGTTTAATATTAGTTATATTTACAAGCGTACCCAGCAAAATACTTATGCTGCAAAATGTCCCATGGAGACAAGGAAAAAGTGTGATGTTCATGGATATGTAAGAGATAAGGCCATTTTGAATTTAAAGAATCAGTTTGGATCCTGATTTAATATTTCCCAAAAGCTCTCATCGAATGTCTCTTTTTAATGATATAAATCAGGCACGAAGATGAAAATATTTCCACTATGATTTGTCAGAATTGACATCCGCAGCATATTCTTCTAGAAAAGATATCAACAGCTAAGCATATGTCTTGTTCAACAGAAATGGCACCGTCGAAGCTTGTGGCATATTAATCAAATGGCATGTTTTTTCCCCCAAATTGAAAAAAAAACTAATTTTCTCATTTACAATTCCTTCCCTCCTTTCAGTAGGTCATTTGCATTTTCACTGTTGTTTCACTGTTTTGTCAGTTATCAATTGCACTTTATTGCCAAAATTTACTCTGCTCTAGCCAAAGATATTGCTGGCCCCAGATTCTGATATATAAAGAAAATAGTTCAGGAATTTGTACGTTCTGGGAAAAGGCAAAGCCTGTGATCAGGAGTGGTTACTTTGACTAATGTGTGGATGGCTTGTTAGTATAAAAACCTGTTTGATCTCAATTTAAAAAGTTGGTTCTCATGTTCTATCTCTTTGAGCCATTGGAATATGCAGTGTCTCCTTTATGAGTGTATATTGGTTATGCTACTCAAGACAAGAGGTGAGTTATAAATCAAGGTCACAAACACAATTTTCAGACACAGGCAGCACATTTTAAACACTTGGCCTGTAAGGGCCATGGTAATGATATTACTGGAAGCAGAGAAACCAGAACAAATTTTATATTTCATTATTTAAAAGCAAAACATACTGTAAAGCAGGAGCCTTGGGATGTAGTAGGTATTTATAGAAAAATCAGTCTTGGGAGATTCTGGTGTGTGGTCCGTTAAAAACAGGTAGTGTCCTTTCTTTGATGGGTGTCCATTAAAAAGGGGGAGCAGTACTGTACTGATGAATCCAGAATGTAAAAAAAACCTATATAGTTTATCTATAATAATAGATAAACATTAAAGAATCATTTTTTTTCTTGTGTCTACTTGGTCTACCTCAAGCATATCAAACACAAGGCCCGGGGGCCGAATGCGGCCCACGAAGTGGTTTCATGTGGCCCGCGAAGCCATCCTGGAAACAGTAAGGGAACGGCCCCCTCTGCCATGGCCCTGACCCAGGCCAGCCGGGAGCCCAATGTACAATTTTGTGGTGGCCATCTATGCTGAAACGCATTCAGTCTTAGCTCCATAAGCCCCCCCTTATGGCCTGAGAGGAACAATGAGGCTCCTCCAGTGGACCATGCCTTGGCGCTTGCCCCAGTCCCACCCCCTTCTGCCAGAGACCCTCAGATCTATCCCACTCCTGCCCAGGCCCGCACAGATACCCTTGATGCAACCAATGTAGAGCTGGCCACACCCACCCAGTAGGCCACACCCACTCAGTAGGCCACACCCACCCTGGCCACACCCACCCAGCCCCCTGAGGGCAACTGCAAAGTTGATGCGGCCCTCAGTGAAATTGAGTTTGACACCCCTGGTCTACCTTGTCTTGGGAGCTAAAGAGCAAGCTGATCTTCTCTACTACATCTAAATACATGATACCATACAAAATTTCTTCCAGTCACAAGTTTTTAAGTTCTTTGTTTAGTTTAGGATCCAACTGCAATGAACCTATTTTTCTGGCTAGTATATTTACTCGTGCTGCTTAGTTTGGATTTGACATATTCAGCATTCAGTTCATTAGAACCATAATTACTTGATGGCCATTTCTGTCTGTTTTTGGATTACTAACTTCAACAATAATCATATTCATGGGCCAAGTATTGATGTCTAAGGGGCTGGGGGAAAACATGCAAGAAGAGTGTTCAGCAAAATTAGCCTTTAAAAATCTATTTCTGCTAAAATAATTCTGTTAGTGATGCTCTGTACAGTTCTGAAAGGCTGAACTTTTATCTAATTATTCCCCGCAGTTAGATTCAGCAGAGGTACAAAAGGTCAGGTAACTCATTCAGCATTTCAACATAAAATTACAGCCTAGAGGAAACTTAAATCTTTGCTCTTCAACATTTTGGATTTTTTTTCCTAAAGATTCAGGGTTTTTTTGGTGTTATAATTTTCTTGATAAAAAGTGCAATTCACCAAATATTGTTCCTTTAAATTCCTTGTGTATTCAAATATGGCTTGCATAGCAAAGAACGTTTGATTGATGATAGTATATTAACATTTTGTTTTTCTCTGTTCTTCTATCTGAGTAATATAATGCCAGTTTCGCCTATAGTACAGGGGTCCCCAACCTCTGTGCCATAGCCCACTAGGGGGGCGTGAGCTGTTTGCAACTGGGCTGCAGAAATGGCGGGCAAGCATGCACATGCATGCACATCCCCACTCGCGCAAACAGATACATCTGCACTCCAGTTGTGAGTAGTGGCCATGTGGGCACACCGCTCGTGCAAATGGAGCTGTGCATGTGCTTGCTGGCTGCTCACACGGAACTATCCCCTCTCCCTCCTCCCCACCAGTCTCACCTTAGCCATCAAAGCCAGCTTTGGACAAATCAGTCTTTCTCAGCTCAACCCACCTCACAGAGTTGTTGTTGTAGGGAAAATAGGAGAAGGAAGGTGAGTTGGGCATATTTGCTGCCTAGAATTATTTATAAAAGGAAGGAAGGAAGGAAGGAAGGAAGGAAGGAAGGAAGGAAGGAAGGAAGGAAGGAAGGAAGGAAGGAAGGAAGTTTATTGAATAAGTGAATAATGAGAGCAAACAGAAGTTTACTAGTGGAGTTAATGAGGGAGAAGAGACAAGGAAGACAATAGAATATCCAGAGATGCTATAAGTTCTGGACTTTTGTATGCTCAGCTGTCTGAGTAAAAGGATAATTTTCTGAAACTGCTGCTAGTTGCAAGAGATGTGACCTGAGAGGTGCTGACTGTTAATTGTATTTAAATGACTGCTTCCTACTAAGTAGAGCAGCGACTGTTAAAATAACACAAGCAAATGCTTTCAACAAAGAAATATGGAGAATTAATAGTTTGTCCATGGTGTTTGATGGGGGAAATCCCTAAAAGATTGTAACTTGAGAGCATGAGAACTCTTGAGAATCCTTTATACTAATTGATTAATGATTGCAACTATGATTTATAATATATGACTATTATTTGCTGTTTATATGTACGCTGTGAGCTTATGCACCAGAGACAAATTCCTTGTGTGTCTAGTCACATTGACCAATAAAGAATTCTATTCTATTCTATTCTATTCTATTCTATTCTATTCTATTCTATTCTATTCTATTCTATTCTATTCTATTCTATTCTATTCTATTCTATTCTATTCTATTCTATTCTATTCTACTGATTGTTTTAAGAAACTAAAGTAATTAGGAATTAATAGAAATCTGCAGTCATTATTTGCAATGTTTGTAGCACATTTGTGATCCTGTACAATAACAATCTTTCATAGACTTGCAACAATGCAAGTTTAGGCTTGAAGAAAAGGTCAGGGGATTGGAACAGCAACTGGCTACAATTGATGAAAAACAATAAACATTTATTGGTTTAAAAAAGAAATAGTTTCTTTAGCAGAAACTATTTCAAAGAACAAGCTCAATGGAAAAGAATAAAAACAGAAGCAAGAAACACAGATCTTCTGCGGTGTTCAAATTCTTTGAAAGTAGTTTTGCTGGATCTTTCAGATGAAACATACTTTGAGTCCTTGCAGCAGAAGAAGAGACAGAGAATACAAGCTATCTATGTACAGTAGATTCTTTCTTTTATAGGAGCTTACAAATTAGAAATATACTGTAGAGCAATTATTATGCCATGTCCTCATGTTGGAAGTTTCATAACTCCACCCTTCCCCAGGGAAGCTATTTCATGTGCAAAGTTATGCACATCAGGGCAAAGAACCCCAATTATACTTACCAACTGATGGGGACCAAACTTTCTGAGACAAACCAAGAAAGGGATCTTGGGGTTTTGGTGGACAGCTCAATAAAGATGTCAACCCAATGCGCAGCAGCAGTAAAAAAAAAAAGCAAATTCCATGCTTGGCATGATTAGGAAGGGAATCGAAAATAAGTCAGCAAGTGTTGTATTGCCTCTGTACAAATCGATGGTGAGACCACACTTGGAGTACTGTGTACAGTTCTGGTCACCGCACCTCAAGAAGGATATAATGGAACTGGAAAAGGTGCAAAAAAGGGCAACAAGAATGATCAAGGAAATGGAGCACCTCCCTTATGAAACCAGATTGCAACGCCTTGGTCTCTTCAGCCTTGAAAGACGGCATTTAAGGGGTGACTTGATCGAAGTGTATAAAATCATGCATGGGATAGAAAAGGTGGATAGAGAAAAATTCTTTTCTCTATCACACAATACTAGGACAAGGGAGCACTCCCTAAAGCTTGTAGGTAAGAAAGTGAGGACAAATAAAGGGAAATATTTCTTCACCCAGAGGGTCGTTGGTTTATGGAATTCACTTCCAGAAGAGGTCGTGACAGCTGTCAGCCTTGATAGCTTTAAGGCAGGGTCAGACAGATTCATGGATGCCAAGTGTATCAGTGGTTATTAAAACGGATGTCCATGTGCTGCTTCTATGTTGGTTCAGGCAGGCAGGATTCCCTTGAGTACCATTTGTTGGGGGTCAAGGGAAAGGGAGGGTTTTGCCTTCTCTTTCTGCTCAAGATCCCCATGTACAATTGGTGGGCCACTGTGTGACACAGAATGCTGGACTCGATGGGCTTTGGCCTGATTCAGCATGGCTCTTCTTATGTTCTTATGTTCTTATTGTGTGTTTCTTTGGTGGTTCCATATTATTTGACCATCAGGAGGCAGTTTCACTGAGACTTATTAGGTACACATAGCAATTATAGTTTATATAGATCTTTTATGGTTCAGATCCCTCTCCTGGGAAATGAACTCATATGTCCTTCTGCTTCATATAGTGTAATTAGTTTTAAGCAGTAAAGTGGCCTAAATAGGCTGGGTTATTAGGAAGGGAGATAAATGGATTTATTTATTTATTTATTTGATTTGGACTTATATGCCGCTCCTCTCCGAAGACTCGGAGCGGCTTACAACATATATAAACAATATTCAATCTAAGTCCAAATTAAAAAAGCATTAAAAACAAAAACACAGTTTTTGTTTTTAATATTGATATCTATACATAATTTTGATATCTATACATAGTACAAACCTTCTGCTATATAAGCTCTCAAATTATAGAGAACTGTTATTAATCCAGGCAAGAAGCACACCCAGAAGTACTAACTTTATTTTTATTGTGAGGTTATATTGACAGAATCTTGCAAGTCTGAAAATACCTGATGTAGGGGATGACCAGGCTAAGCCTGAGTGAGGGGGTCAAGCCGTCATTAGTCTCCAGTCTCTTCGTGCCCACAAGAGATCTAAATCCAGCCCTCCTTGAATTCTGGTAATCCTTATCTACCACCAATTTGTTTTGACCTGTACTAGTTCAGATTCTTGTAGAGACTGTTAGCATATAATAAACCGGTATTCATTTGAACTGCCTTGCTTTCTGATTTCTTGCACCTGACACCTCTACTGTCTTTCACTTTTCTACTCCCAAAACCTAGAGACAGCCCCTTCTGAGATGCTTTTACTATCCTTCCTCCTTATGACTCAAATTTGATTGATTAGACCATTGTCTAGGCTGCGGCTGTTCCTCCTGTTTCCCAAAGTCATTCCCACACACTATTATAGTAGCAGCATATGTGACTGGCTTTGCCTTTAGTTCGCATCGGACCAGGTTACTTACGGGACCGTCTGCTGCCTCATGAAACCCAGCGACCGATTAGGGCCCACAGAGTCAGCCTTCTCCAGGTCCCGTCAGCTGGACAGTGTCGCCTGGCGGGGCCTAGGGGAAGAGCCTTCTCTGTTGCGGCCCCGGCCCTCTGGAATCAACTCCCCCCGGAGATCCATGTTGCCCCCAACTTCTCCGCCTTTCACAAATTACTGAAGACACATCTTTGCCGACAGGCCTGGGGCAGTTAACACCTTGCCCCAGCCAGTGTATGTTTGTTGCATGTCTGTTTGGATGATTGGTTTTTGATTGAGGGGTTTTTATAATGTGTTTTAATATTAGATTTCTATCCATGTTGTGAGCTGCCCTGAGTTCCTGGAATAGGACGGCATAGAAATCCAATTAAATAATAAATAAATAAATAAATAAATAAATAAATAAATAAATAAATAAATAAATAAATAAATAAATAAATAAATAAATAAATAAATAAATAAATGAATGAATGAATGAATGAATGAATGAATAAATAAATAAATAAATAAATAAATAAATAAATAATATAGTAAGGTGCAAATATAAGCAGACCAAGATTGATTCTAAAAGACTAGAATCTTTAAAACTTTGGCTTAGATGATATTCATGTAATATTCCCAGAAAAGAGAAGTATTGCACAAAAGTATGAGTGACTGTACATAGAACATTGATAGGAAAAAAAATTGTTGTTGGCATTATAGCCTGAGTTTTCTACATGATGAACTTTTGGTATGATATCAATTGAACTCACAAAGCCCAGTAAACATGTGTTTGGCTAAAGCATATCAAACTTTATTAAAAGGACATTAAGCTGAATGTTTAAGGCAGGGTTCCACAACCCCTGGTCCATGGACCGACACCGAGCTTTGGCAGGCCAGAAACTGGGCTACGCAAAGAAGCGAAGCCCCTTCTGCAGGATGCAAGCAGCATGTGAAACCATGCCCCCTTCCGTGTTGCGGAAAAACCTCTCTCCACGGAACTGGTCCCTAGTGCCCAAAAGATTAGGAGCCACTGCTTTAAGAGGCCGGAGATTAAAATCCTGCAGTAATGATACCAAATAAAAACTTGTATTCTGTAGAAGGACATTCAGTGAAAAAAAACTGATTAAATATTGACTCGTGGAATTCATGACCTTTTTTTATAAAGTGATGCTCAGAATACAAAAAAAAAATAAGCAAGATAAGTTTTAATTGTTAACACACTGTTGTAGTTTAATAGGTGTGACAGACCTACCGGAGTGAACCTTATGTTTGGAATGCAGCCTTTAGAATCAAAGAACCACAACGTTGGAAGGAACTATTAAGGCCACTGAATCCAGCTCTCTGCTCACTACAAGAATCCCTGCTCAGTGCCAACACCCTCAACGCAGATTGTATTCAGACAGAGTTATGCTGCTCTAGTTGAAGATCTCAGTAAAAAGAAGCCCACTTCTCTTCTGTGTAATTGGTTGCACTGTCAAATTATTTGTTACTTTTAGGAAGTATTTTCTGATACTCAGTTGATGCAATTAAATCTATTATTTTACACTCTGCACTTTGGAACAATACAGAACAGAATGTCATTTTTTCCCATGACATTTTTTCAGGTTTTTGAAAAATGCTACCATATGGCTCCATAGTCTTCTCAAGGCTAAATATGGCTGGTTTCTAGTTCCTTAGTGATTTTCTTAACATGTTTCAATTTCCGGAATTCTTTTTACAGTATTTTTTGTAACTACATCACACTGTTGACTCCTTTCCAGTTTGCAATCAATACTATTCAAATTCTTCCTCACAAGTTCCATGATAAAGCCAGGCATTCTCCATTACATACCTATGACTATTTTGAAAAAGTAAAGATATTCGCATTTGTTTCTATTAAATTTCATTTTGTTATTGTCAATATATTTCTCTACCCAAATAATATTTTTTATTTCTAATTTCAAGGATAATAACTATCCCATCCAATGCTGTATTATCTCCAAATTTGATAAGTAAATTAACCTCTCCATTAAATCATTTTTAAAAATTGAAGAACAAAGGACCAAGGTGGAAGAACATTGGACCAAAATGGAAGAACAAAGGACCAAAAATTTAAAATTTGAAGCAATCCATTCAATACATCTCTCCAGAAGATCTGGCCAGTGTTTTTGATTCAGTTTCTAAAAGATGCTTTGGAACATGTAAGAGCGCAAATGCAACAGCTGCCTGCAACTCATTAAAGCAGCTGCATTATTTTCAAACAGTACATGATTGTTCTATAGTTAAATGAGGAACTATTGATAAATATTCAGGGTATGATTTTTAAACCACTTGTGCCATCCAACACTTAACTCGCTTGCATATTAGAATATTATGCAGTACTTTTCAAAAGCTTCATTTAAATCAACATTCATTACATCTGCAGCATGCCTGCAATTTAAATATGCTATCCAATGTAGGCTTACTTTGACTTGATAAATAACTTGAAGTCTTAAAATAAAGCCCAGAAAAGCCAAGGAAACACAGCTGGCTGACAAAAAGAAGAACAAAAACATTTTAAAAAAAGTTTCTGATGATTTTTGAACCAGCAAGCTTCTATTTATACAGCAGCAGATATTATAACCTTGTTCTATTACAGTATTTATGGTAAAAATAGAAGTCAGTAGAGACCATCAGAGCAATAAGTAAGGAATTTTTATATTAAGCTGATTGTTGTGCCTGCATGTATGTGTACTGCATGTTGATACTTTTAATATTTACCTGCCCAGTAACATCAGCACACAGTAAGGAAATGATAGGCAATTGCTTTCCTGGGGCAGAAATTTGGAAGGGCACAACAACAGGTGGAGGATGTTATAACTTGAACTCTGAATTTAATATCTTACAAGCTATTGCCAAGGATTCTCAGCCTTAAATGGCTTAAAGTCAAAGTAGCCAGAATTGAGTGCAAAATTAGTTTTAAGTTATAGTGTGGCTATTGTCCAAAGCACAATGTAGTTGAATTCATATATTAGACCAAGGTGTCAAACTGCCGGCCTACGCACCGGATGCGTTATGGCAAAATCACACCCATTCCATTGCCAGCAATGGAAAAAAAGTTGTGATACATTGTGACACATCACATGATGTTGTGAGTTTGACACTCCTGTATTAGACATATTGTTGTGTCCTGAGCCTGCAAAAGCAGGCTCGGGATGTTGCATTGGTACCGGGCATTCCAAAAGCTGCCCAGGACCAGACAGAGCGGCACCGGCCTTGCGCACATGCGCAAGGCGCAAAAACGCTCTGTTCCTATTGGTTGTCACTGTCTGGGCTTCTGGCCATATAAAAAGGCCTGCGTGCCTTTTATTTTCACTTGGTTGTTGTAGAAGGAGAATAAAGTGTTGTTCAGCATCGCCATGTGTCTTCATCATTCGCATGCGAACGAAGTATACAACACATATAGATGGATCTTAATAAACTAAGAACAAGGATAAATAGAGGTCATGACAAGAGAGGTTTAGTTTCTCCAAAAGGAGAAACTAATTGCATGTGTGCAGATAACTCAAATGAGGGGGAAAAATAAAAGACAGCAAAAAAAAAGTAAGGTAGTTATGTAGAAAACTAACAAAGTGTTGAATAAAAAATAAAATGGACACATACAATATAGGAGATAGAAAGAAGAGTACATTAAGTTTGCCTAGCTAGCCATACCACCAGTGTCATGAAAACTAAAGCCCAGAATTAGATAATTGCTGCAAGATATCAAACATAAAAAAGATCTTCTTTGGATAAGTTTAAGATAAAAGAAAATATACCAGTTCGGGGGGAGGGAGGTGAAATGCTAACAAATGACAAGGAAAAGCCAGATCTTCTTAATTCCTATTTTGCTCTGACCTCTTTTCCTGAAAAATATATATTTGAATTCCATATTACAAACCTCTTATATCATACCATTTCAGTGTTTGGGGGTTGTTGTTGGGTTGTTGTTGTTTTTTTCAATCCCAAATAACTTTATTGTTACACATGGACAAACTAAAGAATTGATTCCCGATACAATGGAAAAGCAAAAGTCAGTCCCTTCATTCAAAACAGATACTAGCTGAAAAGAATAATGAGACTGTCAGAATTGTAACAAGTATTGTGGAAATGCAAAGTAAAACAAATATTATTTTTAGCTATTCTGATCAGATTGTTTACGTCTGACAATCACATGGAAGTTTCCTAGGGCAGCTGGTCTCTGCAAGAAACTTTAGGAATTCTTTTGATCAGCATATACCTAGGACATGGGTGTCAAACTCACTGCGTCAAGTGATGTATCGTGACTTTTTTTGCATTGCCGGAGCTTGAGTGGGCGCGGCCTCAGTATGATGCAACCGGCCTGCCCATGGGCCAGCAGTTTGACACCCCTGTCCTAGGAGGTTGTGAAGTGAAGGGTTACAGCTATTAAGATAAATTGTGAAATCAAAGTTAGGCACAGAAGGATAAATCACCAGGGCTAAAGCAACATACAAAATAATGCAAAGCAGTTCAAGCAGAACAGGCTCAATCTTCTCCCCCCCAAAAAAGAAATATGTATGTGTTCCAGTAGATCAGAAGTAAGTTACTCTTTTCTCTATTTTTATTAGAATGCACTAAAAACTATAAACCTGAATGCATCTTATAATTGAGAAGGGAGAAGCTTTTACAAATTATATTCTCCCCATCTGTTTACCTCCTATTATATATTTTAGTGGTTTAAGAACTCCTGAAAGACTTCAGTGTTGCCATATGTTTTAATTATCTTTGTTAATGGTAATTTTTATTAAAAGCTACAATTAAAAACACAAAAACTATGGCAAACTAATAAAAGAAGAAAGAATAGAAAGAAAAAATAAGAATAAAGAAATGAAATATATAAACAAATTCTTTCCCCTTCATCACAACAAGTATAAACAATTTCAGTAATATCACTTTTTCTTAAAATGCAGCAAATAATATCTTATTTCCTATCTCTTATCTATAAAAAATATTTAAACCTTATTGTTTCAGTCCTGATCAGTAAAAGTCCATTGGGCGTTACCAGAGATAACATATCTATTTTAAACTTGATCAAATAAACAAATTTTATATTCCTTCAACTTACTTTAAACAATCTCAATCTTTAGCATTCTTTTTCTTTAATTGTAATGTTTACTTCCTTCTGGTTCACTATAATGTCCAATCTTCAAAACCTCATCCCATCATGTTTTTTAAGAAAATTCAAAAGAAAAGCATTTTTCCATGGGAAGGATTCTTATAATTAATTCCCCAATCATATTTCAAATCTAGCCCTAGCCCTTTTTTAAACTCTCAAATCAAAGTTCTAATCACCTTTTTGCTATTTATTCCAAAAGAACTTTTTAAATCCTTCAATTTGTACTGAAAACATATTTTGCTAAGGATTGAAAGAAACTCACATAGTGCTGCAAAATTTGTCAATCCAAAGCTTCTTAAGAGCTGAAAAGCAGTTAACAAGTAATTTCCAAAAGTAATTAGAAAGGGAAGTATGCAAACCCAGTGTCCTTTTGAAGGGGCTGACTGTGCTTTAAGCAAGATTACTATTGCTTTATCTCTCGGAACTCTAAACCCACCAGAGACCGCTGTCTTGCTGTGTCCACATGAGGAAACATGGTCTGGAGCATTTGTGGATGATTTCATACCCTCTTCTTGTCTGGTCTTCTTGCTGGGTCTTCATTCTGCTGCAGTCATCAGTTCTGCTTTTAACACAGCTGTCTTCAGTTTGCAATGTCTTCCCTGAAAGTCCCTTGATTATCTTTTATCAGCACAGAAAAGAAAAAGGCATTTATCTCATGTGTATTTAATTATCCTAAAGCATCGTGAAAAATATTGCACAGCTCCACCCTCAAGTCTCTCTATTTGTTTAGCAATCTATTACGGTGTTTCCAAACTTTGTACCCTCTCTATAGCCTGGAGATTATGGGAACTATCTTGGAATTATGAGAATTTAAAGACTCCAGGCTATCATACTATATGAAATCCATCACTTGCATGGTAAATAAATATTTTTTAAAAAAAAATAAGTATAATATTTCTTGTGTTATTGGGCATGTAACACGTGTTGGAAGAGATGTTAGAATGAACATCTTCACATCTATTTTCTAATTGCTCAATAAGATTCAATAATTGCTTGGCCTTGTACTTTAATATATTCTAAAATATTCATACATTATGGCTTGCAATAATGTTCTGAGGTGGCTAATCAACAAAGTCTATTGCAATGAACTGTCAGAGTTCATTTGTTATTATTCCTCCATCCTGTAAATTTTGCGGTTTTTCATGACTTCAAGTTTGCTTGCCTTACCCTTCTTTCTGGCTTTCTCTTTTCTCATACACTAATCCTGAATGAACAAGTGTCTATTTTAGCCTTCAAGGCTTGACAAAATGGCTGGATGACAAAGCAATGAAAGCTCTTTATGACTTTTGAGCCTCTGCAGCAGTATTTATTGCTAAGCAACACAGATTTATGTCAAAGAGATTTACCAATTGCAGATGGTGTGTAGGTTTATTAAAATTTGAGATACTTTTGGTACCACTCTTTCAAACTGCACTTAAAATACTAGCCCAGAGCATTGGTACGCATGAAGGGCAAGGCCAGAGGGAGGGATGGTGAGAAAAACTATTAATGTGACAATATTTAATCATGTTTCTATGAGATTCTATATTTTTTTCCCACAGGACTCCTTTAAGTGAAGATCGCCCATGTTGCTATATCCACAGAAAACATTCAGTAAAAAAAAACATATAAAATTCACAAGAAGGAGCAAGGAAAGAAATTAGCCAACTCTATGTTGTCAACTTCTCCTGAAGAAAAAGAACTCAGCCTTCCAAATCCGCACCTCTTACCAAGTTCACTTTTTATTCACTAAACCTATTTGTATGCTGCCATAATCAAAATGATTGCTGGCAGCCTACAGAAACAAAATGCAATTTAAAACATACCCAGTGCAGAAGATTAAAAAGTGGCAATAAGACATACAGATGAAAAGAGGAGAGGGGAGAAGAGAGAAACAAAGATGGCAACATCAGTAGCTGTCTAGTTCACCAGCTCTCATTTCCTGAAGCTTTTTCTTCACATACTCTTCCCTCACATTCCTGATTCTCAATCCATGACCAAATCACATTTTGCAATTTCCTTAGCCATCTTATCTTTGGGTTTCCTGTTCCTTGACTTCCTGTCTTCATCTGTCTTCAGTATAATGTACAAAATTTTCCCTGTTTTCTTTCTTTCTGGGTGAAAATTTACGTGTTTAAGGACATTCCCTTCCCTTACAAAGGTAAGCTGTACAGTTGAAATGCTTGTCAATGTCTCTTTCAGATCAACCAGTTTAGATCATTTAGATCATAAAATCTGAGGACAAAATCCAGTCCGTTGCAAACCCCCTGTACCATTTTTTACACAGAGAAGGTGTTTTCTAACAGATTTCCTCTTGCTTCTGTCGTCACACCCTCAGCATTTTTTGTAAATTTGTTAAATGATCTTAACCACATTTAGTAGTAAGTAGGTAACTCCATGGGAACTGACACACTTAATGGTCCGAATGATACAC
Source organism: Bothrops alternatus (assembly GCA_034064705.1). NCBI lineage: Eukaryota > Metazoa > Chordata > Lepidosauria > Squamata > Viperidae > Bothrops > Bothrops alternatus. Next base: position 4,356,886 of record JARGCV010000033.1, read on the forward strand.
AGAGCAGACCTAACGATACAATCTACTAGAAAAACCAACATACATACATACATACAATCAACTTTAGTGATGGCATACCTGCCAAAATGTGGATGATACAAAATATCTTTTTTTTCCCAGGGGAAAAGGATTTATTACATGAGCATGAGCAGAAGAAATTCAGGAAATATGTTCTGTATCTATGACCCATTGAAGTAAAAGGGATTTCAGTACACTTACGAATGAAATTGAAATATGCCTATTATAAAATAGTTTTTAAATGATTCGTGAATATTAAAATGTGGATATTATTAGACATAATAAAACAACTGACCAGCAGAATAAATATTTGAAGGTACATACAAACTATATCTAAGCCTCTTAAGAAATAGAAAGCTCGTTGTTATGTAAAATTGGTTGTATTTTACTAAATGCAAATGGATTGGTAGTGAACCGGACAAGAAATGGGCATTGTCAAAATATTATTAATCCTAATAAAATACCTACCTATATTCAACTTCACTACTGGGAAACTATGTAATCCATTTAATTCACTACCTAAGATGAAGGTTCATTACATAATGTACCATCTGTTGTTTTGCCTGCAAAACATGAGACTTTTGACCTTTGCATATTGTGTTCTTATTCTTCTTGGAAGTTTGAAGTAAGTGAAGAAACAAAGAATGGGTATTTTCTAGTTCTACAGATGTATTGATCTGTTCTGAGTGATTTGTTACAGACATCAGCAAGGGCATCATATTTCCAACTGGTGGTAAAACCACACACCGCAGTGCTGCCGAACAGCTCAGATTATATAGCAGGGAAGATACCCTGATCAGAACAGCTCAGTTTAGTTGACTTTCTGTATATAGTTATTCCTTGCATTTTTCTATTGACTTTTTTTAGATGTGTACAAAAATTAATAAACATTGTCCTCATTTTTCTAATTATAATATTTTTGTATGCCATTTTATCTCCTTAAATCAGGAGTGTCAAACTGCTGGCCCACGGGCCGGATTCATCATAGCAAAACCGCCCCCATCCCATTGCTGGAAATGGCAAAAAAAGTTGCGATACGTCGCGACACGTCACATGACGTTGCGAGTTGGACATCCCTGCCTTAAGCATTTTTGCAAACAGTCTTTTCAGTATAATGCAGTTTTGTGTCGTTCATTTCATTTATATTTCTCTTAAAAATGCTGTATTGTCTACATTATTTATTGGAAAATTGCATCATGGCATTTGGAGAAGGGCATATTTAGAAGAATTGCTTTGATCTGTTCATTAGTTCAGAAGTGCAAAACTGGACATATTTGTATGAAAATGTAAACAAACAAATTTATCTTTGGTCCTTAAATGGCAAAACAATAGGTCATTTAGCTATATGGTTATACTATAATGATATGTCTCTCTAATTGAAGATTCATGGTTTGATTTTTATTTTATTTTATTTTTACATTTTTAGTATACACAATGGATACAAAAGAAGTTTTCTTGTCCCCAAGGAAACATTTTTTATCAACAAATACATTTTCTTGTCAGCAATCTTTTTGCAAAGCAAATTTGGAGGATAAAGCAGAAACAGGTGGCATTTTATTAAAAGAAGAAAGTATGCATCTTGAAATTAGATTAGCTTAAAAACATAGCAACTTTAAGGAAAATGTTCATTTGTAAATGTATCTCTGTTATCAGCTCTGAACTCAGTGGTTTATCGAAGAAAAGACAAGGAGAAAAAAACATGTTCCTCCGCAAACAACTACGCTGCAATCAAGCATTCTCTGATGTGAAGTGAGGCCAGACCTGTGTATAGATTACAAATTCTCTTTTTGGGACTGCCTATCATGTTTTAATTATTAATAGCAGAAAATAGTGTAAGAATTAAAATAGATGTTTCTGTAAAAAAGGAGAATATTTTCAAAACTTGGAAAAAAAACCCTCTGTGACCTAAGTGCTTAATACATAAGGTTGGTGCTCTCTATAAATCACATCCACATGTAGTTGATAATAATACACTGATAGATAAAAGAAAAATCTTCTTTTACTATCTTGACTGAATTGCTGAATTGAAAGGCAAATAAAATCAGTCATCATTTTTGCCTTTCAAAATCCTATCAACAAAGCTCAGACTTTTCGATATGTCTCATTCATTCATTCATTCATTCATTCATTCATTCATTCATTCATTCATTCATTCATATGTATCCTGCCTTTATTATATATGGATAGCCCCCTAATGTGCAATAAACCTTCTCAGGTAAATATATGGAATTACATTTATATTTTGGATCTTTCAAATGTTGCTTGAACTAGAATACAATTCTCCTTACCATTATCCATGGCGGCTAGTGTTGCTATGAGCTGTAGTTTGATCATTGCCTCAAATTCCTGGTACAAATTAATATCATATCTTAGTGCAGACATGTCAAACACAAGGCCCGGGGGCTGGATGCGGCCCGCAAAGTGGTTTCATGTGTCCCACAAAGCCATTCTGGAAACACTGAGGGAACGGCCCCCGCTGCCTTGGCCCTGGCCAAGGCTGGCCGGGAGCCAATGTACAATTTTGTGGTGGCCATCTATGCTGAAATGCATTCAGTCTTAGCTCCACAAGACCGTCTGAAAACAGCGAGGAACCAGCCCCTGCCACTTTGGCCCCACCCCTTAGGTGCATGCTGGGGAGGTGTCACACTTTGTGAGGAATGAAAAAATGCACCATCACCTGGAAGTGGCCAGCAAATGGCCCTCACCTACTTCACATATCCGGCTTGATGGGCTCCAGGGGAGGGGTTTCGGCAGGCAGTGAGGCGCTCTCCTCACAGCGCCGAGAGGCTGAGCCAGGTGGCGCAAATCCCAAAAGAAGCACGATGCTACCCAGCTCCCAGCCTGCCCGGTTTCAGAAGGCAGTGGGGCGCTCTCCTCACAGCATCAAGAGCTAAGCCAGGTAGCACAAAACTGATGAGAAGTGCAATGCTGCCTAGCCCCCAGCCTGCCCAGTTTCAGCAGGCAGCAAGGTGCAAAGCTGGCGAGCTTCTCACCGCCCGGCTCAACCTCTCGGTGCTGTAAGGAGAGCACCCCGCTGCATGCCGAGACTGGGCAGACTGGGGGCTGGACAGCATCGTGCTTCTTTTAAGATTCATGCCATCTGGCTCAGCCTCTCGGCACTGTGAGGAGAGTCTCTCGGCACTGTAAAGAAACCAGGCAGGCTGGGGGCTGTGCAGCAGTGAGCAGGTAATGTTGACTCTCATGCTGCTCATGGCATCCCCTCCCCCAGAGCCCACCAAGCCAGACATGTAAAGTAGGTGAGGGCCATGTGCTGACCACTTCCAGGCGATAGTGCATTTCTTCATTCCTCACAAAGGGTGACACTTTCCCAGCTGTGTTTCTTGCCTGTTTTTCTCCCTCCCTCATCTCAGATATTTTCCTACCACTCTGTACTTAGGAAGGAAGGAAGGAAGGAAGGAAGGAAGGGAGGAAGGAAGGAAGGAAGGAAGGAAGGAAAGAAGGAAAGAAGGAAAGAAGGAAAGAAGGAAAGAAGGAAAGAAGGAAAGAAGGAAAGAAAGAAGGAAAGAAGGAAAGAAGGAGAGGGAGGGTCTGAGGGAAGTCCTGCCTTAGTCCTGCCCTGCTACCCTTTTACCATCCCCTTGTCCTCTCCTCCTGGCCTATCCTGGGGGTCTCCCATCCTATTGTAAGGAAGCTTTGGATACAAAGCCGGGTCTCCTCCCATGGAAAGGGAATGGGCCTCCCTCTGACTTTGCCCTTGTACCCATCATGAGCAACCTGGCTAAGGAGAGCAAGCACAGCAGCAGCAGCCTTGAGGTGCGAACTAGCTGAATCCCTCCACTGGTCTCCTATATACCTATTTCCTTGGGATCAGCATAGCTGAGTCTACAGTTGCTTAGAGGCAAATGACAAAGTCCTAATAAAGAAGAATATTTGAATATTTGACAAAGTCCTCTAACTGGAAACTTTCAGGGATATCTGTAGTCAGAGGACAAACTTAGTACTCTCTTACTTATTATCTTCTGTGCCTTAATTACTCCACCTATCTCTATTTTCTACCCAAAGCTAAGATCTTCCCCTTTTCACTATGCTATCCTTGCCATCATATTTGTTTTGTACACCCCAAGATAAATATATAAGTGTAGGGCACGGGTGTCAAGCTTGATTGCGTCACGTGACGTATCATGACATTTTTTTTGTCTTTGTGGAGCCGGGGTGGGCGTGGCTTGTGCATGACGCATCCGGCCTGTGGGCCACCAGTTTGACACTCCTGGTTTAGGGGCAAAGAAGTGGGACAAAACATAATTCCATTTTTGATAGCATCTAGTGCTGGACAAAATATTGTAAAAGAGGTGCCTTCCAAACCTTTCTTTGAAGTGTTAAACCAGCCACACCCACAATTTGTGCAGCTGCTGTAAAATCTTTTCTTAACCGTCCCAGCATGTATGTGGTTAGAAAGTAGAGGAGATGATTTTGACAAGAATATGTAAGCAATGTTACATAAGCCAAAACAATGGAAACATTCTTTAAATTATTATTATTATTATTATTATTATTTATTCGATTTCTATGCCGCCCTATTCCGGAGAACTCAGGGCGGCTCACAACACAGTAGAAATCAACATATAAAAATACATATAAATATAAAACCTCTTAATTTTTAAAAAAAAACCAATAAAAAAACCCAATCATTCAGCATACACATAGACATACACTGGCTTGGGGCAAGATGTTAACTACCCCAGGCCTGCCGGCAGAGGTGTGTTTTGAGTAATTTACGAAAGGCGGAGAGGGTGGGGGCGACACGGATCTCCGGGGGAAGTTGGTTCCAGATACTGTGACACAAGGTAGAATTCAAGAATAACACAGAATGACTCTTCCCTGATTCACTGAAATATAAAGAGAACGGAAGATAAAACACAATCTCTTTATTATAGCTTATTTCAATAAAGTATAGTTCTGGTTATCCTGTGGATTTTCTGGTCCGGTCCATCTCCTGTGGCTGACAACGTTCACGTAGCCCCTTTTTTCATTTTGTTCCAGCAGAATCATCATCTGACATGTACACATAGACAGTTTTTGAAGCAGCTAGACACAGTACATCTTGAAATGCAACAGGCTGTTTTAATACTTCAAAGAGGGATGCTATGTTTACACTAATGTACTTTGCAAAGAACCTCTTTCACAGATTTTGCACATCCCTAACATCATCCTCTGCTTTATTTTCACTTCATTATTCTTAAGTTCAACTACAATTGGCAGAGCTGATAACTCCAGCACATAATTCTTTCAATTATACTGTGATTACTATAAGATTTTTTTTGTTCTTAGCAGTTCCAGAGTAAAGGATGGAAATGCATCTCATTTAAAACTGCAGTTATGGCTCCCAGATATGGATTTTTTAAAAAGCATCCTTCTCCCTCTTCCAGCAATCACCATTTGGAAAGCTAAATGGGTTGGTTCAAGGGTATCTGTTTTGATCTCTCAGAATGGGCAAAAAATGGATTACATCATAAGATCCATAGCAACACGGCTGGAGCATTGCAAATGTACTGAAAAGGCTTTCAGTAAAATAGGCCCATTAATATATTTGCTAGTTGGGCATTATCTGGTTATTCCAACATAAGGAAGGGAAAGCAAATAGTTTACAGTAAAAAAAAATGTCGATTGTATCCCAGGTTGTAGTTGCCTTGGTCATTTCAAACATACAATTGATAAAATTGGTATTTAATTGGTATTTTGCTATGAATATGCTCGGTGCTGGACCACTCACAGAGCCGGTATCTTTTTAAAAAGCCTGTTCTTATATTATTAACTGAAGAGATGAATACTTAGCCCATGATGTCAGATTTAGGCAATAAGCCAGTCAGTCAAATCCTGTCACAACCAATGGATCAACACTCAGATGATCCAGAAGAAGAGGACTCTGCACTTGTGAGAAAAATGCTAGGAAGGAAAAAAAATATTTTTACAGAGAGTCCGCAACTTATGACCATAGCTGAGCACAAAATTTCCATTGCTAAGCAAGGCAGGTGTTAAGTGAGTTTTGCCCCATTTTATGACCTTTCTTGCAACAGTTATTAAGAGAATCACTTCAGTTGTTAAGTTAGTAAGGAGGGTTGTTAAGCGAATCTGGCTTCCCCATTTACTTTGCTTGTCAGAAGGTCACAAAAGGTGATCACATGAGCTTGGGACACTGCAACCATTATAAATACATGCCAGTTGCCAGGCATTGGAATTTCGATTATGTGACCATGGGGATGCTTACGATTGTAAGTGTGAAAATCAGTCACAAGTCCCTTTTTTCATTGTCATTGTAACTTTGATACTAAGCAAATGGTTGTGAGTCAAGGACTACCTGTACTTCTTATCTGGCCTGCACACATCATGTCCCCTGAAATTAAATGTAGCCTGTTACGAACAATATGCAATAGACTAGATACAGCAGATAGACCATATATAAGAGAAACACCAACCAAACAAAAGGTACTCGGAGTATACTTGAAGAGGGAAGGGAGGAGGGAAGAACGTTTACTAAAACAGATGTTTACAAAGATTAATATCTAATGTTGTATGCTATGTTCTAGGATGATTGTTTAGCAATAGGATCTTTGGTTTAATGTTGATCACATTAATATGGAACCAGATAAGAGAAACACCAATCAAACAAAGTGTAACAGGAGTATAGTTGAGGCTAGACGCGAGGGGTGGGAAAAAGGCTTACTAATTCAGACGTTTTCAATGACTAATACTTAGTATTGTATATCAGGTGCCATGATGACTGCTGCACAATATGTTTTTATGTTCAATGTTGATTGTTTTAATAAAAGAATTTTATATATTAAAAAAAATAATAATAATAAAGGGCAAAGGGCATTTAGAAAAAAGAAAAAAAATTAAGTAGGGCACATCATTAGGGACAATGACATAGACCATGTGTGGTCTTTGGCGTTTTTTTTGTTTTGTTTTTTTTATAAAGATTTTATTGGGTTTTTTTTCATCAACATATGTTAATTTTTCTGATCAACAAGTTGTCTGGAGTTTGCTATGCTAATACATGTTCAATTCCTAATCCTTCATTCTTTCCTCTAGCCAAGAATAAAAGAGGTTCCAAATTAAAAAAAAATAAAAATAATGCCAGATGCTTGACAAACTCTCTGTTTCAGAAATCCCCCCAAAACTAGGGTTGCCATATTATATGGGCTGCAAAATCCCAGGAAACCAGTAGATGGCAGTGAAGAGATACAAAACTTTAGTTCTAGATGCCATCTAGTGGACATCTGAATTTTTATAGCCCGGTTAAAGGAGCAAAACGTGGAAGTGAACTGAAGGCCCACTATGTATGGCTGGTGTGTTTTTGCACATGTATTTCCTATTCCCAGTTTAGTATGCATATATCCATAGGTTCGGATGCAGGGAGTGATAAATCTTATGCCCCTAAAGATTCTATTAACTTTCCAATTCCATTCTCTGACCAATGAGAAATATTCAGAAATGATGGCACCAGTAATCCTGCAATTGGAGAGCTATGGACTGCCCATCTTTGCCCTACGAAATGCATGATTTAATAGGAACAGTTTTTATTGTGAAAAATCTGGAAAGAATAAGGTGGTTCTTCAGTTATTGTTATGGTTGACCACCCAATGAACCAGATATTTAGACTGGATTTGGCATCTTATCCACCTATCAAAGAATTGGGATAGGTAGATATTGTTATTTATGGTGTTAAAGGTATCATCGCAGGATATAAACTCTTCCAAGTAAAGCTCTCTTTTGCAATTGACTATTATTATATTTATCATCATTATGTGCTAGATGTGGTTTCACATCTACTTTAGCTCTTTCCCACGTCTGTTTAAAACCCAACAATGGTATAGATTATATACTTTCAGTTGCATCCAGGGATAACATTGAGCTATAAAAAAAACCTATTTTTATTAGCTTAACCATTAGGTAGCAATGAATAAGAAAAAAAACATACTGTATGTCATGAAAAAATAGAAGCACTCCTCCTTTCTACAAAACCATAATTGGATACAAATCTTAATACAATGGTAATTTGGTAAATACATGCTATTTTCATTAACACTCAGGCCAATTTATACTGTGACTGAAAAGCAAGACTAAAATTAAAGATAACTGGACAATTGGAACACAATGGAACAATAAATGATTATTAGGAAAAGGCTTAAGGGATCTGGACAGAAAAAGAATAATCAGAACATATTAGTAAAGGCTAATGTTTTTATAGATCTACTTTATCCTGGAAAATATAATTAAAGTGCCAGCCATGATTAAAATTTGACAAAGCAAGAACTGCATGGAAATAAAATTTACATGATGAGAATGAGAAAATACATGAGAGTCATTGTGAGAATTATTGATGGGATGACAATACCTCAAGGGGTCACGTTAAATAATTTTTACTTTTATAGGTCTTTTTTATTAGGCCTTATATTATATAGGCCTTCATATTGGCTTCTTGGTGTTATTATTTCTTCTAAAGTATGAATATAAGTGCTAACAACTAAGTGTGAACATTTCATCTAATATTTCAGTTTAATGTTCCATCGTATTTTTGACAAGAATCCAATTCAATTACAATTATTTCTTATTAGCATTAATTTGTTAATTTGTTGACCAAAAGGAGTTACAATGTATGTATCAAGTTGCCCCAAACAACCTGGATCCTCATTTTACTGACCTTGTATGGATGGAAGACTGAGTCAACCTTGAGCTGGTCAGGATCGAACTTCTGGCTGTGGGCAGTGTTAGCCTGCAATACTGCATTGTGCCACCAGGACTTAAGGATTAAATAACCACAGCCAGAACTTTGTAAATAAAAGTGGTTTGAACTTCATACAAATTTCAATTCCACAGGAGTAATAGGTCCCAGATTTATTATGCATTCTTTAATTTAGTGGATTAAAGTACCTTGATTCAAAAATTGTTCTGGTATAATGCACTGTTTGGGCAAACTATTCAGGGTACAAACAACAAAAAAATACAGAAGCGTATTAGTGATAGATAGGTAGAGGCCAAAGCACCACTTGTAGCAAGCAATCCATACTTAAAATTAAACTGACACCCTTACTGTGTGTTTTAGAAAAAGCTGGCAGATGATAACTTTGATTAAAGAAAAGACTTTGACCAATTTTACTTCTGCTTGGAAACCACATGGAATTTCTTGTGAGAAACTGAGAGAAATAAAACTTTGATATGGGGATTTGATGATTAGAATTATATGAAATTATAAGCGAGTCAGCAAACAAATCATGGATGGATGGATGGATGGATGGATGGATGGATGGATGGATGGATGGATGGATGGATGGATGGGGTGTCAAACTGCTGGCCCACAGGCCGTTTGCACCATGCGGAGGCTGCACCCACCCCAGCTCCGGCAATGCAAAAAAAGTTGCGATATGCCGCAGCACATCAAGTCATGTGGCAAGTTTGACACCCGTGAAGTAGACTTAGATATTTTTATATCTGTATCAAAGAAAGCCATTTTTTTTTCATTTTTCTTTACTTTTCTTACTTCACTTTTATCTTACTTGCTTTCTATCTAGTTTTTCTTTCTTTTCAACTCCCTTTTTGCTTCTTTACTTTTTATTCATGTTTTGGAAATTTAATAAAGTTATATCAAAAAAGGAAGTGGGCTGGCTCTAGCCTGAGAAAGAAGAGAGGTACCTTCAAAGTCCTTCCATGACTCTCTGGTCAACTGGTAGCATTAGAAACTAGAGTAATATTAAGATGAAGCATGAGTGATAAGAGCGTACGTGCAGAAACATCCTCTACCCAGGGGTCTTCAAACTTGGCCCTTTTGTGACTTGTGGACTTCAACTCCCAGAATTCCTCAGCCAGGCATGGTGGCTGAGGAATTCTGGGAGTTGAAGTCACAAGTCATAAAAGGGCAAGCTTGAAGACCCCTGCTCTACCCAGTTCTTCCCATTTCTACCACCGATTACTGAACCCTGACAAAGATCTAGCAGGCATAGAGAACATCATTCTGAGCCATGATATTTTCCTGGGCAAAAATCTCCTTTGCAATCTTTTGTTCATGGCTGAAGGAAAGCCATAAAACAACTCAGCTTCCTGGCAGAACATGTTCCTCTTCTCTGTCCCTTCCTAAGGCTCTTTTGTTAGTCTCCAGTACCTTCTCCTTTCCTCCATTATTCTCAGGTGTGTTTGGTTGAACTAGCAACGCTAGTGGCTCAGGACAGTTCTGTGAAAGGCATAGGCCAGTTCCTGCATTCTCTCTGTGTGTCTTTTCTCCTGTACAGCAGTGTACCAACTCTTCCACCCCCACGCCCCAGTTTTTCCTTGGAATTTCCCATCTTCTTGACTAAGCCTGTGTGCTAGCAACATAGCCTGATGCAGCCCAATCCTGCTACAAAAAGTGATTTTTTTCCCCCTGCTGCTTTGCCTTATTGATTCAGAAATCTCCTTTACCCCCTTTCTCTTCCTCTCCCCCCCACAAAAAAACACCAGCACATCTCTCTTTATTCTCTAATTCCATGCTGAGCTATGCCTTATGGTGTGCTCAGATGCCCTCCAGCTTCGGTCTCTTTCTCTGTGTGTGTGAGGGCAGGCGGGTGGGTGGGGGGAATGCTACATCATCCTTAAATCTCTTACCTTCTTTGCTATAGCAAGAAAGTTTCGTTTTTTGTTTTTTTGCTGGGGAAGAAGTCTCATACTTTTCAGCATCATTCTGGATCTCTTTCCCTCTTGCCTTGGTGAGAAGCCTCATCAGGTATCTAGTCTTTATTTTTTCTTATTTCTCTACTTCCTTTACACCAGGGGTGAGCAACTAGGCTAATTTTATGACCTGTGGACTTCAATTCCATGCTGGCTCAGGAATTCTGGGAGTTGAAGTCTCCAGGTCGGGACTCAATTTGCAATTTGCCACTGACTGCGAACTCTCTTGATTTCCGTGCTTCCGCCTTTCTTCAGTATCTCCACTTGCAGGCTGTGCAATGAACTGGCCGCTATGTCAGAGATCACCAACCTTTGTCGGTTGGCAGACCGGAGGAAAAGGGAGGGGGAGGCATTTTATGTGAGTGCATGCGCATGGGGCTGCGAGCACACGCGTGCCGCAAATAGGATGGGGCTAGCAATAGTCAATAGCCTTGCCCCATTCTTGTGTGGGGCAGAGGTCATTTTTGCCCCTTGCAGCATGGTGATGGCCCATTTTTGTGCCTCATGGTGCAGCAGCACCCCGTTTTTGCACCCCACAGCACAGTAGTGGCCCGTTTCTGCACCCTGAGATGCAGTGGTGGCCCGTTTTTGTGCCCCTACGGTGCAGTAGTTCCTGTTTTTGTGTCCTGCAGCATGGTGGCATCCCATTTTTGTGCCCAGAGGTGCAGCGGTGACCCGTTTTGCATCCCTTGGCACAGCATCCTATTTTTGAGGGGGTGTACCCAGCTGCAGTCCACAGGTTGGGGACCCCTGTGCTATATTATATTACAGGGCTATGTTGCTGCTTCTGCTACTGTTAAACAACTAACTACTGCTATGTTTTATCTGAAATATGTTGTTAGTGTTTAAATATATTTTATTTTGTTTGAGACAAGATTAAAACACAAAATACACAATTCCAAGGTGCTGTGGTAATCTTCCTAGGAGCGGATTACAATAACGGTTTGTTAATGGAGAGTTTTGAAATTGTAATTGTGTTTTATTTTAGTATTATTATTCTTCCTGTTAACTACTTTGTCACAAAAATAACTTATCTATTTATAAATAGATTTAGTAGTTTAAAATTTAGGAGGGCCTGTTTCATAAAGAACTAATGTTGCAGTAATCTATTAATCATTATTCAGCTAGAGAGGATATGTTTATATGTGTTGGCTTTCTTTGGTGCGCCTTTTTAATGTTTTGATCGTTTTGTATTTTTTGTCCTTTTTTTCTTTTTGATTCTTTTTTTAATTAACATTTCTGTTAGCCTGTAAATTGCTAATTTAGCTAATGAATACCAAGTAATCTTTGATTACTTTATGTGCTATTAGATTCACACAGTATTTAATCAATTAACCAATTGATTTAAAGAACTTATATGGCCACATCACACAATGATTCTAGGCATTCAGAGCAACCTAACAAGAACAACAATAGGAAGCAGATCACATCCTTCTCACCAAGACATCAGAACCATCCATACCACTGAATGCCTGACTCAACTCCACCCTAACCCAATGCTTGGGGGAAAGCCTTGTCTTCATGGTCTTCAAGAGACTAAAAGGATAGGGCCCTTTGAATCTCAGATGGGAGGCTATTGGAGGTGACAACATTGGAGAGAGGCAATCTAACATAGTGGGATGGCCAAATACCCTCTAGAAAGGGCAGTCCCACTAATAATCTGGTCCTGTGCCATGCAGGGCTTTGAAGGTGATAACCAACCAGTGTCTTGAATTGCACTCAGAAAACAGCTGGAAACCAGTAAAGTTTGCACAACAGTGATGCAACATGGGCAAGTTGCAGAGTGCTCAGAACTATGTGCACTGCTTCATTCTGAAGCAGGTACAGTTTCCAAGTGGTCTTCAAAGGCAGTCCTGTGTAGAGTATGTTGCGGTAACCCAATTGGGAAGTAACTAAGGCAAGTGACTGCAAGAAAAACCTCCCATCCAGGAATGGGCATAATTGTTGCACAAGATGAGTCTGTGCGAAACCCCTCCTGACTATGGCTGACATCTCCTCATCCAGGAGGAGCCACAAGTCCAGCAGGACTCCAAACTGCACACTAGCTCTGTCTTGGGGAGTGTTACCCAGTTCAGAGTCAAATACGTCACTTCTCCTGAGCCCAGAATGTCAAATACTTACAAGTATTCTGTCTTGCTAGGTTGAGTTATAGCCAGTTTCTTCCCAAACAGGGCCTGCCAGCTTCCAAACACTGGAAAAAGCATCACCTGGTTGTCATGGGGTAAAGATGTATAATTAGGTGTCATCAGCTAACTGATTATACTGAATCCCATGCTGGCAATGACTTCACCCTGTAGTTTCATGTAGGCATTACATAGAAAGAAGAGAGAACCAAACCTTGAGACACCCCACATAACAACGACCTGTGGCTGGATCTCTGCTCCCCTACTCTGACTGGTACCAGCCACTGAGGAAGGAGGAAAACCACTGCAAAACACTGTCCCCCATTTTTAATCCCCAGTGCAGACCTAGTATGATATGATGGACAATAGTATATAACACCACTGAAAAAATCAGAAGGGCCAGCACAGACATACCAATCCCATCCCAACCCCATCCCAAGTACAACCAGTGGTGTTGTAGTACTCTAGGCCTGCCTAAGTCCTGAATGAAAAGGGCTTAGATCAGGGGTCTTCAAACTTGGCCCTTTTATTATTTGTGGACTTTAACTCCCAGAATTCCTCAGCCAGCGTGCCTGGCTGAGGAATTCTGATAGTTGAAGTCCACAAGTCATAAGAGGGCCAAGTTTGAAGACCCCTGGCTTAGATAATCCATACACCACACACTTCCGTTTCTTCACAGCTGCGTGACTGAATTCAAGATATTTGTAGCTGGGAGTTCTTTCCCAGATCTATCTGTCCTAGAACAACAGGAACAGCAGTAAAGATTGATTCTGTTCTTCTTGAATTCATATGAATATATTTGAATTAGGAGAGATTTATCTAAAATTTTGAATCCAGGTCAAATCACAAGAGGCTGCATTATTATACACACTTACTGGGAAATAGCATGTTTCAACTGAAAGTCAGATTAATATTGCACAGTAAATCAGTTTGTGAATTATTCTGAAATGAATGCCATCTGCTGAGTGATTTATGAAATATACTAAATATGATGAAAGAGAGCAGAGCTTAAGAGAAAAAGAAAGAAGTTTCCAGGAGCATCTGAACTGATTGAGCAGCATTAAAACTAAAAATAGTTAGGCAGGAGAGTTCAATAACAGGAAAAAAAACAAAGAGAGAAGAAAAACCAGAGAACGTATGTATCCTGGGAGACTGTGTATTCAGCTGCAAAGGTGAAAAGGCAATCTGAATAGGTGTTATTGTAAAATGTGTGTGTTGAGAGTTGGTGGGGTGATTGATTCCTACTAAGCAAGCAGAGGCAACTACAGAGGCTAAGAAAAGCTTAGCTTAGCAGTTTCTATGAGGCAAGGGAACAAGGAGAAGTAATACAAGTTTGTGGAAAGAACTTTTTTTATCAACTGACAATATGTACTTAGTTAATGTGCGAGCCTGAGAAAGGAAAAAAAAAAAGAAATGTAAGTTTTTCTCCTGGCAGTGCCACAAAAATTCCTATTCTTAAAAACAGCAGTGAAGATGCCTGGCAAGACTCTTACATGTACATGCAGTGTGTGGCATATATTTTCAACAAATGCAAGTTTTTTGGAGTCCTTGAAGAAAACATTAAATGGGGAATGGCTACACGTCATCAAAGAGAGCATGAAAAATTATCAGCTCAAACAAAGACATGACTATGGCACAAAGGGACACATGAAATGACTTTCCTTAAGAAGAAAACCAAACAAAGGAAGAAACTCACTGAGTTAAGATAACAACTAGAAATAAAAACTGAAAAATATTCAGCCCTGCCAGAGTTTTCATTCCCCACCTCTCATCCCCCAACTGCAAAGAATGGAATAAGAATTCTGGCAACTGAACGGCTTCTAAAGCAACATAGTCCAATGTACATTAGAGGAATGGAAATTTTTATATTTTCTTTCTAATTGCTTTCCCTTGACGGTCTTTTCACAGACAAGAGAAAAGTATGCAGTCAGCTGTTTACATACTACCGGTACAGTAGTTTCCTGAATTTTTATCCATTTTGGAGCCATCCAGTACATCAAGATACCTTGCTTGTGCAGTCTCCTTTTCCCCATTTTTTTTTAATGGGAGAAGGGAGAAAAGCAGCTTTTGAAACGGAGGGCTAGAGTCTCTGCTTCTCCCCATCAAAAGATCTTTCCTGCCTCCCACAAGGCTATTGATCACAAAGGAGATCAAGTGTTCTGCTGAAGTGGGGGGAAAAACAAAATAATGGAGGAGTGGATCAACAAGCAAGCAAGCAAACAAACAAACAAATTGACTAGAGGGAGTTTTACCCACTGTGCAAAAAACAAAAACAAAAAACAAGTGTCTTCCGGGATAAATATAAATAAAAGGGAAATAGGAAGAAAATGAGGCAGGAAAAAAAACCTACACCAAGATTAACCTCACTAATTAAATCAACTCCAATAAAAATCAATTTTGGGGGTTGGGAGAGGGGGAGGGTACGCAAAATGTTATCTTCTTTGATGTTTGACAAAGATGTTTGGGGGGCAGAGGGGGGGGGAATAGGGCTTAAAGCTCTCAAAAAGTATGTTAAGAAAAGGGGAGGGACAACAGGAAAGGCAGCCTCAGCAATCATTCCAAGCAACTAAAGTAGCAACTCTATCCTCCATTTCTTTTTGATTGTTGCTGTGTCCCAGGGTCATGCAATCACCTTTTGTGACCTTCTGACATGCAAAGTCAATGGGGAAGCCAGATTCACTTAACAACTGCTTGACAACTGCAGTGATTCATTTAACAACTCAGGTAAGAAAGGTCATAAAAACGGGGCAAAATTCACTTAACTGATGTCTCACTTAACAACAGAAATTTTGGGCTCAATTGTGGTTGTGAGTTGAGGAATACCTATACTTTTACTGTATGGTTACACTAAGAGAGTCTTGCAAGACTGGAAGCATCTTTCCTCTCCTTTACGTTTACATTCCAGAAAACTAGGGATGATTCCCTCAACCCTTTTCCTTCTGTGAACTGATATACCTTTTCTATGACAGTTGTCTAGTTTGTGGCTTTTCTTCATGTCTCCCAAGATCACTCCTACATATCTTTGAACTATATTTTTCAAAGATCCTGGAGCACTGGGGTACTACCAGAGGACTGGAAAAGAGCTGATGTAGTTCCCATCTTCAAAAAAGGGGGGGGGGGAAACGGATCCAGGAAACTATAGACCTATCAGCCTGACCTCAATACCTGGGAAGATTCTGGAAAAGATAATCAAATAATGAATCAGCGAACACCTAGAGGCAAACAAAGTCATTACTAAAAGCCAACATGGGTTTGTCAAAAACAGATCATGCCAGACAAATCTTATCGCATTCTTTGACCAAGTGACAAAATCAGTGGACCAGAGGAATCCTTTCAATATAATTTACTTGGACTTCAGTAAGGCATTTGATAAAGTAGATCACAACCTACTACTCGATAAGATAGAAAAATGTGGGTTAGACAGCATCACCACCAGATGGATTCATAGCTGACTGACCGGCCGTACTCAGTGTGTGGTCCTCAATGGAACAACATCTACATGGAGGGAAGTGTGTGGTGGGGTGCCCCAGGGCTCTGTTCTGGGCCCAGTGCTCTTCAACATCTTCATCAACGATTTGGACGAGGGGATAGATGGGGAACTCATCAAATTTGCAGACGACACCAAGTTGGCAGGAATAGCCAACATTCCAGAAGACAGGCTTAAGATACAGGAGGATCTGGATAGACTTGAACACTGGGCGCTATCTAACAAAATGAAATTCAATCGTGAAAAAAGTAAGGTTCTACATTTAGGCAAGAAAAACCAAATGTACAGGTATAGTATAGGGGGTACCTTGCTTAATAGTAGTAACCATGAAAGGGATCTTGGAGTCCTAGTGGACAATCACTTAAATATGAGCCAACAGTGTGCTGCACCTGCCAAAAAAGCCAACACAGTGCTGGGCTGCATTAACAGAGGGATAGAATCAAGATCACATGAAGTATTAATACCACTTTACAATGCCTTGGAATACTGCATCCAGTTTTGGTCACTGCGATGTAAAAAAGATGTTGAGACTCTAGAAAGAGTACAGAGAAGAGCAACAAAGATGATTAGGGGACTGGAGGCTAAAACATATAAGGAACGGTTGCTGGAATCGGTATGTCTAGTTTAACGAAGAGAAGGACGAGGGGGGACATGATAGCAGTGTTCCAATATCTCAGGAGCTGCCATAAAGAAAAGGGAGTCAAGCTATTTTCCAAAGCACCTGAAGGCAGGACAACAAGCAACGAATGGAAACTAATCAAGGAGAGAAGCAACCTAGAACTAAGGAGAAACTTCCTGACAGTTAGAACAATTAACCAGTGGAACAACCAGCCTCCAGAAGTGGTGATTGCTCCAACACTGGAAGTTTTTAAGAAGAGCCTGGACAGCCGTTTGTCCGAAATGGTATAGGGCAGGGGTAGGCAACCTTGGCTCTTTTATGACTCGTGGGCTTCAACTCCTAGAATTCTGGGAGTTGAAGTCCACGAGTCATAAAAGAGCGAAGGTTGCCTACCCCTGGTATAGGGTTTCCTGCCTGAGCAGGGGGTTGGACTAGATGACCTACAAGGTCCCTTCCAACTTTATTATTATTATATCAGTACAAAAACACAATTTAACAGTGAAATGATCAATATGATTGCCTGCCAGGGGAAGTCAGAGGGAACTCAGAGTGGGTAGAGATTAAAAACAGAGGTTATAAAATGCAGTTCTAACCGATTTTAATTAAGGGAGAAAAAGGAAAACAGCAGAACAAGCCAGAATGGCTTGGTCCTTCTCCTGACTTGGTGTAACGTCTTAGCATTTCCTGCTGCCACCATTTATCTTCCATATTTTTCCTATAACTCTACTTTGTGTGAGAGAGAAAGGTTTCTCCTGTTCCATTTTTCTAAAAGTTGAAAAATGAAAATGAAAAAAGACATTCATAATGTCTATATGTAGCTTGGAAAATGGCTAATTTTTTTTTAGTTTTTTGTCTTCTCTAATGGAAAATAAATACAATCTCATAGGAAATTCACATGGATTTATATGGCTATAACTTTAGGGTTGCAAATGATACTTTAAAGGTCACAGTAAAAAGGTTGGGAAAGATTTCAGATCTTTACTCCAAATCCTACAAAAATCCATAGGTAAATGATTTCCTTATGCAGAGTTGGAGGTGTGCATTAAACATTGGACTATACTTACTGAGAGAAATAGAAAAAATGCACAGAGCAGTGGTAAATAAGCATCAAAATTTTAGTGCAAATGACTTCCTAGATTTGTTATTTATTCCAAAAATAAAATATTCCTGTAAATTCCAGACTTAAAGAGGCAACTATGTTAGCTCCACTTCTCAATCTATATGTACCAATTTTTATATTAGTTTTCAGAAATCAAAAGTTTACTAACCACTGAACAAAGAGAGATGCTGGGGTATCCCTCTTGTATAACAAAAACAGCATCTCTCCTTCATGAAGGAGTGGATTGAGCGTATTTGAGTTAACAGTATAGCCTGCAGTCTATATCCTCACTACAGGCCAAACCAAGGAACAACAGATGAGTCAATCTGACACTACTACAGGAGAAGATTTTAGAGCAAATTATAATGAGATCCATCTGTAAGGACCTGGAAAACAATTATAATTACCAGAAGTCAATATGAATTTGTCAAGAACAAGTTTTGCCAGACTAACTTTATCTTATTTTTTAATTGGGTGACTGTATGAACATTATAGACAGAATATATCTTCATTTCAGCTAAGCATTTGCCAAACACCCCAGGAAAATTTGATTAGCAAGCTAATTAAGTGTAGGCTGGATGGCATGACAATTAAATGGATATACAGTTGGCTTAAAATGTACTCTATGCTCCTCAATGTTTCATTATCAAATTGGAGAGAGTATTGATTGCAAAGTTCAGTCATGAGCCCAACACTCATCAAGACTTTTATTAATGACTTAGAGAAAATAATTATCAAGTGTGCATATAATCCTAAATTATGTATCATAACTAATAGCCTAAATGAAATAATTAAAGTTCAAAATATATTGATAGGTTAAGAAATTAATAGAGTAAAATTTAACACAGACAAATGCAAAGTTCTTCATTTATGAAAAGAATCAAATGCAGAAAAACAAGCTGGGCAATTCCTGGATTGGTAATTCTTCCTGTGAAAACAAACTTGGAATATTAATTGACTATGAACTGAATATGAGTTAGCAATGTGAGATTACTGCAAAAACGCAAAGGCAGTTTTAGCTTGCATCAACAGAAAGATAATTTCCAAATCAAAGGAATTAATAATAACTCCATGTTATTGTGCCTTTCTCAGAAAAAGCTATGAAGGCTATCAGGGACAGCTACTATTAAGGGTATTTGAAATTACATTTCTGTACTGAGGAAGGTTTGGACTCAGTGGTCTATATTGCTATTTTTAATTCTGTTATTCTAAGGAATAAAAAGAAACTTCTGAGAGATGAAAGCTTCAGTGTGGTACATGAAGCAAAGGAGGAAGCAACAGATAGAGTTAAAGGGAAAAAAAGATCTATGTTGATAAAAAGAAATGTGATACTGAGAGCTCTAGAAATGGAGAAATGAGGAAAAGGAAAGCAGAAATAAAAGAAAAAATTAAATGCAGAAAATTTGGTTAGATGGCAAAAACTGAGGTATAATCAGAGATAGGATTGGAGGTTGTCCAGTAAGGAAAGGAAGTCAGTGGGAAATGTAAGTAAGTCTTTGTAGTAGGAAATTAAAAGAATATAGTGATCAGGTATAGGAAAACAAATAATCAGGAAGTACAAAACAAGCACTATTTAAAGGGACTTTGACCAGTTTATAAATTAATTGTTAGGAATGTGATTTATTATTATGGATTTTTTATGGAAAATTAGGGCAGTGTCCTGTATTTGGCATTGTAATGCTGACGTATTAGGACATTCACTGAAAGTCATTGTTTCTTTCCTTTCTTTGTATTTTTATGGGGGTTTTTTTCTTTAAAGCAGGGGTGTCAAACTGCTGGCCCACGGGCCGGATGCCTCATGCTGAAACCAGGCCCACCCCATTGCCGGCAATGGGAAAAAAGTTGTGATACATCGCGACACGTCAGGTGACGTTGAAAGTTTGACACCCCTGCTTTAAAGCAATTCTGTTGGTTGCCTTTTCTTGTATCTTTATTTGAAAAACATTAAGTTGTTAAACTGCACAAAATTCTGGCAAAAGGGAGGCTCCTTCTAGGACAGCGTATCAGATAAGGAGAGAGTGACTAGCATTTCCTTACCTCTGGCATAAGTGGGAAATAGAATGCATGAATAAATATTTGAAGGTCTCCCAGCACACATAAAGAGGTATGTTCATTCCTCCAAACAAAATGACAATGGCTATTCTTCATGCACTGCTTTGCCAGACATTTCTCAATGTTGTGCATTGTTGAATACATAGACACATATCCAAACATTTGCAAATTATTATTATACCATTCCTATTTTATTTTCAGCTATAATTCTACATATGATTTCTGAGCAGTGAGGCTTGAGCCAGGAACCACTGATTTTCAGGCCAAAATGTCAGTTACATAATCATACACTTGCTCAGCTATCAGGCTGCCAAGTACTACAGCTAGAGCTGGTTAATTCAAGGGAAGCAATGAATTTAAACTATCAAAGGTATAAATGTTCTCTTATTCGTTGTGGCCAATCATATGTCTGGTACAGCTTCATTGTTATCTGTAGTAAAAATTCTTATCCAGATGAGTCATGTCTGTAAATCTACATCAAAATCAAAACACTAAGTAACGGCCTATCTGCACTTGACATTTAAGCTGCTGCTGTATTGTGCTCATGGCAGCTTAATTTAAATTAATGTGTAATTATAAATTAATTATAAATTAATTTAAGACAATCCTGTCTTTTCTTGACTATCCATAGATCCCAACAGAAAAAAAAACTGGTTTCATCTGAATATTTTTCTTTTAGAATCTTTTTATCAATATGTATCTTTTTAACTCAAATTTTTCTAACAGTTTTACAAGTCCACCAGGCAGAATACATTTAGTTTATTTTAATCATATATTTAAGTTTTCTCCTTCAGTATATTATCATAATTTTTTTTCTGATGATGCTATAAGTTTTTTTCAATATAAAAACTAAACAATAAAAAAATATCTTGGCAATGATGAGGATTGCTGAGAGTTGTATTAGAATGGTAGTTCACCAACCACTCAACAAGACTGATAAATATCCCTCTTTTCCATTACCTAAATTCATAGCAAGAAAAAAATAACAGTGTAGAATTTAAAAAAAAACCTTATAGCACACAGAATCATAGGGCTGGAAGGAATCTTGGAAGTCTTCTAGTCCATCCCTTTGCTCAATTGACCTTACCTCATCCTGGTCAAAAGTTTGTCCAGTCTAGTTTTGAAAACTTCCCGACATGAAGCACCCACAACTCTGTAGTACACATA
The DNA here is from genome assembly GCA_034064705.1 of Bothrops alternatus. Taxonomy (NCBI): domain Eukaryota; kingdom Metazoa; phylum Chordata; class Lepidosauria; order Squamata; family Viperidae; genus Bothrops; species Bothrops alternatus. The sequence goes on from JARGCV010000033.1 coordinate 4,378,110, forward strand.
ACTTATATTGTGTAGCATCCTATATTCTTTGTCCAAATACAGCTGTTTGAAATTATTGCAAATGGTTCTGATTCTCCTGCTTTTAAATTCATTCTTGATCAATACAATGTACAAATCAATTGAGTCAAATAAATTCCCAGGGAGGACCTATTAAAAGAGACCACAAAAGGAGAACAACAGAACACCACTGATTGTCATCTACAATTCACAACTTAATCCAGCCATAAGCATTATTAATAAACTACCTCCTATCCTGGACAATGAAATGTACTTTTATAGGCACTTCGATGGTATGTTCTACTACTCCACTTGAAGCATATTCTCACAAAGAGCAACAAGACAATGATAGTAACCAGCTGCATTGCCCAATTTTGGAAAAATGAAAATTTATCACCTGATCAGATTATAATCATGAAAATCTTAGAATGTGCAGAAATGGATAGACTAACTTTAGAGATTAAAGAGAAAGAAGATTCAGTGTATTTTAAACATGGGAAAATTTTATCGATGGCTAGCATCACGTTAGAGCGAGAAAGGATTGTGAAATTTAATAGGGTGAATGATATTTACTGCCTAAGCTTTACTTCTATGATTATCGTTACTATCAGTGATTATAACTGTTTAGTATTATATTTACTACTGTTATTTAATATTTGTACCTGGACGATAGTCTGTTTGCTAAAGCGTTGAATTCTTTGTGGGGAACAACCCCACTATTGTATCTACCCTTAACCTTACCCCAACCCTATTCCCCAACCCCACCCATTACCCATACCAATACTATCCCTTCCCCACCCTTACAAAACCTAATAAAATATTTTTTAAAAAGAGAATGATAGTAATATGGAAAACAGAACCAACAACTTCCCCTCCCCATACTTCTAGCTTGTCTCCTCATTTACACCAACATTACCATCATCTGCCCCAACAGCTTCGCACACAAAGCTATGGGTATATTCACATGGTCTTTTAATGTGATATCCGCTATCATGTGCTAGCAATATCTCTTTGGATCCTACATGGGACAAAACAGGGTAGACTTTGTACATAACCGTTAATGGACACAAATTTGATATCAAGGACAAAATAGCAGCAGAGCAGCTTAGCCTCCCAGTATATTCCATTACAGATCTCAAAGTCATAGTTTTGGGACAAACAATTGAGTGGGAAACAGCTGAGCTTACCTCAACAATAGGTTTCAAGCTATCTCAGAGCACAATGGGCTTTTAACACATTAAAATTGTTAATTGATAAGCTATTTGCAATATATCCCCATAAGACCTTCACATGCATAATCACTCTGTCTTGTCCTTCCTTTTCCCCTGCCTCATCCCACTGTATTGAAATCGTACATCACTTAAGCCACTCGCTGCATCTAATGAAGGGAGCTACAGTTCACAAAAGCTTATGCCTTATAATAACATTTGTTAAACTTGTTAAAAGGGGATACTGGGCTCTTTCTATATGCATCAGTGAGTTTGTATTAGTGTTCCTTGTTAATTGATATTTTTCTTGGGCATCTTTGAAAGAGAAAAAAAAAGATGTACTGTATTTTTGACCTGCATCAATCTGTTAAGAAATGAACGTAGAGTATGACATAACCTGCTTCAATTCTCCTCAAGAAGCATAATTTTAAAAGTGGTGCGCTAAGAAATATTACTTTAAAAATTGAACAGAAAAGTGGGCAGAAGGCCTATTCTTCATAGTGGCCCCTGACAGAGAAGAAATGTTGCTGTAAGCTAATGGAAAACTCTGCAAATGCGATAAAAAGGATGACAGAAGGCGAATCCACCAGGAAATTTTCATATTTCTTCCAGTGACAAAGAGGAAAACAATTAAACCCATACAGGGGAGCTGTCAAAAAAAGTATTTGCTAGATCATATTGAGAGATATTATGGGACTACTGAAATATCATTACCACCTAAGGATATTTTGGGAGGAAAAATAATAGAAGGAGAATAAAAATGAGAGAGATAGTGGGGTGGCAGATGGAAGAGTACTTCAGTAACTACACAGATGGAGGAAAGCAGATCAGACTGCCATATTGAAAGAAGGGGTCAGAAGAATACTATACTGCATAGATGGCCTTCAGTGAATTAGAACTACCTATTAATAAGCTAAGGTAGAGAAGGCTAAGATACAGCATGTGAAAGATAAAATAAGCAAGCACAATGATTGCCCAGAATATAAATCATAGTTTTCCCATAAACACGAAATAATACCAGAGTTTTAGAATGTTCATTTTAAAATCCTAAACGCATTTATACTATGCTGAACACTTGCACCAACTGATTCTCCAAAACTGAATATTCCGATTTTTCATTCCTCTATTCAGATATACAAGTAATTCTAACTTTAATTTAAAGTAAATTATTTAAATTTATCAAATTGTGACTTTCTATTCAAGTACTGCATCGCCTAAGGATCCTAATATTGCAGGTATTTCAGATAGGGACTCTGACCCTTACTGTTTGGTTCATATGTGTTTCAATTGTACACACTGCAAAGCAAATGTTGTGTTAAAATAAGTATTAAAAATCATCTAATTTAAAGTACTGATCTGATAAATCCAAGCATTCCAATGAAATACCTTATCCACAATGTCAGTTTCTCATGCAACTCAGAATCAAAATGTAATAATTTACTTATTCATCATGGCTCTTCCCACAAGCTGTCAGCTAAGGCTCAGCAATATTTAAAGGGGTGTAAGTTCTCTTCTCTTGCTAGAGTGCAGGGATAGTGTGATAGGCTGTAAGAATAACCTTGGGAGACAGGAAGAACAGACACAAACAGGGCAATGGTTAGATAAGAGATGTCTCAGTTTACAGTTGGAATGGAGATGAAGGAAGCATCTCAGAAGGAACCCTGACAAATTCTCTAAAAGGTAAAGGCAAAGTCTGGTTTCAGACTTGCAAGATTCTGTTACTGTAACATTACAATAAAAGTAGCAGTGCTTAGAACAGTTCATTTGAATAATAAATTTGAATAATAAATAAATAAATAAATAGTGACCCTTTGAAGTTACAATGCCACTGGAAAAAGCGACTTATGACCATTTTTCACACTTACGATGGTTGCAGCATCCCCATGGTCACATGATCAAAATTCAGACGCTTAACAACCGACTCATATTTATGACGGTTGCAGTGCCCCAGGGTCATGTGACCCTCTTTTGCAACCTTTTGGCAAGCAAAGTCAATGGGGAAGCAAGTTCACTTAACAACTATTGCTAACGTTAACAACTGCAGAGGTTCACTTAACAACTGTGGCAAGAAAAGTCATAAAATGAGGCAAAACTCACTTAACAATTGTCACCCTTAGCAACAGAAATTTTGGGCTCAATTGCAGTCATAAGTCATGTATTCCTGTCTAGACTACCTTGAAGAGGTGACCAATAGACATTCCAACCTGCGTTCCCTTCTGATCTTCAACCTCCAGATCATATTGTCATAAATGCATTTTCTATGCATACTCAGTAAAAGTTAAAATAGGAACATTAATTTTTTGCTAGATTTAACGGATATATTCTACACTTAAAAACACCCTACACTCAACCTTCTCTCAACAAAAAGGGGGAAAAATAGCTTTGCATTCTTTGGAACTATCACTGCATCACACTATGCCTCTTGCAGCCAATGGAAGGTCAGGTTTTTGTTTTGTTTATTCATCCATAGCTTTCCCCCCTAAAAAATTGCCTTCCTTGGAATTGTGACATCCTTGGTCTGATGTGGCAACCACAGGGCAAGGACAGAAAACGAGCAGAATAAAGATATGGATAAAAAATAGGATATTTTTCAGGGAATACCAGACTTGGTCAATTTCATTCTTGTCCCTTATGGAATCAAGTTATTGCTTTAAAAAAAGGTGTCAATGGAATCTGAAGTCTAACATTTATTAAATGGAGTCACATCATCCATCTTCCTGTCCATAGAACAAAAATAATTTATGTAATTCTCAAGATCAGTTGAGAATATATATATTATCTAATGCCGGCCACTTATTTATTTATTTATTTGATTTGTATGCCGCTCCTCTCCGGAGACTCGGAGCGGCTCACAACATATACAAAACATCAAAACATTAAAAATAGATACCTAACACACGCACAACTTTTGAACCACAACCCACAATCATCCCCAGGCCTGCCGGCAAAGATAAAATTTAAAGACAGCTTTCTCAGCATTTTCAACTACCAGAATCTATCCCCATTGCTCTAAGTGAGACTGAAAGGATTCTGAAGTGGGTCTTCTAAATATCCTGCATTGCCCTCCACATAAGGAATATTCAAATCATCTAGGATGATACTCAACAGATAGATTTAGATAGATACTCACCTAGTATGACCAAACGTATTTGAAAGATACATATCGGCTTCAGGATGGTATATAGAGTTTACTTTCCCTTAAGTTTTCAAATCAAAAAAATATAGGTTACTATGTCTTTGAATTATGACCATAATTGAGCTGGCAATTATAGTTGTAAGTTATAATGGTTGTAAAACGGGACACCATGTGAACATACCTGTCAGGATTGAACTGCTGGCAATCAGCCACCACAATGTGGTCAACTTACTGGAAGAAGGGGGGACTGGAATTTCAAAACTAGGTTGCAAGTATATTTTGGGAGGGGTCTATCATAACTTCAAATAGTCACTAAGAGTGGTTGTAAATCAAGGATTAAGTTTATATAGTTTTTTTTCTATGTTTACACAGTATATTTCTTGTTGTTTAGTTATCAGGAGGCACTAAATTATTGGATTTATCCTTATTGGGAATTATCAGACATAGATAGTCAGATGTTGTACTTTGGAGTTCAAACCTTTTACTAAGAATTGAATTCACAGAACTTCACATTTTAGATGATTATATACAGAGATTAGATCTAGGAGCTGTCCAAGTGCTGACCCTCAGCAGCTTCAGGAAGGGTTGCCTAGCCCTACTAGAAGCTCTCAGAATAAGTTTATACTACAGCCCATTTTTGCTTAAGGTCTCACAGCAGAGAGATACAGATGTTGTATTATGTCATGTCCCCATGCACAGGGTTTCGCTGCTCTGAGAGTTCATGAACCAATGATCTTACAGTTGCTAAAAGGTGTCGTTTATTGTTCCACACTGCTATTAGCTTTTGTTCATTCAACCACTGTTACTTTCTTGCTGCTGCTATTGTTGCTTGGGCTCAGATCTGAAATTATGTTACACTAGCATTAGTTATGAAATTGCAATCAGCTGCAATAGCAGGACTATCTGCATTCTCTATATATTTGTACACATATGCTTAATATAATGCAAAAGGGAACACAGCTAAATGTAGCTGGTAACATTTTTCCTTGAATAAGGACTATTAGAAAAATATGGATGTTATACGTGTTTGTAAAACAATGTGTTTGCCATTATTTTTCCACACAGAGAGCTGGAGAGTATTTCTTTGTTTATCATTTTTGTATAGCTACCCATCAATCACCCAGTGATTGTGACAATATGTTAAGATCTGTTGGAAAAGCCCATGTTTAAATGCCTCAACTGTCACCTTTAAAATCCCCCAAAGAGAACCTTTTGTTAATCAGTTTTAAATTTTAATTATTTTTTAAAACTATTAGTCACCATGAATACTTGCTTCAGCAGAAAGACAAGGTAAAAATGTATTAAATAAATAAAGTATACTCATAGATTAGAAGGTTTTTTTGATTCTTTACTGCAGTTTCCCAAAGCAAGAGCCTTGTGTGCTGACACCTAGAATTTGCTTTTAACTATTTGGAAACAAGCAGCATTCACTTAAGCAGAAGTTCTAAAAAGCTAGAATCTCAGCTCAGACTTCTCTATACATTATTACATTATTTTTATATTGCAATAATTCCCATATGGAAACTATTAACGTATAATGCAATGGAAACTCACTGATCTATGGAGCTTGGTTAATGTAAAATAGAAGAGCATCATAATATATCTGATAATGGACAACAGCAGAATAAATATCAACTGTTTAGATGTCTGAATTCCAAGTTAACTTATCCAAACACATCATAGAGATGATGAAAATTGTATTAACAGTTACACATGTAATTAATAGAAAAACAAGTTCATTTACATTATGGATGAAAGCAGCATGTAAAAAACAATTGTAATAGTAAAAGCATTTTTAAAATGACAACACTTATACATAGATGCTGGAGATAGCGAAAACTGTTTACATTAAAGAAAGCTGTGTGATTATAGTAATTATTAATAAATTTAACAGGATATAAAACAAGTATTTAAATGATTAATTAATAATAGAGTCAATGTCGTGGTTCCGACAGATGAAACTCTTCAAAAGAACTTTGAGGCATTGTTTACCTTAAAGAATCTTTATTTTGAGTAGCATAACATCAGCACTGCATAATCAAAGCCAAAAACTGAATTCCCCTCCCCCGAGCAGATAGTATCAAAGCACAATTCCCTCCTCCAATTAACAGTCATAAATCACATTCCCCAATTAGCTTGAAGCACGGGCCTCTTCTCCAGTTCTCCAGCTCAATTCCTTATCAGCTCTGGTTACAATAACCTTGTTTCTCACTAGTTTTAGTGTTGTTGTCTAGCTGGACTATCTATTCACATCCCCCCTCTCAGCATCATCTAAAAGCAAAAGGTAAAAAGATGGCTACATTTCCATCTTTTGTCAATGCAAAAACATCCAATGTTAGAGAGGTAAGTAACTGTGGAACAGAAACCTACAAGGAGCAATTAGCATCTACAATATTAATATAATTCCAGTTTGAGATTTCCAAGTAACTCTCTTAATAGTTTTATCCTCCTTACACATCATAAACCTTATTAAGAGAATCCAGACTAGCCTTAGATAAATGCCTCCAAGCTATTTTAGTTATCACCACAGGAATAAATTTGTTACAACTTACTTTGGTCAGTTATAAAATAACTAAACAAAAAGGTGATTAGTTAATAAATACCGAATGCTAGAGTACAGGTAGTCCTTGACTTATAATCATTCAGTTAATAACCATTCAAAGTTACCACGGTATTGGAAAAAGTGACTTATGACCAGCTTTCACACTTACAATCACTGCATCCCATAATCAAACTTTGGGCTGTTTTGCAACCAGCATGTATTTACCATCTCAAGGTCCTGGGATTGTCTTTTGCAACCTTCTTAGGGGGCTTCTAACAAGCAAAATCAATGGGGGAAACCAAATTTGCACAATTCACTTAACTACTGTAGTGGTTCACTTAACAATCATGGCAAAATTTTTTTGTAAAAATGGGGCATGATGCACTTAACAACTGTCTTGCGTAGCAATGCAAATTTTGCATTCAGTTGTGATGGTACGACAAAGACTACCTGTACTAAGTGCCCTATTTGTGGGGGGGAGGGACAACAGAAGCCAAGGAACAAGACATGGTTAATAACAGATTTTTTTTTATATGTTTGAGCATTCTAAAGAAATTTAGTGGCATAGTCTATGCATGTTTATTTTAAAAAATAAGCCCTATTAATCTCACATAGAGAAATAAACAAGTTAAAATCTCATCTCAAATTTATTCATTTTTTTTCCTTTCTCAAAGCTGCTCCTGGTTGAGATTGATAAAGTTGAACTCAAACTTTATAAACAAAGAAGAAAACATAAACCATTTCTCTATTTTTACTGCAACATCTGTGAGAAATCACACATCCATATCCCTATCTTTTTACAAATCCATAGGGAAAGCAGAAATGAAGAGGGCACAATTTTTTTCGGATCCTAAATGGAAAGAGGGGCTATAGTGCAATCACACATGAATGGTGCATACGCAGAAAGTTCAGTCTCCAGCATTGGAAAAAAGGCTGTGAAAAAAAATCTGGTCTGAAACTTTGGAGAGCTGTTGTCTTTCACAGGGACTAGGAATAGGCAATCTGAGGTATTCTATAACTTTTGGGTTACAACTACTGCTTTGGTCATGCTGTCTAAGGGTGACATGGCAATGAAAGTACGAAAGATCTTAAAGGATACCAGGTTATCTATCCCTGACACAGACATTTCTGAGCATCAGAAATTTCCTGGGCTGAGAGAATAACAATAGCAATAGCAATAGCGCTTAGACTTATATACCGCTTCACGGTGCTTTACAGCTCTGAGCGGTTTACAGAGTCAGCATATTTCTCCCAACAATCTGGGTCCTCATTTTACCGACCTCGGAAGGATGGAAAGCTGAGTCAACCTTGAGCCGATCAGGATCCAATTGCCGAACTGCTGGCAGGCGGCAGTCAACAGAAGTAGCCTGCAGTATTACATTCTAGCCACTGCACCATCATGCCTCTTGGTGCTCCCTAAGATGCAAATTGTTGCCATTTACAAATGTTGCTAGTCTCTTTCTGGATAAATTTCTGTTCCTCAAGCTGTGATTGCAATAAATATATTGTATTTTTTTCCCCAAAATGCAATGTACAACTCTTCTAAACATCTGTTTCAGAATTCCACAGGGAATGCTGTCCTATCTATTCTCTCAGCTGCAGCTGATATACAATTCTCCACATTTTTACCTTATGAATATCCGTACTTTTTTTTTCCTTTTCAGTTCTAACACAAAAAGTTCTTATAGAGCTGTCTGCGACATCTTTTGAGTAGTGAGTTTAAAAAAAAACACTTACCTAAGGTAATTTCCCTAATTCAGTGAAAGGTAATAGATACAACAGATACAAAACTGATGTTCCAAGAATCGATTTTCAGTGCCAACTAGGTGTAGGATTCTGATGAACAAGCTTTTTGCGGTATTTCTGTCTGGCATCACTTCCAAGAAATAATGTGTGCATCAGTACAAAAACCTCTAGGAATGCTTATGCTCAAAACGTAAGGGAGCTTTGCTTTGGTATCTTTAACACTTGTGCAGAACACAGGATGTTTCAATAGGAGCTCCTTGCTGTTTTATGCTGCAGGAGGTAGTAAAGTCTTATTGCCAAAATTATTTCTTATATGGTAGCAGTCCTCTTTTGCCGAGTATCCCAACTGCATGCTGAAAGACTAGCTATAATGTCTCTATGCAATGGGGGACAACGGCAACAAGCTGAAAGAATAGAGGAGCAAGTATGTGTCTTGGATAAATGAGCTCATGGATAAAACTGACCATTTTTATCTCCTTTTGCTGAAGCTTGGATATGTTATGAAAGGTCATAACAATTATATTTACAATAGCCTGCCAATTAAGGAATCTATGTATTAGGCATGCTTCAGTCTGAGTCTACCTTCTTCAGCACTTGAAAAGTAAAGCAAACACATGGTCTTGATATCATTATTATTCAATCAGAGGTACACAGTTGTAAATAAGAAAAGAAGCTGACAAAAATGAAAACTACAGAAAGACAAGAAACAAAATTTCTTTTTTAAAATGCTAGGTATTTTTCTCCCTCCCACGTTGGTCTTTTCTATTCCTCCTAAAAGTAAGGGATAAGTAAACTAGAACCAAATGTTAATTTTAGTGATCACCTTGTTCATCTTTGAAAACTTGTTCCAATGCCAATTAAATTTTGAAAAAGAAAGAACACATTTCAATTTAGTTTATCAACCATACATACTTCTAGAAGTAAGCAACAAACTGAGAACTAGGACAAAACATTAAATTTAGTGATCACCTTGCTTATCTTTGCAAACTTGCTCCAATACAATAAGAGTTTGAAAATGAAAGAAAGAACCCGTTTCAATTTACTTTATCAACCATACCTCTTTATTACCTCAAGGAGCACATTTGAGAAAATACATTTTCCTACTGGAAAAATCCACATTTTAAAATGAATGTTCAAAAGGTTACAATAATTTTGGAAATCTCTAATGGCTTAGTTGTGCTTGAATGTATGTTTTAAACCAGCGGTTCTCAACCTGTGGGTCGCGACCCCATTTGGGGTCGAACAACCATTTCACGGGGGTCGCCAAACGCCGCAGTCCGCCATTTTTCCCCCTTTTCCGCTCGGCCGGCACAGGGGGCAGCACCGCGCATGCGCGATGCGGGCCATCGCGCCGCGCCGTTCATGCACGATTCGGGTCATCGCGCATGCGCGATTCGCCCCGTCGCGTCGCGCATGCGTGATTCGCCCCGCCGCATATGCGCAATGCGGGCCGTTGCGTGCATGCTGCGCATGCGCGATGCGGCCTGTTGCACCGCACATGCGCGATTTGGGCCGTCGCGCGTGCGCCGCGCACGGACGGTTCAGCCCATCGTGCCGCGCATGTATGATGCGGGCCGTTGCCCCGCGCATGCGCGATGCGGGCCATTGCCCCACGCATGCACGATGCGGGCCATCGCGCCGCGCATGCACGGTGCATGCGCGGTGCTGCCCGTCACGCCGCGCATGCGCGGCGCAGGTTGGGGTTTCGGCCTGAAAAAGGTTGAGAACCGCTGTTTTAAACAGATGCGTCTCACAGCTATTTAGCTTTGAGGAAATATTTGGTCTTAATTCATAAATACTGTAGCACAAGACCACAACCTAGAAATGAATATTTGCTACGGTAATTTAGGTAAATTCCATATTAGAGTTTCCCTATTATACTTCTTAGAAACCTGTTTTTTGTTATCTCCAAAATCCAAAATCCCAGAATCCTTTGCAAAACTATACAGGTAGTCCTTGACTTACAACTACAGTACAATTGAGCTCAAACTTTTTGTTGTGAAGTGAGACATTTGTTAAGTGAATTTTGCCCCATCTTGTGAGCTTTCTTGCCACATCTGTTAAGTGAATCACTGCAGTTAAGTTAGTAAAAACAGTTGTTAAGAGAATCTGGCTGCCTCATTGACTTTGCTTGTCAGGTCACAAAAGGTGATCACATGAACTGTGACACTGCAACCGTCATAAAACACATGGCAGTTGCCAAAGTCTGAATTTTGATCACGTGATCACAGGGATGCTTCAACACAAATGTGAAAAACGGTCATAAGTCACTTTTTTTCAAAGCCAGTCAAGTAAACAAATATCATCTTCAAATGGTTACTAAACAAACTGTTGTAAGTCGAGGACTGCCTGTACTGATTAAATGGGGATGATTTCCCCTTCCCATGATTAGGACCAGGCATTTTGCAATTACCAATGGTAGAAAAGGAACCTATAAGCATGCTGTTATCAATAGGTAGAGATTGGGTCCATGAATGGTATTCCTTCTCCTCCGTGCATGCACAGGTCCACAGACTTAAAACATCAGAAAAGGCCTTTTGTTGATTCTCTGGCTTCAAAAATAAAGTTAATCCCATCTATTATGAGTCCCACATACCGGTATTTCAATACAATGTAAGCATGATTAACTTCTTAACTGAGCTTTAATGAGGAAACTGATCTTAAGTAACTAGAATGTCCTATTCAAGTTTCCGGTCACCAACATTCACAAGTTGCATTTAATGCAGTTAATAGGAATCTTGTGTGCAAAGAAAAAAAAATGAGGCCTCAATTCAATTACTTGGCAAGAACAGTAAATAAATCAAAACTGTTATTTTTACATCTAAGCAAGGCCTGGAATTTAGACACATAAATCTAAAGGGGGAATTATTCTCATTTCTGTCAATAACTCTAAAGGAGGGGAAAAAAACTTACTAGAATATAGAATCATAGGGTTGGAAAGGACCTAAAAATCTTCTAGTACCATCCTCTGCTCAAAGCAGGAGACCTGATACCACCCCAATCGAATTGTTGTCCAATCTATTTTTGAAAGTTTCCAGTGACAGAGAACCTACAGCTCCAGAAGGAAATCTATTCCATTGGTTAATTGTTCTCACTGTAAGAAAATTTCTCCTTACATTTAGATCGGATCTCTCTTTAACAAACTTCCACCCATTATTTATTGTCCTACCCTCTGCTTTGGAGAATAAATCATTCCTTTTTTCTCTGTGACAGCCCCTTCCAGTACTGGAAGATAGTCATCATGTTTCCCTCGCCCCCTCAAAAAAAATCCTTACCTTCAATAGGCTAGACATACCTAGCTCCCTCAACCATTTATCGTACGATTTAGCGTCCAGATCCTTTATCGTCTTTGTTAGTATTTTAAACCAATTGGATAATGAATTACTTGCATATTAAAATAAGGATATTTTCTTTAGCCCAAGAACTGCCTTGATCTCAAGAATGCACATCACAGGATGTGTGCCAGCGTGCTAACAATGGGACTCCCCACACAACTTCCACATGCCCTGCTCAACACAGAATATTCTTTGTCTTTCCAAGCCAGCTTCACTTGCTAGCAAAGGGGAAACCACACTTATTAGGAGTCTTGGATTTACCATCAATGTCTCCAGTGGAAGTAAAAATAAATATCAGAAGTTATGCCTTTCTAAAAAGATATTTAAAAGGCGGACATATGATGTGGCCATCTTGCTGGATCTAAACAAGTATATGTCTTACGAATGAAGGCAATATGAAGATATTTGTCTTGTCAATGCCTGGTAAGAGATTATCTGAAAACCTCCATGAATATCCTTTGAATTCCATGATGGGGGAAAGGCAGCATACATGAATTAAATTAAATAATATAGCGTTTTACAGCATCCCCAAAACAAGAATACATGAACCTAAGATGAACTCCACCAGATACATTGGCAGCTTTGCATATCAGGTTAAATTATTATATACTTCTTGGTTTACTGCTTACCATGTTACATGAATCCAGACAATTGTCACATATTCAAATAACCATGGCTTTGTATATGCATGAGCCTAATCACTGTTAAGGATCACATCTGCATATTTGATGAAGTGGAATGCAGTCCCAAGATATTTGGTATTAAATTTGTTGTGGCTCCACATTACAGCTGCCAAATTTAGCTACAATTAATTATTATCTTTTTCCTGCTGTCTCATCATCTTATAAATGATATAAAGCTTCAGTCAAGTAAACAAATATCATCTTCCTTGGTAACACAATTTCTATCAAATACTCTTGTTATCACAGTAAAGCTTTTTTATTGTTTGATTTTCAACTACATTTAAGACAAACACTTGCAATGCAATCCTTTCAAAGCAAATGGAACAGAACAACATAGTCTGAATTTTTAAATTTTGACTGCTGGGCTTATTACATAGAGATAATTTATCTAATCTTCAAAAACATAGAGTAAAAATACATAATAAAGTAGGTTCCAATTGTACACACCAACAGAACAGAGGATCAGAACAGCGGTTAGAATTTCAGATGATTTTAAATTTCTGTTAACAGTATCATACATATTTTAAAAAATCTGTAAGATCACAACATCAAATGGCTATTTTTTAAATTCCAGATTGATTAAAAAGATGAAAGAACAGGACTTTCACGTTTTTCCTACTTTCCCCAAACAGGAACGCAAGATCCTTCACTTTTGAAAAAGACTTTAGTAGTGCAAACAATATTAAGAGACAAGCAATCCATTCCACTTCCTGTCTGTGAAGTATGATGGCTAAATAAGTCTCAATGTTACAGTATCAACACTTACTGATTTAAAACAAAAATAAATATTTCTTGAACAACCATTTGCTTTCCATAAATAAGCAACCTGAAGAAGTTATGCCACAGTGTACAGTTCATTTCAGTGCAAAAGTTTACATTTCAGGACTTTCAGAATGAGATTACCAGCTCTTTCAAGGAAAAATAATTGGGAATTAGCTACAGTACATGAAAAAAATGTAGACATAACACATGAAAACTAGATAGTAATGCAGAGGAAAGTTATATTTGCAAAGTCAGTAAAATATTCATTCTCAATTTCTTCCTGAACTCACCCATCATTTTTAAGAACTGGATTTAAATAAGAATACCATAAAGGCCTCATTAAAAAAATCCAATCAAGTTTTATCTTTATTTCAGTTCAACAAAAATAAAATATAAAATTTTACTATGTTTGTTCACATTTACTCCTTGACATTTCTTTCTTCTATCCATTTGCTGTAATCTCAGGCAGTATTTATGTTTTAGGTCTCTTTAGAATAAAGAAGCTAGAATGCTTTTCTTGATAGTATATAAATCTTATTTACTGGCTAACAAAGATTGGTAAAAGTGACTCACACAATGAAAGCATCCGTACGTGTTTTTTTTTCAGGGGGAGAGGGAAGTAAAATTATAAACATCACATCCTACTTTTATAGGAGAAAAATGGCAAGGAATTCCATGAGAATGTAGAAGAGTATGAGGTAGCAAATGTGAGGGCCTGTTGTGCTTCCTTAACCTGGCTGCTGGAATCAGGTAAGGCAGAGTAACGCTAAGATGGGTCACATGAAGTTATCCCGGGCGCAGCTCTCTAGATCTTGCAAAAGTTAAGATACAGAGGGTTTTCTTTTCTTCTTCTCTATTCCTCTTGGGCAGCTTGGCTATACATTGAAGTCTTAATTTATACTTCTATTTTTATCACTACAGAGAAGCATTAGTCAGATTTTCTACTTAACCCAACACATGGGCAAAGGAAGCTATTGCCAATCCTGACCCAGATCACAGAAGGAAAGCTCTCTAAAAGGATTCTAATCAAAACTTTTGTGAGGCTTCTGGCTTGATGTGCCATCATTAATTTAATATCAAAGACAAAACCTATTCCCAGGAAATCTCTCCTCCCCAGCAAAAAAAAAAAAATTCATAATCCATAGGGGACCTGCACCAGACTGTCCTCTATAATAAAAGCTGTTTTAGTAATGCCTTTAAATTGAATCGCAGGGGATGTATTGAGTCAGTCATCTTTCTTTTCAGGATTATATAACGTAGCAAGCATGAACTGTAATAAAGTTTTGAATACAGTTTGTTCAAAACAGTGAATATGATGTAAGAGTCACTCTTTGCATCTGGGCTTTCGGCAGATAACAAAGAAACTTTGCAGCTTTCTCAGTTATTGAAACTGGGACCTGTCCTGCCTTATTGCCTTAGTGACATTAATAACGAGGAACCACTCATTCAATCTATTTGTCAAAGCATTTCAGGAAAGGATGGGATGGGAAATATGAGAGGAGATGAATGAAGAGTAAGGATAAGGGAAATTAAAACCGTAGATGAGGTTTTGTACTGTACTAGAAAGCATCAGGAAAAGAGAGTTCCTTTAGGAACTGAACATATTAAGATTTGAAATTATGCTTATAAAATCAGTGTTAAGGGGAAATTGCCTTGCATTATAGAGTCCTATAATGGTTCATTTAGTAAGAAGTATTACACTCATGATGGCCGCAGTTTGTTCAGTGTCCACATAAGGAATAAACATCATTTTTTTCTTTTTGAAAACAATACAAGTAAGCTTTGAAAAGAAGATTTTCAACTAAAATTAAAATACAAATAAAAAGAATAGCTTATAATGAGTTATTTAAAAATATGATAGGAAGGAAGGAAGGAAGGAAGGAAGGAAGGAAGGAAGGAAGGAAGGAAGGAAGGAAGGAAGGAAAAAGAAAAAAAAAGCTTGCAAGCTTTGGCACTTGATTCTGCAGGCCACCATGCATTCTCTCACACTATGCACTTAGAATAGTTTGGCTTTTTTGGAGGGGGAAAAATACTGGCAAGTTGTTAAACAAAAAAGAAGGCACATCTGTACAAAACAAAAGATGAGTTGCTCTTCTCATGCTGAGTTTTCTCTATTTTTGATTGCTTCCCAAAGGTTCCTCCAGCTCATTTATTATAAGCAAGTGAAGGAGTGGTTATCGTAAGACTATCAGTACTAGTTCTTCCACATCTCTGAACCATATAACTACTAAGCATCATGCGCAATTCATTTATAATCTACTCTGCATAGTCTTTAATTTAGCAAGCTAACAGTAAAAAGGAGGGAAACATGGCAAAGCACTTTCAAACACAGATGTCTGAGAGGCAAAGATCTCCTAGCAGAAGAGATGGGATGAGAGTCACTTAGTTCAAGTACAGTACAGTCACGTTGGATTGGGTGTCTCCACAAAAGCTGTCCAAAACCTTTCCAGTTCCTACCACAATGGTTCTACAAGGCAAAATCCAGAGCCAACTCTCATTTTAAGGCCAAAAAGACTTCTTCAGCAACGTTAGTGGGAGCAGAGTTAAGATGCAGCATATTTTTAAACCCAAGCTCAGAAGGAGGCTGCTTTGTATAGTTACCTCTACCCTGAATGAGAACCTTTGCTAAATGGCATGGCTCTCCTCTCTACTGAATTCCATTTTGCGTTAAAAGATACTGTTTTCTGGAGAGACAGTAGCACGGTAAGAATAATCACCTACCTGAAGAACCAGTCACACAAAATGCATTCATTCAAGCCTCCGACACCAGAGACTTACAATTAACTGCACTTATAATTCAACTTGTGCATCGGAACCGTATCAATTTATGAAATGCTTGTTTGAAGTCTTCATTGGACATAGTGTAGATGATCGGGTTGATCAGAGAGTTAAGATATCCCAGCCACGTGAAAAAGTCAAAGATGGCCATGTGGAACCAGCAAGCATCTTTACAAATAGGCAACACTAAACTAATGATAAAGAAGGGTAGCCAACACACAATGAAGGCTCCTAAAATAACCCCTAAAGTCTTGGTTGCTTTCCGCTCTCTGGCAGCCATCAGCTTCTTTTTTTCCAGAAAAGCATCTGATACCTTCACTTTGACTTGGTTCGTATATACAGGAGACCCCATTTCACTGGATGCTTCTGAGACCTTGCAATTTATAGAAGTGACAGAGGATGTTGACCCTGGGGAATCTGTTATTAAGTGAGCCCGAGTTAATCTTTTGCCGGTGTTCTTTGGCGTCTGTTTCAAAATCCGAGATCTGGCCTCCACATAGATCCTTCCATAAAGGATAATCAGCAGCAAGGTAGGAAAATAGAAAGCCCCCACTGTGGAATAGATGGTATATAAGATGTGGTCTGAATTCACCACACAGTTAGACATCTCTTCAGCTTTAGACTGCTGCCAGAAGAAAGGAGGGATGGAGATGGAGATAGAGAAGACCCACACCAGGGCGATCATGCCTGCTGCTCTCTTGGGAGTCCTTTTACTAGAATATTCAACTGCATCTGTGATGGCCCAGTATCTGTCCAGGGCAATCACACATAAATGGAGGATGGAAGCAGTGCAACAAGTGATGTCTGAAGAGAGCCAAATGTCACACACAATCTGGCCCAGGGTCCATTTCCCAGTCACAGTGTACATGGTGCTGATAGGCATGACCAGGAGGGATACCAGAAGGTCAGTGACTGCCAAAGAAGCTATGAGATAATTGGCCGGGGTGTGGAGCTTACGACTCTGGTAGACAGTGGCAATGACAAAACCATTGGACAATATTGTGGCCAAGGTAATGAGAGCCAAGATGATGGTGAGAACAACCTTCCAGGAGAACGGGGTGCCATCTTGGTAGATGGAGCTTTCTTCGGGACTGCAATTCCTGGCCTGGTCAGAGTCATTGGCGTGGAAGGCGTTGAGGCCTGTGGTGGCTTGGCAGAGCCTAGCTTGATCCATGCCTACCAAGTTGCCGGGGACTTGGGCTAGGAGGGGGGCGCCGCCAGGCTCAGCAATCCGAGGAGGGCAGCGCCATCTCCTCGCGCCACACCTCAAGAGAATCCCGCCCGTGGAATGAGGGCCAGCCAGCCGCCTCGGCGGCGGGGACGGGAGGAGAGAGCACGTGCGCCCGGCTCTTCCAATGGAGACGCCTCCCGCTCGCCGGGCGGACCATGGCTCGCGCCGCCGCCGCCGCCTTCTCCCCCCTTTGCAAAAGCCAAGCCGACGACGCCTCAGCACGTGGCGGCTGCCAAGCGAGGACGTCTCTGCCAGCGGCAGCCGCTTCGGCGGTCCAGACGAAGGCACATCTCCCCACCCTTCAGAAAAAAGCCGCGGAGGGACGAAGTTCGTCGCGACGGAGGCAGCGGCGGCGGCGGCGGCCAGGAGAGGAGCGGAGAGTTTCTTTTCGTTAGCGGAGGTGGCCGCTACGATCCCTGGGCGAGACGGAG
This sequence comes from Bothrops alternatus, assembly GCA_034064705.1. Taxonomy (NCBI): domain Eukaryota; kingdom Metazoa; phylum Chordata; class Lepidosauria; order Squamata; family Viperidae; genus Bothrops; species Bothrops alternatus. The sequence continues at coordinate 4,395,959 of JARGCV010000033.1, forward strand.
CAGCGAAGAGACCGGGAGAGGGCTAGCGGGCGGCGTGGATGGCACGGTTGACCGGACGTGACTCGGCGCCTTCTCTCTCGTAGAAGCGCGGGACGCACAGTTGCCCCCCATGGTGCCAATTCAACAACTTTTGCAGCAGCGGGCGGGCGGCTGGAAAGTAGGCAGCGCAGGGAACTCTCGAGGTAAGGGTCTCTCCCAGGGCGGAGCTCCGAAGTCCAGCGGATGCAGACTTCTCCGGCAGAGGCGGCCGGCGCCTCAGGAATGGAAAGCGCGCCGTCCCTGTTTCTGCTTTGCTCCCTCCTTTCTTTCTCTCTCTCTCTCTCTCTCCCTCTATATCTCTCTCTATATATACTGGCCCGCCCGCTCAGACTCCGCTCCGTTCTGCGCGAGCTTAACAAGGCAACTCGTGGTCTTTCTCCCGGAGCTCCGGCTCTCGGCCCCTCGCCACCGCCCCGCCTCAGTCTGCCCCGAGAGGATTCCGCCGGGTCCTAATACCGACCCTTCATTTGCCCCAAACTTATTAGGCGCCTGAATGTACCCTTTCGCCAACCTCGCTGACTGTCGGTGGAGATTCTACACTTGAGTTGAGCCGAGCTTGCTCTCTCTTTAAAATGCAATAGTGACTATAAATAGCAGTATAACAACGTCGACGGCAACTCGCACTTGTGGTGTGGGGGCAGTTAAAACGGAACGGCGTCGAACGCAAACTAGGGGCTTTCAAAATACCAACCGAAACCGAATTAAGAGAAGTGGCGAAAACATCAAAAACCAAAAGTCGGATTCGCTGCTTCTACATTGATGTGTGGACGGCTCAGTCAATGTGGTTCTCCAGCTGTTGTCCTTAATGGGCGATAAACCATATTTTAGACGCAAGAATATCCCGCACGGCTGAGGGAGATCCAACCGAGAGAGTTTCTCGACTCCCGCGTGTGGTTTTGGAAATCTCTTTCTGGCCTTTAGTAGAACTAGGAGATGGAGCTAGAGGGGTCTAACTTGGAGTTTTCTTACTCACTTACGCAGCTTTGTTCCGTGTTCTTAACTTTCCATCTAACCTAAGTATCATTGTGCCATTGTGTGCTGATTTTCGGCTTTGGCTGCAATCTTAAAAGAGACACTTTCCTGTGCATAAATTTTGGGGAAGCCCGTGGAGATTTACTTCGGAAAGTTGTATAAAATGGCACTATTTCTTCCATTGGTTGCGATAGGTTCAAAATCGGCGAAATCTTTGCTTTTAATTGTGGCTCTGCTCAGGAGTTGTTCTCTTCTTGACCTGTGACTTTTTGGGGGGGAGGGGGGAGAATTCTGGGAAAGACAATTCGGTTTTACTCCTACTTGAAACCGCTTCGTCCTTTCGCAGCATTTCACCGCGGAGGATTCAGGCGCCGGCTGACTGCAAATAACGGGCGTGTAGCTTCTTGCACCAGCGCCTCCACAGGGGCGCCTTAAGAGATCTGCAGCCCTGCGCAAAGGTCGTCGGATTCAGGTTCCAGTGTGGGGTTCGGTAAGCACGGGGTGCCCAGAGCGGATCGATGGGGCCACAGAGACGCCTAGCAACGCCCAATAAAGCTGATAGAATTTGCTCTGATACAGGGCTCAGGGATAGACGGCGCTCCCCTTCCTTCTGGGGGGGGGGAGAAGGAAGGCAAATCTGAGAGCTTAGAGGGACTTAATGCTAAGCAAACCTGCTTATTGGGATCTGCCTGCCTGATTTTCAAATCTCCATCCATCCTGGCGCTTCGCCATGTTGCCGCCTTGTACAGCCTGCTTTAGCTGTGATCCTCCTCGCCTTGTTATTAGTTAGTAACCGTCTGTTTAAAGAGTGGTTTTCATTTATTTTTGTTATTTGTGGGGTGCCTCTCGGTTCCAAAGTCATACGAGACAACTTGCTATCGTCGTCGTCTCTGTTTATAAACCGATCGTACGAAGTCGCGGTCGGACTGGGCTGATGGGGTTATCTTGTCGCCAGATGAAGGCGCGCCGAAGTCGATGGCGAACAACTGAGGTCCTCCCGGGGAGGGTTTTGGGTGGCGGAGAACCGGACTTTCCTCGAAGCTCTTTGAACTCGCGCGCAGACAGTGTCGCTTCTCTCGGGGGCTGCGCTTAGATTCGGTCTGAAGGCATCTTTTCCCGAAATAAGCGAAATAAGGACCGAAGCCGATCGGTGGGCAGCTTGTTCTCGCGGTGCTGCGCCTACTTGAAGTAGCCGGATGACTTTATCCCCGCTCTCTTAGAAACGAGCCGGCGTTTGGGTTTTGCCCCAGATGCAGATGGGAAATCACACAGCGTGACGTGCTACCTAGCCTCTCCTTGGTCTCCGCTAGCCGGCGTATAATCTCGGCGAGCCAGGAAAACGTCCGGGCGTTCTGTCTGTAAAGCTTGGCGCCTTAATGATCCAAAGCTGGGTTTTATCCTAGATTATTTTATAACCTTCCCCAACGCGATCGTCAAAAGCGCTTATTGTTGAGCGTTTCAGAAAGATAACGCTAGTAGTCCAATCCCGAAGCGCGTTTACACGGGAGTAGGCAACTCCATCGAGATGTGCAGCGTGGGCTCCCAAGAGGGGGCGCTTCCATTGTAAGTCTCGGCTGTCCTGTTTTCCTTAAGTGGAGCCAAGTCCTTAACGTGTGCGTCGGACACAAAGAGGTTCATAAGCCTTCCGTGGACCGGATCATTAAATTGGATCTGGGTTTGGAATAACTTCTGCCTCTCTTTTCTTACCCAATTTCCTTGTGGGGAAGAGAGAGAGATCCTGTCTTAAATTAATACCCCCAGCCTTCTTCTCTAGCCAATCTCCATCCCATTATCTGCATAATGAAAGCAACAGGTATAGAGAAAGCATTCAACGGAGTACTAGTCCCCAAAGGTGGTGGTTATGTTTGGTTGAATCTTAGGCAACTCCTGGTGACTCACCCAAAAGAACCAAACCCCAAATGTCCCTAAAACTCTTTATGGTCAGAATAAGAAAGTGATGTCCATTACACAGTGTTGGCAGAAGAGGTGGACAAATCCTTTCCTATCAGTTGAATCATTAGGATAATGTGCACCCACAACTGGGAGTTATCCCACCACTGCTCTTGGAGAACTGTGAATGCAAACATTGATCTGGTGTTTTCAACTGTGCTCTTAAACCAGCAAGTGCTCTGAGAATTGACCCTTAGTGTTACAGAAAAGTGTCCTGGGTCCCTGGCTGTTCAAAACTGAACGAGACCTAGAAAGGTAGAGGAATGAGGGGCTTCTTTCGGAAAAATTGGCAGTGCTTTTTTCTTTAGGTGGTCCAGAGAATGTTACTGACAGCTAGAGCAGCCAGGTAACATATGATATTTGAGATTTCCCCAGCTGCCATTCTTCTGCCTTTGAACTGTGGTTGCCAACTCTTAGCATAAAAGCTCAGCTTTCTGTAAGGTCACTTCTAGCCTTCAGCCTTGTCCTCATGCAGAGTCTTTCATTCTGAAACCTGCTTGAAGAAGGGTGCTTGCTTGTGCAATGGAAGAATCTTTAGTTCATGGTGACTGAAACATGGACTGAAACATATAGGTCAGAGTAAGGGGGAATTTCCAGGGGTTCCTCTATAATTATGGTGCTAATGCAGAAGTTCCTGCTCTTGTATCACCTAGATCAGGGCTGTCAAACTGCTGGCCAGTGGGCCGGTTTCATCATACCGAAGCTGCGCCCACCCCATTGCTGGCAATGCAAAAAGAGGATATGTCATGTGATGTGGCGAGTCTGACACCCGTGATCTAGATGGAGTGGCTGAATTAATCAATTCAAACGTCTTTGTCAACATTTAGCCTAAATGCATGAAGACTCACGAGCCACCTAAATCAATACAATCTCAATATTGTGCACGGAAATAGATTCTGTTTTAAATAACTGGCTTAAAATATACCTATTACTTCGGTAGATTTCTAAATGCATTGTTGTACTGTAGAAATGAAGCATTGTGTTTCCAATGAAACTGAATTGCTAGCTAGCATTACCAAGTGAAAATTGCCTTCACTATATTTAATCACTGAGAAGTTAATTCAAATGTAATATATTAAAACGTTTTAAAAGTTTACTTACTATCAGAACCAAAGTTTTACTGCAAGCTAGTCTTAAGGTCACAATGGACAAAACTGTTTTGAGGTAGGTGTCCCTTGAAACTTAGCAATTCAGATTTGAGGTAAGAATAATAGCCCAAGTGAAGATAATGGAATAAGAAGTGACATGACCTGATTTAGATCAGGACCAAAAATATAGAAAGGATCACCATCCACATCAATGCTTTTCCCTGGGAAATTGGTGGACTTGGCTGTTAATAAAGACACTAATCTCCTTCTAGAGTCATAGAAAAAATTGAGAAAAGTTTGAACATTTAAAAGAAAACTGCAAATCTTTGTTGAGATTGGATTGCATTTATCCTTATTGAGTTAGGAAGCCTATTAGTTAGGAAACCTATTAAAGTTAGAACTTAACCTCCTCTTTCAATAATCATAGAAAAAACACTTGAAATGGTAAAGCTATTTTTGCTCAAGTTCAGTTCCTGGACTTCAGCATGCAATTTATTTGGCAGCAACACAAAAGTAGCGGCCTTTTCCTATACTGTAGTGGTATTCTCTTTCCAGTCTAACCTGCACTCCTGAGAACCCCTGATGGTTCTCCATCCATGTACTGGCCAGGCCAACCCTGTTTAATTCTGAGTTCAAACAAGGTCAGGGAAGTGCTTTTGGTTAACTAGGACATGTTTGTGCTTGGGAATAGCATCTGAACATCTCTTTTCTTCCTCCCACCCCTTCCTATATAAAACATTTACCATGTTTTACTTCCCCGGTAGAGGGAAAATAGGGATCTTTACACTTAGATAAGGTTGCCAGTAGTTAGAAGTTATTCTTTTGTTCTCTGGCTTTACACTGATTTCCATCTGGCCTTTGAAATGTAAACTCATTTGTTGTGGAACTGGAACAGTACTGTCTGTTTTATTGCTGAGTTTTTAATTATACTACATTTATTTGGCTGTGTTTTGATTGTTAGAATTTTTGAGTTCCATGTGTTGTTTGAGAAGGTGGGATACAAATTAAGCAAATAATGATAAGCATTTGAGTTCCATGTGTTGTTTGAGAAGGTGGGATACAAATTAAGCAAATAATGATAAGCATTTTAAAAGAAGTTAGTGTAAGAATATGAGTTGCTTCTGTTAAATATACAAGTCACGGAAGTCTAAGAACCTATTATATCTTAAGTTTTGTATCTTTCACTTTCTTCTATATTTTACCATGAGTGATAATTTCTCAAAATTTGAGTATTCTGTTTTTTTCTGTCATTGGTGGAAAATATATTTTAATGATGCATCTGAAAGCTTCACGGGAATTACTGCATTATAAAACTGTAGTTGAAAATCGAACTTACTGATGTAAATAAAAAAATTCTGTGTAAATACTGTATATTTATATAATATATTTTTCATATATTTTTCATATTTTCATTTCTCCATTTTTATTGTTGTAAGCCACCTAGAGTAGCCCCTTGGTGAGAAAGGTAGAAAATAAATTTGAGAAATAATTTAAATACAAATGATATTTGAAAAAGGAAAGGAAGGAAGGAAGGAAGGAAGGAAGGCTTTTCCAATAAGTGATTTGTTAACAAATTAACAATTATACTTTAAAATATGGGTTAAATATATTGATGATTGTTTTGCTCCATTCTGCACCATGATATCACTACATTGTAAGTTGATGTTTTAGAATGGCTGTTAAATATAAATTAAAAACTCCCTTAGAATCTTAATTCTGTCATAAAAGTCATGGGATAATCTCAAATTCTTTCTTCTGAAGCATATTGTATGAGCATGCTATAATAATAAAAGGCTACATACCTTTGTGACTATTGTATGTTCTTTGAGAGAAAGACAGGATACAATAACATTAATAATGTTATGAGGCAAAAAAAATATCTCCCCATTTCCTCACAAATAATTCTGTCCTAGATCTAAATTTAAAAATCATTAATGGCTACCAGAAACTACAACATATATATTTTAACCCTGGTTAAATAAATCCACTTTATATTCTTTCCATTTACTCTTAAAACACTTGATATTCAAATAGTATCTGTCAAGTTGATTTCTCATTTCCTCTTTGTCTCCTTTCAGTTATATCCTCAGTAGTTTAACAAGTCTCTTTTGTAAATCCAAGATAAAAAGGTTTTCCAAATCTCTCTTCTGATTTATTCCATTTGTCCTCTTTAGATATTAAGACATCAGCTTGTTTCATATGTAAAGCCGTTGTGACCTCTTTTTCCATGTTTGGCATTTTTAAATTTAATTTTAGATCATCCGCATCTTTTTTCATATCACTCTTGTAGTCTGACATTTTTTTAAAAAAAAATCCATTTTCAAATTCACATTCAAATCACTTTTGGTCTCTATTTTATCCAATAAAATCTGTTTCTCTTCTGTAACCTCTGTTATATCTATTTTTATAGTGCCAGACAATCTTGAAAGAAATTTCTGAGAACATTGCTCCCAGATAGCTTTGATTTATTCTAACATCAAATAGTATTGTAATGGATCTCTTCTTCTTTAATTTTAATCTTTAGTTCTCTCTAGTTCAGCGGTTCTCAACCTTTTCCGGGGCTCAACCCCGGCCCGCATCGTGCATGTGCGGCGCGACGGGCGCATCGCTCATGTGCGGTGCAATGGGTGCATCGCACATGCGTGGCGCAGCGGGTGCATCGCGCATGTGCGGCGCGATGGGCGCATCTCGCATGCATGGCGCAGCGGGGGCATCACGCATGCGGGGCGTGACAGCCCGCATCGCAAAGGAGAAAAAAAATGGCCGATAAAAAAAATGGCGGGCCCGCATCACGCATGCGCAGCACAACGGCCCGCATCGCAAAGGGGAAAAATGGCGGACCAAAAAAAAATGGCCGACCCCCCCCAAAAAATGGCCGACCAAAAAAAATGGCGGGCGCGCATGCGTGGCACGACGGCCCGCATCGCAAAGGGGAAAAAATGGCAGACCAAAAAAATTTTTTAAAAATGGCCGACCAAAAAAAATGGCTGACCAAAAAAAAATGGCGGGCCCGCATCGCGCATGCGCGGCGTGACAGCCTGCATTGCAAAGGAGGAAAAATGGTGGACCAAAAAAAATGCCCAACCCCCAAAAAATGGTGGACTGCGATGTTTGGCGACCCCCATGAAATGGTCGTTCGACCCCAAATGGGGTCGCGACCCACAGATTGAGAACCGCTGCTCTAGTTCCCTCTAGTCGACCATCAAAGTCCCCTCTTATTATATGTTATTGTCCAATCAGCAAAACTTTCCCACAAGATGATTTCTTATAGTTAATTTCAAAATCTTCATGGATTCTTTTATAAAATTTTAAACAGTCTATAGGAAATAATCTTTCAAGTCTAACCCCTTAACTTTCCAAAATCCACAATCTAGTCCCCTTTTCCTGTTTTCTAAAAACATAAAGTTTTCATTTTTAATCTTTAAACATAGATGAAACTTCTCTCATCCAGAGTAGATGAAAATCTTTCTGGCGTGATAAAATTTGCCTTTCAGAAGGTTCTTAAAATTCAGAAAATCAATAACAAGTAACTTCCTAATGTAATTGAAAAAGGAAATGGGCAAACTCGCCTGCCAAATGAAGTTACTGAACCACAGTTTAGGATTGTTATCTACATGCTGGGCAAAAAAAAACAATCAGCAAGCCAAAAAGGGAACAAAAAAGACCCCCAAACTTCCCTACCAGTAATCAACACCCAGTTGATCATAGATTAACACTAAGATTAACATCATACCAACAAGAAGTAAACAATACCCCAATGAAGCCAACAGTAAACAGTCCAACCAAAGAACTGACAGGGCAAGCCACTAGAACAGGGGTGGGGAACCTTGGCTCTTTTATGACTTGTGGACTTCAACTCCCAGAATTCCTGAGCCAGCCATGCTGGCTCAGGAATTCTGGGAGTTGAAATCCACAAGTCATAAAAGAGCCAAGGTTCTCCACCCCTGCACTAGAATATAAACTGAGAGCAAAGCCCACTCCCTACTAGCATTGATGATGTTATGTAGTTCGGATAATGAAACGTCTGCAAGAAAACAACCAAGCTCAGAGATTACATAGGATCCCACATTTCAAACCAAAGTTACAAATATTCTCCTTTATAAGATTATTTTTCCCTGGCTCCTAGAGCTCTCAAACCCACTGGAGATTGTTGTTTTATGATCTCTTCACAGGCAGGCTCTGTATCCGAAAACTATTCGATAGTGTAATTGTGAAAATTCCCAAATAACAAAACATTTAGAAACAAGGGATTAACTCCCCCCCACCCCAAATCCTTGTTAATATTTAGTGAAGCTCAAAATATTAATGGACTTTTTTAAAAAAAACGATGTTTTCCTAGATTTCAAAATTCACATGACATTTGAAACTCCAAATGAGAAAACTTTTATTCAGTACATATTTAAGAAATATTTCTTATGTTTCATGCCATTACCTTCATTAACTTGAAAATAAGAAGTTAGGACAAATAAATTTATCTAAATTTGTAATAAGAGAAAAAATTAAGACTAGCATTGAATTTATTTATAATAAGCATCATAACATAGTGAAACAAGATGGAATTTATGAGAAATATAAAGTTCATTATATTTCATAGACAAAATAAATTCTTCACTGTAATTGTGACTTACCAAACCAGCTGTTTATTTGATTAGATGTCATAACTGTCAGTGATAATGAAAAATCAATATTCTTACAAATTCATGAGCAGAGCGAGTCAATCAATATTATCTATGAACCAAAGAATCTCATCAATTAAAGAAAATTATCTACTTTTATGAGTGCTCCTGGATAATGTGATAATATCTTACAGTTCAGTCATAAGCATATGTGAAACCACATTAAGTTTGTTATTATCCTTTTTGACAAAAGGCTTAACTTTGGAATCTCCCAAGTGTAAGCTTCATTTCAAAAGACATTTCAAAATGTCACTTGGTGAAAATATCCACATACTAATAATATGCCTAGAGCTAAAGATTTTGAAAATAACTGCAAATGGTAGAAAACAGAATTGTCCATATAATAAAGCAGCTAGAGTAATAAAAAATCTAAACCTAATTTTCCTAATAATGAGGTTACAGTGAAAATATTTGATGGTGGTATATAAATAACAGAGAGGTGAAAGCACTCAAGTGGTGATTATTAGATTATAGAGTCAGGTTAATATGCACATTTTGACTTTAAATTCTTCATACTAGTATAAGAACATGTGAAAGCAAATAAGTATTTGCACAATTTCTGTTCAAATAGCTGTGGTTTCTGGAATATGCTGGGTGGCAGAAAATTCCTAAGGAATTTTGTTAAGCAGGAGACCAAATTTATATTTTAAGACTCAAGGAATTCCCCTCTCTGCCACATCTTTGTAACCTTGATTGTCAAATATTAATCGGGGGGGCTGTTAAATGGAAATTAAGAGGCATTTCATGATAGCTGCCATAGTCAATCAATAAATACACTATGACAGTTTGAATTATGCCACTTTCATCTTAGAACAGAGGTCCCCAACTGGGCACCAGGGACCGGTTCCGTGGAGAAAGATTTTTCCACGGACCAGAGAGTGCATGGTTTTGTGTGCTGCCTGCATCCCACGGATGGGGCTTTGCTTGTTTGTGCGGACTGGTTGCTGGCATGCTGCAGCTCGGGATTGGGGCCCCTGTCCTAAACAAAGATTAAGGTGTTATGGGTGTACATCTCTGAAACACATACAATATTTTGCTGTCTATTGCTTTCTACAGAAGAGAAATCTAGACTTTTCATTTTGTTTATTATTTTTATAATAACAGTCCCTGTAAGGTCAGTAATATTAGTGTCTAACAAAGAATAAATTGAATTAAAAATAAAAGCAACTTTTCAGTGAGTCTAACTATGCAAGGTTGACATACACACACACTAGAATAAGAATGATATAGTGATTCTTTTTGGGAAATTACTTATATCAGTGAGAATTAATGATGGGTGGTTGCAGTACTGTAGAACTAGCTGAGCTACAAATCAGCAATTTCAGTACACATTTCCTCCTTGCTATAATTCACAAAGTAGCCTTTGGCCAGTCTCTCAGTCTCAGTTTTCCATCCCTAACATGGAGAAAATAGTAGATATGAATAATATCACTAAGCTACTTTATAGATTTATCAGTCATTTATCAATATCACTAAGCTACTTTATAGATTTATCAGTCATTTATCAGTTTTATCAGCAGGATAAAACTTTAAGTGAATTGCTAAAATACATATTCTGTGGTTCTGTTTCTAGACTATTTTTATCATTGCTCTAAAATTGGCTATTTAATTGTTATATAATTAAAAATATACTTTTTTAGGTACATGGAAATTGTGGTTTCACTGCTTATGGACTGGCCTCTACCACCATCTTCATTTTGAAATAAATCTCTGAGCATTCTTCCATAATCTTTTATGTAGTTTTGTAGAAAATAAAAATGACAGACCACTGCGGCACTATGCATGGTGTGAGGAATGTCTGTCTGCCTAGGAAAAGAAGAAACATGAAGCAGGAACAAAGGGGATGCAAAATGGCATTTAGTGTGGGTAGTCCTCAACTTACAGCCATGTAAGTTGTGACTGCTAGCCAAGTATAGTGGGGGAGTGGAATGAGCTGAAGCGACCCAAGCCTGAGGGAGAGGTAGCTGCAGCTACAGAACTGTCTGGGCTGGCAGAAGCCTCAGGAGTCGGCAGGGCTCCAGCTGATTGGCTCTAGCTGATTGGCGCTTCCGGAAGCAGCACGGAGATGGAGACTTCAAGATCTTCTATGTTTGGTAATAGAAGAGGGCATCTGCTTATCTAACCCTGTTAGAAAGAAGGCCTTTCTCCTTCATCTACCAAAGAAAAGCCTTTCTCCTTCATCTACCAAAGAAAACAACAACAAACAACAAAGCTGAATGGAGGCCTGACCAGAGCAGAGACGAGCACTGAAGCACATACTTAGTTTTGGTTTGTCTATTCTGACTGAAAATGAAATTCTGAATGGTAAATACAAGTAACAGCAAAAAGAAGACTATTACCAACCAAAGAATTAAGAATTACTATAGAACAGCAGGCCATCATCCCCCGGAGGGACAACTGCATCCAGTAAACCGGCATTCAGTAAACCAAAAGCAGTAAAGCAGCAGCAACAACTTACAGCCAAAAAGCAGCAGAGCAACAACTTACAGCCGAAAGGCAGCAGCAGCAGCCGGACCGGTGAACCAGCATTCAGTAAACCAACAGCTATCAACTAGCAGTCTGCAACCTGCAACTAGCAGCCTGCAACCTGCAACCGGCAGCCTGCGGCCAGCAACAGGTGACCAGCGGCCAGTGACCAGCGACTGGTGACTGGCGACCAGCAAGTCCAGGGGGGCTTGGAGCCGGCTTGCCTGTCGGAGGTGTCCATCTCGTCCTTCGCTGGCTCGCCCCGCTTCTGCCATTGCTGTCTGGCTTTATGTGGCTTTTTGGTGAGAGAAGTTGGCCGGGTTACCTTCGGCGGGGGTCCTGCCGGGCTGTCGGCTGCCCCCCCCCTCGAGCTGGTGAGAGGAGTGGGGGGGGAGGGGGGCTGACGGAGCCTGGCTGTTGCCTGAGATCTGAGCCGATGCTGGCTGGTGGCGGTAGCTGTCGAGGAGGATTTGAGACCTTTCCTTTTTCTCCATCATTGCCGTCCTGGATTGTGAGGTGGCGCTTGAGCTTGTTAGGCCTTGTGGAACTTATGCTGACTCATTGCAATGATATTCGGCTACTTCGTCTCTTGTTTGTCCCCAGTGGCTTCTCGTCTTCCTCCCCCTTCCTCCCCCTCCATTTGACCCCCCCTCCTCTTCCTCCTTGCACTGGGATTGCACTTAGGAACTGAACCTGTTTGAGAACTTGGAACTTATGTTCAGGACTGTTTAGACTCTTTTAGCATTTCTCTGTTTTTTATATTAGCCCTGCCTAAGTCCAGTTTGATAGGATTAAATTGATAAATTGATATTTTAATTGATTGTTTTTAAATGTAATCAAATTGAGTTAAATTAAGCAAATTATTTTTTAATTGTACTGATTGATTATTGAATTTTAATATTTTAAATTGATCATTATATTGAAATTTAATTATATTTTAAATCGAGGGGGTGGAAATTAATTAGTGGATTGGTGAATGGTGTGACTGTTACTGTTTGAAGGTTGGATTACTAGAATGTGGGGAGGGGATTTTTGTGATGATAGTGGGAGGGGGGGGAGTTCTATTCTTATAATGAATATGGAATGATGAATGGATATGGTTGTATAAATGGTGCCAGTCTGCCAGACGAATGGGAGGCCGCGGAGTGGGGGGGTGCTAGACCCGGGGTGGCAGAGGGTGGGCCTATACCGGTCGTATGGGGGAGAGGCAGATATGGCGGGAACAGAGGGGTAGGCCGCTCTCGGGGAACTGGGATTCGCTGCCTTACAGCGATTCCCTGTTCTGGCCCCTCTATAACAACTGGTTCAACCTGCAGTACTGGTGACGAACGAAATCCGGACCCTGGTCTCAGACTGTTGCTGCTTAATGCCAGGTCAGTTCAAAATAAAGCTCCCCTCATCCGGGAATTAATCTGTGATGAGGAGGCCGACCTGGCATGTATCACCGAGACCTGGCTGGGCACGGAGGGGGGTGTTCCCCTCTCGGAAATGTGCCCAGCTGGGTTTCGGGTGTGGCACCAGCCGCGACCCCAGGGAAGGGGGGGAGGAGTGGCTATAATAGCCCGGGAGACCGTCGGCTTGCGCAGGCTCACTGTTTCCGAGATTTCGGGCTGTGAGTCCCTCCTGGTGAAGTTGGACCTAGGAGTTCAGGTGGGCTTGTTGCTTACGTACCTGCCTCCCAGCTGCGTGGCATCAGCCCTGCCTGCGTTGCTCGAGGAAGTGGCTGGGCTGGCAGTTGAACTCCCGAGGCTGATAGTCCTGGGAGACCTCAACTTGCCTTCGCTTGGCCGGGCCTCTGGGTTGGCGCAGGAGTTCATGGCTTCCATGGCAACCATGGACCTGACTCAAGTAGTTCAGGGTCCGACCCACCAGGGGGGGCATTCGCCCGATATGATCTTTCTCTCGGAACAGCTGAGTGATGGTTTGGTGTTAAGGGGTTTAGTCACGGTACCCTTGTCATGGTCAGACCATTTCCTGCTGCGGCTTGACTTTGGGGCTCCAATCCTCCCCCGCAGGGAGGCGGAACCGATTAGGTGGTTCCGCCCCAGACACCTGATGGATCCAATGGGTTTCCAGACGGAGCTTGGGGAATTACCAGATTCGCTCGTACACGGTTCGGCAGAGTCCCTTGTGGCGGCCTGGAATATAGCTGCTGCGGGGGCTTTGGATCGGATCGCGCCTATGCGGCCTCTCCATGGTTTCGGACCCAGGAAGTCTCCTTGGTTTACTGAGGAGCTCAGGGGGATGAAACGTCTTAGGAGACGTCTAGAGAAGCGTTGGAGAAGATTGAAGGCTGAATCTGATCGAACCAGGTTGAGATCACACATTAGATCCTACCTGAGAGCGATTAAAGCGGCAAAATCCCGGTATTTTTCCGCTTTAATCGCGTCTGCGGAATCGCGCCCGGCTGCCCTGTTTAGGGTGACTCGGTCTCTCCTTGGTACGGGGAGGTCCGGGGGACCCTTGCAGGGAAGTGCCGAGGATTTTAACAACTTTTTCGCAGACAAAGTCGCTCAGATCCGGGCGGACCTTGACTCCAACATTGTAGCAGTGGCGACTGATAATGATTCAGTCGAGGTGACTGGGGCTCGTCTTAGTCAGTTTATTTGGGATGAGTTTGAAGCTGTTACACCTGATGAAGTGGACAAGGCCATTGGAGCTGTTAGTAATGCCACCTGCTTGTTGGACCCGTGTCCCTCCTGGCTGGTTTCGGCCAGCAGGGAGGTATCACGGAGCTGGATCCAGGAGATAGTCATCGCTTCTTTGAGGGATGGGTCCTTTCCGGCTCCTTTAAAGGAGGCACTTGTGCGCCCACTCCTCAAGAAGCCTTCCCTAGATTCAGCCATTCTTTCGAACTATCGTCCTGTCTCCAACCTTCCCTATGTGGGGAAGGTTGTTGAGAAGGTGGTGGCACTTCAACTCCAACGGGCCTTGGAGGAAACCGATTATCTGGGTCCCTTGCAGTCGGGATTCAGACCCGGTTACTCTACGGAAACTGCTTTGGTCGCGCTGATGGATGATCTCTGGCGGGCCCGGGATAGGGGTTTATCTTCTATCCTGGTGCTTCTTGACCTCTCAGCGGCTTTCGATACCATTGACCATGGTATCCTTCTGCGCCGACTGGAGGGGTTGGGGGTGGGAGGCACTGTTCTCCAGTGGTTCTCCTCCTACCTTTCTGGCCGGTCGCAGTCGGTGTTGGTAGGGGATCAAAGATCGACCTCTAGGCTCCTCCCTTGTGGGGTGCCGCAGGGGTCGGTTCTTTCGCCCCTGCTGTTTAATATTTACATGAGGCCGCTGGGTGAGATCATCCATAGACACGGGGTGAGTTACCATCAGTACGCTGATGATACCCAGTTGTACGTTTCCACCCCGTGCCAAGTCAGCGAAGCAGCAGAAGTGATGTGCCGGTGTTTGGAGGCTGTGAGGGCCTGGATGGGTGAGAACAGACTAAAGCTTAATCCCGACAAGACGGAGTGGCTGTGGGTTCTCCCTCCCAAGGACAAGACCAACTGTCCGTCCATTACTCTGGGGGGGGGGAAACTTTGAACCCCTCGGAGAAGGTTCGTAACTTGGGTGTTCTCCTCGATCCACAGCTGCACTTAGACCAACATTTGGCGGCTGTGACGAGGGGAGCATTTGCCCAGGTTCGCCTGGTGCACCAGTTGCGACCTTATCTGGACAGGGAGGCCTTGCTCACAGTCGCTCATGCCCTTATCACCTCGAGGATCGACTACTGCAATGCTCTCTACATGGGGCTACCCTTGAAGAGTGTTCGGAGACTTCAATTAGTCCAGAATGCAGCCGCGCGAGCAATCGTGGGCTTACCTCGGTATGCCCACATTTCACCAACGCTCCGCGAGCTGCACTGGCTACCTATTAGTCTCCGCTCGCAATTCAAAGTGTTGGTTATTACCTATAAAGCCCTACATGGCCTAGGACCAGGTTACTTGCAGGACCGTCTTTTGCCTCATACCTCATCACGACCGGTCAGAGAGCACAGAGTTGGTCTTCTCCGGGTCCCGTCGACCAGTCAATGTAGGCTGGCGGGCCCCAGGAGAAGGGCCTTCTCTGTTGCGGCCCCTACCCTCTGGAATCAGCTCCCTCCGGGGATTCGGACCGCTCCCACTCTTCTGGCCTTCCGAAAAGAATTAAAAACTTATTTGTGTCGGCAGATCTGGGAATGATTGGTGCTGAATGTTGGATGAATGTTTTTTTTTTTTAATTAAAAATTTGGGGTATTGTTTTATTTTATGATCATTTTAATTTAATTTATATTAGACTTTAATGCGATTGTTATTATCTATGTTGTAAGCCGCTCTGGGTCCCCTGGAGAAGAGCGGCTTATAAGTCTAATAAATAATAATAATAATAATAATAATTTGTTTAGTGACCATCCAAAGTTACTGGAAAAAGTGACGTATGACTGTTTTTCACATCTAGGACCAGTGCTTTTTTTCTTTAAAAAAAAAAAAGAAAAAAAGGTGCCGGAACTCACACACGTCATACAACCCGCCTTGCCTACCCTACAAGGTTCCATCCAAAAAAGGTGTCGGAACTCCGTTCTGGGCATTCTATGAGAAAAAAAGCCCTGCCTAGGACTGTTGCATGTAATCAAAATTCAGACGCTTGGCAACTGGCATGTATTTATGACAGTTGCAGTGTCCTGGGGTCATGTGATCATTTTTTGCAACCTTCTGACAAGCAAAGTCGATGGAGAAACCAGAATCACTTAACAACCATGTTACTAACTTAATAATTGCAGCAATTCACGTAAGAAAAGTTATAAAATGGGGTAAAACTCACTTAACTGTTTTGTTTAGCAATGGATATTTGGGGCTCAATTGTGGTCATTAACAGGACTACCTGTAAATCCACATTTTGTAAATGGTTTTTGTTCCCCTTAAGACAGCCTAAATGTTTGTTTGAATGTTTTTCCTTAAGACAGCCTGTTTGTTTGAATGGGCAGCCATTCTTGCTACCCTCAGATTTAATGGAAGTTGCCAGGATTCTACTATTGGTTTCTTTTAGTAAATGGAATTGAGAGAGAATGGCTTCTTGTCCTTGGCTGTAAATGCAACAGATATCTTCTCTGTCAAAACCTCAGTGGAGAAAGAAGCTTTCTATAAGGGGGATCAAGTCTACAGCAGAATCTTATTTTATTCTTTATTCTATCAAGATGCACTAATTAGGTTGAAGTCTGTGTATTATTGTGCCTTAAATCATGGGTTTTAACCTGAGAAGCCAAATATTATATTTAAGTGTGATGAAGATCATTGGCCTATTTTGGGCCATCATATCTAAATCAGCTTAATCTCTGAATTGCTGTATATATCAGTTAGTAATAATCCCAAAAACTTCATCTTGGAAAATCAGAATAGAAATGTGACCAGTTCGAATTAGTCACATTTTTATTCTGATTTTCCAAGATGAAGTATAAAAAAAACCCGTTATATTAAAATGCTTTTTCTCATATTTTGTTTGGTTTTGTTGTTGGGTTTTTTAAAAAGAAAATATACAAGTTATGCTGTAAAGCTAAACAAGAAGAAATTTGCTACTGCAAATAATTCTGCCTAAATAGGGAATTTTTCTTATAAGCTATCTTTCCTTCTTTTTTCTTGTTTTGTTTTATATCTGACATTATTTTACTCTCTGAAATTAGGTTTGTCCATCAGTAATCATATTTCATTTATTTTCTATTTTAGGTCTAATTTTTTCTTTCTTGTGTTCTTGTTATATTGTGAAATACTGAATTGAACAGCCAGAGAGAAAAAATTGATGAAATTTTCTGCATCTTTGCTACTCTTTTTCCGCAACATGATAAATACATTTAGGTCTTAGCAGTAATTCCCCCAAGCATTAACTGCAAATACTGCCAAAGTAGAAATACCATTTATTTTGCTAAAAAGTAAAGAGCCAACTTACTTTTACGCCAAAGATGGCGTTTAAGGGGTGACTTGATCGAAGTGTATAAAATCATGCATGGGATAGAAAAGGTGGATAGAGAAAAATTCTTTTCTCTATCACACAATACTAGGACAAGGGGGCACTCCCTAAAGCTCAGGGAGTGAGGACAAATAAAGGGAAATATTTCTTCACCCAGAGGGTCGTTGGTTTATGGAATTCACTTCCAGAAGAGGTCGTGACAGCTGTCAGCCTTGATAGCTTCAAGGCAGGGTCAGACAGATTCATGGATGCCAAGTGTATCGGTGGTTATTAAAACGGATGTCCATGTGCCGCCTCTATGTTGGTTGAGGCAGGCAGGATTCCCTTGAGTACCATTTGTTGGTTTTGCCTTCTCTTTCTGCTCAAGATCCCCATGTACAATTGGTGGGCCACTGTGACACAGAATGCTGGATGTGATGGGTTTTGGCCTGATTCAGCATGGCTCTTCTTATGTTCTTATGTTCAAAAGTATTTGCAACTAGACCTATGCAGTACTTTGGAATGGAAAGACAAGAAATTACTTTGGAGCATGCAAGAGTGCAGCCTGCTAAAGCAGCTGCATCTTTATCTGGATTTATGTGGTTGTCCTGTGTAGCTACTGCACAATCCTAAAAAAAGACACAATTAGTTTCAACAGTTAGAGACAAGTGCCAAGTATGCACACCCATATACTCGAAACCTCTTTCTGCCTTCAGATCCAAAGATGGTACACAGCTCTGCTCAAAAAACACAGGACTCTGGGAATTTTAGTCTTTTGTGAAGTCAATCAAACTTATTAAGAAACGTCAGCTATTTCCATTTCTTAGTTTGCAATTTATTTTTGAAAAATTTAAAAATATGTATGGCTGCTCAAAAATCTGTACAGCTGCTCAACTGACACAAAAGCAACTCTGGGCATCTTATGTATGATTAAAAACACAAAAAAGGGCCATGAATCCATACCTCCAGAACTTACTATAACTGAGGCAACCACAACATGTTCCAATTCAAACTAATTCTGAGATAGCTTATCCAGTATTTTGCTCAATGCCTGGAGGGAAAAAAAACCCCAAATGTTCAAAATCTTACAAAAGGCAAACCGGGCTAGGCTGTCTGAATCTTGGAGCTGAAGGGTTATTCTGGACCAATGACAGGTGCTGTCACAGAGAAAGATCCCATGAGATCATGGGACATGAAGCATGTTCATTCTAATAAATCTTCTGGGTCAACCATAAACAGTTGGTGACAGTAGGTCCCACAAATAACCTCACTTTGAACCATGGAGGACTTTGTAAGGGATGAGTAGTACCTTGAATTGCATTCAGAAGCCAATGCATCTTACAAAGTAGTAGACATACCGCATTGCACTCATAACTACCTATTCCACTGCATTTAGGGCTGATTGTAGCTTCCAAGTCAGCCAGCCCCATGTGAAGCACACTGCAGTAGTTTATAAGGTGATTACACCACGAGTGACCATGAGCAAGGCTCCCTGCTCCAGGAATGGATGCAATTAAAGGATGAGATGAATTTGCACAAAGGCGCCCTTGGCCATGGCTAACACATGCTCTTCCAGCAGGAATTGAGTATCCAAGAGAAACCCCAAGCTGTGCATCAGTTCTGACTGGGGGAGTGCAGCCCTGTCCAGATAGATAGAAAGTCCCCAAGGTCTGTTCTTGTCCACCTAGACACTAGGAAATAACCTTAATAGTATCACCTAATCAGCCTAGGGTAAAGATACATATATAGCTGAATATCATAAATATGCTGAGGATATTTAACCCTATATTGAACCACGCAGTTCCATGTTTATGGAAGGAGAACCCCTTCAATACCATGCCATCTGAAGCCCTTCCTTCCTTCCTTCCTTCCTTCCTTCCTTTTTTTCTTATTATGCCTTCCAACTCACTCCCAGTGGTGTGGTATGCTGGCTTGACAGCCGCAGATAGACATTACAGAGGGTGGTGAGCACAGCACAAAACATCGTAGGCTGTTCCCTGACACCACTAAACATCGCTAGTGCCTGCTGCCTTAGAAGAGTGAGGAAAATCCTCAGGGACGACTCACACCCTGGTCAGCAGTTCTTTATTCTCCTACCATCGGGCAGGAGATATAGAAGCATAGCCAGCTGCACCAACAGGCTGAATAACAGTTTCTACCCATGGACTCCTGAATGGGAAATAACTCCATGTATGATAGACTTGCGGGGCCGGCGCATTGTGCAATAAGTTCACATGGTGTAATAAGATTGTGTGTTTGTTGTCAGTGTAAGTTGTGTCGGGGGGAGTGCACAAAGGGAGGCTTAGCCAATCTCATTGTACACATGTTGTACTTTGACAATAAAGATTGATTTGATTTGATAAAAACCCAATATAGCAACAATAAAAAAGCAATAATTCCCACCCCCACTGGTGACAACAATTCAGTGATCCATTTAATGGGCTCCATCCCACTGTATGGGTCTCCAGGCCCATTGGCAAAACCAGGTCTTCAGGGTCTTGCAAAATAGTGTCAAAGTGGGGGGTCAATCTTACCACCACTAGATGTCCTTATGGATATCTAGGAAACTCTCAGAATGAGCCACCACAAGAAGATCCTTCTTGGTCCCAATACATGGACTTTTTAAAGAGAGGGGACTCATAGCATTCTCTCTCTCCCCGGTTTGGTGAATCAGGCAGATGTGATCAGGAAAAGCAGTCCTTCATGATAGTATCAAAATTTTATGGGTAGCCTAGGGTAAATGTACTACCCCATCCTGGTCTCAAGGCCACCTTGATATAGTATCCCAGTCTGAAACACAAATGAAAAGGGATAATCTATTTCCTCTAGAGAGCTGTCTGGCTTCCACAGATAGTCCAGCAAAAGATAATCCAGGGCTGTTGCCTGTCCCTCATTCAAGTTAGTGTGCATCAGAGTCTCGGGAACAACTGTAAACTTCCTCGGAAACCCCAGTGTCCTTCATGCTGCAGTACAGTAATCAAACCTTTGTACACAACTTGAATGACCTGATCATGACAAAGTACTGATGGTAATGTCATGAATAATCCCCTGTGATACCTAGAGGCCAATCTCAACAGGAGAGTCTCCCAATCAGTTATCTGCAGTAGCATTTCTGAAAGCCACCAGTGTTTCTTAGACGGTCACAGCCACTTCAATCCCTCTGCTGTGGAGTGATGGTTGGTCCCATACATAAAACTTAGCTGGGCAAACCGTATCACTGAAGTACTATTCATATTTGTATATCAAAGCAGTATTAAGAAATCTGAATTTGAACTTCCCCTAAAATGCGAAACTTCCAGAACGCCTTCGATTCATTCAGTAATGGAACATAAAACACTACCTTATACTAAGTTGGACTATTGATCTATTTCAATATTGTCTATGCAATATTGTCTATGCTTCCAGCTCCCCCCCTCCCCCCATTAGACCAATCTGGAGATACTGGGATTGATCTTGGTATTTTCCAAAAGCAAATAGTAAACGATGTCATCTCCCTGTCTCTCAGCTATCCTATCTAACTAGGTTCCCCTAATCCAGTCAGAGCTAAAGAATCTTCTTGGATGAGAAGCGAAAACATCTTCAAAGAAAAAACAAGCAAGTCCAGTTGCTCGTGAAAAAAGCACCTTTGGGACAACCACGACCTGGATGACTGAGAATCTCCATAGACATCGTGCAAGCATTGCAACATAATGCACTTATTTTTAATTTCTATGACATGGATACATTTAGCAGCTGATCCTGTGGCAATTGAACTGCCTCATACTAGTTGACCTACAAAACTTTAAATTACAAAGATGTGCATACATTTCCACCTACTCTCCCATTATAGCCTTCAGGAGAGGTTTCTTTAGTATGCTTATTTATCTCAGATTGCTTTGACTATTTGAATTCAACTGGACAATGGCCATTGATGCCTACCTCTTCATTTTATGGGGGAGCAATGTAAAAAACGTTTGCACTAATTATTCCCTTAAGAAATAGTGTGTACTTTCATGGTGATTGGGCAAGAAAATGAAAATGAAATGTGAGATTCAGACACTGAAATCAGTAATGGAAATCCATTACACATCATTGAGTCTTGCACAGATGAAAAATTGGTTGAGGCACCTCACACCCCCTTTACTTTCTGCTGCCAAATTTCTCAAGACAAGTTTGACTGGGAGAGTTTTTTTGGTAGGTTCTTTTGGAAGCACTGGCACACGGTGAACATATGTTTTATGAATATCATTCTCATGCCTTCAGTGCTATGTTGAACAGAGGCACCATAGTGTTTGATTTATTATAACAGCGTTATGACCTACTGCCCCAACATTTTGTTTTGAATAAGAGAGCATTATAGAAAGGCTGCATAGTGCCTACATACATGAATATAGCTCTAGAGGAAATTCTGTTTCACATTCAATTCTGAATATAGATTATTTAGGTGAATTCCAGGGAAAGTGCACCAAATAATCCATTCTATACAGTCTATTTCTGCAGCAGATATGGGTGAGATCATCTCTTTCCATTCTTGCGTGTAATTTAATCTTGATAGTAATGAAATGTCTAACAGTGTTTTAATTCATTTGTGATCTTTAAAGGGTACTTTTTAAGCCAACCATCTAACCTGTGAAGGGATAAAAGTTAAATAGTTAAACACATTGCTCATATCTGGCCCAATTTACCAGTTATAAAATGCAGGTTGGCTCATAGAAAACAGAAATAAACATCAATCAAATTATGATTAAATATAGTAATTAGATGGATAAATGATTATTAGTTGATTGTTTATGGGGATTATTTCTTTATGTTTACTCTTTCAGCATAATCTAATCATAACTTTCCAAAACAGGCACCACTGCTTCTTCAAGGTGGCATGTGCCAACTCTTCACTCAAGAATGCAGTTGCCACCACATTCACTGAGCCTCCTGTCACCAGCTGGATAGCTCAATCTGGCAGAGAAGGAAGGGACCTAATCCACAGGAGAAGGATCTGTTAGCACAGAAAACCCTGTCCATTTACTGAAGATCCATAGGGCTAAACCAATCCCAGGTAATTTTGATTTTTTTTGAGAAAGAGCAGCACTTTTACTTGCTCTCTGTTTTAACTCAAACTCCATTAAACATAAATGATTTAGATTTTCAGTATTAAGGGTTTTGCTGAACAAGGCAGACTAAAAGGAAGCTGAAATTTTCATTTTAATCGATTAGCTTTCTCATAGCACATTACATGACCCACTATTCTTGTATGTTAAGATTTATGCGACCTTTAAAGGTTTATTATCTGTATGCAATTGTCAAATAAAAAAAGGTTAAATCCCTCCCCCTCCAATCCCTGTGGAAGGAAATGAAGACTTATTCAGTGAGATATGCATAGTTGCTGGATATTGTTATTCGGTAGTTTTAATTACTAGTTTATATTGTTTAAATTGTATACCTTATACTTATGCTTATATTTATCATTTTTGTGTATTGTGTTATATTTATAATGTTTGTATATATTTGGTTAAAACGGTCTTGAAAATTGTTATATATACTAAACCAGTGGTGTCAAACTCAATTTTGTTGAGGGCCGCATCAGCATTGTGATTGCCCTCAGGGGACAGAGGTGTGTGGCCGGGGTGGTCACAGGGTGTGACTGTGGTGGGTGTGGCTGGGTGGGTGTGGCCAATTCAATGTTGCTCGCATTGGGGGTGCCTGTGGAGGGGATCCAGGGATCTCCAGTGGAGGAAGGCTGCCTGGGGCCCTAGGAGGTGGGCACCTGGCCTGGCCCTGAGCTTCCAGGGCGCTCACTGGAGGATGATGTTGGATGGCGGGGGCTGAGCGCAAAGGGGGCCGCCATGTGGTGGTGATGGCAACCGGCTGGGCTGCCTTGCTGCAGCCCCACCTCTGCCTCTGCCTGCTGCTTGGAGGGCCACTCAGTGGTCACAGTAGGCTGTGGAGCCCCAGAGTGCTCCAGCTGAGAGCCCCATGGGCTCTGGCTACTGCAGGATACCATTGGCCCCCACGCACTCACCGCCTCCTGTGTTCACACCAGGGGGTTGCCAGGCTGGGGTGGGGTGGGGTCAGGGTAGCTGGGACCAGTCCCTCATTGTTTCTGGGGTGCCCCGCAGAGCAAATGTGGGTCCATCATGGGCTAGATTCGACCCACGAGCCTTGTGTTTGATATATCTATATTAAACTATGTTAAAATGAAAGTATAGAAAATACTTTATTATTTGAACTTATAATCTGCCCAACACCAATGGAATAATTAAACAAATACAGAGTATCTCTTAATTTCATGACATTAGATCATCTTTTCTTCCAAATTTCATATTCTTTTTTTTTAAACGAATTTTATTGATTTTTTTAAATTCTTAAAGGAACATATTCAGGACACACTGTGGTGCTGGGGTAATCAAACATCTTAAAACAAGACATATATACATAATATAATCAATACGTCAAATATTCCCTCTCTTTTTCCATCAAATAGCATAGTATAGTTAGAATATCCAATTCTAACTTAATTGTATTCAACCTGAGCCTGTTTTTAAGCTTCATCAATTTCTACCATAATCAAATTAACTTTAAATAAAAACATTTTCAGTTCAAATATCCCTTCCACATATGTTCTACTTTTTTAATTTTAAGAAAATCTTATTCGTTTCTTCTTCCATTAATCTCCCTTATTTAGAGTAAAATGTTAATCTATCCTATACCTATCAAGTCTATCAGCTGATCCATCTCTTCAAGCTAAAGAAAAAATAATATCATACCTTAAATCATGTCATTCCATTAAGCAAAGTTTAAGTCTCCAGTTAATTATCATAACTAATAACATCCATATCATCAGAAAATCGTATCATCGTATTAAATTTCAATTAACTATTAGTACTTCAAATCTGAAGCCTCTCTTCAGTTTTCATCATTCCATTACATCATAATTTTCATAGAAATAAACCTAACATTCTAAAAGGAACATTCCTAGTATTCTAAATTGTCTTTAATCCCTTATACAGAAAAATATCTCGTCATTAAACAAACATATTAGTCTATCCTTATATATATATCCCTTCCAGATCCATCTTGATCTCCGATTTAATCCTCTGTTTCTCTTGTCCGTAAAGCCTCGTTGCTTCAGAAGTCCAAAGTTCGGTCTTTACTTTTCCTGGTCTTGCTTGTAAGGCAAAATAAGATTCTCCTTATCCTCAGTTAAAACCTCTTCTTGTATAATCTGTTTTGTAGAGTAGTCAAGTGTAATCAGGGAGTCAGTTTTAAGTTTTAAAGTAGAAATTCTGGCTCTTAATTCTGTAGTAGCCTCTTTTATTGTAGTACATATTTCTTCTTTAGCCTCATAGATCTTTTCCAGTATAAGTTTACAGTTTAAATGTGATTGAGGCTTCTCCATTTTAGCAATAGTTGAAGAAAAATCCTTTTCCTTTTTAGTGAAGGTTACAGTTGAACAGTTGAACATTATCCACCCCCACAGATCACACATCTGGCTCAAATTATCTTTTTTCTTGAAAAACAGTTTGAAGGCCAGATAAACAATCCAATATTAAATTTTGACCAGTAGGTGTCCTCAGTGAGCTACAAAGACTTCTTCAAACACCATTTTTTCCTTTTTTCTATCTTTAAAGGGAGAATAGAAAAAGAAATACTCTGCCAATATAATACCGCTCCAAAAAGCCCAAAAAGTTTTTTCTACTTCACAATGTAAGTAGGAATAGAATACAGTCTTTAAATGAATATTTGTTTATTTTTTCTGTCCTTTTTGTAAAACTCGTTTGTTCCCACGATTACTAAAGCCGCTTTCTCCAGATGGGGAAATAATAGCACAAACAGCTTCTACAGGCAAAAACAGCAGGGGTGTGAAGAGGAACAAAGGGGATCTCACCCGGATCATCCGCGGTGGGTCGTTAACGCTTAGATGACAATGTGACTTTGGCTGGTGCAGCAGGGTGATCGGCAAGCCGATCTTTGCTCCGTTGGCCCTAAGGAGAAGCTGGAGACTCGGGGGAAGCTGCTGCCCTCCCCTATCTACCAGCTGGCCTCCTCCTCGGTAGTCGCCCCTCCAGGGCGACTTTCGACCCCCTAGGGGGTCTACCTGCGAAGGAAACTCTGGACGGCCTGGAGAGAAGTTTCCAGGCGCGACCGGTGTCGCCGCATTTGGAACCGGAAGTCCAAATTTCATTTTCTAATATAACTGTACACTGCACATACTACTAGTAATAGAAACCAAAGTAGATGTGATATATGTCCTTAGGCAGAATGAAAAGTCCACACTGCAGTAATTGTCAGCAGGAGAGAGTTCTATAAAATCTACTGGAAGACTGAGAGATGAAATAATTCTGAACTCATCACTTTAGTCTGCAGGAAAATTGGTACCATTTAAAGGTTCTTTTTTAGTATACAAGCAAATAACTGCATGCCAGACTCACATTATATGAAGTAAATTGACAAACCATGATAAATATTTTGTATAGTTGCCTTGCAAATGCTACATTTGGGAGGTGTCCAAAGATACAATCCATCTGTACCTTTTATTAAAATGGTATGTAATTCTGTTGTCTCAGCCTTGAATCACTTTCTGTGAAATGTATGTAAATCGCTAAATGTTAATAGTTTTCCTAGAAATAGACTGCTGTCCAAGTTTCATATTACATCAAACTGTTCCAGATCTCTAATAAAACCTCTTCTGATTGAAGAACTAGCTTTTATTGTAAGGTGGTTGTGCACAACTCCTATATGTTCAACCTTTGTATGGCATGCAGGAGATAAGTATACACATATGAGAAAAGAAGGGAAGGAACTGATCTTAGGGAAGTTAAGGGATAAAATGGGTGCTATATATCTCTAAATCCCCCCAAACACAACAAACACTACTCTGGCAAGCCACATACGGGTATAGGCTGCACGTTTCCTCCTGATGTAAGGTTTTACAGTTGTATAAAAAAACTGGCAAAGTCTCAAAAATGTCATTTCATTTTGATGGAAATATTAATAGAAATAATTAAAATGGCCTTTACTTAATTTCACTGTGGTTTAGGAAGATTATTAAAAAAAGACAAAGCATCTTTGTTTTCATTAGATTATTGACTTCTGTCAACAGTCTTTCATGTGCATAACATTGTATGTATAAGCTAAGTCCAAGAATGATTTGGAACAATTCAGCCAACGTTCCGTTCTTTATTTGCTTACAAGTAGAAGACAGAATCTTGCCAGACTAAACCCTTACCACTCCCAGCTTATGTATATAGCCTGGGAGATTCTAGAGAGTGGCTATTCTTGCCCAGAGTTGTTGAATTGGGTGGCATACAAGTTTAATATGTAACTCTGATTTCTGAATATGTACTCTCAAAATGCTGGTAACAATAAAACCAGGGATCCCCAACCCCCGGTCCATGGACCAGCACTGGGCCATGGCATGCCAGCAACCAGTTCACACAAACAAGCAAAGCAGGGGGATGCAGGCAGCACACAAAACCATGCACTCTCCAGTCCCCAGAAAAACCTCTCTCCATGGAACCAGTCCCTGGTGCCCAAAAGGTTGGGGACCTCTGCACTAGGCAATCTTTAGGTCATCACTTTGAGATAGTTCTTTACCTAAAAGGAGAAACAGAATTCTCCATTGAATTTCATTGTGGGAAGGGGGCAGAGAGTGTT
Source organism: Bothrops alternatus (assembly GCA_034064705.1). NCBI lineage: Eukaryota > Metazoa > Chordata > Lepidosauria > Squamata > Viperidae > Bothrops > Bothrops alternatus. Next base: position 4,422,702 of record JARGCV010000033.1, read on the forward strand.
GAAAATCTTCCTCCCTATTCCTTCCTCATATTCCTTCTTTCTTGTCTTTTTTCCTTCCTTTCTTCCTCCCTCCCTCCCTCTCTCCTTTCTCCCTGTCCCTGTCGCCCTGCCCTGCCCTGCAGGGAGATATATGTCTGCTTCTGGTTGAGGGAAGGAGGTTGAGATTGCACCAATGGCTGGGAAACTGTCAGAAAATGCTGAAAATGAGGATCATATGACTGTAGCAACACAGCAGCAGCCTGATAGTGCTGAATCTTCTCAAAATCTTTCTCAAATCTCATTCTCTCAATAGTAATGGGTCCTGGCATTCTGTACTTTGGTTGAAAAAGCTTTGCTCTATGATGCAGCATTTCACCCAGTTAAAGGTTACAGATTTGAGAATTTTGGTAGTATATAGAACATGTATATCGGAGAAGTCTTCCTGAATGGCAATGTGTAATCAATTATTAATTACTACTTCTTCATTGAAGTGTAGAAACACATTTTGAAAAACTACAGTGAATTATGGTCTTTGGCCTTTTTTCATGGCTTCTTTTATCAATGACTAGGCATAGACTATTGCAAGGACATCTCCATCCTTCAGTAAAGAGATGACAGATATTTCTAGTTTTAAAGGCCAATGAAAGATGCACCACCACCCATTTTCACTGAAGCAAAGTATCCTTCATTTTGTTTTATGATAAGGCTGGTGAAATGCCTTACCTCCTCTCAGAAATCAATATACATCTGAACATGAATGTTCTCTAGATTAGAATATGCAATAATTTTGCCACAGCGTAGCTGGGTCCACTATCTTTTTTTCTCTGAAGAATCAATAGGGACACTTCCATACCCACAATCTTTTCATTTCCCAAATGAAATCTAAATTTTCTGAGTTGTCTACTTTTTTCAGGTCTATTCTGATATTCAAATGCCATGATTGTGGACATTTTTATATTTTGGAATTTAATTCTTATAGCAGACAGTATTAATATATTTTCTGTTCATTGCATCCAGTCTGGTCAGTAGCTGAATCTCCAAACTATTGAGTTGTCACCAATTATGAAACAACAATAATCTCTTCATCCCACTTCACAACAGTAAAAAATTGCTGATCCCCCTCCAAAACTAACATGTTGTGTAACTGGACACAACAGTTCTGTTAGCTTAGTAGTTTAGCAGTAACACCAGAAAAAAGCTCAGAATGGGTATGAACATAGCAAGTTACCAAACATAAAGGAAATATGGACTAAAAGAAGATCAGCTCTAAGCAATTCACTCACAAACACCAGGATACTGGCAACTGATTGAAACTGTTCTTCCTCTCTTGTTAACCATATGATGCTCAATCTAAGCACAGAAGCTGGGCTAGGAAGTAGGAATTGGGACAGGAACTGTACTTACTGGAAAAGAGCATGATACAACTGCAGAACCACAGTGGTAAGCTTCTTCAGGATGATAAGAATGCTGGAAACATGTTTTTATGATAAAAACCTAAAACTATCCAGAGGCAAGGATATTTTCCTGGTAAATTAATATAGCTTCTGGAAGTATCAAGGGCCTCCAAAGAGAATGGATTAGTAAATAAGTTCATACCTAATCCCTTTTTATTTTCAAAGAAATCCTTGAATTTCTGGTTGTCAGGAAAAAATATTATACAACATTGTTCATACAAATCAATACTTGGAAGTTAGTCAGGGTCTTTAGAATGCTATCTCAATATATTACATAGGCATTTAAGTGGACTGTGATTGGTTTGTCTCAAGCTTTTTAATTATGTTGCTTATATTATCTTGTGCCATTGTAATGTGCTGTGTATTGTGGAATCATTTGATTTCATGTTTTAAATGTTCTGATTTTAATTTTGTGAGCTGCTTTCAATAGTATTCCTACTGGAGGTTGGCAATCACTGGTGCTATTTATTCTTTTGATATTTTGTACTCGTTTTCAATTGCTAATTATTTTCCTGGGAAAGTATAATGTGGTGGTTTGCAAATGCCTTTGTCTGAGCTGCTTTATAAAAATACATTTTAGTATAAACGCCCATAGAAAATTTCTGAAAATGTGGCAGGGAGGACCAAATATTTTGAATAAATAGTAAACATGTATTCTGATGGAACTGATGCATTCCATATAACAACAACAAGAAGAAAAATTTGCTTCTGTTATTTTGTAGTCCTTGGCTTATGTCCACAATTGAACCTGGAATTTAAGTTGTTAAATAAATATTCAATTTTATGACCTCTTTTATGATGGTCATTAAGCAAGTCACCATGGTTGTTAAGCAAGTCATGTGGTTGCAAATCCAAGTGCAGCTTGTCCGATGAATGTTTTTTGCTAGAAAACAACAAAAAGCATTGTAAAACACAAGCACATAACTGTAGGACACTGCTACCAGTTGCAAAGCCAGTCACCGTGTGCCTGAAATGCAACCATGTGACTGCGGGATGGTGCAGCAGTCATAACTTCGAGGATGAGTCATAATTAACTGTTTTCAAGTATGCTATAACTTTGAACAGTCACTAGATAACCAGTCATAAGTCAAGGACTATCTGTAGTGATTTTTTTTAAAAAGCCTGTGATGGGGGTTTAAACTATTAACTAGCCATTTGTGGTTTATCTCTATTTTTCTGCTTCCTTCCTGAATTTCTTTGCTGTGACTTCTCAATTTCCTTCTTTCCTTTTTTTTTTTTTTACTACCAATCACATTGTTCTTGGCCTGCTCTGTCTTTGGAGCAACTTCTCTTCTGCCTTTTCCACCGAGTTTCTCAGAAATCAATCTTTCCACAACATCAGCAGTGATTACTAGTGCAATTTCAGGTAACTATGCTACAGGAAGAGCAATTGTGAAATTCAAACCTCATGATAGGCTCATTACATTGATCAATGATACTCTCAAAAATATCAGTGCCAATTGTTTCTAGGTAAACTCTATATTGCCTCAACAGCATCTTGTGTCTTTTAAAAAATAGTTATATTTCCTAGCTGGCATGTCTTGATGAAAAATAAGTATATCATGGAGCCAAAAAAAATGTTAGCATTCACAAGGAATATATTCATTTAATTTTTATTAGATTTTACTCAGTTTAATACAACTAATATTTTAGCCTTTATTTGAGAGTTGCATACTATTTTATACTATTTCACACACACACACACACATATATACTGTATATAGTATTAGGAATCCAAGGCCAAATTGACTTCTTATAGATTTAAAACCCTGGGCCATGATCCAGGATTTACATGAAGAAAACTACAAAATTATTGAAATTTAACCCAATTAGTATAGAATACTGTATTCACTGCATTAGCTATGCTGGCTAGGGAATTCTGGGAGTTGAAGTCCACACATCTTCAAGCCACCAAGGTTGAGAAACAGTGCAATAAGCAGTTCTAATTCTTACAAAATTCTTAAGGCACAGCAACATTATTATCTGTAGACTGCATACGCCAACTGAAGGCCAAAAATGAGATTATTTATTTATTTATTTCAAAATCCCCGCAATTTAATTTTAGGGGGGAAAAATCCCCAAATCATGATTTGTCTAAACTCTAAAAGCAGGGTACAGGGAAGAGGAGAGGGGATGTTTTTAAATCTGCAAGATAGTGTCTCATTGTGATTAGAGCCTCAAGTCTTTTGTGTGGGCATTATCGGTGGGGCTTCACCACAAGTGTCAACTGAAGATTTTGACCCCTTTACATGTTGTTGTCTAAAAGATCAGTATTAAGACTTGAATTTGAAACCTCTTAATTTACTTGAATGCTGTCTTGCCAGACCATTCCAGCTTTCTAAAACCCTCTTTCCTTTAAGCATCTAATTCCCTAAGGCTAGCATCCTTTTCTTTAGGACTAGTTTGGGGAGGCAATAAGAAGGATGGAGCTAAGAGACCCTCTTTCTTCACACATCTTTTTTTGCTTCTATTTTAATAGATAACGAGAAAGTAGCATTTCTCCCAAAAAAAAAGTGTGATCTTCTTTGGCTGAAATGGTTTTCCTCTCTCTCCAAAGCTGAAGAGATTTGTTCTTCTTGCTTTTTTTCTTTAAAAAGGTAGTCCTTCTAGAAGCATAAAAGCAGCCATGTGCTTTGGAAAGGTCATGCATGACTTCGAGGGCTACTCCTGGCAGTGTGCGGTTGCCTGTCAAGCTACTCTGCTTTGCTGGCAGTCTCAGTGGACATATCATCTGTCCATGCATAAATGATCATGCCGCCTGAGACAATTCATAAGCGTTTTATTGGGCATGGATGTTTTGAAGCTTTCAGGAGGAACATTTCGTTTGCACTAACAAGCTTGGTAAAAGTCCCAAATGCTTTCCATAACTTTATCCAAACGTGAGATAATGGATGAAATGGTCTCTCCTCTCCTCCACAAATGGAAAATAACTCTCGTGCTGGTTTAATATGTTTTCAAAACTAATTATTCTTCGCTATGCCTGAAGACAAATGCTGTAGATTAAGATAACCACTTAGGGAAAGCAGGAAGCTGTGAATATTCATAGCCACAGTTGTTCCCACTTCAATACTTTGCAGCTCACTCTTCCCCACCCTTAACCTCCAGTCCAAGACTTCTTGCTCTCTCATTCTGCCTGACTCTAGCACTGAATATCAGGATAGCACTAAGTATAAAGAAACGAACTATTGAACATATGATAAAGCTGAGCAATCATTCCCTTTGCCAAAAGCATTTAAGCTTTATATTGCTGAAGGTGGAAAATATTAATTGATTTAACCATGTTGTTTCTAGGCTAGTGCTACAAATAGCTGTAAATACAATTTCCTGGAGGCTCCTATCATACCTGTGGGTAGTATTACAAATTTTGGTGATTAGGATGGCAGTCAAGTGTACAAACCTGACCCTAAGGGAGGAAAAATGTCACTGTCAATAAAAATTCTATATGCTTCTTGGTCATCATCAAACACTGGGGACATTCCTCTATTCAAGGAAGAAATAAGCAAATTCTTTTCATCAAGGACTGATGAAGAGTTACAGGACACAGAGAGAGTGACTGGCATGTGCTGTCTCTGCCAATTCCCCCCCTCCCCCATGTTCTGTCTTCTTTACTTTCTTCAGGCTTGAAGATGTCTATATAGGGAAGTGGTTTACAAATCAAGATGTATGACACAGCATTGACTGAAAATTCTCCTTTGCTGTGGCTTAGAATAATAGTGTGCCACCCTCTTACTTATATAAATTGTTTTGTATAAGAGCCTACAGAAGAGTAACTCATGCACATACTATATATTGATGGTATGTAGATTAAAGGGGTTACTCTTTTTGAAGTTTCTACAAAAAGTATAGTAACATCTAAATATGTATGCCGTGGAATCCCCTTCCTTTACTAAGAAGTAAAAGGCAAAACAGAAAACTGGAGACAGTTGATAAACTTGAGAAAGTTTATCAGTGTAGATTTAAATTAGATTGCAGTTTGAAAGCGAAACAGTTGGTGGCAGCTTTGAAACAAATTTTGTTTTTTCAAGTATTGTTCCTACCCTCAAATCTCAAAAAGAACTGCAACAGAATGCTAACTGTTTTAAAGCTGATTTAAATAAATGTAATGATATCATCACTATCCGTTTTCTTAGGACACTTCACAGTCAGCATTGTTAACTGGAATTTTATTATGCACATTTACCAAAGTGTCAGAAGTACTTATAGCAAACATAATGAGCTAACATGTAAAAAAGCAGCAGGAAAAACAACTGGTAGCAATCCAGTGCTGAGATTCAAATATGTGAACAACTGGTTCTGTGTGTGGATGCCGCTTCCGGAAGTCCATTCTGCGCCTGGGCAACAAAAAAAGTCACCTACCAGTTCTGCTGAAGTGGTGCGAACCGGCTGAATCTCACCACTGTAGCAATCTATATAAAGTTATTTTAATACTTGTTTTATGAATTAAAAATGGTCCATTTTCATTTCTTGGTTGGAGCTGTTTTAGTTATGTAATTCACCTTAGTGTTGAATTTGCAATTCTGTCCTTGTAAAAATGCAACTATGTTGTAACCGAAAGGATGAGGTATTAACACAGCGGTTCTCAACCTTGGGGTCGTGACCCCATTTGGGGTCGCACGACCATTTCGCGGGGGTCACCGGACACCGTGGGCCGCCATTTTGTTTTTTTTATTTTTTATTTTTTTTATTTTAAAAAATTTTTTTTGCGCGCGCACACCGCGCATGCGCAGATCCGCCCGTCGCGCCGAAAAAAAATATTTTTTTTTTAAAAAATAAAAATAAAAATAAAAATAAAATAAAAAAACAAAATGGCGGCCGCGATGGGAGGATCCGTGCGTGCACGATGGGCCGATCCGCACATGTGCGGATCCGCCCGTCGCAGCCGCCATTTTGTTTTTTTTATTTTTTTTATTTTTTTTTATTTATTTTTCCGGGTTGGGGTCGCGGCGCGCATGGGCGGGGCAAGTGGGGTCTCAACCTGAGAAAGGTTGAGAACCACTGTATTAACAAGATGATTCTATGAAATCTATAAAGATTACCTTGACAGTATGTCTCTCAATCTTCAAGAAGGCTTACATCCAGGCCCAGCTTCCTTTATCTGGTTCAGGTGATATTTTTCCTTTGTTTCTTTATCAACTTGTTTCCTTCTTATCTATTTCTCCAAAGGGATCCTTTGAACAAGATTCCTGGCTTTTTTTTCCACTCTGGTTATGTGCTGCTTCATCTTAATTATGGCATTTTCAATTTGGTCTCACACAAGGACCTCTTCTCTTAGTGTAGTACTTCCAATTTTGCTGAAGAGTCTCTAGTGAAGCAATTTGGCTCTTTGAATCTGCTTAGAAGGTAAATGAGGCAAAACCAGGTTTTCAGAAATCATGTTGCTTCTTCTTCCCTTTATTTTGCTTTATAGAAGTGTTCCTGAAAAAAGATTTTTCAGTTTTTTTTAAATCTAAAAAATATCCTACTGCCTCCCAGAAGTTCTGCTAAGTCACAGATTTTGTTACAGTTCAACAAAAGCAAAACCCAGAACACTTTGATTGCTCTGGGTTTCAAGCCAAAATAAAATCCAGAGGGACTCAGAATGATTTTAAGGGGAAAGCAGGCTAAGGCACATATCCTTTTTTCCCCTCATTTCCTACCTGATAGCAGTGTTCCAATATCTTAAAGGGCTGCCACAAAGAAGAAGTCAGCCTATTTTCCAAGGCGCCTGAAGGCAGGACAAGAAGCAATGGATGGAAACTAATCAAGGAGAGAAGCAATCTAGAACTAAGGAGAAACTTCCTGAAAGTGAGAACAATTAACCAGTGGAACAACTTGCCTCCAGAAGTTGTGGGTGTTCCAACACTGGAGGTGTTTAAGAGAAGACTGGGCAATCAATGGTGTAGGGTCTCCTGCTTGAGCGGGGGGGGGACTAGAAGCCCTTCAAGGTCTTTTCCAACTGTTATTCTGTTATATGGCCTGTAATGCCCACCTGCCTTCAATCTTCTCAGCATCTTTCCTTTCCTCAGCTACTGCCAATATCTGTATTTGTATCCCACCTTTATTATTCATATCCATTCGCAGTTCTCTTTCCCCTTGCTGGCTAATGAATTCAGGTTTTAGAAAAGGAAGAAAGAACCTTTTACATTCAGGATGTTGTGCTTGTTGCTTGGCTCAAAATCATGTGTGATGGATATAACGCAACTATATTTTTAAAAGAAAAAAAAGAGACAATACCATTTATTATTATTCTAGATTTTTCCTAGAAGCTGAAGACAGCAGGGAGATGAGAGACCAGAATGATGGGAAATAGAAAGAGACTGAGACCCGACTGAATGATAGCTAGAATGGGGCAAGGTTGCATACAGTATGATGGATGTTGAAGCATTCTTTGTTTGAATGTAAGCAATTTAGCCTGAGTGGAACAAGCTTTATAATGATGATGGAATGATTTATTTATTGGATAGGTATTATATGGATTGGCAAAGTGCAGCCCCTAGCTGACTATATTCTACCAGAAGAGAGTCAAAGAGTGTGTTGTCTGTACACGTGTACCAGGAAAAAATGGAAGAGAGAAGAAATGTCAAATTAGCAATGTCTTGGATAGGTAGAATGATGGACAAAGGGGGGACATGGAGGAAATTCTATATTCTCTGTCTGAACTTTACTTCCCCCTTGTAATGCATCATGAGGTGCTAAAGAGTCAGCACCACTCAATTTGCATGTCCAGCATAAGGGTTCTTAGGACTCCATCAAACTTAGCTAAGCCTTGATACCCTTCTTAGTACACAAAATTTGGATTCAGAGAGGATTGTAGCCCATTGGCCGCTAGTTCTCCTCATTTCAACCAATTTATTATCTTTCAATATCAGCTATTCCAATTTTGATTTAAACGCGTTAAGTATTACCAGCACATGTGATAATGAATATGAGGTTTTTAAATATTAAAGAAATGAATTATGAGCTTGAGCGGTATTGTCCCAGTTACTCAGATTTAGTGTAATTTCTCTAATAATACAGTAAGTTAATAGACAGAATAGACAATTCAGAGCAGAACTGAATAACCTGGCATCACCAGAAAATTTAATATACTGAAAAGTTCTACTCCTGCCTTACTTGAGCAGAATACATTTGAATATGTAGAACTCCTTAATATATTAAGCTACTAGAAAGGATCAAGACGTTCCAGTAATCCACAATGTCTGGAAAAGTTTGAACAATGTATTTTACATATATTCCTCTCCTACAAACTCTTTTTCCCATCTTGCTCTCTGAGTTTCTTTCACTACAACAATTACAATGGACAGTTCCATTTCCCCCCCCCCCCAACTTAAAAGAGCAGCTCAATTTACTAACGTGGGTAATTTATCCAGCCTGAACTGCTCTAAAGTTGCCATGGCTTTGACATTATCAGATAATGACAGGCAGTCTATCTTTGGTCATCTATATTCATTACATGTTCTAAGGATACTAAAGAATGCAGACAAGCTATCAAAATTTTTCAAAGTTGTTTTTAATATTCGGGCTTGGGGAGAACAGCTAATGAACAGTTTGTTAATTATCAATTCTTTTATGCAATAACTGTATGATTGAAACAGATCTGCTTTTTAGAAAGTATACAGAGAAGTAGGCCAATGACCTATTATTTGTTATTCATCTTGTTATTCATCTTGTAGCACCTGTTTTATAGTGTCTTTCCATCAAACCATTTTTGAACGCAGATATAAGCAGGAGAGATCTGTAATTTGTAAAGAAGGATGGGGCGGTCTTTCCTCCAATTTTTGAACCCACTAGGACATGTATGGAGAAATAGAATTAATTGCTCCATGCACAGTCCAATTGCCTTCTTTGTTTTAAAATTTCATATATTCAGGTAAAGGTTTGAAGAGTGTTTCATTTATTACAAGCATGCAGGCATTTTTCCACAATGTAATATTTCTCTTCCAGGAGCACTACATATTTCCAGCATTCAAACCATACACAGATTTGCCCATTTGTACAGTAGCCTCACTGAAATAAACAGGACTTACATCAGCCTTATCCAAAATGTTGCATTTATTTCACTGGCTCTGTGTGTGTCTATAATCTATAATGGCTGCGGCCATGCTTGTTTGTAGAGTTGACACAGTATTTGTATTGGAGAACTGTAAAATTAAAGATTTTGAAAATCTTAGGGGGCGTGATTACAATAGAATATTATTTTTATAATATTCTGTATTCTTTTGCTTTTTCTGTTGTGAGCCACCAAGAATTCCAAAGTTGAGATGAGGAGCTATATAAATGGTATAAATAAATAAATAGGGAAGATTCCCATAGATCTTCCATTACTCCAGTGATAAGAGAATGAATTATAATTCTCGGTGCCACAGATGTGTGTCTAAATAGCATAACTGATGTAATACACATCCAGGTATGTATTGTTCTTGAAACTGTTATCCTTAACATTAAAAAAAAAGAAAATATGACTATAATTTTATGCATATGCCTCAAGAAGAAAGCTTAGCTGAAGTCAACAGATGCTTCTTTCTGAATGATCATATGTAGTGTAAGATATACTGTCAGTATGTAACTGTATACATAGTATAATGCGTGCCTGCTCTAACTAAAATACTATTTGTTTTCCAGATTCTGGAATCTCATTATGGAAAAAAAAACTTTTGATCATATCTGGCAGATATTTACATCTGTAAATGTAACAAAGACATAATAGTTTGTCTTACAGTTTGCTATGCATCAGAAATCTTGCTAAAGTCTTACTTGAAGTTGTTTTGGATTTCTGTTCCAGAGAGTTAGAATTTAGAGACTATTTTTTTTCCTAATTTTTATCCATTCTTCCTAATTTCAAATTACCTGCTTTTAGCACAAAAAAAAATCATTAATAGTAGAATGGAACTGAACACAAATATTATGCTTTCTAATATAAGTACTTTTATTCTTGAAGCATTTGTTTTATTGTTTATGCCTGGGATAATAGAAAGCTTGACACTACAAAATAAAAGATTTAAGATACGTGCTTGATTTTCTATCATCACCAATATCTGAAGCAAAATGGAAAAGAAAGTGATAATTAGCAGCAAGGATAACCCTTTTACCTGAACCAACACATATTATTTTATTCATCTTTAAATTTATTCAAATTTAAATATTAAAGCTTGTGTATTTTCCATTTGTGCTACTTCTCAAGTTCAAAGGAACACATATTTATGTTTGTTTTTTTTAATGTTAAAACATCATCTATTTATGTTTATATATTAACACACTAGAATAGCAAGGACTGAATGTGTTCTGTTTTAAGACTATGTGAAAAGCTTTTGATAGTTTTAAGTTAGCCTGTAATTTTCCGACTGACTTTGGTTTACTCTTAATGTCAATAAAAATGGTTTTTGTGAGAATCTGACACTGCAGAAATACCATTCTAGTATCCAAAAAATAATTTAGTACATTTCTTATTTTGCTAATTGCTGATTATGAGGATATTATTGCAAGGCTACCTGTGGTCACTGTATTTAAAGCAGTACTGTTAATAAGGCCTGAAATCTTTTTTAGAGAGTTTTCTTGATTTAGAATCATAGCCATTTAAATAGCAAAGTGTCGCAGGGACTGAACCCTGGTAACCTCCCACAAATTAAAGTGGGCTGAGTGGTTTTAAAGTTGCACTAGAATGGAGGACCAAAATAAGAAAGCTTGGAAATGCTAATAAAACTAGTCTACCGTGTGTGTGTGTGTGTGTGTGTGTGTGTGTGTGTGTGTGTGTGTGTGTGTGTGTGTGTGTTTTAAGAGAGCTAGTTTGGTGTAGTGATTAAGGCAGGATAAGGCATCAGACTAGAAACTGGGAAACCGTGAGTTCTAGTCCCCTCTGACAGTGGATAGGTGATCTTGGACTACGGTAGTTACTTTTCCACTGCCCTAGGAAGAAATTAATGGAACCACTTCTGAGGTTCCAAGAAAATTGCAGGGACTGGATTCAGGTAGTTACAAAACTGACTTGAAGAGGCACCAAACATTTAACAAAAAAAAATAATTATCAGTTGTAGAATATTTATTCCATTTTTCATATATTTAATTTTTAATTTATTTGTGTATGCTTCTTGGCTTTTCACAAAAGATCAAAGAAGCCTAATGGAAGGACAGTGCATTCTGGCTTTATGCATTAGAAATAGGTCATCAGGAATTTCTCTCCTAACTTTCTAAGAAGTCCATTATGGTTAGATATGGGGGGGAGGGGGGGAATCATCAGCCATTTTCTCTCTTTTTTATATATAAATGTTTTATTAATTTTATAATTGTAATTGTGAAAAAACAAAAGAAATCAAATTAAATACAACTCAACTTAATACAATCATTTTCAACTTTAACAAAATATGAAAACTTACATAAATAAGGAGGTGACACAAAATGTTACATTTTGCACCACACACACATAAATATTCAGTTATTACATTACTTTGTAAATCTCCTAAGTTTACTTTTTTAACAATATCTTTGTGAACTCAAATATATATACTGCTAATAAAGAAATGACTTAAAGGTTTTGTTTGAATATTTTTTTCTTACTCTTTGATTACAACTCTGTGAATTAACATCCATTCATCTTGCAGCATATTGGAATGTGAAAGATCCTGCCTGCAGGAATTTAAAAAGACACTGGGTTCACAAATACATCCTATAAAAATTGAGACTACATCATGATAGATATTGTATGTAGGGCTCACTATCATTGTGCCTATTCTGGGCTTTTAAGGATACAGATATTTTATTTACTGGGATTTCAGAAGAAGAGTAGTGAAAATATTTTCAGCGTTTAAAATATATTATATTCTTAATACACAAAAGTTGAACTTTTGCTACGGATATGGGCCTTAATGTTCTTTGAGTGAAATTCCAAGTGTCCCAATGTCTGTGGCAGGGGTCCCCAATCCCTGGTCCGTGGCCTGAGCCACAGCCCGTTTGGAACCTGGCCACAGAAGTGGCAGGCAATTGTGCACATGCACGCCCAAAGCTGCATTTGTGAAAGCAGCATGTGCGCACATGCAAAACCATCCCCTCTTCACCCCACCACCACCACCACCACCGGTTCGCCAAGCCACAAAGGTTGGAGACTGCTGGTCTATGGAGATTCTCAGTCATCCAGGTCATGAAGAATAGATGACTGCAAAAAATATAAACCCTTCCATTCCCTCCCACCATTCAATCAGAACTGAAGAAGCTTCTTGGATGAGAAGCGAAACATCTTCAAGGAAAAAACAAAGTCTATTTACCTTTTGAAAAGCACCTTTGATCCCAGTTTTTAGCCACAGTTTAATTTATTTGGAATGAGGTTAATAGAATTTGCAATATGTTTTATTGATTTAGAAATATATGAGTGGAATATTAGCTGAAGGTTCCAATAGGAATTTTAATTCCCAAAGTCAATCACATTTCTAGGAACAAATTTCCTAAAGATGTTTTATAAACTTCAAACTCTTTTTTTCCCCCAGCTGCAAGTTTCAATTTTGTTCTGGGTATTTCCCCCCCCCCCCCACACACACACACATAAACAAGGAAAATAGGGACAGGAATCCAAAATGGTTCTTTTCCCAGAAGATTCAGTGATACAAAACAACTATAATAAAAGGAGATGCAGATTTTGCCACTATTACTTTTAACAAAGCTTGTTTATGTGGGGGGGGGGAACATCCAGAACAAAATTGAAACTTGCAGCTAGGAAAAAAAAGAGTTTGAAGTTTATAAAACATCTTTAGGAAATTTGTTCCTAGAAATGTGATTGACTTTATGGCCCCAAACTTGGCAACCAAATAATTAAAGGACTATAAGGAACTCACAACAGAATATTTGGTGCAATAACTAGCAGTACCTTTAATCACTACGTCAGAAATCCCCCACCAGAAAGAAATCCCCCACATACTGTTAAGTCAATGCATTCAAAATGAGCAGATTACGATTTCAGAATGACAACAACATTCATTAGATTTATTGATTTTATTCAATTTGTATGGCCACCCATCTCAACAAATGACCCTGGATGGCAACAGTCTTAAAATCAATTTAAGATAAATGTATATCACAAATATAAAAATTAAAATATGGAGCAACTGAGGACGATATTATTGTCAGTGGTGTGTTAGAAGAATCCCAGGAGATGGGACTCTTCTCACACTCAGGACCCCAGATCCTGGCACACAACCAAGTCTTTGAGGCCCTACAAAAGGCCACCATCCTAATTTCTGGAAGAAGAACATTCCAAAAAATGGGGACTAGAATAGACAAGGTATGCCTCCTGTGTCCCACCAAACATCACTGTTTTATACATGTGCATATAGTGTAAAAATGATTTCCTCCATATCTCACACTCTGTTCCACTTAAAATATATTAATAGCAATTGTTACCTTCTTGTCATCCCTTTTATTGATTTATTTGATTAACCAATTAGAACCTTTCTTTGTCTGGAATTTAAATTGACCCTATTTATAAGCTCTTTGTTCTGATGTTCTTCACACTTACCTCCTTTTATTGAAGTTTGTTTCTAAACAGCTTTCTGTTTAATTGATTTTTCTTTCCGGTTGAAGTTCATACTCTCCTTCTACTCAAGAGTTTTGGTTGATAAATAATACAGTTATCTCTTGGGAGCAGTGAATCTTAAATTTTGTAATTCTTATCTTGACAATGTCAAGGAAAAGAAATTGCTCTGTGCCTAAATGATTATAAATTAAAGTGTACACTTACAGTATATGTTTGGGTAAAGTATGCATAAAGAATGAGAAAACAAGACCAGTGGAGCCACCGTAACACTAACTTTATTCATACCCGTACCTGCCAAAGAATGTGTGGAAACTCAGTTTTCACTACTCCGAAAACAACTAGTGAAGCTACACTTGTAAGGAAAGGTCTGCTTCACTTGAAGGCAAGTAGAATTCCCACTGAGACCACATCATTCATCACACAAATCACAGGACAAAAGAACACAGCCCAATCTCTCTATCCAAGTTGAGTCTCTATTGTTTTGGATAATGTTTGAAGTATATTCCAAAGGAACTCAAATACCTGTTGAAGGGTGGGTTGTTCTGAGGCACCATGGTCATAGTATGATGATTATTTTTTACTTTTAATTGTACTATATTTATGATTATTTTATTATTTCTCTTTTATAACTGTTGGAGATGTTTGCGCACACTTTCTATTTGTCCCAGACTTAATCTGTTTTTTTCCCTCATCTTTTTAACAATGCTTCTCACCTCTCTCCCTCAAGGCAATTCTCTTTATTCTTTAAACAAAGAATTTACAAATAAAGAAATGCTATTCCTCTATATTAATTGATAGTTTATGCAAAAAACAGAAGCATCACCCAAATATTTGTAAAAGTACAAAAACCTTTTGGGAAAAAAATGAACGAGGAAGAAATACTCTCAAAATAACCAGTGAGCATGCTGAGCAACCATAGATTATCAGATGATTGTTTGGAAAGAAACTAAGAAATCATGAAGGGTCTGGAAATACAATAAAAGGCCATGGAGGAGAACATAGTATAACTGTGCATCAAGCAATCAAAACGTTCTTCTGAACCCACTGAGATAATGTAGATCAGCGGTTCTCAACCTTTTTCAGGCCGAGACCCCACCTGCGCCGCCCATGCACGGCATGACCCCGACCTGCGCCACGCATGCGCAGCGCAACGGGCCGAACCACGCATGCGCGGCGCGACGGGCCGAATCGTGCATGCGCGGCGTGCACGCGATGGCCCAAACCGCACATGCACGGCGCGACGGGCTGAATCGCGCATGCGCAGTGCGCGCGCGACGGGCCAAATCGCACATGTGCAGCGCGCGACAGGCCGAATCGCGCATGCATGGTGCAATGGGCCAAATCGCACATGCGCGGCATGATGGGCCAAATTGCGCATGCGTGGCACGTGCGCGATGGGCTGAATTGTGCATGCGCGGCGCACGCGCGATGGCCGAGGAGAAATGGGGAAAAAATGGGGGGGAAATGGCGGGCTGCGGTGTTTGGCGACCCCCGTGAAACGGTCGTTCGACCCCAAATGGGGTCGCGACCCACAGGTTGAGAACCGCTGATGTAGATGGACAATAGGAATAACCTTGAGGAATAGAAGGAACAGTTGCAGCCAAGGCAATGGGGAGATAAAATAAATTTGAGTCTGAGTTCAGCCTTGACCCTCCCTAGTTTTCACAAAGAAAAAGAAATTTTATCATTCAGGTTAATCTGATACTAACCATTTCTGCCTGATTTTTGCACAAGGGGCTGCCAGAGCTACAAGCAAATTCTCAGATTCCTTATCTCCATTCTTCATAAATATTTCATTTGTGATTAATCAAGAGCCAGCTGTCTGCCTTGAATGTTGGTGCTTAATCTTGTGTCTTTTTGGCTGGTTGACTTTACCTTTGCTCTAGATGTAATTAGCTTGATACTTAATCTTGCCAATTTTTTCCTTCAAGGTGCTGTTCCTGGAAATGCTGAAAATACTGAATGTTTGATAGGGACTGCTGAGCAACTGTAATTTAAAGAAAAAATAGCAATGCAAGGAGAGGAAAACCAAGCTAGATTCTAGAGATGTCAAACTACGTTTTGACATGAATATACAATGCTATAGTGATTAAACTACAGAAGGAATTCATATAATTAAGGTGACCAACCGTCCTCTTTTAGGGAGGACAGTCCTCCTTTTGTAAGTTCTGTCCTCCCTTGAAAAGTGTCCTCCTACATGTCCTCCTTTTCGATATTTGAAGACTAATCTGCAGGGCTTTTTTCCCCCCCTCATAGAACTCTCAGAACAGCGTTCTGGCACCTTTTCTTTTGATGTTTTTTTTTTTCAACTTTTGCATGAGCTGTGCTACTCCCCCTATTGGCTTTCGAAAGCCAATAGGAATTGCTGCTGAGCGCAATTTTATTTACAATATTTATTCTTCGATTTGTTTGTGTCCTCCTTTTCATTGTAAAAAAGTTGGTCACCTTAATATAATGTGTGTCTCAGTAGACAATAAAGTCCACTAGCCATAAATGGAAGTACATCCATGGGATTGAAAAATGTTTTATTTTTGCAAAAATTAGAGAGCAATAATCAGCGACTAAAAAGACCACAAGTCTTGTACTTTAGCTTATGGTTCTTTAATAAAAATAAAGCCACACCCAAGACAGCCATCAATCTATGTAACAGATTTATGTATAATAATATCAGGGTATCTATAAGCTAATTTAATTTTTCAGAAGTAAATAAGAATAATCTAAGTCCAGATTTGCTGAAATATGCTTTACATCTCACCATCAGAATAAGGTTAATAAATGGATTAAATGAGAAGAGGGTAATTTTTCTTTCAAGAAGATTATGATAATGAATGCTAGGATTGCCATCAAGATGGTATAAAATTTATGTAATTAATGGGAGTCAGAGGTTTAAAAGATTGAAATTGTGTTTCAGTTTAGATCTCTTGACTGTGGAATTGCTTACTTTTCATAAAGAGAGATTATTTCTTTATCAGCCACAGAATATAACAAAGTTGAACAGAAAATATATGGTAGGATAGTATTACACAGATATAACCGACAATAGGACACATTCACAAGTGGCTCAGTTGTGGGTTCCATTCTCATATCAGCAACAACTCATTACTGTATAAGATATCTTTTGATCTCACCAGAACTGGTCTTCCATATTTTACAAATAATAAAACAGTACTACCCCCTCAATAATTGTAACAGAACAATATTCTTTACTCTGTTTGAGACAAACAACCTAGCTTAGGGGTACAGGCAAAATACACATCGTATTCATTTCCAACAGAAGAGAATGTCTAGAAAGCTTCAAAACAAATGTTTGTCCTTACTCCTCTATTTCTTTCAATATTTAATATCTGCAGCAGTCTCTTCATAATGTCTTCATAATGATGGGAACGGATTGCTAATATGACCATCATTTCTGTGTTCCTAGTTGGCGGTAATCTATCATTTAGAGGGCCAAGTTGCTTTACTGCTTCCATTCTGTCACTCTGTCATTAAAATCCATAGTCTCCCCAAACCAATATTTTTCAACTTGCAGCTTGAGGATGTGTGGACTTTAATACCCCCAAATCTTCAGCCAGCATGCAGTTAACTCAAAAACAAAAAGCAGAAAGTTGAAAATGAACTCATTTCCAGCAATATAACATTTTCTATTTTCATAACTGACAACTATATTACCTGGCTGGTTACTCACATGGTCTTATATCATCTTGTACAGTATTGACACTGGTTTTAGAATGCTTTGCTTTAGTGAGTTTGACTGGGGGATTAAATGATGGAAAAGAGAGCTGTTGATTGGTTAATCAAAACTCAGGCAGCAGCACAGCTACCCCAAGATAAAATCCCTGAGCTTTGTAATCATCTGGAAATGTTAATTCTGACAGTTAAATCCCCTTAACAATTAGACTTGGCAGCTCCTTCCTGTCATTCCATTAGAATGTAGCTGTTTCTCAAAGCTATGGTATATTTAACCTGTCAAGATAAGCAGCAGGCTATATATAAGTACAATACATATCAAAAAGGATCTGACTGATCTAATGGCTTGGAATCCTAGCTTTTTAACTGATTTCAAAGGTCCACCTAGTTCCATACTACCGATAATATAAAACATCAATAAAATTACTGAATAAAATATTAAATTGCTTAACATTAAAGCCAACTGGGCAATATATCTATTGAGCTACTGAGATTAGTAGAATTTAGTCCCAGACAATGACTATAAGACTACAACATTACAGGAAATCCTTGACTCATGCCTGTAATGGAACCTTGCCTGTGGAAAGTCATGGTGAAGCACCCACGTGATCGCCTCACTTATGATTCCCCTTCCCTGCTCTTCATGATGTACTCATTAAACAAATAGATGGGCAACTCAATGAAGTATGGAATAACTCAGAGGCCCTCGGAGGGTCTAGTGCAGGCCCTGCTCCAGGCCTTCCAAGGATTCCCCTATTCTGAATCACTGTCCTCCACTTCCCACCCTTCAGGATCCCCACAAGCCTTGGGTCTGCTTCCCTACTGGGCCCCACACCCTCCTCACATCATGTCACCCACCACACATTTACCTTTCAAAGATCTCCAGAGCTTGGGTTCAGGAAGGAGGACAGGCCACTCCATGGCTAGGCCTCATGGTGCAATCTAGAAACAGCTGCCCTTTTCAGGACAGATAACACTGAATTGTAACTGGTTGGAAAATGACAACCACTTCTGGGATTTCACCATGTGACCCATCATCAGAGTGGTTTGCTTTGCTTCCGTAACACAAGCTCTTCAGCTTTCTGCAAATGAAAACTAATCTGCGCAACGGCCATTCTGGCCACAACTATTACCTGTTCCTGAACAGGAACGTTGAGTCTAGGAGAAATCATAAGTGAGGCGACCACGTGGGTGCTTCACCATGACTTTCTGTGGGAATGAAACCTTGTCAAGGACTAAAAGTAGAATATTCCTATGTCCAGGGGAGCCTTACTTACCTTTCTATGGTTATGTTGGAGCCTGTTTTTTTCCTATCCAGACTTTTACAGTCTCCAGGTACTAGGAAAGAACTTTGATAGCATTACTTGGTCAGCCCGACCAATGTTATCTCCTTTTCTACCTTTGTACTTGCCTTTTGGAACATTATCATCCCAGAAATTAGATTATTTCCAATTCTACTAGACTTCTTTAACACCTTAAAGATATGGCTTTGCAAATAAGTTTCACATCCAGTAATCTGTGGGGCAATGCCTCTGAAAGGCATTAGAATATTTCAGATTATCAAAGCTATTCATACTGCCCAGGGATCTCAATTTACATCACTCCCAAACTCCAGATTATGTCCT
This sequence comes from Bothrops alternatus, assembly GCA_034064705.1. NCBI lineage: Eukaryota > Metazoa > Chordata > Lepidosauria > Squamata > Viperidae > Bothrops > Bothrops alternatus. Next base: position 4,441,943 of record JARGCV010000033.1, read on the forward strand.
GATTCTATGGTACTATGTTCTATGGTAATTAACAGTTTACAAAAAGTCAACTGTAACAAGGTAACAGCAAGCAAGGAATGCAAATCAAAACAGAGTCTCTGACAAAATTTGGGGAGAAATTAGGGGAACAGAATGCAAAACCAAAAATAAGGCCTGAGAACTTGATTCCCTGAGTATGGCTCATTCCTGTCTCCCATCATATTTTCCTCTACCCATAAGCATACTGATGTTTCCACTTACCACCATCCCACTGACCTCACCAAGCCCTCCTCAGGTCATAGGGTCCCATCCCAAACATTTTCTGAACATCCTCGGTATCCAATTCACAGGATCACTTCTGCATCAGGAGGTAGAGCCTCTGGGCCCAGGCCACACACACTGTCCAGTACTTTATTCAAAGTACTGAGAAAGTGTATTTCCCAGAGACTATGATGGTTGCAGAGATATTGATAGATAACCTTTATTATAAAGGTTATTATAATTATAAATGAAATTTTGTTGCTTTCTGTCAAAAGTCATAACACATTTAAGCATGCTACATACAACATATGTATAAACCTACATTCTTACATATAAATAACATATAAATATTAATCACTGTCCATCTTGAATACATAGTGGAAAGAGGAAGCCTTAGAAAGAAAGACTATTGTAAGACTTGATGACAATCTTAGAAGTAATGTTCATATCAGTATTGGTAGAAAAAGAGAAATGGTTGAGATCATAGGGAGGGAAGGATAAAACTCCCATCTTGAGAGAGATGGGCAGTTCAGAAATATGAAACACACACACACACACACACATACATACATACATACATACACATTAATTAACAACCTTAGTCCAAGATATTTCAGTTCAATTTGCAATTCACTACATGTTTTAAACTGGAAAAATTCATACTCCACTTCCATACTGGATGAGTCAGTAAGCAGAGTACACAATAAAAGGGAGCTTCTCCAAACTCTTACCAACTTTAATGGTTAGAGCTGTACTATAATAATATTGCCATATTATCCTTTAACTTTAATTCCCAGGACTTATTCAGAAAGACAAGGAAGACAGGACAAGCATGGAGAAGACAGCATCTCTATATTACTTACTACTCAAAAGTTTTTTGTTTTTTTTTGCAAAATACCAGATTATAATGTATAAACTTTAACAGCAAATCCATATCTCTTCTTTGGAGAAAAATATGTAAGTAAAGAAATAATCTTTTTGTAGCCTAAAACAGCAAGTTGTGTTTAATCCTTTTTTTTACTCATTTTGCTTCTTTCACAGCACGACTGAGCACAGAAAAATACATTTCATTTTTTTACTTTATAGTTATATTAAAAATAATTCATTTTCTTCTTACTGCTGAAAAAATACTTCTGCTGAGTAGTCACCTCTCTTAAATTACCTTCAAAAAATTAATTTAGATTTCACCTGCACTAATCTTTTTTTTTTTAAATATTTTATTGATTTTATGATTTTAACAATAGATGCTTAAAACACACCATGGTGATTGGGTAAACAAAAATTCCAGAATAAAAACATACATAAACAGCTCAACTTAATACATTCACTTTCATCTTTCTATTTCCCTCACCCACACAAGACAAAAAAACAAAAACATATAAATTTAATATATTCCATTTCTGTCATAAATTTCTGTTAAACCTATTTTAAGACTTTGTCAATTTCATTCCAAACTCTCCCCGATACGTATACCATGATATTTATAAGGTGTTACCATACATTCTTTTACATTCATATATACAGTACTTTTAATGAAATGAGGTAAATACCTACACGTAACTTTTGGTGTTGCTCGCCCATTTCCCCTTTCACCACATCCATACTCTTTCTTCTCTACCTTCTTTCTCCCTTTCTTCTCTTCCTACTTCCCTCTTCCCCCACCCCTTTCCTTCCCTTTCTCTCCACTTCTCCTCTTCTCCTCCAGCCTGCCTACTTCCTTCTCCCCTCTTTCACTCTTTCTTCCCTCTCATCCCTCTTCAGATGCAGTTCAGGGGTAATGTCCGAGCAACTCCTCTCTCCAAATTTCCCTGCATTAATACTTCTATCTCAGTAAATATTTACTGATTTTTCCCATCTTTCCCCAAAAGCTTAAGACACAACCTAGTGATCAGGATGTCCAATCATTCAACGACAAAGTCATATAAATGTAGCTCAAATTGAATATGGTATTGCTTATTAAAATTTATACAATTACAAAAGTCATCAAACACATGCAATTATAATCTATATCCTGTTTTTAGGCTATACTCCTTACAGTTGTCATACTCCAACTACATTTTAATAGGTATATAATTGTGATTTCAGGTAGCCTTAATACACAATTGTTCATTGAGATAGATTTTTTCAATCATTTCATCAGTCTACTATAAGGTTTTTTTGTCCTTTAGCAAGATTAACTCCCTCAAATAATTATCAACCATAGTAACAATACATAGTTAAATCAGAGATAATTTCTAAGCCTTTTTAACCCATCAAGTAACATTTTGTATCACACTTGAACCTGACTCTAGCTTTCTTTCTATGCCAATTTGGTTCCCATAGTAAGGTTTTTCGATTATCAAACCTCAAGATTTGATTACGAGGCTTCCTAACAAATTCAAATTGAACAAATTTTCTTTCCCTTTCCTCTTTATTGTAATTTCCAAAAAGTTGTGTCTGGGTGTTGATCTTTGTTATTTTTGGTAATTGAATTGGGTCAATTACAGTTATTTCTTGATCATCAAAATTGTCCATCAGTTGTAGGTAACGCATGGCATTAGTTGATTCAATGGTTTCCGCATTTTCTCTTGATGCAGATTCACAATTAGGTTGTAAGAATAGTGTCTCTATCTCTTTAAGTTGTAAGTAGGTCTGTTCAGACAGTTGTAGATAACGCGTAGCATTACTTGATTCAGTGGTTTCCACATTTTCTCTTGATGCAGATTCACAATTAGGTTGTAAAAATAGTGTCTCTGTCTCTTTAAGTTGTAAGTAGGTCTGTTCAGAATTATTCTGTTCATCTTCTGTTATTCCTTGTTCCATAACTTGATTCTTTATTAAAGGATCAATATGAGATTCCAAGGTGGCATCTTTGGATTTTCTCCAAGATTTCCAATAAGTTTTAAAATCTTCTCTGACTTCTAATATTTTTTCCAGTATTAAATCATAATCAAGATGAGGATAACTTTCAGCCATTTTGGTGGTAGCTTTGCCTATTCCTTTATTAGAGACTACTTAAGGAAAATCCACAAATATCCGCCTCCAAAAGTCTAATAGGCAGCTTCACCACCCAGCTGTCCAGTTATTTTTTCTCTTTTATTATCACCTAAATCCAATCCTCTCCAAATAACAGGAAGAAGTACAGTTGAAATTTTGCTTTTTCACCACCAGATGTCCTCAGTGGACTATAAAGTCTTTTTCTTCTTCTCCCCCCCAAGTTAATCAAGTTAGAGAAAGTTTAAAAAAGAACAAAAAAGGAAAGTTTTCTCTCTTTCTTTTTTTTTAAAAAAACAACCAAAACTATCTTCTACATTATCAAATTAAAAAAGGAAAGTAACAATGTCTCTTTTTCCCTTCTTTTCTCCTGAAATTCACCCCACAGCAGTCAAATAGCTAAATAGTAAAAAAAAAAAAACAACCACACACACAAAAATTAATCCTTTTCTTTTTGGCTCTTCTTTCCACATATAGGCAGCCGCCGCTTTCTTAATAAAAGAAAATAGAAACTCTTACAGGAAAGGTCAGGATAGCGAGGGAAGGAAAGGTCTCACCCAGATTCACCATGGTGGTTCTTCATGCTTAGTTGTTCTTGTGACTTGCGGTTGGTGCGGCTAGGTGAACGGCCATTTTATGGCCGGTCTTCTGCTCCGTCGGCCCTCAGAGTCAGCTCGGACAGCTATAGGAGCTGCCACTCCTCTGCAGCCAAGCATAGCCTCGTCGACGGTAGTCGCGCCCTCCAGGCGCGACTTTCGACCCCCGCCAGGGTCTACTGACGGAGGGAAATTAGCTGGACGAGGAGACAAGTCTCCCCGTGCGGCTAGAGGCGCTGTGATCCAGAACCGGAAGTCTGCACTAATCTTTTGATCTAGCAGAAACAAATAATTTGAGAAATACTTGTGAAGTAGCTATATATGGTAAACAAACAGGATCAGAATAAGAACAAAACTAAAGAGGAGTCTCATTATGAGACAGATCTTTAACAAATGGAAATGAAAATAAATTATCCTTATGAAAAGAGTGTGTGGTTCTTCAGGAATACTGGTTAGAGCGTTTATTTGTTAAGAAATGGACCTTACAAATCTGATGAGTTTGGGGCACTTTGCATAGAAATATTTCTGCCACTATTGGTGGTTTATCAGAACTTTAATTATAAATATGGAGAAATGAGGTCTTCCTCTATCCATGCATACAAGCTTTGTCTGAAGCATTTAATGGAAATTCTTGATTCCAAGAAGACCATTGTCTCAACTCCTGTAAGGCTTTTAATGGATTTCTTCTTTGTAAGTTGATAGTTGTAACATATTTAAAATGTTAATAGTAGCAGAGGAGAATCAGGAGTGATGTATCTTCCAGACCTTTCCTTAAGCTGAAAATGTTTATAGTGCTTCTCATAATTGAGGGCTAGGATTATTGACATAAATAGGCATGCAGTTGTGTTCAGTTGAAAGTTCATGATATGGAATACTTACTAGATTTGGTTCACTCAAAAGCAAAGAGACTCTTTAAATTAATGCACAGGTACACACAAGGACATACCCATTCAGTGCACACACATCTCCGTGTATTGTAGCTCTTCAGATTCAGCCTCCAAAAGGCACTTTGGAGTATGTGGGACCACAAATATGGCACCCCTTTGCAACAATTGAAAAACTGCAGAGGTAGTTGCAGGATGCCAGAAAAAGGCATGACTGCCTTGAAGTGTTGCAGTGTACTTGAAAATCTAGAGAGCTGCATAACACGTTAGTATGTATTGAAGAAGTTTGTATCATTTATTATATTTTCTAATTTGATTTCTATTTTGAAAAACACAAGGTAGAAGCCTCTGCCCAAATATTAATGTCAGGCTGTTTAAGAGAAAAAGGCAGCTTGCAAAATCAGGAAGCTGACACAGAAAAATCAATTCTGTGAACTTACTGCTTTTATCAACTTCAGTCATCATGGCCAAGTGATACATTATTTTTTTTTTGCAATAGTCACCAGAACCCACAATATTAACTGGTCCAGCAAGAATCACTATATCCATTCTGTCTTCAGGCTAACTGCATTTTTAATTATCTCCCAAATTCATGAACCTAAGCAATTTTTTAATTTTTAAAACTGATATGAAACAAGAAAATTGTCATCAGTTAATATAGTGTAATGTCAATCTGTGACTGAATGAATTAAAAAATGCAACTTTAAATATATATTTGCTTAGATATAAGGCCACTTGTTTTAACCATGGTTTATTGAATAATAAATAATGATTTCAAATATAACCAATAGACTTTTGTTTATAAACCACAATAATAGAACAACTGCAAATCATAATAAGTCTTGGCATGGAGACAAGGTGTACATATTATGTCAGCTAGGATTTCTCCCTTCAAGTACCTAGACTTATAGTTTAAATGTCTGTAAAACAGATTTTTATTCATTATTTTTGTCATCTTCCATTCTTCCCATTCCCATGTCCTCTATTTATAACCATTCATTTGGTAATTGTTTAAAGTTACAACGGCACTGAAAAAGGTGACTTACAACCCACCCTTGCACTTACAACTGTCACCAATTCTCCATGCTATACTTTCAGATTTGCAAGATTACTAAGTAGTGTCATGAGAACATTTACAAAATCTTCCAAATCTGAAAGTATCTCTCTTCCCTCTCAACTTTATAGTTTCCCCAAACTGACTTTCTCAAGTTGAAAAATAGTTTTCTTTGCCGTGAATTACTACAATGTTCCAGGAAAGACGTACCAATTACCTGTTTTTGTCTTTGCCTTTGGATTTCTCTTTTGGCTGCCCTACAGAAATGTTTCATAATAGTTGACTTTGACACAAGTAACCATGGATTGAGACTGGCTCTGGGCTTCAAAGCTACTATTATGACATGCTATGAAAAGTAATAAATTAATTATCCCATCCAGAGGTGCTGATTTGAAAAAAAGCAGAGAAGATCCATTAGGAAAATCCAAAAAGATTCTGCACATTTTTCCCTACCTACATCTATTTAGAGAAGTTGGCATATTAGTAATTTCAGACTAATATGGCTGATTTAAAAAGCAATGCTAGTATTCCAATATAATCCAAATTATTTGTATGTCATTAGAACCACTTGTCGTTCTGATGGCACCTTATCAGCAATTATATAAGGCCAATCCAATGCAGGTTTGCTCAGAATAAATGCCCACTGAGCTAGGAGTGGAGTAGGAGTGGCGATACAATCTTATAATTAACCCAATTGAACTCAGTGAAATTTGCTTCTGAGAAAACCTCTGTATGATTTCAGTTTAGTCAGTATTGCAGCCCAAGTACCATCAAATACTACAAAGATACCCATACATGAGGAAGATTTTTAATCAAAATAATTCTGAAGTAGGTCCCTTCCAAGAGGCATATAATCTCTATATACAATTCATATCACTATGAGTTTTACCGGTGCTTGCAGAGATAATTATGGAGTTCACGATTTCCGTGAGAAGATTCTATTTTCACTGTCCAGAATCCTCAGATAAAATTAGAAAGTCATTATTGGAGAGCACAGACCGGCCTTCACAATCATTTTCAGAGGTGCTAGGAGTACAAATATCTTTTAAAAATATTGATTTGGGTCAAAGGCAAATAGTACAGAATGAGAGGGACTGCAATCTGAGTTAGATGAAGTGAAGCTTCTATAGTCTCATCTACAGTGGGAAAGCAGGTCTTAGCTGCCAATGACTGTGTTACCTTCCCATCAGTAAGATTGCTAATCCTTAGGGTGTTACTTTGTCCCTCTTCATAACATACAAAAACACCCAGTAAGAGTGGCACAAGTTATAATTGTCACGTTGTCAGACAACTATCCATGATTTATTACTGCCAGAGGTACAAATGTTCAGTTTCTGTAGGGTCTCTCAGTTCAGTTGTCACACAGTTTGCCATTAAATTTCAACTGCTTAGAAAAGGTTCAGCATTGAAAGGAAAGACACACGCAGAAATATCACTTCAACAGACGAGAGGTGAATGTGTCATGCATTGAGTGACTTGCTTTGTGAAATGTATTACATGTCCTCTCAGTTTAATGGCGCATTTGTCCAAACACATAAAATGTTAAGTATTTACAAAGTACCATAACTACAAAAAGCAAGCAAAAATGCAGCCTTAAATGTTATGCTAATATATAGACAGCACAGATCTATTTGCAACCCAGACTAAAACTATGAGAAACTAGAAAGTGAATGAAAGAGCTGGATGAAAGAGAACTTTTTGTTTGCTCCCCCTCCCCAAAAAGCATAAGAAAGAAGAGATAAATAAATAGACGTTTTGCCTTCTAGTCATATTTACTTCTGGCACTGGCCCCTGAAATTTCTTGGAGAGGTTTCTCAGAAGTATATTGCCTACTGAGAGTGACTGGCCCAAAATCAGTCAGTTGGTTTCATGCCAAAGATGGCACTAGAACTCACAGTCTCCTGGTTTCTAGGCTGACACCTTACCCATTACACCAAACTAGCTTTAGATAGAACTATTTAGCCAATATGTCTATGGCAATTCTCAATCATCCAGGTCATGGTTGTCCCAAAGGTGCTTTATCAAAAGGTAACTGGACTTTATTGTTTTTTTTCCTTGAAAACATTTCACTTCTCAACCAATGAACTGAAGAAACTTCATGGATGAGAAGCAAAATGCTTTCAAGGGGGAAAAAAACCCCCAAGAATGTCCAGTTGCCTTTTGGGAAAGCACCTTTGGGATATTTAGCCAATACAAAAGACAATATATTGGATAATTTGGTCTCTGTCTTTCTGGTTCTATATCTAAAATGAAGCACAATAAAGTAGCTCAAACATTGATTTGGAGCCATTGCAGTTGGTGTAGCTTTGAGAGAAATTGCTCAGCCCCACTTAATAATCGGGCTTTTCAATCTTCTGATTCCCAAACCTTTATATAACACATTTAAATGAATTCCTCCTTATTTTGGTTTACCCTACGTTTCCCAGATCTATGTTGATATTCATCACAGTGTCATCCTGGTCCAGCCTATATTGGCAAGTCTGAGCTTGAAGAAAGCTCTATCAGTCAAAAAGGTTTTGCCCAAACAGTCTTCAAGCAGGCAAATAACCATCAAAATTCTTTCTGTTCATTCACAGAATGCATTCAGGAATAAGAAAAACATCATTATTTTTCATTTTATTTTTTATCAAATTTAGAAACTGCCCATCCCATTGCCCTCCAGTGACTCTGGGCAATATAATTTTGTCATCTCCATCTCTCTGATATATAAGTGTTTATCTACATGTGTTTGATGAATTGCAATAAATAATTATCTTTTTTGAAGGTTGCTCTACGAAAAGAGAAAGTGAAGGAAAACTATCTTTAAAAATTTAAAACATGAACTATAGTGAATGTTCCAGATGCAACAACTCCTTCCGGTACTTTTACTTAATTATATTATGTAAATGTTTGTATGTATATGTACAAGGATTGAATGAAAAATAATGCCCCCGATGTTGTAAGTTGCCACAAATGGCAATACCGATGCACTAAAAACTCTGTGGTGTTCCTTAACATCTGTTCTTTCATTTCACTTGGTAGGAAATGGTGATGGAAAATGGTTGTGCTAGGGTTTTTTTTGTGAAATAAAAGCCTGCAGAAAGAACTCATCAATGCACTTTAAGCAATGTGCAATGTTTTGAATTTTTAACTGATGAAGTATTCACTGCCGAATGTAGTTTGTGTATAATATGAGTGTGGATGCTGTTTTATGCTGAGACAAAAGATGTCAAGAAGGTGAAATGGGAAGAATTGATTTGTGTGACCAAGAACAAAGTAGATGACTTGTGACAGCAACCAACTTTCGCAAGAGAAAGGTTGATAGCCCGATGAAAGACAATTAGTAGATCACTCAAAGGGAAAGTTCAGTGTCTTATAGGAATGTGTTGGTGACACCATTTATGTTCTTTGATATTGGAAGATTTGAAAAAAGATGGGTAATGGAGTCAACAGAGATGAAAGCTTCAAAAGTTTAAATTTGCCAGCCGTTGTTGTCATGCAATGAGAATGAAAGGAAGGAATGTCCCCACAGCATCATGACAGCTGACAAAGCAGGAGCTCAACCTTATGATCCAGAAATAAAATGTCAGTCCATAGAATATCATCATAAAACCTCCTTTCCATCAATCAATAACCCAGGCTTCAGGAGAAGAAAAATCATGATCACACAGATTTTTTAAAAAATATGCAATGTTCTTATTCAAGTGGATGTCCTTGAACCTAGCACCACTATCAAGTCAGATAACACTCAAACTTCGAAACAATTACTAAGCAGAAGTCAGAGAGCAAGAAGGAAATTTTGCTGCACTATGACAGTGCTAGGTCTCACAAGACACCCAAGAGGCAAATGCAAAGATGGATCTTATTGTCTTATCTTCCATACTGTCCACGTTTAACCCCAGGTGATTTCCACCTTTTCCCAAAACCGAATGAGCAACTTTGTGGGCATCTGTTTGACTCAAATGAAGAAATGGAAAACACTTTCAGACCTTGATAGAAGAGACAACGTTTGGAATTCTTTTATTGTGACTTTAAGAAGTTGTCTGTGGATGGTTGCCTGAACAGTGACAATTATGTGGAAAAGTAAACACAGGTAATAAAATAGCTCATTTCAATTACTATTTAAATAGCCCTACACAGGTAATAAAATAGCTCATTTCAATTACTATTTAAATAGCCCTAACTAAACTAAAGTTATGGAGGTAAGGGCATTATTTTTTATTCATTTTTTTTAAAGAATATTTTTATTAATTTTTACAAATTTTTTACAGAAAGAAAATAACTCAACTGGTAACAATCATTTAAAAAATTTACCATACAATCAAAGTAAATGCTCGGTACCCCCACCACCACATCCTCCTAAACCTACACTATCCCCCTCATCTTACCATCTAACTACCTACTTTTCCCTTTCTCTACTTTCCCCTCCGCCCACCTCTATCTCCTATCTTCTCCCTCTTACCCTCTTCCTACTTGCCTCGCCTTCACTCCTCCTTCCTTTTTCCATCCAATGTGGTGCCCAGCGGCCTCCCGAGCAACCTCTTAATACCTATAAATAAATACATACACTCATCTAAACCCCAATTACCATTGAGAAAACATAATATAACAATTATTAACACCCTCCCACCTCCCCCCCGGCTTCCCAGAGTGAATACAGGGTAAAAACGCAAGAAACCCCACTAAACTACTATTATATAACTATTTAACTATATAGCAAATGTAATTCCTTCAGTTGATATTTCTTTTGTATATAGTCTATCCATTTTTTCCAGTCCATCACAAATTCTTCACTTGAATGATTCTTCAAATATGCAGATATCTTAGCCATTTCCGCAAAATTAACCACTTTTAATGTCCATTCTTCAATAAATGGTAACTCAGATGTCTTCCAATATTGTCCCACCAGTAATCTTGCTGCAGTAATCAAGTTCAAAATCAACTTAGTCTCTATGGTGGTACAGTCTTTTGTAATGCCTAACAAAAATAAGTGTGGTAAAAATTATATACGCTTTTTCAATATATTTTGGAGAATCCTCCAAATTTTTATCCAAAAAGCCTTAATTTTTTTACAAGTCCACCAAATATGAAAATAAGTAGCATCCATCGATTCACATCTCCAACACTTAGGTTGCATATCTGGATACATAAGTGATAATTTTTTCGGGTCTAAATGCCATCTATAGAACATTTTATAAAAATTTTCTCTTAAATGCTGTGCTTGTGTAAATTTTACATTTTTAACCCATATCCTTTAACCCATGTTTCCATTATAATTGGATGTCCAAAATTGCATTCCCACTTAATCATACAATCTTTAACTAATTCGGTTCCAGAGTCAATTTCAAGTAATACATCATATAATCTTTTAATATGCAATATTCTTTGATCTCTAACTTGTTTGATTAATTTTTCATCCTTTAACAAAAAACCCAGCTTTACATCTTTTTGCCATCTTGCCTGAAGTTGTATATGTGAATACCAATTGTGGTCTGTACCTTCTTCCCTTAATCTATTTAGTGACTTCAATTCTAAATTATTCCCTTCTTTAATTAAAAGCTTCTCATAGGGCACAACGTCTTGAGTTTGTTGTCTATTTACACTCAATTGCATGCCTGGGAACTGTCCATAAAGGAATTTTCCCATTTAGCTTATAATAATACTTTTACCAGACACGCAACAGTGAATTTCTCAATAGATGTTCTTTAAAACTCCTACCCAACTTCTTATCATAAACTAAATACGCATGAAACCCATACAATAATCCGTACCCTTCTATATTCAATATTCTTTCATTAGTTAAGTTAATCCAGTCACTTATTGCTACTAAAGCTGCTGCATAATAATATAATTTAAAATTAGGCATTTTCAGACCACCTCTCTCTCTTGTGTCTTGAATAATTTTTAATTTAACCCTTGGTTTCTTGCCATTCCAAATAAATCTATTAATACCTTTCTGCCACTCCTCTAGATTCCCATCCTTTTTAAGTATTGGTAACATTTGAAATAAAAATAAAAATTTCGGCAATACATTCATTTTAACTGCAGCTATCCTACCCAACATAGATAATTGTAATTTTTCCCAGTTATCCATATCTGTTTGTACCTTTTTCCATAAAAATTCATAATTATTCTTATATAATTTCCCATTTGAAGCTTCTATATAAATTCCTAAGTATTTAACTTTCTTAACTATCTCACAACCCGTTATGCTTTCCAATTCTTGTTTTGATTTATCATCTAAATTTTTAACCAACATCTTTGTCTTAGATATGTTTAATTTGAAACCAGATACTCTTCCATAGTTTTGGATAATCTCCATCAATGCCTGAGCCGATTTTATTGGATTTGTCAACGTCACAAGTAAATCATCCGCAAAAGCACATAATCTGTAGTCATGTTGTCTAATCTGTACTCCTTTTAATTCATCTGAAGCTCTAATCCTATTCAATAAAACCTCTAAAGTTAAAACAAACAATAAAGGGGATAAAGGACAACCCTGCCTTGTACCTTTCTCTATGTTAAATGAATCTGTTAGTTGTCCATTCACAATAATCTGCCCTTTTTGCTTCTGATAAACTGCTAATATAGCATTGATAAACTGATCCCCCATTCCCATCTTGATAATTAATCTTTTCAAAAATAACCAGTTCAGTCTATCAAAGGCTTTTTCTGCATCCAGAAACATAAGAACTGCCGGCACTTGAATATGTTTATCCAAATATTCCAGTATATTCACAAGTTGTCTAACGTTGGTTTTCATCTGTCTCCCTTGTAAAAACCCAGTTTGATCAGAATGGATTATTTGAGTTAAGACTGTCATTAATCTATTAGCCAAGATTTTCGCAAAAATCTTGTAGTCCGTATTTAATAGTGAAATAGGTCTAAAATTTTCCACCGAGCATTATCTTTTCCCTCTTTAGGGATCAGAGAGACATAAGCCGTTTTCCATGAAGGTGGTACCCGGCCACCCTCTTGTATATTTACAAATAACTCTCTCAACGGTTCCACCATTTCCTCTTGAAGGTACTTATAATAAGTCGCTGTTAGACCATCAGTTCCAGGAGATTTTCCCGTTTTCAGTTGCTTAATCGCAGCAATAATTTCATCTGATATAATCAATGCATTTAGTCTATCTCTTTGTTCCGATTTTTTTTATTCGTTTTTGTATGTATATGTTCACATATACATATACCTGTGTAATTACACCTCAAAGGGATCTATAAATTTAGGTTTTAGAAACAGGTTTATAGTTATGTTTAACAAAGTCACAATCTTAAGACTCATAGCTTCAAGGGATCCATCCTAAGAAATGTACTCACTTAAATCTTTAGTTCCAAACATTAGAACATTGAAGGAATCTCTGAATGGTCTTTTGACTCCCCTCTTTATCCTGGCCATATTTCATTACAATAACCTCAGGGTCTGTTCTGAAACTACCACGTCTTTCTGATCATTTCCATTGCAATAATGTGTTGTAATGAAAAGTTCACTCATTTGCTAATTTAGTGCTAGCGCAACTGTGAAACTGATCACCAGGGAAGAGTCCTGGGTGAGAGTTCTCTTTGCAATCAATAAACAAGCTGCATCACATTTTTTTAATTTGTTATTATTATTTTTAACCCACTGAGCTTGTCTGCCTCAATTTCCCTACATGTGTCCAGAATGTTCATTTCCAATCTAATAAATTTATTGTGCATTGTTTCCTTAAATGGCACTTTGGGAGTTTATCTATATACAGTAAGTAGTTTCAAATAGCCTTTTGCAGAAAAGAAATGAGTATATCTCCATCACTATTACTGTCTTTGGGTTTGGTTCTTGCCTTTCCAGGCTGCAGATTTGAAACCTCTTATTTTTAGAAAGGCATTTTTGAAGACCAAAATTGGCTCAGTTTCTTCCAACTAGGATATGAAATCCCATAACTAGGAGTTGGCATCCAGACCATTTGGAGGATTTGGGGTGTATAAAAGAGAAGTTCAGGCTTTTTTTAAAAAAAAGCTATTTCTACATTTATAAAGTTGCTAACTCGGGATGATTTTCTGCAGTATACAAATTACAAAACAAACCGAATACAATAATTCAAATAAAAATGGGAATAATAAGAAATACTGCCCATTTAACACTCATTACTGGGGTAATATATCAGTGGAAGAACATCTTATAGCACTTTCTATTGTTAATTTAAATTGGATTTGATTTTTTTTTTGTCTTCCACTGATACTCCCATTGCTGCAGATCAATTGTCCTGTTTATATTCTGCACCATTTGATTATGCCATCTTTAATTTGTTCTGTCTCCAAATCAGATTTCAGTAGCAATTTATATATAAGCTCTAGCAGGTTTCTATATTTTCAATTATGGGCATTTCAAATTCAATCACATCTCTGAAATGACCACCTTGATTTTGTACTTTCTTCTGATGTATACTCAGTGGTGGGATTCAAATATGTGAAATGCTTCCAGAAGTCTATTCTGGGCCCGGGCAACAAAAAATAAGCTACCAGTTCTATCGAACTGGTACAAACTGGCTGAATCCCACCACTGGTAGGATGGGACCTTGGAGGTACAACTCCATGTGCAGACCATTTTGGACAAATGGCTGACCATTCTATCCAGAGAGTGGAATTAAGAAGGCACTTCTAATCATTCTATGGAGATTTTCAATTAATTTCATTTTTGTTTGGTAAACAATTAAGTCTGATATATTGCAAGAGTTTTCTATACATTAATATTTTTAGCATAATCTTCATGGAATATATGTATATTTGATATTAAAACCAGAAGAGGTAATTTTTGGACTTGTTCTTTTTTTGTTTTTAATCCCAAATTTTGAATTTATTTTCTTCCATTAAATCATACCTGATTGTCAGAGGCTGCCTGAACAAGTCCCTGCAGTTTTTCTTGCTGGTGTTTTTCAGAACAGATTTACTATTGCCTCCTTTTTAGGGCTAAGAAAGAGTGACTGGTCCAAGGTCACACCATTGGCTTTGTGCCTAAGGTGGGACTAGAACTCCCAGTCTCCCAGTTTCTAGCCTGATGCCTTAACCACTATACCAACAGGCTCTCATATTTTGAATAAGCTACTTCTTACATATTTCTTCTACTTGAATCACTTCTTTTCAAAGATATTTATGTCCTAGCTATATTTTAGTTATCCATTGTGACATATCCTTTATTCAATCTTGTTACGTTTTCATATGATTCCATTATATGGTTCAGTGAATTTTCTTTGTTTTGTAGGCTAGAAGGATTATAGATTAAATATTAAAGTCAGCATCTTTAGCAAGGCTTCCATATAATTTGGCTTCCTTACAAAGTAATTCAGATTTCTAAGGCTTTTCTGAACATTCATTAACATTCAATATTTGGCCTCACATTTACCTTCTGCCATTGCCTTTGTAGTTGGCCTTCAATGATTACTAAGCCTTTCATTTTATGACCTAATTGTGAGTAATATATTCCATTGGTTTCAAGTAATCAAACTGCAATTAAGTTTAGCTCATTTCGACAACTCTTGTCAACAGATGTGGGCCATCATTTGAAAAACTGAGAGTCACTATTATTTCACAAGGTTGTCATGGTATAATACAAACAAATCACATTGTTCATTAAACCTGTTGTACAAATCAACGAGAAGGAGGAGGATTGCCACATGGTTACATTCTTAATTTCCCTATTAAATGCGCTGTTTTCATTCTATTATATAGTGCTCATTCTCTTGTGTTGTATTGGTTGCTATAGTTACCAGCTATAGCACCATTTTAGTGACTTTTTGTCAACTGTCACTTTAATTATATTTTTCAAGCTTATTTTTGCCCCTTTGTGACATTTTCATGATATTGCCAGGCACCCAGCATGGCAACTAGTACACTTCCAATCAACTGAGTATATTTTAGCAGTGTGACATTCATTGACTTTAATGGGAAACTGAAGGCTAAAATGCTGCTTTGATGGGTAAAGTAAATGTTAGAATCTACATTAACAATAAACCAGCAAGACATATACTTGTTAAATATATTATTCATAAGCAATCATTTCAACACCTACTCTTCGAAACTATAAAGGTAATTCTTTTCTTTTGCATATATCAAGTAACATCTCTGCTATGCATGAGAGAGCTACAGAAAACTAGAAGATTAATCTCACCTTGTTATTCTGGACATAGAAAATGCCCTTGAATTTAAGACATGCAAGAAACGGTTGCTTCTTAATATCTTTAAAAATTCATGAGGCTCATTCAGGTCTTTTCTATCCTATTGCAAATCATTTATTCATAAATACATGTCCATGTGTACCCATGCAAATTTAGACTGATCATAAACAAGCCTCTCACCATGAGTATTGAGGCCGGTTATAAAATGAAACCAAATAAAAAACCATTTACCAGTTTTGAAACAAAGATTCTTGTTTTGAAATTAATTGGTAGAAAGGCCAAGCCTGTGTTTCTTTTTGCTAGAAATCTCTAACCTGTTTACTCAAAACAAGCATGATTTACTTAAAATTTATATTTGCAGGTTAAGCTTTAGAAAAAACTCTTGAAGACGCATCTATGCCGACAGGCTTGGGGCGTATGAGCTGTGCTCTGCCCCTTGGCCCTAGGAGTGTCCCTCCATCAGTGATTGTCAGCTGATTGTGTTTGTATGTGGTGTGAATGAAATTAATTTCTTTTTAAATTTTTTATTGTATTATTGTATTGTTGTTGTGAGCCGCCCTGGGTCTTCGGAGAAGGGCGGCATATAAATTTGATTAAACTTGAAACTTGAAAAGGTTACTATAACTAAAATAGAAGCCCAACATAGCTCACTTTGGTGTGGAAGACAATGACCAGTGATCTGTGTGTTTGCTCAGTCAGCTGTCCAAGAGGAAAACTCTGGATGGTTATTTTTTTACCTTTCCCTCTTAAGCCTTGTTATCTTGAAGATGGATTTGGACTAAAATCTTTATATGGACTTCATCCTCTTGGTACTTCTGACCTAAAACAGGCCTGCAATGAAATGTCCCTTTCAACAGAGGACATTTCTGGCCTCCAAATGGAAGTTAGGATACATAACCATCCTATGCTTCTCAGGTCTTTTATCTTCTTGTGTTCTTTCCCAGGGACCTTAAGTAGCAGGTGAAGGGCCTCATTTGAAAGTTGAAATGACTGAAGTCTTGGATATCTGGAGAAATCCTTTTGTCTCATATAGGACTTTTTAGATTTTTTTGCACCACAGCAAAAGGAGGGCATTAGTTTTATGGGTTCAAAGGCAACAGATCCAGGCCTGAGGTAGAAGCTGAAAAGATTTATTGAACAAAGCAAACTATATCAAAACTAAAGAACAACACCTTATGACATAGACAGAAAATTATTCACATATGAGGAAACAATACATTAAGAAATTCATTACAGACCAAGAGGCATTCCTCCATTATTGGGAATCTTGTTCTTATCCAAGGCAAATGAATATAGTCCCTCAAATTATTCCAGCAAAGCACAGCACTATAGGTTGTCCCAAGGTATGGCTGCTTTCTTCAAAATTGCAAAAGCAGTATCAGCCAAAGTGCCATATGCTCCATTCCTTTTCTTTGTATGTATAATGTCACCATGCAGGAACAAGACAGCTGGCACTTGCATTCATGACAGCCCGTTGCAAAGCCTCAGTCCAGAGTAAGCCTTTGCTTCTAATTCCGCACATGTATTACTTTTTATTTTGTAGTTTATGTAAGAAGGTATGTCAGCCCTGTTAGAAGGACCAAAATAAAAAAACAGACAGCACACGAACAAAAAGCCACTTTTTATTAGAACAGCTATTCGAACCTTGCAATATGAATATACTATCCACCTTCCCTCTTTTATCTTCATGAGAATTGGGGCGGGGGGGCTTCTAAGGTGTTTTTATATAAATTATTTTCTTAGTCTGGGCTCAAGTTTGGTTAATCTGATAGTTGCCTTGGAAGTCAATCTTCCCTCTGTCTTTCGAGACATCCTCTTTATTCACTATACAGTAGCACGGGTGGCTGGCCATGGAGTTAGAAAGAGGAAGGAAAGGAAGGAAGGAAGGAAGGAAGGAAGGAAGGAAGGAAGGAAGGAAGGAAGGAAGGAAGGAAGGAAGGAAGGAAGGAAGGAAGGAAGACCTAGAATAGGGTATCTAGCATAGAATAGTCAAGTTTATGTGTTCATGAACTTGAGCCAAATGTTTGGGACAGAGAGTAACTTGACACAGGTAGTCCTCAATGACCACAATTGAGACCAAAATTTATTTTGCTAAGTGAGGTGGTTGTTAAGCGAGTTGGGCCTAATTTTATGACCTTTTTGCCACAGTTGTTAAGCAAATTACTGTAGCTGTTAAGTGAATCTTGTGATCTTTAAGCAAATCTGGCTTCCCCATTGACTTTGCTTGCTGGAAACCAGCTGGGAAGTGACATTCACATGACTCCAAGATGCTGCAACTGCTGCAAATATATACCAGTTGCCAAGCCCCCGAAGTTTGACCCTGTGAGCTTAGGGATGCTGCATCAGTGGTACATGCAAGCACCGGTTGTAAATCACATTTTTTCAGTGTTGTTGTTGCCTGTGTTCTTAAATATCTAACAATACTGCTTTTCTTTGCAACCTCTCCCTTTTATTGTGTGATGCCAACTTGCCAACTACCTCATCTGATCTGCCATGTAATTCCAACTCATCCAACTTCCAGTGGTGGATGAAATGATCTTCCCTGAACATAGATTAAAGAGAAGTTGTCACTGGATTAATTAGATAATTTTTAAGAGGCCTAAGACACATTAAGATCTTTATATAACCCCATGTTTGTTATTATTAAGAACGCTATGTTGATCTAAAAGGCAATTTGAAGAAAGGGTGAATGTGTAATGTATGAATGTGTAAAAAATGTGTTAGAGAATCTGTGTGAGTTATAAGAGATACTGAAACACACACACACAGAGAGAGAGAGAGAGAGAGAGAGAGAGAGAGAGAGAGAGAGAGAGAGAGAGAGAGAGAGAGAGAGAGAGAGAGAGAGCACTGTTAGTGAAACAGTTTCTATAGTACTTAACCTATTGTTATGAGGTCAAAATAAAATGGCAGGCAGCATCATTCAAAAGTAACCCTGACATGGGATACCATTTAGGAATCAGTTGAAATGCCAACATTCAATGCAATTTGTAATTTTCTTGACAAAATAATGTTCCCTGCACCCTATTAAAGTATTTAAGCCCTTTCCATATGAATAAAGATCTTGGAGATGGAGGGAAAGGAGATACAAAACTAGTTCAAATATAAATGTGTGCCATGTTATACAGTGATACATTCAAGTACAGCTTCTAATTCGGCATATTCACTAGCAGTGAATAAGCCAAAATATGATTGTTGAACTTTCTTCAGAATATTTTTAACTGGGTTGTACTAAAGGAAAGTTCCCTCTGATAAAAACCGATGTGTGGTCTAATCCTTGATCTCTTTGGTGGTCTCACATAAACTGTTCTTTATATTCAGCAAAGAACTTCATCTCTTATTCCAGCATATGTCACTATTAAGAATGATTCTGACTACGATTCAGAATATATCAGTTTGTATTGTACTAGGTTCCTTGCAGCACCAGAGCTATATTTTTCCATTATTCAGAATAACCGAACAATGATCCAGGATTACACATTCTAATCTATATTGCAGATGGAATGTTCGAATTAGAATAATTCTTTAAAGTGACCTCCTGATCTTCTTTCGAGGCTCATTTATGACTTTATAAAATACAGGCATTTATTTTAAACCAGAGCATCCAGGCATATCCAAATATAGGAACTCCACTTCCTGGCTTTGAACCAATTTTGGATGTTAATAAGACATTTCAGTTTTCTACACCTTTCCACTCACAATTTATGCTCACATAACCAATAGGTATAGCTCCTTTGCATTTAGATTATTTCTTTATTCAATCAGTTATTTCACTCCAGAAGTAAGAGGGGAATGAAGTGGATTTGATTTAAGAAAACAGTCACAAGTCCACTTATGAGATACTGCAGCTCAGCAGTGGAATATCTGGTTTGCATGCTAAGATACCACTCAACATTTTCAGCATCTCTAAGTCAGGCTAGGAAAAGCTCTGCTGGAAACTCTGGGGAGCCACTGCCAGTCAGGGTCCCTGATGGCCTGATTTGATATTAGGCTGCTTTCTAAATTAATGGAATTTGCATGAAGGTCACTAATTGTCAGTCAATATCAGAAGACACAATATATGTATCTATTAACCCAGGGGCAATCATAGAAGACAGGAATATTAGTTGCCCCCAGAAATATGCACTGCTATCAAAGGGATGCACTGACTCCCACATTAAAACAAAACAAAAATGTTGTGTTATGCCATTACAGGAAGCATCCTTTTTTACAGAAGCATTTATATGAGGACACTATTACAAAAAATGGCCCACAGACAGAACTGGATGATTGAGTGACAACAATTTTAAGAACTGTCTTACTGAAACAGTTATGGAAAAAGACACTGGACTATTTCAGAAGAAAGGAAACTGACTGAAGCAAAGGAAAGACAGAAGGAAGAAGCCCTACGTTAAACTGATGATGATTCCACTTAGAAGGATTAGATACCTTTTAATCCTTCTAATCCTTAGATAATCTTTTTCTTTGCTGGGCCAGTGTTTGAATCTTCTAAAACAATTCATAAAACCAGCTCATTCATATTGGTTCCAACTTGTTCAAGTTTATATATAGTAAGAATTTAGTGATCAGTTAGAAAACACTTACATTTGCTTACATAAGTTCTAATTAGTATGAGAAATTCATTCTTGTCAATAATTGCCAGTACTTGTATACTGCCCTAGATCCTAAAAGGGCTGTTCAATTGCTGGTTAATTTTCCAAGGGGAGAAAAATGATCTCTAATATTAATGGTCTGTACAATTTAATATATTTTCTGAAAGAATGGGCTAAAGGTTCAAAACTGTTCTAGGAAGGTTATAATAATGCTAGTGCTCTAGTGAAGTTATAATAGTGGCAGTTCTCTAGTGATGTTAGATCTGTGATATGGTTTGGAACAATCAAAAGGTTCTGATGAGATAGTCATTTGTCTGAGAATGTATTCAAATGCAGTTAACACTTTGGCTATACCCACATACTGGCCATTGTTTCTATTTTCTACGCAGTAGTTGCATCTGCCACAGAACATCTTATAATAACATTGACAAATCTTGTTCATCTTTCACAGATATTATTTATTATTTCTGGTATGTCATTGGAGGAAGAAAAACCTCTGTATGCAAATCGGGACATAACCAGTGGACTACAAAATTAAATGACTACCCTGCCTGAAATCAATGACAATCACTGATCAAATGCTTGACTCAGCTTGCTAAATTTCATTTAAGCACAAGTGTGTTCAGGGTCCCGAAGTTAGGAGCCAACTTGCATTTTAGATAACTGGGAAGTTCAATTACTGATATTCAAATACAGGACATATATCCTGTCAAGCACCCAAACTGTTTTCTTCATGTTCAGCTAATTACAATGCAGTATTAATGTAATAGTATCAGACTTCCGGTTCGCAGCGTCTCTAGTCGGGCGGGGAGATTTCTCTCCTCGCCGACTAGATTTCCCTCCGTCAGTGGACCCTTGTACGGGTCCAAAGTCACCCTGGAAGGTGCGACTTCCGACGAGGAGGCTGTGATCCGATGGCGGAGGAGCGGTGGCTCCTCCAGCTGTCTGGACGAATCTCCAAGGGCCGACGGAGAAGAAGATTGGCCAGTAAAATGGGCGATTGCCCAGCCGCTTCAGACTGTAAGTCAGATAACATCTAAGCTGTGAATGCCCCCATGGTGAGCCCGGGTGAGAACTCTACAACTTTCCTTTCTATTTTTTGCTTATTTTAATACCTGCAAGAGCGTTTGGAATTATTTCCCTGGCTTGGAAAGGCGGCTTCTGCTTTTTGGGGGGAAAGAAGGCGTTTTTAAAATATTGAAATAGACTATACTTTATTTCTATATTTATCTTTTTTGGATACAAAAAAGGAAAAAAGTTGGAAAAAGTTTTTTTTCTTTTTCTTCTCTCTTGGTAAGAATTGTATTTTTCTTCTTCCTATATATTACACTTTAAAAGACCAGGAAAAAAAAGGAACTGATTGTTTTTTTTAACTTTAACTCATTGAGGACATCTAGTGGCAAAAGTTTGAGACTGCAAGTTCAGACTATTTTTTTAAAGATGGAACACTGAACTTCAATATACTTTTGGAAAGATAAGCTGTGCAGCTGTGGAAACTGTGGAGGTGGATGTTGTTTACTCTAAATATAGCCTTCACAAAAGAGACTTTCTTTTAAGCATAATCATCTAAAATGGAGACTCAGCTACAATTGAATTATGCACTCATACTGGAAAAGATTTATGAGGCCACTGTTAACATATGTGCCACAATAAAAAACTGTACCTTAGAATCAAGATTTAGAGAGTCTACCATATCTGTTCAATCTGATGCCCAGGCTACATCTGACTATGGCATAAATCAAAATATACCAGAAGAGGAATCTATAGAGATAGAAGAGGAACGTATCTCACTTGACAACCCTTTCTTCTGCAACTTAGAGAATCAGAAGAAGCAAAGACTAAAATTTCAAACCATAAAGCAACGACGCTGCAAGAAGAAGACAGAAAGGTTTCTATTGCAGAGGGAAAGATTTATATTTTCTCAAAGAATGCTACAACTAACAAAAATGGATCCACTAGCTGAAAAGGAAGCGTTGCTATGGAAGCCTGTCTGGTATAGAAAAAAAAACAGAATTAGACTGAAAAAGAAATTTAAAATTGTTTAATGGATTAAAAGGCAATGCTGGTTTTATGGATTGTTTTAAGGATAATGATTTAGGCTTAGAAGTATGAAAACTGATTTAAAATTCTTTAATTGATTAAAAGGCAATACTGGTTTTTTGGAGTGTTTTAAGGATAATGATAATATGTGTTTAATTCAGATTGATGATTTTTCATTGTCTTATGGAAACTAGTTTGATATGGAAACATGAAAGTTAAATTTGGAGGGAAGCTTAATTAACTAAGAGATTTTTGTGTATAGTAATATGATTTGATAAGGTATGATAATTAATTGGATGAATGAATTGAAATGAATTAAGTCAAAGAGCATCATAACCAATAAAAATGGGTTTCATGAATTGTATTAAGGGGAAAAATATATAGATATATATACATATGGATAAACTCTTAAAACAGATTTAGTAGTAATAGAAATTTAGGCAATGCTGGATACATGGATTGTTTTAAGGATAATGATTCAGATTTAGAAGTATGAAAACGGCAATTATATATATGTGTGTTTAATTCAATTTGATGACTTTTCATTGTTTTATTGAAACTTGTCTGATATGGAAATATGAAAGTTAAATTTGGAGTGAAACTTAACTAATTAAGAGATTTTTGTGTATAGTAATATGATTTGATAAATTATGATAATTGGATGGAATTTGGACTTTGTGTAATGAATTGAAATGAATTAACTCAAAGACCACCATAACCAATAAAAATGGGCTTTATTAAGGGGAAATATATATATATATATATGGCTACATAATTATACGTCAATTATCATTGGAAGAAGAAACAATTAAGATTGATGATAAAAAGAGGGTTGAGAGAGAGTAAGAGCTTGAATATACGTGGGAGAGACATTTGAAATGTTAATCTGTTGATATAAAACAATATTTGACTATGGTAATTGAAATTGACAAAGTTTTAAAACAGGTGTTGTAGTAATAGAAATTTATGATAGAAATGGAATACATTAAATTTATTATGTTTTTTGAGGGAAATAGAGAGATGATAGTGAATGTACTAAGTTGAGCTGTTTATGTGTGCTTTTATTTTGGAATCTTTGTTTACCCAATCACCACGGTGTGTCTTAAGTACTTTTTGTTAAAATTATAAAACCAATAAAATATTTTTCAAAAATATATATATATTATAGTATCAGCTATCTGGAGAATAGACAGTTTGGTAATATTTGTCTAAATATTACCAAACCGGTAGTCCTTAACTTATGATGATAATAGAGCCTGCTCATTATGGTTGCAAGATATGATGGTTGTAAAGCAGGTCACCCACATGATTGACCCAATTTTACAATCTTTTTTGTGGCAGCAGTTAAGTGAATCTCTGTGGTTCTTAAAATGAACCTATTGATCGCTATAGGGTGTTTTTGCCAAAACCCAGAAGTAAATGCTGGTTTTTGACAAACATGTTGAGAATCATGATCATGTGACCATAGGTCTCTGTAAATGTCTGTAAATGTGGTTTAGTTGCTGAGCGCTCCAAAATGACCGTGGGGGAAGTTTGGCTGTTGGAACTTTGGAACTGGGTTGTAATACTCTTTTGGGGCGTCCGATATAACTTCAAATGGTTGCCAAGCAACTGGCCGTAAGCTGAGGAATACATGTATTTCTATTTTCCCAATAAATTATTGATACAAGTTAAATACTTTGATTTGTTTCATAATTTGCCTGGCTGATAGCACTTTCTAATTGCCTTTAGACTGGTGGACAATATGAAGAAAAGTTTATGTTGATCTCAGACAAGAGAAGAAGTGACTAAAAGGAACATTCTTGAACTGAGAACTGAAAAAGTGATATATTGAGGTTGGGGGAGCTTTTTGACTTCCATGGAAAACAGAACTAAAGAAAGACAAGTAGAAAAGAAAAACATTTTGTACAGGTAAAAGCAAGAACTTGATTAAATCTTTTTGGCAATGCCACTTCTGTTTGCCTAATTAATATAAGCGCAGTTGGGCTTCCACTTTATTCACGTTTTCATTGCAAAGCAAATGTATTCTAATTGCGTCTGCTTGTATTTTGAAGTCTGTGTTTTTAATTCATTCTTTAACTTAAGAGCTGTTGTTGGGGAAATTATCTGTCAGTGCTATGAATTAAATAAACTCAGATATATACTGACACTTTATTCAAAACCAAGGAATTTTATGATGCCATCCATTCTTTTTTCAAAACCGTCCATGAGGGGAATAAACTATATGTTTGTAAAAAGATACCATAACTTTGGATAGATTTTTAAAAATACTATTCCTTTTAAATTTTGTCTTAAAGAGACAAAATACGAATGGTTGCATTTCTATATATCTGTATTAAGTGAAAGTATAACATATATGTGCATATTTAATATAGATAATTACTTCTCCCTTCTGGATAAGAATGGTGTTATGAAATCTCCTTATTTCTGTAGTCTGGCAGAGGGAATTCAATATTTTTTTTTCTTGCTAAAATTATTTTTATGATTCACACAGTGGTTTTTATGCAGAAGGGCTTTGTTTAGATATGAAAAAGTCATCTGGAGTGTTCAGGTTTTGAACAACTGTGCACCTGAATGGATTATAGGTGTATGTGTCCTTGCTATAGCAAACTTGTACCTGGCTGTATCATCGTAGAGATTTTTTTTTAAAAAAAAAAATAACCCTATTCTTCAACCCTGCCTTGAAGCACTTTTGCCAGTTTTAAATGAATAATCTAAAGCTGTGAAATGAGAAGGAAGACAGAATTCAGTTTGGTGGACAAATCCAGTATTTCTTTTTTTTTCTGCCAAAATTATTTTTTTATGATTCACCCATAAAACAGTCATACAGCGGTTTTTATTCAGAAGAACCTCATTTAGATATGAAGAAAAATGTCTCCTACAGTGCTCAACTTTTGAACATTTACACCTGAATGGATTATATATGCATATGCTATGGCAAACTTGTATCTGGTTGTATCATCTAGGATATTTTTTTTTTAAAATAACCCTGTTCTTCATCCCTGTCTTGAAGCGCTTTTGCCAGTTTTAAATTAATAATCTAAAGCTGTAAAATGGGAAGGAAAGTAGAATTTATGCCATCTTTCTAATTATCTGTGATTTAATTATCTATTCTCTTCTATTGGTATTTGTGACTAATTCAGAAATGTTGCTTTTTCTTCTCAGGACTTTTCTTCCTTTGCATGGCTCAACATTCTCAACAAGACTTGGGTTTTTTTTTCTGTGCGCAGCAGTTCTTGCCCTGCCATTTATATAGTTTTTCTTTCTGAAATACCTTTCTCTTTCTGAAGCCTAGGTCAGCAGTCCCCAATCTTTCTGGCTCCAGGGACCTGTTTCAGAAGAGAAATTGTCTTCCATGGACCAGAGGTGTGGGGGGATGGTTTCACACGCAGAATCTAGATCCCTCACCGGGTTCCCAAGAGGCCATGGACTGGTACTGGTCCACAGACCGGGGGTTGGGGAGTCCTGGTCTAAGTGGAGAACAAAAGACGTTGGCATCCTTGCCAAAGTGCTGCCTATGTTGCAGCAGAGTCTCTATTGGAAAGTTATCCCGTTTCTGTGTTACCACAGATTGTGTTGAGTTTCTGTAGCAGCCACATGTTATTGAAAGCATGTAATGAAATTATAACAAACAAGGATTACAGTAAGAGAGTTTGCTTCTGTGTGCTTCTGTGGAAGGCTCTTGTAGCCCCCTGACTATGGGCAGGCTACAGGGTGCCATACCTGTTCTCTCAGAAATTGGAGAGTTGAATGTAAATAGCTGGACAAAAGAGATTGTTGGCTCAAAGCCTTCTTCACTTTACCAGGGGTTCTCAACCTTGGCAACTTTAAGACTTGTGGACTTCAACTCCCAGAATTCCTCAACCAGCTTAGCTGGCTGAGGAATTCTGGGAATTGAAGTCCACAAGTCTTAAAGTTACCAAGGTTGAGAACCCCTGCTTTAAACCGACTCTTTCATCCATAGTAAAATAATGATACACTTAGTAATAAGCAGTGCTTTTTTTCTTAAAAAAAAAAGGTGCTGGAACTCACATCATACAACCCGCCTTGCCTACCCTACAAGGTTCCATCCAAAAAAGGTGCCGGAACTCCGTTCTGGGCATTCTATGAGGAAAAAAAGCCCTGGTAATAACTGTGACAAATGGAAATTATGTGCAGACATCTCTAATATTTAACATTGCAGCTTTCTCCTTCCATGGCAAGAATTGGTGTTAGGGACAAAGTTCAGTTATTCTGTTTTGTGCTTCCAGAAAGAACGGGCAAGTTTAGGACGTACAGTATATAATGGGGCCAACATTTCCAGCCCGTTGCTTAAGTTTGCAATGAAACTACAGGTTTTGACTTATGACCACAATGGAACCCCAAATTTTTGTTCCTAAGCGAGACACTTATTAAGTGAATTTTGCCACATTTTATGACCTATCTTGCTACACTTGTTAAGTGAATCACTGCAGTTGTTAAGTTAGTAGCACGGTTATTAAATGAACCTGGCTTTTCCATTGACTTTGTTTCTCAGAAGGTTGCAAAATTTGATCACATGACCCCGGGACACTGTAGCCGTCATAAATATGAGTCAGTTGCCAAGCATTTGAATTTTGATCACGTGACCATGGGGATTTTGCAATGGTCGTAAGTGTGAAAAATAGTCATAAGTCATTTTTTTCAGTGTCATTGTAATTTTGAATGGTCACTAAATGAACTGTTGTAAGTCGAGGACTACCTGTACACCATTTTCACTGGAAGCTGATTCCAAAATATGGAAATATGGAACAGGATCCTGATGGTAATATAGGTAACCCATGACTTAATGATTGTAATTGAGCCTGAAATTACATTTGTAAGTCCTGATGGTCATTAAGTGGGTCATTATGTAACCGCACCCAATTTTATTATTTTTTGCAGCAGTTATTAAGTAAATATGGCAGTTGTTAAGCTAATGTTGGGCTGTTAAGCAAACCCATTGTTTCTTATAAAGGGTATTTTGCCCGGAAACCAGCAGTGAATGTTGTTTTCTGGTAAAAATATATTGTAGTAAATTGGAATCACATGACTGTGAGTTGCTACAAATGGCCGTACATGCAGGCCTGTTGCCAAGTGCCCAAAAGGTGGTCATGTGACTGGAAGGGTGCTAGTTATTATAACCTCAAATCTGGGTTTCTTTTTCAGGGTCCGTCGTAACTTTGAATTCCAGTCATACGTACCTTTTTTGGGGGGGGTCTATCATAACTTCAACAATTGCTAAGCAATTGCTAAGCAATCAGTCATAAATCATGGAGTACCTTTATGTAAAGCTTATATATATATATTTGGCTGATGAAAGCTAATTAGCTCGAAATAGCTATTCCATTCTCCCTTAATTCTTTGTTAGCAATCCAAATTTTAAAAATATAAATGATGTCGCAGTTGCGACTGCTGCCTGTGGATGGCTCTAGATTGAGCTGATACAGGCAAAAGATTTCTTTCTCCCATATTTGGGCCGACAGGGTGCATCAAAAACCACTCAAGGTAATTCTCCTCCCCTGTTCTCTTCCCTCCCTGACACAGCTGAGAAAGTGAGAAAGAGCCTGAGAGCTAATTAGCTCGAAATAGCCATTCCATCCTCCCTTAATTCTTTGGTTGGCTACTAGGTCAACAGTCCAATACACCATGAAGGTATTTTTAAACTAGCTAATCTAATTATTTGGCTGGAGACATTACTGAGTACTGAAATGTTTTCATATCCACAGATGAACAGCTTGAAGAACCCCCTGGGTGCCACTTTTTACCCAATTAACTTCTGAAAACATGGCTTTAAGGATACTTAAGAGACATGGCTTCCTCGTGCAAATCTGAAGGCTGTTATGACTTAATTTTTCATTGGCTAAAATGAAAACTAGGCAACCCTACCAAGTTATTTCTACTGAGCTTCCAAGCTGAACTTTCTAAGAACCTTTGCATTCAGACATCCATTTTATCTTTTGACCCATGAAACATAATGTGGACAGATACTCTGCTGCAACCATTTGCCTGAAATGGTATGGGGTTTCCTGCTTGAGCAAGGGGTTGGACTAGAAGACCTCCAAGGTCCCTTCCAATTCTATTATTCTGTTAAAACTCCAAGAGCTATCTCTGGCTTGCCAAATTCAGCGCCTGTTTCTTCTAATTCATATCATGCTTTTTTTCTCCTTGACTGAGCCAACTTGCTTGCTGATTTGTAAGCCAGCTGATTCACTCCAAACAGAGTCTTTTCAGAATGCATCTCTCTTTATTTAAATTTGTGCACAGACACATGAATTAAATAATTTGAGAAGAGGATTTTATGAGAATCTTACTACTCAAGGTGTAAATAGGAGTGAAATAGGAGTGAGACAGCTACTTGTAGACTTTCAATTATGGTGCTAAATTCAAAACTTCTGCAAAGCCATAGTTTGGTTAACCATGAATTTAAATAAAATGCAAGCTAAAACAAAACAACCACTTTATGGTTTTAGTGTAATATACACTTGGTCTTTGTGAATACATCCATGCTAACTCATTATCTGTTTTATAATGATTTATTAGGTGAACCACAGCTTAGACTACACTTTGAGGCACTTTTGTGCACAGAAGGGCAGTTCTGAACAAGTGGGTTTCATATTAGGCATAGCCTGTTGTACATCTGTCATCAAACAAACTTGGAGCTGAAACAATAGTACTCAAGCAGTTTCTCAAGACAGGAAATAACACTTACATATTCTGTTACAAAGCTACCAACATTTATGGGTTACAATCAGAATTTTGAATTAATTATTTGAAATCTAATCCAACAAAATGACAATATGGTGTCTATTAAGATAGTACTAGAACAATATGATTTTAAATAAAGCCATACACTTATATACAGTGCCTAAAATCTGCTATGCCTAAATAAAGAGCTCAACAAAACACTGGACATTAGATATGAACTCACAGCAAAATCTTGGATACAATAAATAAAATGGGTTACATTTAAAGGAACGGTCAAACTCTTAAGGCTGAAAAACAATCCCGATGAAAAACCTCACTAAAACGAGTTTTATATTGGGACAATTAAATACCATGATCAATCATATTAACCTTATTAATTTGACTTGTAATAGAATTGTGTGTGAATCAGATGCCACAGCTGATGATAATGTTAATAAGTACACTTCAACACTGATTTTGCAATAGATTTTTAAAAAATGTCATTTGTCCCATGTCCAGAATAAATGGCTCCTTTCATTCATGCTAATGTAACTATGTCTGGAGATGCTATATCAGGGGTGTCAAACTGCCGCAGGCCGGATGCATCACGTGGAAGCCACCCAGTGCCAAAACTGTCCCAATACGTTGTGCAATGTCACGTGACGTCACGAGTTTGACATGTCTGTGCTAGATAATGATTAATAAGCAGCATATAACATATATGACTCTCCCTTTTTATCCTTGCAGCTGCTCTCAGTTAAGCTGAGACATATTGATCGTCACAAGGACATTTATTGAGCTTTAAAAATTTCTCTGCTTTTTGTCTAGCATTCAAATCAATGCACCACCCTATTATTTGTTGACCTCTCTACAAACTGAGATCATGAATAATTGATCAATTTAATTAAAAAGATAATGATTGTTACATGATTTAAATGACAAACATATTGAAAACTTGTGTCTAAAGTATTTGGGAGAAATAGCTAATGGAGATTAATTTGAGGTTTAATTCAATAGTATGGGTTGGTTCCAATTACAAATAATGGGCATAAATACAAATAGTGGGTAGAGATAACTATATTTAATTGTCATTAATTAATTGATGTCATGAGGACAATCAAACATATACAATGCTTGATTTTGGATTGATTATGTATTTTTTCCAATGAAATGAGAGTAAATGTTTTCAATTGGCTAAGAAACTAAGTCCACTATATATACACCAAAGAGCTGTTCCAAATGGTGGTATTTAATTGAAGGAAATATGGAACATATTCATCAGTTTTTTTCAGTTCTGAACAAGCAAAACCAAATAACAAATCATCCCCCAAAAAACTTATCAAATGTTAATCAGCCATATTATTTCATATTGTTCTGTCTACAAATTATTCAGCATATTAAGGAATGTAAACTTTAAAGCATATTTTGTGCTAAATAATTTGTAGGCAGGACAATATGAATTTATGTTAATTAAATCTTATAGTATTAATTAAATCTTAATATTTAAGAGATTGGGGTTTAATTTGTTACTAAGGACCACAAAAGAGCACGAAATTTCAGTTGTAAGTTGTTGCAATTGTTAAGCGAGACGCCCAGGTGGCAGCTTCACTAAGTAATCACAATCCTAGCTTTCCCAACTGTGGTTGTTAAGCAATTGTGAGAGTTATTAAGTGGACAGGGTAAAAGAGTCACCTGCTTAAAAAAAGTCCTTCTTTGCACATTCTCAGCGGAGGGAGGAATTCCTGTGTTGGGAGGTCTAAACAAAGCTCAAAACCCAAAGATCCAAGCCCCATTCAACCTGCCCGCGGAAGGAATTCTCTTTCACAGATACTGTTTCATTGTCTGTGCTGATATCTATATCATTTCCTTGATATATGCAAAATTATTGGGAGGACTACTGTTGTAATTCAGCATCTGAATGGATTTCGCATGATTACACATCGTATTTTCAGGTGTTTGGAAACAACTGAAATAGTCTCCTTCCAACTTCCAGGAAGAGACAGGATAAAGACTTATTCCCTTGTTGTCTTGCTATCTCACAACTTTCATTAAATTCTTTATGATTGTTGACAATCTTGGAGGCAAGTCAAGGGAGATTATTTCTTTTCTGCATATTCTGAACTTGTTTCCCTAGAGAACTGCAAGATATTATCACTTGGGGTTTGCCTAAGTAATATTCCCACAACTATATTTGATTCATGATAAATTGACATCTTGATGAAACCAAGAAAGCTGATTAAATTTCAATGGGGAAATCTCACAAAAACAGGGACATCTCACAAAAATATTATCAGTTACTAGAGGCTGCATAAAAAGTGCAATATTTTGTCTTGCATAAATGGCCTTGGATTGGAATTAGAGGGCATGGATTCTTTGATCATGAGATTCTAACATTTTCTCAGACTCTTTAATTTTATTCTCTGGGGAAACAACTTTTTATCCGAATGTATGAGTTGTAAAAATATACACTTTGTAAGAGTGATTGATTGATTGATTTTATTTAATCAACCTGAATGCCACCTTAATAACAAGGCAATTCAAGTTACCTTACATTAAAAAAAACCACAACATAATGAGAACAACAATAAAGAAACCTTATAATGAATGCCTTAAAGTGTGATATTTCTGATTATTCAACTCCATTTCATAATCAATCAATCTGTCAGCCAGGTTGACAACCTCTTTAAATGGAACAGGATTCGCTGAAATAATTGTGTTCGTTGGCAGCTGCTGGTGAGGATATTCCTTTCTTGGCTGGACCCAGTGCCTTCCAGCCAAGGAAATGGAAGGAATGGGAAATGTATTTATAATGAAGCATATTTTCTCCCCCGAGTTCAAAGTTTAATACAGCAAAACAAGATTTAATTATATTTATTTTTAATAGCAATCCAGTTATAGTTTTCAACAACTTATGGAGAGAAAGAATTATAGCTAAAGTATTAGACTGGAAACCAAGTCTAATACATTAACAGCCAATGAAACACATGTCAAATAATAGCTTTGGACATGATGCATCCAATAATGCCAATAATAATGGTTATTTAACAACAATTATTCTGGATTAGTATATTTGCAAGAGATTAATATTAATATTCTACTGAATATTTTACTTAGCCATAGCACCTTATCACCAGTCTTGTCTAGTCTCAGAAGCTAAGCAAGATTAGGCAAGTAGACTTCTTATATCATAGGACTACAGGGTTATGGGCAAGACTAGAAAGACAAAAAAAGCCTTCCTAGAAGAAGCACAATGCCAAACTATCTGCAATTGTTGCACTAAAAAGTATAAATGCATATCCACAAACTATCAATCAGAAAATATAAAAATAGGCATATGCAAAACCTATTTGGAGAATAGAAATCTTCCAGATCATGTAGATACTCATATCCCGCACTGGCTTGTTCACACATTTTGCCTGAGTCTACTGATATTCCCTAAAAAGAACCTCCCTAAATGTTCAAACTACTTGCATTTAGTTCATTTTCTAGTAAAGACCTTATGACCCAGATTAACAACACAAGGAAGAGAATTATCAAAGGTTTCAGAGGAGCCAGTGATATCTGGGATCGCACTGAAAATATCTAGTGGATAATGGAAAATGCAAGAGACTTCCACCCAAAAAATGTATTTTTGTTTTATTGATTATTCCAGGGGTGTCAAACTGCTGGCATGCAGGCTGGATGCGTCACGAAACTGCGCCCACCCCATTGCTGGCAATGGGGGGAAAGTTCCGATACGATGCGCGACGTCATGTGACGTCGCGAGTTTGACATGTTTGGATTATACTAAATCCTTTGACTGCATGCAACCAACAAACTATAGATAGCCCCCTTTTTTAAAAAAAGTGTACTACTACTACTACTACTACTAATAATAAAAATAATAAAGTAATAATAATAACTACTTTATTGTCACTTTGAATGTACCCCAATCGGCATACATGAAAATGAAATTTCGTTGCATACAGCTCTCAAAGGGTCACCACCTTTGATATACACTCCTTATTCGAGGCCAGCTCAAGTTTCAGAGTGTCCATTTTAGTCTCTAGGGAGAGAACTATGGCAAACAGGACAGATGGAAACGGAGCTCCTTGTGGATTAGCCCTCAAATTAGCTTGTATTCCTGCACAACAACCTCACCTCCTTGTCTTTTTCTGATCCTGTCTCTTCCACCTTTTCCTTAAAGGGGCTTCGCTCCTTTTCGCCCCTGGAGCACGCTGCCACTGCCTCCAACTCCTCCAAAAGCCTCTCTCCCTTCCTCTGGGCCTGCTGACAGGTTCATTCAGTTCCTTTGCTCCATAAGCCCCAGGACCTCTTCTCCTCTGCCTCCTTCGGAAACAGCCCTGATTTGCAATAGAATCCGTCGCTGTGTCAGCAGTCAGATCTTGCTGCTGGCAGAACAATTTCAAACAGCACAAACGACTTTTAATGGTCTCACCAACAGTTCCAAAACAGCTAAAAACTCGCCATACCAGCAAAGATTGTCGGTTGTATGTTAGCTTAATCCCACTACATTGCTCAAAGACATTAAAACCTTCCCAGTCATATGGCCTATATCTCTTATATTCCTCCAAAAACTTTTCACTTTCGAGAGCCAATGCAGCCACAGATGGTCCAGGCACCCGCCCTCTTAACAATTAGATCTCTCCATCAATTTAAAAAATTATATAAGCAAGAAAACGGTTCAAAATTGGGAAAGGTTTTCATCAATACTATGTATTTTCTACCTATTTAATTTATATGCATATTATGAGAAATGCTGGAGTAGAAACTGGAATTGGAAATTGCTGTTAGAAATATTATCAACTCCAGCTTTGCTGAGGATACCATTTTGGTGGCTGGAAGCAGGGAACACTTAAGTAGTGTCTTGCTGACGAAGGAAATGCAAAAACCAGTCTAATGTTCATCATGGAAAAAAAACCTTTAAAATTATACTAGCTGTTAGTGCCCACCTGATGCAAATACATGTTGTGGAAAATATCTGACTTTATCTTCCTGGGTCAAAACTCCACAGGGATGGTGACGCTAGCCATGATGTAAGGAGATGTGACAGATATATTCTGTTCTAATCATGAGGATCTCTTTTGCTGATTCCCCATTGCCCTTGTGTTTGTGCAAGTGTGAATTTCTCCACACAGCATTTTCTTTTGTGGTATCTGTGTCAGTTTTCCTTAAACTGAATTCCAGAAACTCTATTCCCACAGATAGTTTATGGGAAGGTAGGTCGATGTGTACCTTACTTCAGAAAAAGATGTGTTCCCCAGAGAGGAAAAATGACCTGGATCGTCAGAAATCATTTTTCTCAAATAGGAGAGCACACTATTTAAACTAGGAAAGTTTGAGAGAAATATAAAGACTGTCGCCTGAGATGATGGTATACAGAAAACAATTTTCTGAAGTGGGCTTTAAGGGCTAAAATGTCATATTCTACCAAGACAATAAAGACAAAAAAATTGCTCATTCACATCAATCATAGTTTTGCATTTTTCTTTGTGAACCCTTAATAAAATGCTCCTGGAATCCAGACTGAAGTACTAAAATAGTCAAAAATAAAGTTTCAGTCACACATAGGCTTGAACTTTTTATTAAAACCAGATTTTTTAAATAGCTACCTATACCTCTAATATCTCCATCAGGAGCAATTTCTAAGGATAATATTCCTCATGCCATAAAGGTTAAGTTACTGCTCAAATAGGCTACTGGAAAAAAAAAGAATGACATTTACACTTCATAATTTGTAGTCCCAAAGATATGATGGAAAAGACTCCTCTTTTTCTCAGTTTTATTTTTGGGGTATCCATATCTTTTTCCAGCTTTTTAGAGAAGATTGTTCAGAAAATAGTAAGCTTATAACTCATGGAAGACCCTATAGCACCTTCAATGCTATAGCACAGGGGTCTCCAAATATGGTAACTTTTAAGACTTGTGGACTTTGGCTCCCAGAATTCCTCAGCCAGCAGCTAACTATAGCTATAGCATAATTTACACAGAATATTCTGCTCCCCATATAACTCTGTTTCCACAATGTAGTTTAATTTTTGTCGTTTAAATTTAGCCACTGTGATTTATATCTTTAGCAAGTATGTGTGAACCCAGATAATGGTATTCAACAAATCATAATTAACCATAGTTCAACATGGCTTAGTATGCTATCCAAACCCCACTGTTTTACACTTTGACAGGTAATGCTGTATATCACACTTTCAAGAAAGTGTTGTGAGAAAGCACATTAATAAAGCAAGTGTAGATCACTAAATGGATATTGTATTATACTTTTATTATTTAGTTGATGCTATTATGAGCTATTGGATTAGACCAGGGGTGTCAAACTCAATTTCACTGAGGGCCGCATCAGCATTGCGGTTGCCCTTGGGGGGCCGGGTGGGTGTGGCCAGGGTGGATGCAGTCTACTGGGTGGGTGTGGATGGAGTGGGTGTGGCCTACTGGGTGGGCATGGCCAGCTCTACATCGTTCGCGTCAAGGGTGCCTGTGGGGGTCTGGGCAGGAGTGGGAAAGATCTGAGGGTCTCTGGCAGAAGGGGGTGGGACCAGGGCAAGTGCCAAGGCCCGGTGCATTTCTTTATTCCTCACAAAGGGTGACACCTCCCCAGCATGCACCCAGGGGACAGGGCCGACGCACCAGGGGCTGGTTCCTCGCTGTTTCCAGACGGCCTTGTGGAGCTAAGACTGAATGTGTTTCAGCATAGATGGCCACCACAAAATTGTACACTGGCTCCCGGCCGGCCTGGGCAGGGCCAAGGCAGTGGGGGCCATTCCCTCACTGTTTCCAGGATGGCTTCGCAGGCCACATGAAGCCACTTTGCGGGCAGCATTCGGCCCCCGGGCCTTGGGTTTGACATGTCTGGATTAAACAGTTACTGAATTGCATTATTGCTTCACCAATCATTCAAAGAGAACAGCATAATTGTTTAGCTTCCTGAAAAATATTTTCCTCTTTGATTACAAATGAAATAGAAGTACCATGTTTCATATATTCTGAGCCATATTAACAGGAATTCAACTGAATGGAAAAGCTTGAAGCCAAATTTGGGATATTTTGAAAAGTTCCTAGAGAAACATTTCATTATTCCCTAAGCATTCTGATTCAATAGATCCACTTACAGTTGCAAACTGAGATCTAAAGAGCTTGTGTATATTTGAATTGTATTTTTGTCATCATAATTATCAAGATTATAAGGCACCAAGTTACAAATTCATTATAATTGATTACACAGTACAAAGTGAAAACATCAAAATGTTTATCTTTCATTAAAAAGAAAACAATAGTGTCAATGAGCAAAACAATATATATGGAGTAAGATGGAAGCAAAATTTTAAATATGTAATTTTGAAGCATCCTTCTCCAATGTGAATTCCAAATGCACTACAATACAGTTTCTATCAACCCCCCTACCCAACTAAGTATGAAAGATTTTTTTAGAACAACTCTATTAAACTGTATGTTTATAATAAGGATAACACAAAGGATCATTGGTTTGAAATTGTTTTATTAATTCTACCTGCTTTTCAGAATCTTCTCCATCTTCACTGTATTTTTTCCATATTGACTTTGTTCTTCAGATGCTTGGCTGCTTTTTCCCCATTGTCAACCTTCTGATATTTCAGATCAAGGACCATTTTCATTAATCTATATCTATATTATATTTAAATAAAAATGTAAATGTTCATTTGTTCAAAATCTTAAATCTCCGAAAGGTCTTCACCAATTGCTTTGAAATTTTGACACAACGTTGCATTCGAATACGCGCGTGTTTTATATACCTATATTATATAGATGTCACACCTGTGACATGCTTTTTTTGAAAAACAGTGCCATCTCTTGGATGTAATCTCTATATTTGCACACACAATGGAACAACAAAAAATATTGTATACTCACAAGCATTGTGAAATTAAACATATTACAAACGTGCACTTTCTCTTTTCTTTCTTTTCCATTTAACCACACTGAGCCACAGCAACGCATGGCTGGGTACAGCTAGTAGAAAATATGGATTTTCTAAGTAGATTAATACTGTTTTAGTGTAACCAACTTCAGAATATTGTAGGTAGAAACCTGATGGAAAGACTTCTGAATATGACCTCTAACGGTGATTAAGAACCCCAAGGTTCAAATCCATCTTTAGCTATTGAAGCTAAATGTCTTGGGTCAATTTCTCCCAGCTCAATCTTCCTTAGACTTGTTTGATGTAGGATGAGAGGGCAGGGGTCACTGTGGAAGGACTACTATACACATTGCTCTGAGATACAGGAAGAAAATGTGGTTATAAATCTAACAATGAACAAACAGCCCACCTCACATTGTTGAGGATAAAGTCAGTTAGAAGTAAGAGCAGGACGAGTTGAACACCTTAAAAAATTCATTTGTTATGACACAACTATAATAGCATAGAAAGTACACTGGCCATAAAGTAGGTTTACTTCCTCTTTGTAGAGCAAAAAGTTGTTTCTCGCTATAGACAACTTTGCTGCATGCCTTTCTTTACAAACATGTGAAATTACCTCAGAGGTACACTCTATTCTACTCAATCAGAGTTTCCAGGGTGATTATTATGATCATTGCACCTTTGTGGAATAAACATATCCACTAGAGCAGGGGTTCTCAGCCGTGGCAACTTTAAGACTTGTGGACTTCAACTTTCAAGTCTTAAAGTTGCCAAGGTTGAGAACCCCTGCACTAGAGGCTGTCTAAATTTGCTCCATTGCTCCATCATGATTTATTATCCAGGGGACCCTCCCACAACTCCCCCCCAAATAAAAACACACATTTTCTGTTGACAGAAGTACTGTATTGCTTCTCAAAGGATTAGAGAGGTTTACTACCGGTATTACAGCTTCTTTCTACCTTTCCCTCGTTCAGGCGACAGTAAACACCAAACTAGTGATTGGTTTGGTATTTAAGTGCAAACTCTTTCCATTTGTAAGCGCTTAATCAGATTTTGTGGGACTCGTAATGGGCTTTTAAAAAAAAAGAAAAGAAAAGAAAAGCCGTAGTTGCACGGAGTTTAGCAAAACGCGAGACAGTCCAAACCAGCCAAACTTGCTTTCTCCGCGTCCCCATCGCGCGAGCGCGCTTTTCTTCGCTGAGGCGTATGGGCCTCGCGCGGGCGGGAACGCGGCGTTGTGTCTCGGACTTGCATGGAGTGCAGCACCGGGATAAGTAGGAGTGAAGCCTGGCGAATGGCATGGAGGACCCCGTTTTTTCCTGGGTGAAAGACAGCAGCCCTACAGAGAGCCTGCCCGCTGCAGGACGACGGCCTGCAGGTGAGTGGCCCCGGCTGCTGAAAAGTGAGAAGCCTGAGTAGATGCGGTATGCCCGGCGGCGGCTGCTTCTGCCAAGAAATGGTGGGAAGATGCCTGACTTCCTTTTGAAATCCAGCGCCCTTGGCAAGGCGCCTTTGAAATGCCACAGGACTATCCCAGTTCCAGAATCACTTAGGTGGAATTCGTTGTCTTCCAGTGTACTTATGTGGAAAAATAGTTCCTCAGATCAGTCAGAAGGCAGAAAACCAGAATGCCCCGATTCAATGTTATCCTGCAGTACTTGAGGCGATAGAAAAGCATTCTGGCCTAAACCTGTTTTCCCCTTTTGGCTAATTCTGATTCTGCCAGTAGAACTAGGCCATTGATTGACGCTGTCCTGACTGGTTTAATGTGGGGCAAGATAGGGAATTTCTTGGGCTTGTTCCCCCTTCCCTGCTGGCAGGGAAACAACCATCAATCACTTGCCTCAGCATGGAGCCATGCCAAATTTAAGAAATAAAATAAAATAAATCTTGGGTGAAGGCTTGGAATTGAGTGTTGGGGGCGGCTGTCACATTATATTTGCAACAGGCTGTCTCAAGTGAAGTGAGAGCCCCCAATACTCCTGGTTGGCACAACTCTTCCTCTTTACAGGTAGTCCTCGATTTATTGTACAGGTAGTCCTGTTGAGCCCAAAATGTATGTTGCTAAGTGAGAAATATAAGTGAGTTTTCCCCCATTTTACGACTTTTCTTGCCACAGTTAAGTGAACTGCTGCAGTTAAATTAGCAATACGGTTGTGAAGTGAATCTGGCTTCCCCACTGACTTTGCATGTCAGAAGGTCGCAAAAGGGGATCACTTAACTCCGGGACATGACAACTGTCATAAATAGAACCACTTGTCAAGTATCCAAATATAAATCACGTGACCATGGGGATGCTGCAACAGTCGCGTGAAAAATGGTCATAGGTCACTTTTTTCTGTGCCATTATAACTTCAAACAATCACTAGACAAACTGTTGTAAATCAAGGATTACCTGTACTGTCATTTGACAGCGAGGCTCTTTCTGAAGAGACTCCTAGCTTTGTTTTTTTTTTAACATTTAGCAATATGTTAGGAAGTGCAGCAAGCTTATGGCTCCGAAAAACACAATTTCAACGATGGTGACATCCAATTGATTCGTCAGATTACACAATAAAATTAATCAACTGAAAAAAACCTCACTATTCATTGGTGGAACATTTTTAGATGCATATTTATATTTACTTCATGCTTATAAAATGATAAACACACGTTTAAATGAGGCAATTTCCTTTTTCTTAGCCAAAGGAATGGTGTTTCTCCAAAGACCAAAATATACAAAATTATTTCTTATTGCTCTTGAATGCAAGGCACCTTTTCCTATTAGCCTGAATGATGTCTCATTTCGTTCAGAATCCTGGGATAGAAGTATGATTTTCAGAGCTTTGCCCTGTGTGTTATCTCTGAAATCTTCATAATTAAAAAGTCCCTACTAGAAACGTGATGTAGGTAATACAATAGCGATAGCTGGTTTTCAGATAATATAAATGACTTCTAGTTTATAAATAAGCTCACATTTATGCTAACATTTTAATATTGATTTGTGTTTGGAAATCAAACCTGGATGTAGGAAACATATTTTCATCCTTGTAAGGTTATGATGAAATAGACTCCCTGTACTCTTATTAATTTACCAGCTGCTTTATCACTGAAGTTCAGAGTTATTGTTCACTAAATCTAGATTCTCTTAAATATTCTCATGAGACAGCGCTGAAGAGGCTTATTTTTCTAACAAGAAACAGATTGGGAGATGAGGTTAATGGATTGAAAGTTCAAGAAGAAATATATAGTATAGTAACCTTACACATTTTAAGTACATTGTCATGAAGCTTATAAATTAAAGCCTTAAAATTATTTGCTGAATTGTAATTTTTTTGGTACCTTCTGGATAATGTTAACTTCTAGTGATGGCCTAGACAAGTTCCTGCAGTTTTCTTTGAAAGATTTCAGAAGTGGCTTGCTGTTCTCTCGTTTCTAAGGCTGGGAGAGACTGACTGACCCAAGATCACCCAGCTGCCTTTGGGCTTAAGGCAGGACTAGAATTCACAATCTTCCAGATTCTAGCTTGATGCCTTACTTACTGCGCCAACATGGCTCTAAATTGTAATTTCTGAGAAAAAAATTCTCTGCATGTTTTATCTACCCTGTCTTTTCTGCTGCAGTGCCTAAAAATGCTATAATTTCTCTTGAAATCAGAAGACTGGTTTTTAAAAAATAAACAGCATAAGATAGTGGATTATGTGAGTTTTTCTTCTCTTGCCGAAGAAAGCACAATTATTTGCTACTGATTATTTTGGCCATGGAGCCCTAATGATTGGGGATATTTATGTTAGCAACTTACAGCATTCTGTCTGAAAGAGAGAAAAATATAGCAAGTCTACAATTCTTCATGGATAGGGAAACCACATACCATAGATTAGTATTTTACAGTACAGTATTTCCCTCCTGTACATATAAAGGGAGAATACATAAACAACTAACGTATTAGGTATTCAAGGACAAATGACATCTATTTCACACTGCAGATATAATTCCTGTCAAGTGAGATCCTGAATTTTGCTGACCTAACTTTAAGCATCTAGAACACGGGTGTCAAACTCGTCACGTGATGTGTCGTGACATATCACGACTCTTTTTGCATTGCTGGCAATGGGATGGACGCAGCTTTGGTATGATGAAACCGGCCCGCAGGCTAGCAGTTTGACACCCCTGATCTAGAATCATTTTGTGTCTAGCTATGAATCAGTTATAATTTTCCACTGATAGCAGGTTTTTTTTTATTGAGCCTCCAATCCTTCCGAGATCAGTAAAATGAGGATGCAGATTGTTGGGGGCAATAATGCTGACTCTGTAAACCACTTAGAGAGGGCTGTAAAGCACTGTGAAGCAGTATATAAGTCTAAGTGCTATTGCTATTGCTTATATTCTTTGCTTCCTGTTATCACTGAAAGTTCAGAATATATGCTTATGTCTTAAAATTCTTGCTCTCTAACAATTTAATAAGATCAATATTTTCCAGTCCCCAGAGGTTGCACATTTTAAGGAACAAAATTACACCATTAGGTTAGCAGAGACTCAAGACACCTGTTTCATCTTTTGATGGATCTCAAATTCCCTGTGCAAAATTGGAACTACTTAACTTTTGGTATATGGTCCTTCTTTGCCACACAAAGCCTGATTTTAAGCTAATAAAAGTTGGTCACCATCTATCATAGCATGTAGCATAAACTTTATTTTCCCACAAAGAAAACTAGAAGGGCAAGGAAAATATATATGTTTTTAGTCACAATTCCTCATATCACTCTTTCTTCTTCTTCCTCAGGTAGTTCTAATGAACATTTCCAATATTTGCCAGTCTAGAATAAAGGACAGTTATGTTTCAAGTACTACGCATTAGTGTCATAAGTGCACTTTATTTTTCTGTCAAGATTATATTTCAGTTGTGCAAAATGTTACATTTCCCCAGTTCCAGCAGTGGATTTGTAGCTATCTCTACAGTCTGTGTACATTATTGTACATAATGTGGTTGGGTATTGCTTGTGTCATGAAT
The DNA here is from genome assembly GCA_034064705.1 of Bothrops alternatus. Lineage (NCBI taxonomy): Eukaryota > Metazoa > Chordata > Lepidosauria > Squamata > Viperidae > Bothrops > Bothrops alternatus. Next base: position 4,484,031 of record JARGCV010000033.1, read on the forward strand.
GCTGACAAGGAACCTAATTTCCCTTCCCCTCATTGCCTTTTGTGATGCTTAGTGACTTGTAACTTAGTAATCTGTTTAATAACATATAGGCTGTGCCTTCCTATCATTCTACTAATTCACCACTGACATTCTGGTGTGCTTACTGAGCCTTTAGAAAAGAAAGGCCATTCTTTTTCCTCCCACTCCCCTCCATCTTTCCACCCAAACATACAACTCACAGGAATTTATCATTTTCTTTTTCTTTTATTGTGTTCCTTGAACTTTATGTGCTTTCATTATCTTTTATACATTTAGATCTATAGTAAATGTACTACATTTTCATGAGACTAATTGGGCCCCTCATTCCTCTACTTTACATAAAAATTGGATATCTTTCCAGGGAGATGAAGGCTAATCATCCAGATAAGCAGAAGGGTAAGATTTGAAAAGCCATTTGAAAGCTGCTCTGTGAAGTCCTTTCCTCTTGAGCCTAAGATTATGTGGGCAAATGTAATATAACAATTCTTGGCTGAAATGGCATTGGGTTACCTGCCATGTGCCAAGATTAAATTCTTAGATCCTGGCATGTGCACAAGTAGCTTCAACTATATTGTTGGAAGCAATACATGAAAACCGGCATCTATTCTAATTTTTTATTTAAAATTAACCTTAACTGAAATAAAATAGTAAGATCAACTGGTCATTTCTATACAGTTGTGGCATAACATGGATTAGTGGTTCTTAAACTGGTGGTGATGTGGGCATATTCTAAAATTAATGGAGCAGTTTGTAATTGCTTGTTTATGAATCCAAGATCCAGTTTGGGACTGCCATGGACAGGATGGTTGTGTAAAACAACAGGGTCTGGCTTTTCTGGAGAGGCAGGGTGACAATATTATTGGAGTCTGGGAAAAGGGGTGATTGGATCAAACAGTAAGAACCATTAATATAGATGTTGTCATTGCTTTAATTCGGGGGGGGGGAATGTTATGTAGAACACAACGAAGACTGTAAAAGTTTTATATATAGGAGCTTCCTAACTTCCTAACTTAATCTAAATATTCTCCTTAGACCATGCTATTTTTAGTGATCTTGTTTGTTTATTGCTTTTGTACAAAATTAATGTATTGTTTTAATGTCTTGTAAGAAATCTCACTAATTTCAGTGATGCTTAATTGTCATTAAGTACAAATAAAATTGCACGTTAAGAGTGCAATAGGATTTTGATACACATTCTTCCTCTTTTAATATATCTATCTCATTTCTCATCCTCTCATTGTTTGCATCTCTGTTGAAATTTATATTCTTCCCAGTCACTTGTTTTCCCCACATTATCAAGTAGCTATCAAAATAGTAATATCTTCTACATTCTTGAAATTGTGTTGTATATGTCTAAGTTTATAAAGATGCAAAAATGAAAAGAATAAGAAATAACAAATGAGATTTCAAAAAAGAATATTAAAAAAGCACATGTGTTAGGAAAAAGATTCATTTTTTCAATGACTTAACCATTGATGCAAACACAATTTAATCCTTGTAACTAAAAAGATACATCATTAATCCTTTTGTTTCATTACTAAGAATTGTTATATATCTTCTCCTAAATCTGAGGAAAATGTTTAATTAATAAAATAATCCAAATTAGCAAAGCTGACAAAGCTGACACCTATCTTTTCAGTTCAGAAGTTATTAAGAAAGGTTTAAAAGGTTCAAGCTTCTACAGCCTAAGACATTAACAAACTGATTAATGTTCTGATTTAATACATTATGGATTATGTTTTAAATACTCTGCATCCATTGTAGATATGGTAAATATAACTAAAATGCTATAATTTTTAAGATAGTATTTGTTCTTGGTCTGTTATTTCCGATACCCCGAAACAGTGTCTAACATAATACTCTAGTAAGTAGGTCCTTTTAGTGCTGATTCTGATATGCACAAAAATCACTTAAATTCTTGCATTGAGTACTCAGTGCACATCCACACGTCTCCATAATAGGGGTTAATAATTCAGTAATTCATTCTTGAATGAAATGTCCTCATAACTGAACCTTCTCTTTACAAGCATCCTAGAGCTGCTAAACTTTTCATTTACCCAATCCATAATTGTTAATAATTGTGTTTATTAGCTTCTCCCACCATAGAACTTGCTATATACACAGCGTACAATATTGTGGGAATGAAGTAAAGCTTCAGATTAGCCCAACTCCTGTTGACTGTTTTCTGTTGCTGTAGGAAGCACTCTCCTCTTAAGTCAAGGAAGAGCCTACTTTGGATTGGACAGGAGGAATATTCAGGCATCAGGCATCTGTCTGCATGATGCCTGAGAGGTGTTTTACCAAGTACAGGTCAGACATTATATGGCTCTTTTGTCATGTGTGACTACTAGACACATAAAAAAAATGCCAAAACTTACCTGGTCTTGGATAAAATGGGGAACTATTTTCTAGCACCTATCAGCCATCCCTATCGGCAGTTCCTAGAGACAACAAAAGAGAATACAAATAGATAAACAAAAACAAGAAAGATGAGCAAGTAAAAAAATGAGCAAGAATGACAAGCAAAAACAATAGACAGTTGCACAAGACAGACAAGTGAAAGCAAAAAAAGGGCAAATGAATGAGAGTAAGTGACAGAAGTGCATGAGTAACCAATACAACAAGCATGAGAACCAGTGAATAATAAGAAAGACATGTGATGGAGACAGATGAATGAATAGGAGAGAGCGTGCAAATGATAAAATGAGCACTTGAGCAAGAAACAACTTGAGAGACAGACAAACAAATAAGAGACAGATAAGTTAGACAGAAAAGTAAGGATAATCCACAGATCACCCATGAGATACAGGAGGATTTTTTGAGTAAAGTAGGATAGATGGAAAGCTCCCATTCACCCCCTGGATCAACTAATAGTTAAACTCTAGATAGACACTAGTCTAGTCATAAATCAGACCTTACCTCTTCTCCCAACCCCACGTCTCATGTGAGGGAGAGTGATTGGCAGATATCCTTATTTCCTGCATGAAATCCACAAAACACTGCATATTAACTTCCTCTCAGAAAGCTGTTAGGCCAGTACCATCTACTTCCCAGTTTACCAAAGCACAGGAGAAATAGTGGTTGATGGAGATTTATACAGACTTACTAACATGCAGTCTCATGGCTGAAGGAAAGCCTGTTAACCTGGCAATCTGACTGTGCCTTTATATTTCAAGATAGGATTAAAAAAAGATGTTTGTACATTTTGGGACTCGTTCTTTTTTGTGGTCACTGTAGGTAAGAGATAGGATTTCACAAAAAGTGTGGGTTGGCTTCAGAGTTGTAAGCACATTTTCTGCTTTTGTGGTTTCAGAATCCTTAATGTTCTAATCCTTTAATATGAAGTGAAATATTTTGAGAGAGGAATTTTGAGTTTGTATAAAAAAAAGTCAAAGACTATTTCTTAAGTTTTCCAACTCTTCATCATGTTCTGGCTTGGCTAAAGTTCTTTTCTTTTTTGGTCTAGAAAATTCATACAAATAGGTGAATTATTTTTTTTCAGCTGTAATAGATGCCTAGTTTTTCCCCCCTCTAGTTAACTGTATAACATTGGAAAGCACTAAAAGGATTTAAATTAATAGATTGCTATATTCCAGCCAACCTAGCAGTTTACAAGCATGCAAATGCAAGTAGATAAATAGGTACCACTTTGGTGGGAATGTAACAGCCTTCGGTGTGCCTCAGCATATAGTCATGCTGGCCACATGACCATAGAAGTGTCTTCCTGGCTCCCTCAGTTAGGAAACAGAGATGAGCACTTCCCCCTAGAGTCGGACATAAGTGGACAGGAGAAATCTTTACCTTTTTATAGGAGAATATGAAAATTAGCATTGCTTGTAAAATTATTGTGTTTACCCAAAAGGAAGACAATCCTGCATTTAAACCAACCCTCCAAAACAGAAGCGCAGACAGGGATAACAGTGATAAACCGAAACACAAATCCTATCTGGTCTAATGCCAAGCTTTTTTACTTTGTCTCATTTTCGTAGAGTTCTTTTTTTTCATTAAGAAAGAATTAATATCCGCCTTTCAGACATATCATCATCTTTAAAATAAAAGCCTGATTCAAGCAATTAATTCATTTCTAGTACTCACTTTGTGAACTGAGTTAAAAAGGTCCTCTCCTCAATGAGTGTGGTTGCTTGCAAATTTACTGATGTGCATTAAACATACTCCAGTACAAAGGTAATTATTTTAGAGATTAAATAACAACTTTTCAAGCAAATGTTGTAGTTTATTTGTTAAAAGCCAACATAACTCAAGCAATTATAAATATACATAAACTATTAAATTATGTAATAGTTTATTTCAAGCAATTGTTTATAAAGTACTTTTTTGTAATGTATAGTAGCTAATAAAGCTTTGTGTTTTGAAAATTATTCAGAAGACGTGGTTTGAATCTCATGTGAATACAGTATCTCCCCTATAAATTAAAGCACTCAAATATTTTTTCAAGCTTCTACTTGACCCTGAGAAGAGTTGGTACTCTTCTAATGAATAGAATCATTAAAGTAATCTTTAATAAAGCTCTGAAAGCAAAGGGATCTGCTTTCAAACTTGGGAAAATAGTAAATAAATGAGAAATTCTATGTTTACATGACATCCAAAACACTTTGTCCAAATCATCTTCATAACATGCATATGTACTATTTGTACATATTATGTACTATTTGCTCATAATGCTGTTTATTTATAGAGATAGTTGAAATCCAAATTTGGTTGGATTCCCCCTGAATTAAAGGCCTTTAAAGAGAAACATTAGCAACACATAATTAGGTGTTGGGATGGATATGGAAAAACTCTCAGAAAAGGCAACTTTTGCTCATTATTAATCAGGATTAGTATCTGTACTTCATCTTTCAACTGAATATTTAAAGACCAAGAATCTAGAATGACCATGGACTCAGCTGTTTTCACAGCCACTGCCTGAATCAGTGGCTTCACATCAGGTAAAGCATAAATATTCTCTTGTTAGGCTTGAGGCCATGTATAAGGAAGATTCCTGACATGCATCCACAGCTAGTTCTTGAACCAAGAAGCTTAAAAACTGAACAACTTAAAAACTGTCAACTATCGGTAAAAAAAAAAAAGAAATTTCCATCAGACTTTCTAACTTCTTGAGATCTCATGAGAAGTTAGAAAGTCTGATGAAACTTTTTTTTTTTTACCGATAGTCCCACAAACACACGGTGAAGGATGAGAAGCGAATGGAGAAACGGAATGCAGCTGAAAGGCAGATTAGTTAAAAAAAATGCTTGGGGGAGATGAGGGCATCTGGGCGGGGGTTGGCGCGGCAACCTTACCCTACTCGGCTTTGGCAGATGTCTGGCAGGGGGAGGGAAGCGACTGGCCTACCACCATTCTAGCACTGTCGCGTTGCTTCTCCACAGGCCTCGCCCCACCCCCGCATGAAGTGCCCTGCTAATGCCGCTCCCCCCACCCCCATGCAGCACCTTCTTTCCAGCTCCAATGCGTCACTTCCTCCGCCGCTGTATGGGACTAAAAATAAAGTGCAATCAATCAATTCTAACTTTGCAAGATCTTTTTTTTCCCTACGAGAAGTTGAAATTGATTGATTGATTGAACTTTTTTTTTTTTGCACATGGCAGCAGACGCCTAAAGCGAAAAGGTTTTATAAAACTCAGCTTGCCTGGGGAGATTTTGATGCAGGTTTCTCATGTACAGGACTGAAGGCCTAGGACTGGAGCGATGGCGTGCGTGCCTGCAGAGAAGGCTCTGCGTGCCGCCTGTGGCACACGTACCATAGGTTTGCCACCACGGGACTAGGACATAGCTTCTGAATTTTAATTTAATAGAATGCATTTGTACACTTACAAGTATACATAGACACCATCTAAAGTTTCATAAAATCGGGTCCTTATATGTTAGCATATTATGAGAGTCCTTTGATTCATAATTTATTTTTGACAACACGTCACTGCAATTTTTAATTTTTCTTGTCTTGGCTGAATCTTTGGATTAACGTAAACCTTGCCAGAGCTAAAATACTTCCTTTAGATCATTGAATAAATAAAATATAAAGCAAGTTTTTAATTGGAGAGAAGTATCTAATATGGCTTTTTTTTATTCTAACAGACATAAAAGATAAAGAAGATGCAATATGGTATTTCAAAACGTTGCAGTTGGCACTGGCTTTAGCAATTATCCGATCCAAGCCACCAGATAAAAGCAGCAAAGAATATGCAGTGCACCTGGCCAATAGAGTATCTGAACAGGATTCCAAATGGAAAATGAGAGTTAAAGCATTAGAAATGGAAGTTCTTCATTTAAGGCAACAGCTCCTTTTGAATAAATGTTTTTCTGGAGTCAGTGTAAAAAACAGTAAGTTTCAAATATATTTCTAGTTATTATCTCTTTAACAGTAACTGTGTTATTCATATATGTGGGAAATTATGAATCGCCTTGCCATTAGTATTTGAGCTTAAAATGAAGTAAAGCGGAATAGATACAGCTAGACAGCATGGAAGACTGATGAGCTGCCCAAATCTCTTGCTGACTTCACTGCCTCTTTGAGCAGTAACAGGCTGCAAACTCCTCTAGGTTTTGGGATCACAACCTATTTTTGTTTTTGCTGTGTGTAGACCCCTGAAGCCTTGAATGTGCTCTCCAGAGGTTTTCCAAAAAGTGGCCACATAATTTATTTTTTTATGTAATAGAGGAGGGTTACTATTAAACATATGATTATATCAACTAAATTAAATTAAACTGGTCAAGTTTTTCCCTGCCCTTATCAGCATCTTTGAATTCACACAACTGCCCTAAAAGCCAGCCAGGTTTTGGTAATACGCACCATGTCGCTCCTCTTATTTGTGATCAGATCACAAATAAGGATAGCTTCAACAGCAACACCCAAAAGCCTTCACTCTGAAGGTCTGTTGACTGAGAGATAGGGTTAAGAACAGGGTCTAAGATGCTGGGGCCATATTCCTTAAGAGCCTATTTGTTGACTTCACCATTCTTTTCAATAATAGAGAGGCTTACATGTTACTTCATTAATGGAGAAATACAGAAAATGGTCATACCTTTGTTAGACGTAGATGACACTTGCAGAAAAAGCAGTAATTTCCTCTAAGTAAATTACACTATGACTATGAAAACTAGATAAAACTTTTAATATGATTTTGTAATTGTTCAGTGGCATTGATTGAAAACAATGGAAGCATTAGGAGCTTTTGAAGCTTAATGTAATATGTTTAGAAATTTTGACTCCCGCTCAGGTTTCTTGATTTAGAATCCAGTTCTCCATCCATTATAATATACGGATGTCTAGTTTTCTTCTTGTCTTTCAGGGATTATGCCACTTACAGGCCAGTCTGTGGCAGCTTCTAATACAACAGACTGCAGTGACCTTTTTGAAGACTCTGGGTGTGATATCTCAAGTGATTGTACAGAAAGCCTGCCTAGCTTAAGCCTCAGGAGACATGATTTCAACAGTTTTCCCCCTCCCATTTTGTCAAATGTACTTCCCACATTGACTTCCAGCAAGAATCAATCTGTGATGCTCCACATGCAGTTTCTACAACATTTCATTGAAATAAGAAATCTGGCAGAGTCCAATAGTATGAAAATGGATTTGATGAAACTTGGAAGGGATTGCTCCGTGGTGTCCAATTCTTTTTCCCAGTTACTCGATGGTCTGGTTACATCGTATAACCTTCCTGAACAACCCTTTCCAGATTTTATGACTCAGGCTGTTTTTGTCATAGCTAAATTATTAAATGATGCTGATTTTTCTTGTCGGATATTGGGAAGGTGTTTAAAAAAGTTGGAAGACTCTATGGAAAGACTTGTACAAATTATTTTAAACAGCAGCTATCTCAACAGAGTAAGTAAAATACATTCCAGGAATTACTGTATTTCTAAGGTTGTAAGCATAATGACCATTCAGTTGTATGATACTTCTTTATGCAATGTTAAGCATTTTACATTGCGGGAAATTCTGAGCTAACCTTTTGCATGAATGAGAGCACGGAAGGCAATGAGTTTGTGAATAATGTACAACCCATATATGTCTGAATCAGGCAATCAGTGCTGAAGAAGTACTCCATAAATATTATGCATGCATTTTGAAGATTAGCCTGTGTCATCTAAATTCAAATATTTCATAGTGCAAGAGAATCCAGCTCTTTCCTACTAAATGAGCTCAAGGGGTGATAATATATCCAGGTGGTTTGGCTTTCTAATAAGGACAGAATTTCAAAGAATGTCAGCATTTGAAAATACTTTATAATTTAAGGGATGTTTTGGAACATAGTGAAAATCTGAAATATAAAGAATAGAATAGAATCTGGAAGGGACCTTGGAGGTCTTCTAGTCCAACCCCCTGCTCAAGCAGGAGAACATATACCATTGCAGACAAGTGACTGCTTAGTCTCTTCTTAAAAAACCTCCAGTGATGGAGCGCCCATGATTTCTGAAGGCAAACTGTTCCACTAGTTAATTGTTCTAACTGTCAGGAAATTTCTTCTTAGTTCTAGACTGCTTCTCTCTTTAATTAGTTTCCATCCACTGCTTCTTGTCCTGCCTTCAGGTGCTTTGGAGAATAGCTTGACTCCTTCTTTGTGGCAATCCTTGAGATATTGGAACACTGTTGTCATGTCCCCCCTCTTCCTTCTTTTCATTAAATTAGACATACCCAATTCCAGCAACCGTTCTTTATATGTTTTAGCCTCCAGTCCCCTGATCATCTTTGTTGCTCTTCTCTGCACTCTTTCTAGAGTCTCAACGTTTTTCTGACATCGTGGTGACCAAAACTGGATGCAGTATTCCAAGTGTGGCCTTAACAAGGCATTATAAAGTGGTATCAACACTTCATGTGATCATGATTCTATCCCTCTGTTAATGCAGCATAGAACTGTGTTGGCTTTTTGGCAGCTGCAGCACACTGCTGGCTCATATTTAAGTAATAGTGTTAAATATTTACAGATTGAAGTCATAATAGTTAATATTATGATTTTCAGCTATAATAATTGAAAACCCTATTAAATAAGATCATACTAATAGTGTTTAAGAAACTTCGAAAAAGTAGTTTATAGAACATTTATATGACATTTATTAATCTCAAATGTAAAATTACCTGAACATAAAAGTTTTACAAGATTTTAATTAGATCTTGCTTTGCTTTGTTTGGAGTACTAAAAGTTGGTGATCAAAATATAATATCTAAACTTCAAATCACAATAGTAGGACATACCAGCTATTTTTAGATAATGAGACTTTAAAGAGCCACTTTTGTCCTTGATTGTGAAATGATAGAAAAGTATTTTTGATTCAAAAAATTATAGATTAGATACCTGTCATTCCTCTTGTGGCACCTTAAATAAAGGAAATGGAGAAACAAGTTGTATAACTATATAGAACATTTTTCTGAACTGGTGAATAGTAAAAATATGGACATAGTAGTATTCTCAAATTGCCTTCTTCAAAAGTCTCTGTTTGATTTATATTTTCAATTTAAGATCACTTCTATCAAGAGAGACCTCTTAATATATTCAGAATAACAAATTGTTAAATCAATTATTTATAAATAGCACTTGTTTTTAGTAGCAAATATGGCCAGGAATATGTAATTTACCCTAGGAGTATAATTTAAAAACAAACACAGATTGTCACTTTCAATCACTCTTTCTTTCTGATAACTACCTTCTTAGAGTCAAACTGTTTATTTTGTGAAGAAGTTAGATTTGATATAGCTTGGAATCTGCTTCCTATGTGTATTTAAAATAATTATTTTTAAGCAGTTGGGTTGCAACAATATTTGTTATGAAATGTTTCAAAGATTATGGGTAAACTTGCAAAATCACTTCTGAAGAGATTTATCTATTCATAAAACGACTGCCCCAGAGAACATAACCAGGTACAAAGGACTGATGATCCAGACAGCTATTTGATTTTGATATGCAATTTTAAAATAATTGAAAATTGTTGTTGTTGTTCATCGCACAGTCAGCCAGATTTTCAGACTGGGTTTGATATTTTGTCTACCTATGGAGTCCTTATCACCTTTTGCAATTGACTGATGGTGAATTTGTCAATGTCAATGGTGTTCAAATAGTGTTCCAGTTGTTTTAGGATTGCACCCAAGATGCCTATCATCATCATCATCATCTTAGTTCTTCCTGCTGCAGAACACTCCTAGGTCCATTTACTTTTGCCAATTTTCTGGGCCAGTGAATACAGTTCCAAACAACCATAGGATTGTAACCATTCCATCTTTTTTTTTCCCTAAGAAAGCTTATAGAGGCCATTTTGGGGCCTAGAGTATTCTTTGAAGTAAAGAGGCTTCCTAAAGGTTTCCCATCTTTCCACACTCCTCTGGGTGTGAATGTGTGTTTATGCCTGGTGGGCTGGATACTTAATACCAAGGAAAGCACCTGATGGCCATTGATGTTTAGAGTCGTTTATATCCCGAGCACCAGGCTGAGACCTATGAAATATTACATAAATGAAAATATTGATGAGTATGTGTTAAGATCTTTTTTTCTTGTAAATATGTAGCTAGAGACACACATATATGTTTCAGTTTATGAAAATAATGATAATCACCAATGAATTGGATGATCCCAATAGTGCCACTGGATTTTCAGTCTTTCAGTTCTGAAGTTGCAGATCAGTAGTTTCTCAATAAAATTTGAATATAATAGAACTTGTTCAATGAAGAGATCATTTATACTTCAAGTATATATCTTTTTAATCTGGTTTGCAGTTTCTGCATTATGTTTATAAATGACATGAATATGTTGTAGTTGTTAGTAAAGCAAATTGTTTAATACTAAGCTGAATATGAAGGAATTTGCCTCCTTGTTAAAGCTCTGAAATTAAAAGCCCCAGGTGTTACATATTCCCTTGAAATCATATGCTAACAATAACTTGCAAGATTGAAAAACAAAATATGGCTGAATTGTATCTGGTAAGTCATGGTAAACATACCTCTTGAATATTTTTGAAAGCCAATAAAGTTCTTTAACTTCTTTGGAGCCACTAGCGCAGACTAGATTTCCTTTAATCTGTTGGCTGGGGATAAAAGCAGTAAAACATCAGAATTTGATGGGGGGCACTGGGGTTGCTGAAAGTTGCATTAACCTTTTATTCTTTCTTACTTCATTTGAGCTAGAGAAAAGAAACCAGAGAAATCTTGTTTGATTAGGGTCATGATTCTTGGAATTTAAATGTAAATAGGTTTAGGATTATTTATTTAGGAGTACATTCACTAAATAAATATAGTAAATAAAAATAATGTAATTACACCAGTAAACTTTGAAATGATTACTGTATACTCTGCTCCATGTTTTTTCATTATATTTTACATCTCTGTCACGATCTAGTCTAGTGCTTAACATTTAAAAGATACAGTTCATTTTCTTTCCAGTTTTTTAAAAAAAGGGCATGGTGATTCTTTCTTCCTGTATTTCATAAAATTGGAAAGTAGTTAAAGTTATTCTTCTTTGATTTAATTTCAATAATTTATAGAACATTAGAAGCTAAATATGATTTAACTTTATTAATTTTGAAGATCTTGTTTCAGTATCTATTTAAAGAACATGGCTCCTTGTACTGAAGAGTGACAACCTTGAAAACAATATTTTTGCAAATAAAACCTAATGCTCAATGTAGTTAACAAGGAAGTATCTTTGACTGTTGACCCTGTATAAAAAATGCAAACCAGGGGAATATTTCTAGTTGTGCTTTTAGGCTTTGCTGATTTAATCTAGAAAATATGTTAATTTAATCAAATTCATCTTATTTGTGTTAACAGGCAGTTTCTCTCCATATAATTATTAATCATATTCATTCTAATTAAGACTATACAGCCTTTTACATCTTTGTGTTGCAGAAACAAAGAATAACTTTATCATATTTTTAGGAGAAGTGGTTGAAGGTTCTACTTCAGTTATCACCACCCTATCAATATGGCCAATATCTGGAATCACAGAAATTGTAAGCCAACAGCACAGAAATAGGAGTATGTGATTAACCCTTTTTTAGATTATATATAATGTAAGAAAAATATATGGTGAAATCAGACCCTTCGTTGGCCAGGGTCTAGTGACCTTTAGACACTGACTATTTCTCGACCTCATGTTGTTATTGAAAAAGTAAATGAGATAATAGGAGATAATAGTTCCAGGAGATAATACTTTTTTTAAATGTTAGGAGCATCACTTTTTGGAACAATGTTTGAAATATTTGGATTTTTTTAATAGCAGGTATCAGCTCCTCATGACATACCTTGATAGAACAAAAGATAGTGTCTATTCCCTCTTAAAAGTCATTTGCACCATAAATTTTGATTGGCTAAATCAGAAGAAAAAGTAGTCTTACATATGGCAAGATGCTAAATATATATCCAAGATTTATTGTAGTTCTTGGGCTAAGCATTTCCTTTGAGTTCCAGATTAGGAGAGGTTTTCTCCTCACTCTAGTACCAGAGACACGTTGGAGTCTACAGGTTGCATTGCTGAGTGCCTTCAGAGTGTCATGGTTAAACCAGGGAGAGTTCCTTGATTATAGCCAGTAGAATCATATTCTATTTATCATCTTTTGTTGGAAAACAATTTGGTACCTCAAAGGGGTAGCATTTCTGGAGTACATAAATCTAAAATGTTTGTTTACATACATGTTGAAGTTACAAAAAGGAATACTAGGAAGGTACTTCTATAATTTAAATGCACCTAGCGGCATTGTTTGTCTTAGCTATAAAAAGCAAACATCTGTGAAGTAAACTGGTCCACTCTAAAAGTATGCAAGGGGAATCCTTGTTTCTTGCAATTCTTGTAACATTTTCTCTGGCTTTCAATTTGTGCTGATTTCCAGGTGTAGTTGCTACATGCTGTGTTCTTTGTATGAAAGCCAAGTAGCATGTGCCAGATGTGAGGTTTTAAACAGGTTGCAGTGGCATGCAAATAGAATCTACCCTGGACTCTGCTGTCAGCATTTGCCCAACCATTCTGTTTCAATCTCATGAAAATCATGAAACAAGAAGGAAAGTAATATAAAACTAAACTTTTTTTTTTTACAGTCTCTGTCTGTGGCTCTCTTATTCAAGTTGGAATCCTATCCATTATTTTGTAGATTGTATGTCCACTAAAAGGAAATACTGTATGTCTGGAAATTAGAAAGTTAAACCATGATTTATTTTATACAATGTGGCTAACCAAATTCATTTGCAAGCACTTGACAGATTATAATTCATGACTGTGAACAGTCAATCTCTCTCCTCTAACATTGGTTCTTTCTTGTTGCCTAGGACAAGGAATATTTTCCCAGCAATATTGGGAGGGTCAAATAACTTTTGATAATGTTCCATATGCTTAAGCTATCATTGTTGCCCTTAGCTGAAAGAAAGTTTGCCTTCATCAGTGTTGAAATTTCAACTATCAGAAATGTGAAATTGAGATTATAATGCCACTTTATCGGTTGCCTCAAACAGTCAGATATCTTGATCCAACATGGTGTGATTATATGGAAAGACCTAAAGTTGTTTTTAAAAATAGAACAAATTCAACATTAAACAATTTACTCAGGATATTATTTAGATACATATTTCATATAATAGAAAACCTCTGTCCTGGAAACAGTAATGCTTGTAACCTTCTAAGCATTTTTTTTAAATGCCCAAGAGATTGAATGTAAATATATTAACATAATCAGTCCAGAGTGAACATTAATCCAGATGGAAGAATGTATGCAGTTGTAAGTAGTCCTTTGCTAGTTAGCTTACTGATATAAAAAAGGCAATATATCATGGTCTCGGGATTTATTGAATTAATCACTCAAATCCTCTTCATGCCTCATTTCATTATTTGGGTATTAACTTTTATATTTTGTACCCCCAACTAATCTCTTCCTTCTGCATTTCATTGCTCTTTTTCATTTATTAATTATAAGCATCACTGAAAGGATTTATTGGTAAAAATTTAACCATGATTTATCATTAGAGTGTTTAACTTCTGGCAAGTGATATTTTATTAAACGTTGTTTGTAAAAATCTAAATACCATGGTGAAGTTTTTGGTCCATTCTTGTCTATGGATATTTTGGATTAGCAGTATATTACCTATCCCAGACTAAAAAAAGGATAAAAGTTTTCTGTGTATGATTTTGTATTGTTCAAAAAAGGAAAAAAAGTAACTGCTGCTGTATTATTTATATGGTTACAAATTTACGCAAGCTTAATCAGGAGTAAGCCTTATTAAATTTACGGTGTCTCCTGAATCAACAAATAGAGTTTTCAATAAGTAACCTACTTATTTGTTAATACAAATGCAGGGGAAAGTATATTTAACTGCTCTAGCTTACTCTACAACCACCCATATAAACTTTCCAACCTTCCAAATGATCACAAAGGCTGGCGCCATTCTCTCAATCATTTGGAAGGTTCATTCTCCAAATCACACAGTTTGAAATAGGAGCTTTCCAGTCATGAGAATGGCACCCATTGCAGAAAAGCATGAGGAAGGATGCACCGCACATCAGCTCGGCATGTAGGCCTCCGTAGAAAGGATGCACTGCCCATTAGCTGAGTATACCTGACAGCAGTTGTAGAAAAATGCAAAGTAAGTTGAGACTTCTATGCATACTGCTGCAATTTATGCAGGCCTCCCGGGTACGATACGGTGGGGAGCAGCCTCCCAGATATGGGAGGAAAAGGCCTGGGCCCCTTCAGCAGTGTTCTGCACAATGGTAGACCCAGTGTAATAGTCAGACTGGGCCTCCCAGCTCACAGCTGATTTTCCGCATACCAGTGGGCCCTATAGCTATTGCTGTCTTCACCACCCTGAGGCATCTCTGCACTTTGCCTAACAATTCATGCTATCAGATAATGACCATAATGGGGGAGCCAGTATTGCATTCATTGAACAAAGCAATCATATGATGCCTTGTTTAATGACCATTTCTCTCGCCAAAAGAAGATTCCAGAGATAATTGTATCAGTCATAAATTGACTACCTGTCCATTCAAAGATCTAACCATTTCTAACACTGCATTGTCTTATTCCTCCTCCGTATCCCTGAGTAAGTGCTCAGCTATGCTGGAATGCTAAATTGCTTCTATATCTAATATGCTTTGGGTTGAGATTTTTCTTTAATGTTCTGCTGTTCTTTATAGGTAAATAAGCCCAGAGAAGGATTTCCAAGAGAAATTTTTTTTGTATATAACTCTTTCTTTGTTTAGTCTACAAAGATATATAGGATTAATAGTCCAACTCAAAATTCATAGCATTAATAAATTATTAAGATGCATAAATGGCAAGGTTTCAAATAATCTAGACTCATTAAGGCAAACCATTTAAAGGAAAAAATGGAATAGGAAATGAATACTAATGTTACTGTCTCTTTCTATGCTTTCTAGTTTTAACTATACTGGTGGATGGAACCAGGAGAGAAAACCTCACCGGAAGCATGGCACCCCAACCCAACAAGTGTCTGAATGCTGTTGCAGTTGTTATGTCTAAATGATTCTCATAATTGTATTTATAGGTGGGAGTAAATCCCACTGAAATAAGCAGATATGAATAATACACATAAAAAAATTGATACACTGCCCGACTCTCAGCAACTTAAGAATAATCTAATATAGGTCAGTTGCCTGCATAGGAGAAAAAAATCTAGAACAATATCATTGATTTAGATAGCTGTGCTACTTTCGTGGTTTTAAAATAAAACTAATTTGGGAAAAATGGTTTGGAGATACTAAACAACCATAACAGCTTTAGATAATAATAAAAATGAAGTGCACAATAATTATACTGCTGAATTAAACAGCAGATTAAATTTGAACAAAGTTCCCATTCTGTCAATATATTCAATGAAAAGAGGCTTTTGAATTATTGAGATTTCTATTCTGAGTTTAGCAATTTTATATATCTTCTCTTTATATGCATAGAAAATTGTTTAAACCTGGCCAGTTTAAACAATAGAAAGTTAGAATCCCTCATAATATTTTAATATATAGCCATTAAAAATAAGTGAATGATAGCAAGATGAGTGAGATTTTGAAATTCTGAAAATCAACTTGGAGATGAACAAAGCAACAGGATTCTCACACTGTGTTCCATTTTTGCTACTTATTGAAAATTAATGCATAGTCATAGTATATTTCTTAAGACTAAAACACAAGGTTGTTGTCATCAACAGAGGTTTAGCAGAGAATATGAAGATGGCTTTAAAAATTGGTACTTTCTTAAATTAATAAACAATATGGTACAAATAACATGTATTGAGAATTTGTCATTGTTACTGTTACAAATATTGGTAATCATATTTAAATTAGTAATAGTAATAGTATAATAATATACCATATAATATATAGTATAATGTAATAGTATAATAGTAACTGTTCATATATAAACTGAAATTAAAAGAAGCAAGGAAAAATATTCTGATGTTGACAAACCATCAGATATTGGCAATTCATTACCTTAAATTTGTGTAGGCTTATGCCTCCAGTTTTATATAACATTGTTTTGGGAATTCCAGAAATGAACAGAAATGCCATACAATCCTGTGCTAGGAAAAAGGGAGAGTACTTTCGAAGACAGGAACTGAACTTTCTTATTTGTGTAGCTCTGCAATCCTTGTATCAGAATGTATGGCTTGATTGTTCAGCAATTTGTTGGACTGAGCTGTGAAAGGGTTATGGTGACCCCTGAAAGTGAATATCCTATAATTTGGTAATTCTACTTCAGTGAAGAAAATTTCAGTTCTTCTCATTATACATATAAGTGGTCTGTGATTACTCAGAACGTACTAAGCTTGCGACTCTCACAATACCCTTTGGGCTTATTTTGTTAGGAGCACTTGTACGTAGACACAACAAAAATTGAAAGTATCAGTTTGATTTGTTTTTTATCTTGGGTGGGGAGAGAAAAAAATTGCACTTCTGTGTGCTTTGGTTCTGGGTTTTGCAGGTGCTCACAGGTAGTCCCCAACTAATCACAATTGAGTCTGGAACTTCAGTCAAAAGTTATTGTGGTTGTTTAATGGGTCACTATGTACCCAGATACAATTTTACAACCATTTTTATAATAGTCATAAAGCAAACCAGGTGGTCATGAATCAAATCCAGCATATCTAATGATGTTTTTGCCAGAGAATGTTCTAAAATTGGTTCATTGGCAGTAATTTAACATGCTGTTTATGATCAAATAAACTTCTGACTGTATCTAGTCATATTTTTAATGATAATGAAGTATACAAAATAGTTTTATATTGATGCATGGTACATTTCAATAAAATGTGTTTGACTTGCTTGTTTAGTCTCTACTAGTCCTTTGGATGCCCTGAAAATGTTCTAAATATATCTGCACATTTTAATTTAATTAAAATATTTTTTTAAATGAGATGAAACTTATTGATATCTTTATTCAGTTTCAGATTCAGGATTCCATGTCCCGTACCCTTGTTCTGTTTGGGCAATGTAGCATATTGAGGCGCTCTACAATATCCCTGCTTTTCAGACAAATCAGTCAATTTGCTAATAAATTGCAGCATGCGAATAAGGTACAATTCTGTGATTTTATGCTGTTATAAATGTTATATTTTACCTTAATACTATTATTCCTAAAGGTTTCTTTTTTTATATAAGTGTTTTGACTTTCATTTATAGTTTATTAACCAGATTTCAATATATGTAGGGATGTTTAATACAGCCAGTGGTGAAATTCATCTAAAACGTTCTCACTAATGAGCCTTGGGGAAGCAGCCGTGTATGCACATGCATCCAGAAACAACTGGGGAAAGCTTCATTGAGTGCAGTGGCTACTTTAATGTTTCAAGACGGGCTGGTTTACTTACATCAATCTGCTTTGTAAAGTGGCTGATTTGAATGCTTTATACAGGTTTTCCTATAGTGTTTAGATAATCAGATCATGTAGCTCAGTGCTTTTAAGATGAGGAAATTAAAAGATACAAAGATAAAAGAAGATAAAAGATAAACGAAATGAAATGATTAAGTATTGTTAAGAATGATTTGATTCCCATAAAATGGAGCAAGTTCACTAAACTGTTTCTTAGAGTTTCTTAGAGTCTTTTACCACAGTTGGCAGTGGTGTATAAGAGATGAAAAGATAGTTCCTTTATCTTATTGTAAATAAGTCAAAATATACTTAATTTTTTTATCCATTCTTGTTAGCATACCTCCGTCTCCCATTCCTTTGTTGTGCTCCTGTAGCTTGTGGGAATAGAGTGCTGTCATAACATGCTCTTTGTAAAATGTTCTGCACACAGATGACATATAAATAATGCAGAAGAAAGCATGAATTGTCACCCACAGAAATATACTAGGGGTACTAGAGATGTTCCTATGCACTGGAATCTGGGCTTTCAGCTGAATTCTATGACGTTTATTTATTTATTTAAATCACATTTATATGCCGCCCCTCTCCAAAGACCCGGGGCGGCTCACAACAAAAAATACTACAATAATTTTAAAATTAACACATTCCTACCACACACAAACTCAATCAATTCACATGCACTGATGGCAGGACACTCTTAGGGCCGAGGGGCAGAACGCAACTCATATGCCCCAAGCCTGTCGGCATAGATGTGTCTTCAATCCTTTCCGGAAGGCTAGGAGGGAGGAAGCACTACGAACCTCCGAGGGAAGCTGGTTCCAGAAGGCTGGGGCAGCAACAGAGAAGGCCCTTGCCCTAGGTCCCGCCAGACGGCATTGTTTAACGGACGGGACTCGTAGGAGGGCAACCCTGTGCGCCCTAACCGGTCGCTGGGATTCATGAGGCAGGAGACGGTCCCGCAAGTATCTTGGTCCGTTGCCATAAAGGGCTTTATAGGTCATAACCAACACTTTGAATTGTGTTCGGAGACCAATTGGTAGCCAGTGCAGCTCACGGAGAGCTGGAGTGATATGAGCATGTCTTGGGAGACCCAAGACAGCTCGCGTGGCCGCATTCTGGACTACCTGCAGTCTCCGGACATTCTTCAAAGGTAGCCCCATGTAGAGAGCATTACAGTAGTCGAATCTCGAGGTGACAAGGGCATGGGTGACTGTGAGGAGTGACTCTCGATCCAAATAGGGCCGCAACTGGCGCACCAGGCGAACCTGGGCGAATGCTCCCCTCGCCACAGCCGAAAAATGATGTTCCAAACTTAGCTGTGGATCAAGGAGAACACCCAAGTTGCAAACCTTCTCCGAGGGGGACAAAACATCTCCCCCCAGGGTAATGGATGGACAGATAGAATTGTCCTTGGGAGGCAGAGCCCATAGCCACTCTGTCTTGTCGGGATTGAGTCTGAGCCTGTTGGCACCCATCCAGACCTCAACAGCCTCCAGGCATCAGTTCATCACTTCCACTGCTTCGCTGTAATGACACAGGGTAGAGATATAAAGCTGGGTATCATCAGCATATTGATGATACCTTACCCTGTGCCGACGGATGATCTCACCCAACGGCTTCATGTAGATGTTAAAAAGCAGAGGTGAGAGAATGGACCCCTGAGGGACTCCAAAATACGTTCCTTGTATTTTGTCTCAGTTGAGGCATAATAGTTCCTTGCTGACCAGGACCTACATTGGCTTAAGTCAACTTTAGAAATGGCAAGAAAATATAATGGAGAATGATTAAAAAAAAAGAAAGAACCAGGGCTTTGCAGATTAGGAGTAGGTGCTTGCTGTTTTCTTTTATTGCACAACAAAACTGAGTGTGACAATCAGAAAACAAAAGTCTATTTTTTTCTTCAGCTGAATAAGCAATGACATTTTTTTCATGAAATGATTTATTATAAGAAGGTTTAAGATAAAATGCATTTAGAGCATCTTTATCTGCATGTTGAGAGAGGCCCCATTTGTCTTTCTGTAAAAATAATCGACAAGTCCCTGCAGTAACAATTGCATGACAGTCCATTGTCTGATGAAAGATGGCGAGAGATACCATAGATTATTTTTTGAATCTCCTTAATCTTCTGTGCATTCTGGAAGAAGAAAAAGAGCCTCCAAACATTTTGGGAAGTGACGCCATTAGTTAACAAGTTGGTGCTCTTAAGAAAATACATGCTGTACGATTGTAATTGTGACTTAGCCAGCACGAGTCTTATCGATTCTGTACCCAAAATATTGTAGTAGCAGGGTTCTAGGAAGAAATCTACAACCTAGAGCAAGCATGCCCAACCCGTGGCCGGCATGCAGCCTTGAACAGCTAATCATGTGGGCACACAAGGCCCCCCCAAATAAAGGAAGTTTGTTGTTTATATACATTAACTATATATTTTATATGTGGCCCAAGACAATTCCTCTTCACTCAGTGCGATTCAGGCAAGCCAAAAGGTTGGACACACCTGACCTAGAGACCTGTGCTGACGCGGAAGATGATGAGCTACTCGGATCAGTTTTAGGGATGCTTACGGAAAGCCAGGAACTTAGATAAAGAATTCTGAACCCAATGCCAAGCACAGAAACGGTGGCATTCAGAATAAGATGTCTGTTCAATATATTATCGACAGCAGATATAGATTATCATATTAAAAATCACCACAGAACTGTAAAACAAACAGAAAAATATCAATAGAGAAAATCAGATCTGATATGCTCTGCTGAAGATGATTTAACCTGTGGAGAAACATGCTGAGATAGGTACTTGTCACCAGAAAGACTGGTGGTAGCCCTTGCTTTACATTTTCCTCTGGGCTGTCAAATAACAGGTGGCTGCAGAAGGTTTGAGTGAATCCTGAGAATTCCCTGGAGCTGTGCTAAAAACACTCAAATATATCCTCACCATAAATTATTGTCAGAGTACAACATGTGTACAGTGAGATTGGCTGAGCCTCCCTTCGTATATTGATTGTAGGACTCATTTGTTTTAGAGTTCTTCCACTATGTAGCTATATATCTCTCATGTTACAAAAACAAAACAAAACAAAAAACCAAATTGTAGTAAACTTCATTTATAATGTGTGGTCACTATGAGTCACCACTTCTATCAGATAAAATCAGGTAATTATATCCTATGGATAACAGCTGTTAAAGCAGTTGCATTCACTATTCCACTCTTGCTCTGAGTAAAACATATTTTTAACAAACGGAAGTTCTCTAGTTGCTTTACAGTTTTGATAATCCCATGCTTATGTGGAAGATGCAACTTAATTTTATAAGATTTTTGGCATGAAATAGCAAAACACCGGGAAGCTTGTCTACGAAATAGATTGCAGGTAGTCCTCGACTTACGACCACAATTTAAGTCCAAAATTTCCACTGCTAAGCAAGAGTGAATTTTACCCTATTCTGTGACTTTTCTTGCCACAGTTAAATGAAATACTGCAGTTAAGTGGATCATTTAGTCATTAAGTGAATCCACATTCATTAAGTGAATTTTGACTTTGCTTGTGGGTACCTGGCTGGGAAGATTACAAATGGTGATCACACGATCTCGGGACAGTGCAACTGTCCATAAATCTGTGTCAGTTGTCAAGTATCTGAATTTTGATAATGTGACCATGGGGATGCTGCAACAGTTGTGTGAGAACCAGCCATAAATTATTTTTTCAGTTTGAACAGTCACTAAGCAAATGATTGTAGGTCAAGGACTACCTTTATTCAAAGTTGAAGTGCTGAAGGCCATTCAGGCTGACAGTTTTTTTAGTTGAAACATGGGATCTCTTTGATATGCAAAAATCATAGAAAATTCTCTGGAAAAGAATTTATTGAGATGGAGGTAACTAAATGGAATGAAAACAACGAGGTATTATTATTCCAGATTGTGAGAAACTGATACCTATGGAATAGATAAGAATGTGTTTTAGAAATGCCAATATACATTTCAGACACAGCTGATCACTGTCATCCAAAAAGCAACCTAGAGTATTAAAATATGATCCTAAGTGTTTTGTATTCAATAGAATGGCAGTCATTAGTTCATCTAAGCCTTATTTATATATGATAAATCCATATCCTTTATATTAAAAATTCATCTACAGGCTTAAATTCATCCTTGCTTAGGGACTGTCTCAATTTGTAGTTATGATGGTGAAAAATTAACTTTGTGACCAATGCATGTATTTATGATTTTTGCAACATCTCTGAATTACGTGTTTAGCAGTTAGTATGCATTGTCCTGTGCTTGACCCATTTTTCCAGAGTCGAGGGATTGCTTAAAGTAAACTATATCTTCCTGAGCTTCTTCTGGCAGGAGAGCTCCTCTCTAAAAAATGCTAACCTCAAAATTAACAACCTTAGCTCTGTGATCTTAATTAGCCTACTGCTACCTGCTGCCTAATATTGAGAAGACGCTAATCACTGCCAGCTAGGCAAACAGCAAGTGCTAGCATATTCCTTTCAATGTGTAGGAGGAGCTTGAGACATCAGCCTAGTAATACACATTTCACAAGCCTCCCATCACTAATTATATTAACATATTTTAGGACTCTTTTTAAACAAGTTCCGATTTTCTGCGGGCTTATGTGATATGTAAAAAAGAAACAGCACAGTACTGGCCTTAGATCTTTCTCCCCATGGAAGTCAGCTAAACAACCAAATATAGGATAACGTTTTACATGAAAAGGTTCTAAATAAAACAAACCTCCCTCTTATTTCCATCAAATTTGAAGTTTTAGAATGGGATTTGCAAACACAACTGGGAAAAAATAGCTGTTAGAGCTTTATTAGTCAGGGATGAGTTAGCAGGGGTGTTGAACTGCTGGCCCGTGGGCCAGTTGCATCATATGGAGGCCACACCCACCCCAGCTCTGGCAATGCAAAAAAAGTCACAATACATCACAACATGTCACGTGTCGTGGCGAGTTTGACACCCGTGAGTTAGAGAGAAGCCAGGATTCACTTACAGGGTATTCTGACTTGAATCACACAAATAGGAGCAGGTGCTAGTATGGTATGTTTATTGCAAAACTGTATTGTGTCAAGCTGTTTCTCAAAGCAACCTGACAGCCCCCAACCTTTCTGTAGTCAGGCTGGTAAAGTTTGGCCCCAATTTCCCCGAGGACAACCTACAATCCACGAGAGCACAATATCAAGGACAAGATCCGACAGCCACAAGAGCAAGATCTGCAATTCCCAAAGTCCACAGCAGGGTCTGCAATCCAAAAGGCAAGAACAAGGTCCAACATCTACAAAGCAAGGTCCAAAGTCCATGAAGTCAAAGAGTGCACTGCAGAAGTAAATGGTTGTCTCCAACAAACTCGCCTTCTCCTATATCTGGCTAAATCTCTCAAGTCCAGTGTTTTTACGTTAGGAGGGGTGAGGCTGCTTCCTTGCAAGTAGTCTCACCAATCTTCTCTGTGATTCTCTACACTCCACTCTTTGTGTCCATGGATTGGGTGGGAGTAGCAACTGTTCCTCTTTAGAGGTGGTCTGTTGCTGCTCATCAATGCTAACCATCAGCAGCTGATCCTCCCTTGCTTCTTCTAGTGCAAGAGGCAGACCATCCAGTCAACAATTCCCCCTGATGCCAGATAGATCTAGGACTACATTTTCCTCAGCCCCTGGGCTCTGTGGATGTTCCTGGGGATTCATGTCAATCCCATCTGAGGGTTCAAGTTCCAGCTCATCTTCTTCCTTCCCTCGAACTGGCTTCCAACTAGCTTCCATTATTCAGGGACCCATTGTATACGATCATTGCAATTAAACAGCCCAACCATCAACCTCAGGGATATGGAAAATAAATTTGAAGATAAAGAGCAAAATCAGTTTAGAGAGGAACTCCTCTTCGATAATTCAAAGGAGTTTATGGCAGGTTAGTCAGTTCCATCAAATATTAATGCTTTTTTTGAGTATCACTTTATTATATTCTTTTCCTGCAGAAACCTGAGTTACATCAGAGCTGGGGTTGAATTGCTGTTGGGTTAATTCAGTCCTAGCTATAACTAGCAAGACAGCAGAAAAACCCAAGGGCAGTATTGTGACTGGTTAGTATTGCCTTACAGTTCAAATGTGGCCTATTTCCTCCTTTGAAATCATGGTTATTGGCCTCCATGCTTTCATCCAATCAAGCTGAAATCTTGCTTATCCTTCTAACACTATAAAGCAAGAAGGCTGAAATAAAATTGCAAGTCACATAGTTTTCACTTAGCAATTGCCTCACTTAATCACTGAGGTGCCAATTCCAATTGTTACTAAACAAGGACTTCCAGTATATATTTCTGTATTTCCCCTTGGAGTGCTACCTTTTAGAATATGTCTGCATACACTGTTCATAATAGTAATACAGTATACTGCTCTATGCTAAGGCTAGTTGTCAGTTTCTTTCCAGAGCCAAATGAAGACTTGGCTACTTATCCAAATTTTTCTGTCATTAGGAACCATAGTTAATTCTTACTTTTGTATATTGCAATATAGAATTCAGAGCATTTGTTATTGTTGCAGGTTTATTTTGGCTTATTTTTGTTCCTTGCCCAGAAATCCACAAAAATAAGTAGATTGTAAATACTTTAAGTAATAAAGTGAGTTCCTACATGAAATTCTACAGACAACAGTGTAGTTTATTACATTCATAAGAATTAGAGCAAACACTAATTTTCTGGAGCTAAGACGTATCTGTCATATTCTTAGCAAAATCAATCTTTGTAAGTTTCATATGGATTAAAACAATTTTAAAATTTGCACAGCATGTTTTACAGTTGAAACAATTTTAGAAGGATCTTGTTCAGAAATCAGTATTTTCAATTCATCATCACTTCAACATGTTTAAGGAAAATAAGAGTTGGAGAGGGGTGAGTTGACTAGAAACAGTAAATGCCTCTCTAGATTTTCCCAATTCAAATCAGTGGGGAAAAATTATACCACAATTGAATATCCACAATTTAACAATATATCTATCACTGAGTTATTCTTCTAGAGATGCAGAATTTACCAATTATTCTGGAATACGATGTTAACTTCTACAAACAAACAAGTAGCAAAGTGAGGATTAATAAATCAATTGCTGAAGAGTAAGGTTTTGGTGATGTCGGTTTCATTTTGTCCCTGGAGATCTAAAGTTATAGTAAAAAGAAAAATCCATTTCTTTTTCATCCGTGGTTTTTACTTTACATTGTAAAGGTAATTGCCAGAAATGCTACAGAAAATAATTTCTAATTAAATCACATCTCAGAAATTCAACAGAACATTTCCTTTGCTTTGGATAAAATGGATTGCATTTCAGATATGTTTGATTTACTGGAAATAAAAGCCACATGGTATTATCAACTGGCTCACCTACTTGGAAAACAAAAGAGATGAAGTGCTAAACTATATGATACATTTTTTTACGTTAAGGCAAGTTTCCTTTGTAGTCTTTGGCAATAATCTAATCAACTGAGGAATTAAAACATGTATAGCTTCGGGCTTGGGATGTTTGTCTTTCATTCTTGAATTATTCCATTATACTGGCGTCGGCCCGTTTTTGCACCCTGAGGCGTGGCGGCATCCCGTTTTTGTGGGATTATACATTCCTCAAATACAAGAGATGATCTGAAAACAAAAACATGTGCATTAACAGGTTCAAATTTGCTGACCAGTTCATGGATCTGAAGGGAACCATTCAAGAGTTAAAGTGCCAAAATGGATGCAGCACAATTTAGTTAACAAGCTAGAATACACTGACACTTTCCCAGGTGTGAGGGTATAAAAGAAACTGTTGAGGTTTCCATATTTGGATCTAATTGTCAATAAGAGAGCATTAATTTGGATTAGCTAAATAATTATAGTGCTTCTGTTTCCTTCTTCCCAACAAAACGTCTTGGGCACAGGTGTGAGCCTGAAAAAGGACCAATAATGTTTTAAATATTAAATTATGAAAGGAAAATATATATTTATCAGCCCTCTCTAGAATAGCATGCTGGTCAAATCTATCCATGAATTGTTTTTAGAAAACTGATTTAATTACCCTCCTTTTTTCCTGCAATAAAATTGAATTAAATAGCTGTCTGCCTACCCTAGTCACATGAGATGGAAAGGTTGCAAGTAATTATCAGAGAGCACAGGCCATTGTCCTATATCAGGTTACAGAGATAAATAAAACTTTATAGTCTTCAACGGTAGTTCTGATTTTGATATGTGCTAAATATTTGGTATCCTCAATGAAATATGTTTCTAACTACATCATTCTTTCTTAACCGGGGCTCCACAGAATCTAGAGTTCCATGAGAGTTTGTGATTAAAAAACCATTATTTTTGAACTTCATGTACCATTCACTACTAGCTCTTGCAGTGGTGGGTGTTGTGGCCCAGGCTCAGGACTCAGATTCAGAATATGAGCCTGAAGAAGCTGCAATAGCTGAGCCTGTGGAATGTCAGCTTCAGAAGAGACAAGGCCAGGAATCACATGAAGCTACGGTAATTAACCATAGGCACCACTTTAGCAGCTGGAGGAGAAGTCAGATGAGAATGATGTAAGGCACGGGTGTCAAACTTGATTGCGTCATGTGATATATTGTGACGTATGATGACCTTTTTTTTGCCTTTGCGGAGCCAGGGTGGGCGTGGCCTGCAAGTGATGCATCCGGCCCATGGACTGCTAGTTTGACACCCCTGATGTAAGGCCTCCCATCCTGTTCCTCTGATGAGTAGAGAGTAGAGGAGTGGGAGTCTCGTCAAGGAAGTAAATCTCTTGATTAATGACAGCTAGCTGCAGTCTTAGCTGCCAAAGCAGTTATGACCATGGTTTTGCTGATCAATGTCTGACCTCTGGCTTTTGTGTGATGTTCCTATTTGTGAAAGAAACCTTGAACTTCTGATCTCTGGACTGGCTAATAACCCTGGATTGGCATTGGACGATTCTTCTGTTTGCTCTATTCAAAGAAAACTCTGTGACCAAGCTTCTGTTCTGTTTACATACCTTTGTTCATTGTTAGCTCTTCAGCTTTGAAGTAAAACTGATACAGTAATCTTCAGAGTAGCATGTTTGATGGAAGCCTGAATTTTTACATACTCAAACTTGGCTGCTGCCTTCTGCTTTGCCGTTGAAAACATTGTAAAGCATGAATTGTGTAACTTAGAAATGAATTATATTGTGAAGTTTTCATATTTTTTAAAAAAATATAGAGGTTCAGAGAAATTGAGAAAGGCTTACTTATAGACTATGTAGTTTCTCTGATAATGGAACCTGTCAGCTATAACAAATTTTCAACAGTTTCTTTGCAGAAACTCTGCAACCTTATATGAATTGGTCACTGACTCTGATCTGTAACAAAGTTGTCCTTTTTTATTTTATTCAGAAATAGGCTACAGGTATAGCAATGCTTGATGACCTCAATTGGACCAGGCATGTCCATCACAAAACAGAATGGTTGCTAAGTGGGAAATCACATGATAATGCTTTTCAGTTGGAAAGAGACAAGAATATTGAGTTTCATACTTTCAACTTTTGTTGAAACCTAACCACTCCCCCTCCCTTTAGAAGACTCAGATACCTGCTTACTATTTTGTACATATTGAAAACAATGTGATTGCATCAGCAGCCCAGGGCTGGGAGCCATGGGCATACTGCAGAATAGCTTATTCTCTTGAAATCTTTTTCTCCAATCTCTCTGCTCTGCAAGGTGGGAGAGAAAAAAAAGTGATTCTTGTAGGTAATCTCATATGCCTGATGTTTTTCATGGCCAGCCCAATTGTGATTTTTTTTCAATGTGGGGAAGAGCAAATAGCTTACTCTTTTGAAATCTCTTGTTAGGGGGAGAAAAGGTGGGGGGAAAAATAGGTCAGGTACAAGACAATACCATGTTTCCCCACAAATAAGGCCCAAAAACATATATATAAACATCTTGGCGACGTTTCGACGAAGTCCCATTCGTCATCTTCAGGCTGGTGCTTTCGGCTTCGTGCTTCTAGCAGCAATGTGTGATTGCAGCTGTTTCTTCCTTTTAACTGCCAGTGGGGGTTTGAACTGATTGGCTGGGAGCTCGGCTGTGTTCTGATTGGGTGGAGGTGTGTTCTGATTGGTTAGGGGCTTGGCTGTGCTCTGATTGGATGAGGGGTTGGCTGTGCTCTGATTGGCTGGGGGAGTGTTCTGTTTGGGTGGGGGCTTAGTTGTGCTCAGGTTAGTCTGAGTTACAGGGAGATTAGACATGGTGAGCTGCATAGCTGTTTGGCTTTGCGTTCGTGGTCGTGCCTTTTTGCCTAGATGTGTGGTGGTGACATCCTGTGTGGTTTTTGTGAGTGTAGGTCTGGTGTTATGGACTCGTTTGTCAATGAGGGCGGGTTTCCAAATGGCTGGTAAGCGGGAGGTATCATCTCGTTTGTTCATGCTGTGAGGGCGTTTTTCTATCTCGATGGCTTCTCTGATTATTCTGTTATTAAAGTGTTCAGTTTTGGCGATAGTTCTGGTCTTTTTAAAATCAATTTCATGTCCTGTGGCTTTAAGGTGTTGGACCAGGGAAGAAGTTGGTTCCTCTTTTTTGACTGAGTTTTTGTGTTCTTCAATGCGTGCACTTATTCTTCTGTTGGTTTGTCCGATGTATGTGGTGGGGCAAGCAGTACATGGGATTTCATATACTCCTTAATTTTCTAACTCAATTTTGTCTTTGGGGTTTCTTAGGATGGTGGATATTTTTCTGTTTGTGCAGAATGCTGTTTTGATGTTATGTTTGTGGTGCCTTTTATGTATGGGAGGAGGGCTTTGCCATTTTCTTGTTCTCTGTCTTGGATTTTAGTGGGAGTTTCTTTTTGGATTAAGTTGGAAATCTTATTTCTTTGGAATCCGTTGGATGTTAGTACATTAGTGAGAGTGTGTAGTTCGGTTTTTAGGTGTTGTTCGTCAGCTAGGCATTTGGTTCTGGAAATGAGTGTCTTGGCTACGGAGTTGATCTGTGCTGGGTGGTGGTGTGAGAGTGCGTGCAGATAGCGGTTTGTGTGTGTTTTCTTCTGGTAGATGGTGTGTCCTAGGGAGCCATTGGATTTCTTGTAGACTAAGACATCCAGGAAGGGAAGTTGGTTATTAGCTTCTGTTTCCATGATGAACTGTATTTTGGGGTGTAGGCTGTGGAGGTGTGTGAGGAAGTTGTCCGGTTTTTCTTTCCCATGTGGCCAGATTACGAAAGTGTCATCTACGTATCTGAGCCAGAGTTTGGTTTTGTGATCAGACTCGGACAAACCAACAGAAGAATAAGTGCACGCATTGAAGAACACAAAAACTCAGTCAAAAAAGAAGAACCAACCTTTTCCCTGATCCAACACCTTAAAGCCACAGGACATGAAATTGACTTTAAAAAGACCAGAACTATCGCCAAAACTGAACACTTTAATAATAGAATAATCAGAGAAGCCATTGAGATAGAAAAATGCCCACACAGCATGAATAAACAAGATGATACCTCCCGTCTACCAGCCATTTGGAAACCCGCCCTTATTGACAAACGAGTCCCTAACACAAAGAATGACACCAGACCCACACTCACGAAAACCACACAGGATGTCACCACCACACATCCACGCAAAAAGCAAACCCAAACCCACACCGATGATGAGGCACAACCACAAACCAGAAGCCAGACCACAGCTGCATAATTAGCCACTTTAAACCCCTCCAATCCATACATGACGCAAACTGACACCCACCATGAAGATGAGGCTTGACCACGAATGCAAAGCCAAACAACAGCAATGCAGCTCACCATCTCAAATCCCCTTGCAACACAGACTAACCTAAGCACAATAAAGCCCCCACCCAAACAGAACACTCCCCCATCCAATCAGAGCACAGCCAAGCCCTTAACCAATCAGAACACACCTCCACCCAATCAGAACACAGCCAAGCTCCCACCCAATCAGTTCATACCCCCACTTGCAGTTAAAAGGAAGAAACAGCTACGATCACACATTGCTCCTAGAAGCACGAAGCCGAAAACACCAGTCTGAAGATGATGAATGAGACTTCGTCAAAACGTCGCCAAGACACTTCCAATTTTATGCGGGAGAAAACCCGAATAACCAAAGATCTACATACAAACACCTGTGAAAACCTCAGAAAACATATATATGGTCAAAAGTCCCATTTGGGCTTATTTTAGGGATTGTCTTATTTTGCAGCCGCCCGCCTACTCCGTCCCACTGTCTGGTTCCTCATGGCCGCAACAGGGCAGGAGGCCATGAGGTGCGCCAGTACCATCGCCACGAGCAACTAGAATCTCCCCAGGACAGCCTGGCCAGTGCCAGCTGTGTGCTATTTAATCCTAAGTGCCTAGACCGGAGCTTCAGAGACAGGCACTGTCTCAGAGCTGCCTCATGCTTTTAGCTCTGGGGGAAGCAGCGGTGTGGTGGAGCACTCCGCTCATTGCCTAGCCTGCTTTAGCGGCCACCATCCCCTCCTGGAGCCTCCACCTCCTTACCAGCCCAAGGCTCTGGTCAGGGCGCTTAGGGTTAAATAGCACACACCTGGTGCCAGCGGGGCTGTCCTGGGAGGATTCTGCTGCTGCTGCTGCTGTTGCTGGGCCAGCCTGGGCTGTATCCCAGCACTGCCTCCTAAGCCAGCCAACGCGCATGAAAATCCTGGGACGGACAAGGGTGGCGCTTGGGAGGCAGCGGTGCCCCATTTGTGAACAGACAAAACTTCCAGTCTCCCTCTGGGCAAAAAGTGTTTGGGCGCCTATGGGGCACTTGGAAACAGTGATTTACTCCATTTTCAAGCACTTCTTAGGTGCCCAAACATTTTTCACCTGGACAGAGAAATGACAGAGACTGGAAACTTTGTCTGCTTGCACATGGGGTGCTTGGAAATGGAGTGAATCACTCCGTTTCCAAGCGCCCCATTTGCAAGCAAGATAAAGCTTCTAGTCTCCCTCTGGGCGAAAAGTGAATGATGCGTCTGGATTGCCTGCCTTCCCCTCCCGCCGCCTTCACACTCGGACTTACATGCACTGTGGCAAGGGACCAGTGGGTTGCAGCTTCTGCCTCATACCATCGGCCCCTGTGCACTCGCTACCTTCTTGTGCTGGCCATGCCCACCCGCCCAGGCTTATTTTTGGGGTAGGCCTTATATTAGGCCCACCCCAAAAAATCTGGCTAGGGCTTATTTTCTAAGTGGATTTTATTTTGGGGGAAACATGGTATGTACTGACATGGTATGTACTGACTGTAACGGCAATCATGTAACTAAGGAACACTCTGAAGGTTGTAAATGAGTTTAAATTGGCCATAAAGTTATTTTTTCCAGTATTGTCTTTGAACGGTTGCTAAACTAGTAAGTAAGAACTTCCTGTACTCTCATAATTTGTACAAGAACTTGGAACTGAAGACCTGTCTTGATCAGCAGCTGTTTAAAAAGTTATTCTTCTTGGAATGCCTCCTAGATCAAAGCTTGTTCTGTCCATAAGGAATTATTTTTGCAGTGATTTTTTTTAATGTACACCTGTTAGGCAATTGCTTTGATAATATATTGCTAGAGATTGTGTTTTACATGTATATAATTGTGAATTTCTTTGAAAGTCCTGTGTTTAAAAAGACAATATACAAATATATTTTATATGAATCTGAATCTAGTAAGTGAAATTGTGCACACATTTAACTGGGAAATATTAAAAAATCTATTGCATAATTCACTAGACTGAAATGGTGTGAACAGTCACTGCTGACTTTGTCACAGTGGAGATGGAAGTAATGCAGTTCTCATGCAATTACTCATGCAAGTAATGCAGTTCTCATAGTCATTTATTTAACAATTCAAACAACACATTTGGAGAGAAACTATTCATACAGGGAACATAATATATTAAACATAGCTCATATTAGGAATAACTAAGTAGAAGATTTTGTTTGTTAGAAAATTGGGTATAATAATGCAAATTACCTTTAAAGAATAACATGCTGAAAAATTGATAGAATCAAATAATAAGTGAATTGCTTACTGTTCTAACAAAAGTCAGATTTAGACAGTGTATCTTTGAACTTCGAACAATATTCTGTGAAATATTGCTAAGTACACATAGTAGGATTATGCAATAAATCTAATTCACTCTGTAATGTGAGCTTGCGTTATGAGTACCTTACTATATTTGGTTGCTAACATTTGGTTTGGGATTTTAATGACTTGTATTTCACCAAATTCTTATTCGTGAGTACTCACTAAAGAAAATGATAATTTGATATTTTTACATGCATCAGTTCAGGTAAGCTTTCTCTGGCAAATTCTTATTTTCTCCAGATTTTTTTCCTCTTTAAAATGCCACATAAAGACAAAAATTAGTATTAGTGGGAGCTGGATTTTCTCTTGCAGTAGTATTGGGGATACTGTTTCTCTACTGATTCACAATGATAAACACAAGTATGACACAATAATCTAAAGCATATTTTTTTTCATTCCCTGAACAAGGTTAAAGATGGAATATTCCCAGACTTTGGTGGTCTAATATCCACAGCCACTTTGAATTGGACATAGTTCCCTTCCCCATCTAAACCCGCGTAGCTTTTGAGGGATTATTGTATGTATGCATGTTTTGTCCCTACAAAGATCTATGTCTATAAGCAAATTGTTCCTGAATTACAAGTAGCATCAGGTCTTCAAAACACTGACTAAAATTGTATTTCCTGTGTTGAAAGACTATCTCTCAGCAATAAGAACACCAAAGATAATCCATTTCTTTAGTCCTCCCCTGTCATTTTTCATGGAATAAGTGTGTAATTCAAAAGAAAATGGGCATCCCAAAATAATAAACTTTGTCTCAAAGTCTAAGTCAAATTAATATATGTAATTACATTTTCCCTGAACAGAACTTATGAATATACATTTAATAAAATATTCTGAATGTACGGTATATCTAAATAGATAATTAGTTATTTTATGGGAATCTGAATTAATATGGATAATGTTTAAATTTTGTATAATTATGATTTAAGCAACTTTGGGAAATGTGTATGTTTACATTAGAATCCAGTGTGTGGTCAGTATAAATCAGTGGTTCTCAACCTTTTTCAGGTTGAGACCCCACTTGCCCCGCCCATGCGCGGCGCGACCCCGACGCGCGTGCGTGCGCGACGGGCCGATCCGCGCATGCGCGGCGCGCGACAGGCCGATCCGCGCATGCGCGGCACGCGTGCGACGGACCGATCCACGCATGCACACGCGACGGGCCGATCCACGCATGCACGGCACGCGTGACGGGCCGATCCACGCATGCACGGCGCACACGCGACGGGCCGATCCGCGCATGCGCGGCTTGACGGGCAAAAAACAAAACAAAAAAACAACAAAAAAATGGCGGACCACGGTGTCCGGTGACCCCCGCGAACTGGTCGTTCGACCCCAAATGGGGTCGCGACCCATAGGTTGAGAACCGCTGGTATAAATGGTATTTTAAAGTTTAAGTGGAATGCTGCATGTGTGATAAACTATTGATCCTCTATTCTTCTGCCCTGAATGTTATGGCTTATGGTTGAACAACTAAATTAAATTTGACTTGGTTTGACATTTATAATTCACCATCTCAATAAAAAAAATGCAGCTCAAATACCAAGCTCCTGATAGAAGAAATAATGATGTTAAAATAAAAAAACTCTTTCATACCTATGAGTTTTAGCAAGCAAATAATCTTACCTTTATGTGTATTCTTTTATATAGAATATATATATATATATATATATATATATATATATATATATATATATATATATATATATATATATATATATATATATATATATATATATATATATATATATATATATATATATATATATATATATATATATATATATATATATATATATTCTTTTTATATTTTTTAATTTGCTTGTATTGGTAATTTTAAATTATAAATCTATTATAAATTCTAAATCTAGACTTAAATGAAAGTATCAAAATATTTTTAAATACTCTTTTGCTTCATTCAAAATTAGGTAAACACTGTTCATTAAAAACACCTTATGAACAAGTCCCAGAGAAACAAAAGGATGCAAGAATGGACATAAATGGTCCTTTATATAGACTGTATAGATCTAAATATGGCTTAGGAATGGTTATAGACCACAATCTAAAACTATGGTGTTTGGCTTTACAAATTATAAGTTCGTATAAAATTTATCAGGCAAACATAGCTGTTATATCTGTATTTTAAGAGCTATCAAATAATTCTAGTTAAACTTTGAAAAGTCAATGAAGAAAAGGTGGATAAGTAAGAAACCAGAAATACTGAGACTTCCAGTTTGACATCGCAGCATTCAATTTCACCCCACTGGCAAAAAAGAGGTGATGAAGAAGGAGGGGATCCTCATTGATCACGGAAGGGTGGTGGCCCTTCCGCTTGATCCGAGGAAGCCCTCCAAACCGGCGGGGGAAAGACTGGCTACATTCATGTAGCTAGTCAGAAGCTGCTGACAACCGAAGGAAATAAGCACTAACCAGCAACTTTTGAGCAATGTGGATGAAACTGGATGAGACTCTATCCTCTCTTTATAACTTTAAGACTTTTTCCTGGAAAAAAACATCGTAAGCAAAGAATCCTCCCCAATGAGAGAGGGAAAGGGAATTTCCACCCCATTCCCTCAGGAAAAAAGTGGTGAACTAACTGCTTGGGGGAAAACAGAGAAAATTATAAGACTAATTTGGAATCAATATAGATATGTAGCCTTGAAATTTGGGGACTAAAATTGCTTTTGAGACTTCTTTTTAGAAAAGAGATTTGCTGGAAGAAGGTGTTAATGACATCTAGTGGCAAAACACGGCACTACAATTTATTATGCTAAAAGGAAATTTGGCCTGAAGCCCAGACTCAGATAAGACTTTGGGTGTCTTTGGAAACTTTCATTTTTGAAGATTGCAGCTGGAGAAGGAAAAAAAAACCCTCTTGGGCTGCTTATCTGTGTGGCAGAGACAATAAACTATTTTAAAATTGGCCTGCTTGGATTATGAATATAAATACTAACTGACTTTTAAAGCTGTGTTGTGGAAATTCCCTGTAGAAGAAACAGGCATGACTGATCAAGATGATGGAACACTTTGGATTATAAACTTTTGATTGATGAGTAACTTTTAATTGTTTCTTTTCTTACTGGACAGAAAGGATATGTTTTTCATTGGACAGAAAAACCTGGACTTTGCTTATATTTGTTTAGGGGAGGCCTAAGGATGGACTGATAGGCTGGCTGGATAATTTGGAGTTCAAATGGCAATTGACTGAAACTTTTTAAATCTCAAAATAGATTGGACTATAAAGGCCATATACAAAACCAAAATGGATGTTCGTCTTAAATGGTAAAAAAGCATCTCTAACATTTGTCTCCAAAACCCCCAGCTTCACATACCAACAAGAAAATGTTGATAAATCTCAGGAAGAAATTATTTCTATGTTGAAATCAATACAAGAGACAATTGTCTTAGCTCATAATAAGACTAAAAATAATGCAAAGAAGATAAAAGAACAATTTTCTAATCTAAACTTACAAATTCAGAAAATTATTACAAAGAAGGAACCAGTAACACACAAAATAGAAGGAAAATTAGAGGAAGCAGATCCAAAGATGGAGGACCTAAAGGAAGGAATTAACAGACAGACTCAAACAAAGGAAGAATTAGAAGATGCAGCGATAATACCAGAAATGGAAAAGATATCTTACTTGCCAAGATCTCAGAATACAATTGAGGATAAGGAAGAGCTGATTGAACGGAGGATAAAGCTGTCAGGAGAATTGTGGAAAATTCGAAAAGGAGGGAGGCTGTTTAATGAATATAAATGGGCTGAGTATTCTTCCAAAAATACTTTAATCAAATTTTCTTTCTTACTTCAAACAATATACACAAATATAGGGGAAGAATTACTTGAGGACTGAAATGCATTGACTTGGAAAGTTAGTTGGCAAAGGAAGAAAGCCAGAGTAAGACTGAATAAAATAGAGGTTTTGGGACATTATATTATTAAATAAATGTTTGAACACGGCTAAGACAATAGATAATTGTTAGAAATAAAAGTATTACTATAACTAGAAAGATAGGATATGCAACTAGAATACTATATTTTGATATGAGAAGGGAAATATGAAAATGTCAAGAGGGTCTGAGGGAAACTTTTGGCTACCCAAATATAATTTACTATGAGAAAACTATAAGCGATAGAGATGGGATATTATATTATTAAACATCTGTTTGAATATGGTTAAGAAAATAGATAACTATTAGAAATAAAAGTATTATTATAACTAGAAGGATAAGATTTCTAACTAGAATATTATATTTTGTTATGAGATGGGAAATATGAAAATTCTAAAAGGGTTTGAATAAAGGAAGCTTTTGGTTATTCAAATATAATATATTATAAGAAAATTATAAGCAATAGAGATATTTTGAACATTGATGGGAAATTAAAATTTAAAAAGAAAAGCGGGAAAAACAGGATACTGATGGAACAAATGGATTTTAAGTGCAAATGCAATTGAGATATGTTAAGGCTAGAAAAGATATTATAAACTGACATTATTGATATTATTATGTATAATACCAGAAAAATGCGATGAAGATGTCTATATTTAATTGTATATGTATTAACAGTAACAAGAATTGTATTTGCCCAGTGTGGAAAAATGCATGCCACCAGAAGAAGAGAGGACCAAAGAAGCACTGGATGGTGTAGTATTGGAACTAAGCTGAGAAAGTTAATATGCACCACTGAATTACCAATGGACCCAGACAACACGTTGTTTATTAAGTATTTATGATTGTAAAATTAGAAAATTAATAAAATGGTTTAAAAAAAAAGAAAGAAACCAGAAGTACTGTAAATGCTAGTAATCTGGAAAAAATGTTTCAAATCACAGTCGTGTAACCATGTGACACTGAAAATGGCCATAAAGTGAACCAATTACCAAGAAACGAAAATGCAACCACATGACCATGGGATATGTGTGCAGCCATTGTAACTCTGAAAATGGGTCATAAGTAGCTCTGAGGAGTCTGTCATAATTTTGAACGGTTGTTAAGCGATCAGACATAAGTCAACGACTACCTCTAATATATCTTTTGCTGTATATATAGCCTGCCCAAATCCATAAGGACTCTAAGTACAACAAAATTAAAATAAATTTAAAGGGTATGGATAATAAAAAATAATAAAAATGACTATACCATATGTGTCCTTCAGGATCAAATGGCCACTGGGATAGTGCTGCTTTAATTTGTTTTTAGAATTGTGTGCTTGTACAGTAGGGGATTCTCTTTACTTCCAAGGGGAAAATGATGCATAAAATGGAGGCTACCAGCAGGAGAGAACCATAGCAGACAATCTCAAGTGTATTGGAACTAAATGGTTTAATTTTAACAAGTTGTTAGCTGATGTATCCCAGTGCTGTACTGTAAATGTGATGTTCAACAGTTTGAATTAGAAATTTTAAAGGAAACTAAAGTTGAATCTAGTTAAATGCAGATATTGGACTTCAGAAACGTAGATTTTAATAAATTAAGAGAAATGATAAATAGAATTTGGGAAGAAACTAATGAAAAAAGAAGCTTAAGACTAATTAGAGTTCCTTAAAAAAGATACAATAAAAGCATAATTGCAGGTATCTAAATGAGAAAAAATGGAGAACAGCAGAAGAAGCCAGTGTACATGCACAAAATGTTTCTTGAAGATCTGAAAACAAAAGTAGATATATACAGAAGATGAAAAGAAAGTCAAGTCACCAAAGAAGTAGCCTGAAACTGTAGAGAGCAGGTCTAGAAAGTTAATGTTCCAAATGATGTGAGGGTAATGAAGGAAAGCTAAAAGTTCTTTAG
Organism: Bothrops alternatus; assembly: GCA_034064705.1. NCBI lineage: Eukaryota > Metazoa > Chordata > Lepidosauria > Squamata > Viperidae > Bothrops > Bothrops alternatus. Next base: position 4,521,705 of record JARGCV010000033.1, read on the forward strand.
ATAGGTTCAGAATAAATGGAGCAAGAAGAAAATATATTAGCTCCTCAGCTAAGAGAGAAAAATACTAACAAAGAAAAGGCAAATCTACCTAACCTCTACTTTGCCTCGGTCTTCTTCAACATTATAGTTTACGGTCTATCAGAAAACTATAAATAGCAACAATGCTCTTCACAGGTTCCAGAATGAAAATTTGATATATATGCAATATACCTGTTTCATTGGATGAGTTGAAATCTTCATGGCCACATAAAATGCAAGATAGAGTACTGAAAGAACAAGCAAGCTCTGATCAAATTTTAATGCATTTTCTTTGAGAAAATCCTGGAGAATTGGCAGCGTGCTCTGTAATGGAAGAAAAGAGTATCATCCCTTTCTTCAAAGGTTTATATTGTCAAGGCTATGGTCTTTCCAGTTGTAATACAGTATATGCTGTGAAAGCTGAACCACCAGTAAGGCTGAAGAAATACCGATGCCTTTGAACTATGGTGCTAAGGAATATTGTGGTTCAATACCTTCAATCACAAGAAAAACAAGTTACTTGATATTAGATTAATATTGAATAATGGTGGAAGTGCTAAAAATGAAGATAAGCTTTAAATGTTTTAGATAAACAATGTAAAGCACAAAGTGTTGGAGAAAAAACTGATACTTAAAGAAATCCCAGGTAATCAAAAAATAGGCTTAGGTGGTTAGACCATATGATTCTTGGAGTATTATTATTATGGTTGGCCACACAGCCAGACATTTAAACTGGATTTGTCCACCTATGAGTTCCTTACTAAGGACCTGGCATATCATCACTATCCAACCTTGAACTACCATTCTTACTAAATTGCATTATTTAATGCAATTCTTACTGAGAGATGCATATACAATAAGTTCCTCTTTTGGGGTGGGGAAGATTACATAAGAATTTGATTGAGAAAGATGAAATTTGCAAATTTTGTTTTGCTACAAATAACAGTCTTCTTAGGGTGGAAAAATCAAGTATTTTTGACAGTCATAACAAATAACAAAATATTTGAAATGCTGTACTAGTTCAAAATAAAGGGCATATAGTTAATGTAATCTTTCAACAGCAACCAATTAATTATAAAATTTCATAAAAGGAGTCACCACCTTTTTAGACTGATAGGCATATTTGGAATTTTGAGAATAAGTTATGAGTGCACTCACAAAATGGCTTTTGAAAAGCCTTACCTATTCCTAAAATAGCTACCTTGAGATGAACCCAGTTAGAAATTACCAGTTTACCTTAATGTTTTCATATATATGCATAAGTAGTTTTTCAAGTCAGCAGACATTTTGCATGACTAGCAGAAACTTTGTGTCAGGCTTTTTGTTCAGTAACAATTGGAATTAGAACTGTAATCTACTTTCAACCACCTGGTATCTTTTAATAAAATATCAGGAGGACAGGAAGCTTAAATATTAATTTTCACAGGACTGTTTTCATTTCTATCTGTTCAATGGGCTGATTAATCATACCTTCCTTTCAGCATTCTTGAATACACTCCAAACGTTCAACTACAAATATATGGGTCTGCTATATATGCCTTTCCTGTAATATTATTGCTGTGTAATTCAAACTCTTGTGTCAAAAAGTAGGTTAATTGTTCTCCACAAATGGATAATACATGTAAAATTGCATGAACTTCGTTTCATTTTAAAATGGTTTTTAATGCTTTATTTAAACCAGCAAATTTTAACAAATAAATAGTGCCTGGCAATGTAATTATAAATAAAGAAAACTTACTAATGTGTATTTTGTTTTTAAATTATATTTGTTTTATAGTTTCCATGTTTTATTATGAAACAATAATTAATATAGGCTGGTAAACCTTATAGCAGATTTTTTTTCTTAAGGAACTACAAGATATTCTGGTTATCCTATTTTGTTATCCTATATAACCTATAATAGGTTATCCTATTATCCTATTTGGAATAAATTCCGTATCAGTTTACTTCACACTATCATCTTTTATACTTATTTATTCAATCTTCTTTGTTATGGAAAAGTGGGTAGCCATGCCTTTCTCTACCAGAGGTTCAAGATGTAAGAGTTAAATTGAATGCCATAGTTTCAGGGCAGAGATGTCGGATATATCAATAACCAAGAGCCACCCCACTTCAATGACAAAAGACTCAAGGAAAAATGTCTGCTAATCTGTGATAATTAAATTGCAGTGAGTATAGGAAAAAACCGCAGCTTTGTATCAATAGAAGGCAATGAACTATTTCAAATAATAACATTTCTATAACAGAGATAAGGAGTATAAGGGTCTCAAATAAGACCCCATGTTAGGGATTATATTGTGGTGATAAGAATGGCAAAAATTAGTTTTTTTTTCTGCTTAAAATCACATCTGCAGGTAGCTGTCCAGCAGACCTTTTAAAATGACTCCTATGGTACTCTGCTAGAGAAAGATGAGTCTTAAGAATATCTACAGGGTCATAGATCAGAACTGGACTCCAACTGCTCAAGTCACATCAAAGTGGTCTTATATGATTAGCTGAAACAACTGTTCTTTTTTATTGTTCTATTATTTACTTCTGTTCTGTTTGCACTCTTTTCGTTTCCTCCTTTTTATTGTAAGCTGCCTAGAGTAGCCCCATGGCGAGATAAATTTAGATCAGTGGCAAATAAATTTAACAAATGAATAAATAAAAATAAGTTAAAATCTGCTAACTTCTAAGAAAATGAGCAGAGTCCTCAAGACTGCTAATCCAACCACCTGTTTATGGCATCCATGTCCTTCCTGTTTGTGAAGTCAGCCCAGGAGAAGCCATGCAGTTGGGCCATGCTGTAATATGGGTTTTGTAGAAGGAGGGGATGGTCCCTGCTTTTTTAAAGGAGTGGTGTTATGCCCCCTCCTCAAGAATATTTCTCTAACTATATTGGACTGTTTTTATCCAGAAGATGGTGGGGCTGTTATTACTGAGGCCTTGGACTGGGCTGATTATATGCATCCTTTTCAATGAGGTTTTCATACTCAAACATATACAGAGACAGTATCAATTACACTTGTTTGTGGCTTTTGGTAGAACTAAAATATGGGTAGCGCAGGCATTCTGGTTATTTTGATTTCTCAGAGGCTTTCCGCACCATCAATCATGGTATCCTGCGGGATTACCTGTAATGATTGGGGAACTTGGTATTTTGTTGGTTTATCTTGCTTTGTGGTTGAATTCATTCAATTTTGGCATTAGGGAAGAGATTGCATCCAGGTTCTACACTGTCACCTTTTATTTAACTGTGGCATGAGGTCTCTGGGGGGGGGATCATTTGTCAGTTGGAGTCAGATATTATTCCACTCCATTTTCAACCCATCAGGTTGTCTTTATAGAAAGTGAAAACTGTATTCGAAGTATTTGCTTCATTGCTATTCAAGAGAAGCAAACTTTGACACCATTCAATAAAACAATACATTTACATTAATAAAAAAGCATGTTGAAATGAAGGCTGAAAAATGTATACATAATTTAATCAAGATATTCATGGTTTCCTCATATTACTATTACTTTAAGTTGATATGGCCAGTCATTTTCATTGATCTGTTAGAAACAAAGAAAATCTAGTGACTTGTCTCCTGTGAAGCAGTAATTTTTTTTCTTGTTTAATGAATGCATTGTATCTACACCATAAATTTTTCTAGGATTTATTTTCAATCTGCATTTGCTTATTATCATTGATTGCAGAAGTACCAACAATGTACTATTAATACTAACTAGTAGTACATTGATGAATGACCCATCATAAATTAAAACACCAATAGACTAAACATTACTTCGCATAGGATTTTTCGGCGCATTCTGTACATACTATTAGTAATGTATCATCAAGTATTACATAATATACGTAATTCCAACTGATAGGATTCAGGAGAATACCTTTTTCTGCCTTGGTTCCAACTCTCTGGAACATTATATCCCTTGAGGTGAGATCCTTCCCCACCCTCTGAAAGAGCCTCAAAACCTGGCTGTGCCAATTGGCCTGGGGTCCCGATGGGGGCATCCCACACTGTGATAGTTATAGTGGACTAGGAAGAAGATCGCTTCCCACTCCATTGAATTACTTGACAGTGAGATGGGCAGCATATAAATAAAATAAATAAAATAATGCATGTACAAAATAATCATATATCTTTTTCTTTCAAGCTACTGTGTACATTATTTCATACTGATGCTGCTATTTATCTTTTTTCCCATCCCAGATTCAAGCCAAATATAATGTACAGTATGAAAATATTTTCTTTCTGTGTAACATTTTGGAACAGCTTCTTGAAACACACAGAGAGCAAAAGAACAAAACCAGTCTTTGTTATGAAGTAAAAGAGAAGAAAAAGATTTTGCAGGACATTGATCAAGCTTTCCTCCATCTCTCTGATGAGTTTCCCTTGTTCTGTATTTATTTATGGCGCCTGGGTACACTTTTGAATGCAACAGAAATAGAAATTGAAGGAAGAAACTGACCAGCTTTTGCTAAGAAAGAGGCCAGCAGCAACTAAAAATTCTCCACTGAATGAGAATGAAGCTCTGAAACAAAGGTGTTAATACATTTTTTATTTTATTGGTGGCAGATATTGCTTGCTTGGGTGTTTGGCAGTTTCATGATGGCCAGTTCAGTTTTTGGGTGGCTAAAATTTGAGCAACATTTATAATATTTCCCTTTGAATAAAGCAGATTAGCTCTGATACTAAAAATTAGCTGTGAAATTAAATTTTAGCTTTCTGAATAGTCTTCATGATTAGAAGCTGCTATTTATAGGTTATATTTTCTCACTCAACAGCTTTCAGGAAAAGGTTCTGAACTATTTTCTGTTGGAAAGCACTAAATACATTTCCACAATGAAGAATTTATCACATTCTTCATTGTGACCATTAGATATCTGCAAGCTCTGATACTAAAAATTAGCTGTGAAATTAAAGTTTTAGCTTTCTGAATAGTCTTCATGATTAGGAACTGTTATTTATAAGTTAAGTTTTCTCATTCAACAGCTTTCAGGAAAAGGTTCTGAACTATTTTCTGTTGGAAAGCATTAAATACATTTCCACAATGAAGAATTTATTATATTCTTCATTGTGACTATTAGATACCTGCAAGGTGTAATAATTAGACTATCATATTATTTATAAATCAAGTGTGTAATCTTTGCTGAAGTTTAGACGTATTTATATGAGTTTTATTGTGAGATGGATAGATGTGAAAAAAATACTATTTTTTTCTTTTGGTATGATGAATAATTTTGAATACAAATATATATATGTGTGTGTGTGTATTATATATATAAAATATGTGTGTGTGTATATATATATTATATATATATATGTTTGTGTGTATATATAGTAGCTATATAAATTGCAATTTATTCCAATATAATTAAGACTGAGTCATAATTATTCTACAATGGAGAAGGGGGAATGATGAATAAACATGCTAGCCTCTCTCTTCAACTTTAATTACTGAATAGGGAATTGTTTCCTAAAACATCTTGCAATGAGCAATATCAATGTAGATTCAAAATTGATTTTTTTCTATCAAATATTTTGTTTTTAATTTTCTCAGAATGAAATCTTAATTAACCATAATTAATTATGCCACAGTTTGGCTTTTGATGCAGATTCAATTTCTGACTGATTCTCCATAGTTATCAATTTATTTCCTTTTCAAAACAGATCTCTTAGCAGAGATGTACAGGTCGAGGACTTTTTAAATTGAAATCGCAACACAAGGTCAAAAGGATAAAAGTTTTCCCTTCTTTCTTCAAGAAATAAATGATTGGCACATCCATAATTAGGAAAGATCTACCATTTACAAGTACTTAATAAAAACCCTCTAGTACTCCGGACATCTCCTGTAATTAATAGAAGCATATCACATAGATTTCACCATTAGGTGAAAAATCCCAATGCTTCATCCATTTTTTTTGCAATATATAGTAAGTTTCTGAATATCTGAGAATTTTGCTGTTTTTAAAAAGATCTTTCAGGCAATTTACGTACATAATGTGTACCTTGGCCATTAGCCATTTCAACAATTAATCAAGATTAATGAGAAAAAAAATAGAATGGAAAGCATTGTTCCACCAAAAGTAGCTGTCTAAGATTTATAAGAGTGTAACTAAACTTCAACAGAGAAAAAAAACATAGGAGAGAAGCAACACTATCCCCACCCTAAGCAATTATGTGAATAGCTTTTAAAAATAATGCAACTATTTGCATTGAAAATATGAAGTTAATGGTATTTTTATTATTGCAGGCAAAAGGTTTTCCTCTAGAATCTATATATGGTCTCTCAACTGTTATAGATTTTTGTTTATACAGAATTCTTGACCATTCATTGTTTTGATCAGAGGAAATTTCCAATATTTGCCTTCATCATCAAAGAATCTATTATTCTGTCTGTCATAACCTCATTTCTTCTTTGCTCTTCAGATTTCTTCTGTTCTATTTCAAATTACCTGTGTCTTATGATGAATTATATTTCCCATCAGTCATGCCCAATATGAAAAGAGGTGAGTGGAGAATTGTTTCACCTGAGCTGATAACCACTAGACAGCCGCAAAAGTTTATAATGGCAGCTTTAGGTGTGGATGGAAATTGCAACCAAACATCTGGCGAGCCATAGGAAATTCCTTGATTTGAAGGATCCTTGTAGCTTTAATTTTCATTTTTTACCAACATGAATTTACTATATTCAGTTCAATAATTCAATTAGGCAGTTGCTCACATTTCTTTTTGTGCTCACTGTTAATCGTTTTTATCATTAAACTTCTTTAGTTAATGAGAGAATCATTAACACAAAAATGGAGTGGAGTCTAATTACTCAACCAAAGTAGTAGCATATTCTGATAACCCTTCAATACTTATAGCCGAAAGGAATAATTAGCCGAATTCTTTCACTGAACTAGGATAAAACAAGTAAGATGAAATCATCAAATTAAACATTTTGCCAGCAATTAAATGTTTTACCCAGTAAGGTTCTAGAACCACTTATATCAGAGAAGATAGCCTGTGTTCAGGGCCAGACAAAACAGCTACTTTGGTAGATTTAGCTTTCTCTTTGCATGCTAGTTTTGAAAATTACTCTTGATTCTGAGCTCAGCACAACATGCTTCCTATCAAGCTAATGTTGCTCATTAGGCAGACATAGGAGTCTGCTGCTCAATCAACAGACATAATGGAGAAGTAGAATAAATAAAAAGGATGCTTCCTGTAGGTTTATAAATCATGTGCTTTTCAGTTTCACTTGCATTCCTTCAAATACAATAGAAGATAAAATCAAACAAAACCTGGAAACTGTACAAGAATTTTACAGTATATCTTTTTCTACTCAGATATCCACTTGTGGGAAAGTAGAAGCTGCAAAGACATGAAATAAAACATTCCAGCTCCTTTCTTTCTTCTCTTGCTCTTTTCTTTTTAAACTGACATTATGATGATTATAATGATGATGGTGAATACTGTAACTCCCAGACAGGAACGTGGCACTCCAAGGAGCAAAACGGTGCCCCACTGTCAAATTCTAGACCTACAATGGAAGATATTTTTGACTTATATATTGAATTTAAGACTATTAATTGGACTATTGCAACCATGGTGTGGCGAAATATTTTCCCACAGAGGACCCCCAATCTGTTATATATTCCAGATAGCCTCAGATTACTTTCTTCCTTCCATCTCCATCTTCCATCTCCCACCAAAGGATTCTGTCAGAAATGATATTATAGATGATATTATTCAGAAGTGAAATTACTTAAATCTAATCCTGAATATTTTGTTTTGGCACTTTTAATTTTGTTCAAAATAGGCGGGGAAGTCTTCCTAAACAAATTTATTTATGTCAGTCAAGTATATCACAGTAAGTGTTTTTGACAATTGTTTACTCCCTTATAAGTCTTCAACAAATCTGAGAAAGAGAGCAGACATTCTAAATATTCAGATATGTCAGCACATCATTTTGCAGAGATAATTATTTTTCTTACCTTTCATTCTTTTGATTGTTTTATGCTAGAAGAAAAAGATTTCACTTTGTAACATTCAGGATCAGCCTTGTATCTCACCATTATCTATTTTCTGTCTTTACTTTTGTTTGTATGTATCTCACAATTTTTAAAACGTTATGATGCCTTTATGTGATCTTAGTTCTAATTAACAAAGTTATTTAAATGATTCATAACCAATAATGAGAAGCTTTAATTCTACGAGAAAAAAAAATATTTACAGGCAGTCCTTGTTTAGCTACTACAATTGGGATCCGCAAGGAAATCAGTAAGTGAAATGGTCATTAAGTGAAACTGCAGCCGTGCTTACCGTCATACTTCAGCGTCCCTTTGCTTTACAAAAGGTTCCAAAGTTGTTTTTTTCATCACCATCATAACTGAAGGTTTGCTGTCCAAGGACAGTTGCTAAACAAGGACTATCTGTAATAGAAGAGCAGGATAGAAAATTATATTTTGAAGAACTTTCAAATTTGTGACATCTATTGTCATGCTCAGTCTAAAGTGGAATGGAGAAGCAAGAATTATACCATCTGATTCTGTGATACAGTTTTTTCATTGTGGTATTCAAAGGGTGACAAATACCTCCCTTTGATAGGGTAGTCACTTTTAAAGTAATTTATCTTAAATCTCCCCCATTTATTGCAGGAAGCAACTAGGACAAGGATAAGTAGTTTGGGCTCCGACGATAGGGGCTTGGACTAGAAGACCTCAAAGGTCTCTTCCAACGCTTATTCTGTATTCCGTGTTCAATATAGCTCAGGGGTAGGCAATCTGGCTCAGGAATTCTGGGAGTTGAAGTCCACGAGTCATAAAAGAGCCAAGGTTGCCTACCCCTGATATAGCTAATTAGGAGAAAGCTACGGAGCCTTGCAACTTCTAGCTGAACAACAATTTTTATTTTCAAACAAAACTATGCATGAAGGGAGTGTATCATATTTATTACATTAACAGATATATTTCTTAGGACTCCTAATAAAGATCTTCTATGCTTGTTTTTGTTGTATTGAGTGAATCCTACTGAATCCGATTCATAGAAATGATGCCATCAGGTATGCCAAAGAAAAGAACATCATAACATCACAGATGTTCAAATGCTCTTTACACATAGGGTTCCACTTACTGGTTATCATGTTCTGACTCAACCCAGCCAAGTGCCAAGCTTGTTCACTGCCTAACTGCACATTTAGTGAACAGGCCAGAATTATGAAAATGGAATCTATAGGTTTACCAGTTGCATTTAGAGAGACTTCTCTATCAAGGGAGGATTTTAAGGCTCTTAAGATCCTTTTTTATGTGCAAGACTATATGTGTACCAACCCAAAGCCTCTTATACTTCCCAACATGTACAAATGATACTGGGACCAAATGGGAACCCTTGTGCATGAGGGAGTTCATTTCATCACAGTTGCTGTATGAAAGTATGGAAGCTTTCTTAGCACATAATTAGCTTTCATAACAGATTTTAGAGACGGTGCAATTCTATATACTTTCAGCAGGTCTCAGGTGACACAACTGAATATAGATAGCATGGATCTCTTCTAAGCTGTACTCTATACTACTCAACCTAGAGATTAGTGGGTAGATATCAGTTCACTCCATTCTACGTAGAGAAGAAGCAATAGATGAATAGTTCTCTTTTATTCTAAACAGGATTTCTCTCTCTCATATATATATATATATCTATGCATATCCCTGTAATAGATATATGGATCCCTGATGACAATACTGATTAATAGAATCAGGTTACTAGTTTCCAGTGTAGCTCATACATAATTCTGTTTCTGTTGTCACTTTTTCTGAAAAGCTTCCTCTGATTTTCATGTATTTCCTCTATATCAGTAATGTCACAGTTAAGAATTCAAAGGAGTCTGGTAGCATCTTTCCAAAAATGCATTTTATTTAAAAGGCATAAGCTTGATTAGTCGGGTGATGTGAGCTGCAACTCACAAAAGCTTATGCCTATTAATAAAATGTGATAGTAAGGTGCTACACATCATCTGATTTTGGCTGTCATAGATTAATATGGCCATCCTTTTATTATATCTACAGTCAGATCGTTAATGTAAAGCCTGAGAATTAAATTTGATTCTTGCTAACTTCACAGGGACATTCTTATAGTTTCCGCATTTTAGAGGTTCTTTGCCATCATCACCTTTTAGAACTTTTTTTAAACTTCCCGAGCCAGAGATTCCTATAGGTAGTCACAAGCTGACTATCTTGCTGATCAGTTTGTCAGGGAGGGATGGGAAACAGTATACATCAAATCAGCCTCTCCTTTATTTGGTCCAGACTTAACATCCTGGACATCATTTTCTAGATAGTGTCATAGGTGTTTTCTTATTTCCAATAGCCACCAAATTTGCTAAGCTCGTGGATATGTAAATTCATTTTAGCCAAATATTTTTTTTCATGGTTTCCTAGCTTTTATTCTTGGTGGCAATGAGCATGTGATCTGGTACAGCCGGAAAAGACTGTTTTGAACACTTTGGGCAACAGAATAAAGATAATTGAAAGGTCTGACTTGTGAACGTCATTTATTTTGATATGTGGTAGACTTATATGTCAGTCACATTATGACAAATAGGTTGCCTGTCTTCAATGTTGCTATTTCAACGGACTAAGAAGAACAAAGGACAATTTTTTAAAAATGTCCTGAAAGAAACTTGAGATATAATCAAGCAGAAGACTCACACTGTCCATTTGCTGTTTCATGAGGGGTTTTTTTTTTCTGGGTAGTCCGTTCAGAATAAATCATACATGAAGATCTATGTTCAGGGAAAATAAATAGCAAATTTCTGTAGTGAAAATACTAAGGAAATAAATCTGGCAGTTAAGAGCACGCATGTCAGCTGTATCTCTTGTTTCTTACTAACCTTCAAAGTTAGTTCTCCATGTGGTCAAAATGTGTAGGACTGTGCATGGCCCTTGCCTCATAATGTCCCTGTCACAAAAGGCTCCACTCTTTTCATGACAAAATTCAGAATATTTGAAGGGAGAAGCTATACTGCACACATATAGACAGGATATTCCATGTGATTACAAACTATAATCATCCAGGTTTACTGATCATACTTTTAAAATCTTCTACATATTGGAAGTTATGGTGATAGAAATGTTGGGGGTCAGGTTCAGAACACCCGGATCTGCCCCCTTGCATTAAATTAGCATAAGGAATAACTCAGGAAGAAGGACTGTTAAATGACTACAATCCAATGGTGCACTGTACATCTATGACAGGATTACTAATTTTTAGCGGATCTTTGTAAAACGTGTACTAGAATTGAAACTTAAGAAATGATAAAGCAAGTTATGGTTCAATTGCTAAACAGTTTAATATTGGAGTTATATTTTAAAAGTGTTATTACAAAACCTGCAGGCAAGAGGGAAATTTTTGCTTACTAAATACACATTATAAGTATTGCAGATATATCCGTGCCAATAGGAGAGATGGGAAAATTTTGCAAGCTCAGTTTGTTTACCTCAGTCCTCTGCCCTGTAAAGTATGTGTAATTATCAATAAAAATAGAAAAAAAGTGACTTGCATCTGCCAGAACTGCTTTTGTGCCAGCAATTAGGAAAGTATGACAGCCTAAACTGTAGAAGTACTTGTATCTCATTTGCCACCTTTCAAGATTACTCAACATCCACATATCCTCTCCATTGAATCAATAATTTGATCTACCCTTCCTGCACCAAGAATCGATAATAGAATGCTGAATTTTTTTTTCCCCTCCATGAAGATGTGGGTGTGAGGCAGAAGTGCATGAGAGGGGCCTCGTAGGCTAAGAAAGTATGGTAGAAAATTGAGATATGTTCAGCATGTGTGGAATGTATACATGAAAAATCACAGGACTGACCTGGGTTACAATAGGTCTAATAATCTAATAAACTTGACTTCCAGCTTCATAGATACCTATGGGATAGAAAGCTACACCTCCATCAGTGATTAAGGATCAGTGGGCCGCAGTAGCTCATGTGGCAAGGATGCTGAGTCTGAAGACCATTGAGAGGTCGACAGCTTGGCAGTTCAAAACCCGAGACTGCGAGCTGCATAACGGAATGAGCCCCCATCAATTTGTCCCAGCTCCTGCCCACCTAACAATTTGAAAGCATGCAGATGCAAGTATGGTAGACAAATAGGTACCACTTCAGTGGGAAAAAAATAACAGGGATTGAAAGGAAACCCCTTGGGCATTCCCTGTGCAATGGTGATGTCACTGGCTAATCCTTTCAACCCAGAAGTGCCTTGGTAGGTGTTTTCAAATAGAATGTAGCAATATTAAGATAGTCTGCAGAATGTTAGGACTCGGAGCATTTTAGTTGATCTTTTAAGGCAATGCTGAGCAGTCTGAATTTCCTGAAAAGCAATATCATTATCAATAACAATACTAGACTTTTGGAATAAGGGAGAGAGAAGTATGTGACCGCAGGTGCAAGTGGTAGTGACAGATGGCTTAAAATTGTGAGAGCTGAATGGAGGGTTGGAATCATTAAAAAGCAAACTCAGTTGTAGGTCAAAGGTCAAGCCTCATAAAAGATCCCACTAGTAATTTACATAGCAACAAAGAGATTCTTTGCCAATTAATTGGAAGGAAATCTAACAGTATCTTCCTTACCCAGTCGCTACAGAGACTAATATCTCTCTTAAATGGATCTAAAAGAAAGTCTCTAACCTGGAGGATCAAATGAAAGCTTAGAAGACAACAATGAATGCTAATCACAGTATTTTCAATAATTAAATTATTCTTTTGGAATCTCAACTACACAGAATAAAACGGTTTGATTGGCATTGTGAATATTCCTAATCAAACTAATTTTAATAGAATTTAGGGGAAAAAATTCTCTGTCCACTGATTCTTAAATGAAACTGAACATGTGAACAAAATGCTCATTATGTGAAGGTTGTTATTGAGACTGGCTCAAAAAATGCTATTGTTCAATTTCTACATGTTACTATAAGATATTTTGCATACATCTAGACAGGAATCAGGGAGAGATCTCAGTGGTGTTTCCTAAGAAAAAGAAAACATCAATCTACCCAAGTTTTACTAAAGAAGGTTCACAAAAGAAAAGAAACTTTTCCAAAGCAAGAATCTTGCTAAATGTCTGCAGCCGCTATATTTTATTTCTTTTTCTGCTACATTTTTATATTTAAAAAAACCATGATCAATGTGGCCATGGATCACTGTCATTTCTAATGTTTTCCCAACCATTCCATGTCCACTTTTGATAAACAGTCATTGGTATGGAATGGAATATCTTATGTTCCTGTTCGTTCTGGCGTGATTTCTTTCATTGGTCCTGTTTGCAAATAAATGGATCGTTCTGGCATGAAGAACATTCTTTCAGCTTTGGTTAAGTTCTTTGTATTCTTCTATATTTGGTCTTTCAATTGTATGTGTATCTCATGGGATGGCTAATTTTAGAATTGTTGTTTTGAACTTTCATTACTTGTATTGACCCTGTTGCTGGGACTAAAGTCAGTACGTTGATTTTTTTTAAAAAATAGACTAGGAAAGATTTGGTAGGAGTTCATACATTTCCAGGATCAGTCTTGATCAGAGAAGAAAAGTTCCTGAAATGGTTTACTGGATAAAGCCTGGGCCATTTTATATGCACTTATTCTGTCCTTCAACTAAAGCACAACTAGAATATGCTTTGGGGAGATCAGCAAGATCTGGCATAAAACAATTCTACAGAAATTCCATGTAGTCCATTCTAAGAGGTCATTCCATCATCCAGCTAATTCAGGGTTGTTGTATACTCCTCTCTTTTTTTGTCCTATTTTGCAATCAACTCTAGCAAAATTGATTTGTGTGCTGCTGCCTGAATGCATTTTAACCAGGCTCTTTTGCCACATATAAAGTCCTCCCTGGAGCAGTGAACTGTGCACACTATGTGAACCCAGAACTCTTCAGACTATTTAATATTCTGGGATTTATTTCATCCTTCGCTCTGTGAATGTAAATGGCATTTCACTAATTTTATCCATAAGTGTACAGCCTTCATAGTTTATCAGGTTCTGATGCCCCTTACCTTTATCAAGGAACCAAACCTAAAGGTAGCATTTGTTTTAGTTTGGTTTGGAGAAAGCCGTATGTAAAAAGAAAAGAAAGAAGGAACTGGTCAATGAGGTGGGACGGGCATATCCAAATATTTTCTTTAAAAAAAATACAGTGCAAATAAATTGCAATAGCCTTCATAAAATTTCTAGCACAAAGTCTGCTTTACATAAAATACATATTCTCATTTTAATATATCAAACTCTAGATTATTGTGAGATTAATAGATACCTGAAGTTTTAGAATATGATTCAGATAGTCTTTAAATTATGGTGGTGCAGAATTTTAAAAGATGCTAAAAGGCTTATTGCATACAATAAAGAATTAGAAGATCATCTATAGTTGACACCATGAAGGAGGAACTTGCTTTAGTAGGGCTGGATTGGACTTTCTAATAAATCAGTCAATGATTAATCTAGTTCAAAACCAGAGCTTTTCAGTTATAATTTTGGATAATGCTTTGATAAAAACTATCAGACATTTTAGATAGAAAAAATTCAAATTATAGAGAACAAATATACTAATGCTTTATTACCAGATAAGCCTCATTTTGTTAACCAATACATACACAGACACACACAGTCATATTAATAGAAAAACATGAACTGTATCTTAAAAGGTTAGAAAAGCATGTAAAGGAAGCTTTGAATATTTATGGTAGAAATCACACATTGAAATCATAATTGTGCCTTCCGAGCTGTAAAACTGGAGTTAGACCAATTATCTGCTCTGAGTATTGAATATTCATTAAAGTGTATTGAGCAGTTCTATTGGGAACAAGGAGAAAAACCTGAAAAACTGTTGGCTTCATGTTTGAAACATCCAAAAGAAAAGAATAATATCTATGATAAAAGATCCCACAAGAGTAATTCATAGAAATTATAAAGCAAATTCTCAGTTGGTTGAGTTTTATTCAAGTCTGCTTTCCATAAATGAAGTGACACTACCAAGCAGATGGATGGATTTTTTACACAGAATAAATCTACCAAAGCTTTCAGAAGCCCATATTAGGGATTTGGCTGCACCTTTAACTGGGAAAGAGAGATTTCCAAAGTAAAAGTCCTAATGAATAGTCAAATACAGTAAGGATTGCTGTTTTAAAGCTATGCCTTTCATACGAAGAGGGAAAATTTAATCTCCCAAATTTCAAATATCAGCAATTTAGTGTAAATTATAAAATATTAAAAATTATATTGATTTTAGTATTTATTAAATGCAATACTCAATTATACTATCGGGTATCTTTCAAATCTTGGCAAACACTTGATTCAGACTATAGTACAGGGGTTCTCAACCTTGGCAACTTTAAGACTTGTGGACTTCAACTCCCAGAATTCCTCAGCCAGCAAAGCTTTGCTGGCTGAGGAATTCTGGGAGTTGAAGTCCACAAGTCTTAAAGTTGCCAAGGTTGAGAACCCCTGCTATAGTAGGAACTTGGTGATATTTCCAGCACTTAAGGCACTTAGATGGGCACTATTAGGTTAAAAAAAATAATTTTGATTTGAATTCTCCAGAGAGGTTGATTATTTGGAATAAGGCTCCTTTTAAAATGGTGCATAATACCTACTAGGAGAATATGGGCCAAATAAATGAGCTGAGGTAATCTTAGGGAAAATCCTTAGGGCTTATCTAAACATTATCAGCAAAAGCAGGTAACAGTTTCCAAATTACACAAAGGTATGATGGCTCCTCCCTCTATTAATTCTCCATTTACCTGATTTGAGGGTGTGTTCGTTTGCTCCATCTGAACTACAGCACACTTTTCTCTGTTATGGAAGCTCAAATTTTCCTACTCATTTGGGTTATAGCACTTCAGGTTGGTTACAGGTAACTCACTAGCTACTTTGCAGAGGAAGAATGGCTTCTCTACCTCAGCCAATGCTTATGATGCATTCTAAGAGTTTTTATACTTTCCTTTATCAGCCTTGGTGAAATAGCATAGTGGTTGAGATCTTCATAGGGCATGGAGAAGATTGCCAGTCTGAATCCTTGAAAAAATATTTTGTGTTTCTTTCAGTTACATTATTTTGTTGAGTAGCTAGTTTTTCCTCTCTCTTTTTTTAAAAAATAAATTCAAGGGTTTACTATGTTATTATTTTTCAGACACCTGAGATAAAAGGTTTAGCCTCCAGCTCCTAGATAGCCCATAGCCTATACAAATGTTTGAGTTATATGTACAAGATTTTTCCTTGTGTTGTTCTACTTTACCTATGCCTCTAATAAAATCAATAAAACCATATTGTTATAAAACATGCACATCTTGAAGACTAGTGCTGTAACTCCCCATTGTGTATCAGTCATCCTCCTACCTACAGATGGCCTTGACTATGTCAACAAGAATTTCATAACATTACAACATGTTCAACACAAGGAGAATGCCTCAAATATAAACTGATACTTCAGCAGCAAATTCATGGGTGCATAATCAACTCCAGTTAGGAAAATATTCATCATGACAAGACCATAAATAAGAGTTAACAGAGGGCTGGACATAGAGAAAGAGACGAGATGGCAGATGCAACTTTGGTAGGCCGCTAGTAACCTATCAGTGGCATTCAAAATCTTTTCCGAGTTTTCTTTTAGGATACTAAAGAATTCCTAGGATAGAGTGAAAATGGTCTGATGAAATGACTGAGGGGTTTCCAGTACTCATTCAGCTGCCCTTTCGTATCATTGAAGTCACAATTCTACATTTCTGTTTGCTGCCTAATGGACACTGTACAATTATTTCTATGACCTTATCATACGAATAGGGCTTTCTGTGAATGTATCTAAATGAATGGATGAGGTAATTTGCCGTATTATTAGGAGAAAAGCTTGAAAAGGAGTAAGTTGCTTGGCAGTCAGTGTCAGTAGGAAATATGAAACACATCATCCTGATAAGGTAAATTCATATCATCAAAAATGAGAGTGTGGGTAAAGGAAAAACCACCAACCTCTTTGTGAGTGAGCCATAGTTCCAGACCGTGATAAGTGCCTGCAATGTCTGCTCAGCATAAAGGCTGTTCTGAAAAAAGGAAGGTGTGGCAGGTTGAAGGAGGTGATGGATATTAGAGGAAGACAAAGAAAAGCCTGCAGAGAAAACACCTGCTGATTTTGCCTTATCAGGCCTGAACAAAGTCACCCACCCACCTCTTTTTTTCTTTTGATGCCTGGGTGGTATTGCCCAGGCAGACAAGAGACCTGGTTTCTCGTTTTGGAAAGCCTTCACTGAAGAGAGGGAAGAAGGCAGGGACTTTTAAAGTAAGGGAGTAAAAAATAAACTATTTGTTTTGGCCGCATAAAGTTCCTCCAAATTGCAAATCAACCAACCAGGAATGGATCAGAAATTAGGCAGCAGTAACATTTTAGAGATGGTTCTGAAGGCACCAGTGGGATTTCCAGCACTTTTACACAAGGTTGCTAAATCCAGATTGATCCGAATGCTTTGCTTTGCTGTGGGCTCACATTATTGCCCTTCATCACTTAACACAAGAATTTGAAATATCCTGTGGTGGTAAAAAGTCTTTTTCTCAAGTTAATAAATGGTGCTAGTGCAGATTCTGAAACTTGCAGTACTTAAAAAACTGATCAGCAGGAATTTCTGGATATTGGAATTGAAAAGTGAAATGGCAAAGGTATTTAAAAAATTCCAAACAGCTCACTTTTATGGAAACAACTGGTAGTGAAGTCCCATTTTAAGTTTTCAGACAGATTTTGTCTACCAGATCATATTAAAATGTTCAAACTTAATAACCATTCCTGAGATTTATTTGTGGTTTATAACTTTAATATTGAAAAACAGATCTGTCCATGTGCCTAGACTTTCTCTTTCATTCCCATCATCTGCAGTGATTAATTTTCAACATAAAACTTTTATAGGAAGAAACATGAGGAAGTTAACAGCAAGATTTGAGGACAATGTGAATTTTGTCAAGGTATATGGACTTGCACTCTTCTGGCTTACGTACCTTGTTCTTTAAGGGTAAAATATATGTAATTGTCAACATCAATAATTATACCAGAACAATACCAATCCTCCTTGGAACTCATTTTGTCCCTAACAAGTAGAATGGCTATTTGGTGCAACAAATTTTAAAATAACATTTTGTCCCTTAGGCCAACACTGTCCCATCAAAGTTTCATGGCATGAAAAATCCATAATGCTTCCTTGCTCTAATCTTTGAGTAGATGTCAGATAACCTGTTGTGAGTGTGAGTAGAGGTGAGTTTGAGGATTGGCACAACTTTCCCAACAATTACTTTGCTAGTCTCTGAGGCAGCAATTTATCTTCCCGTATTTATCCTTTCTATGGGCATTTTGTTTCCCAAGTGCCTTTTCAGGGCCATCACCTCCTAGTTTCTGATAGTTGACACCAGTTCAATGCAAGCTTCCAAAAAGCAAAGCTTTGTCTTGGTGGAGAAAAAGAATTAGAAAAGAGGAGTTAATAGTATCCTGAAATCTCCACTATCTGGGGAAGAAAACGGGCTTCTTCTTCTTCTTTTTCTTTTGCACTAGTGTGCTTTGCTTTCACTGTATTCTAAAATTTATGCTTAGATAAAATAGTACCACTTTTCCACACTGGATCTAGAAAATAAAAAAAGGATGTCAAGGTGGCCTTTTTTTTTTGCTTATTTATGTTTCCTTTCGGTCATTCTTTTCCACTGAGGTAGTTGTCTAGGAACTAATCAATTTCAATAATCCTACTTTATGTGAATAATTTATTTTTTTTGGTCTCCTGTCAATCACAAGTCTTTTATCTCTGGGGTTATATTGTTAGTCCCAAATTTTATTTTATATTCTTAAACTTGGGACATGCCCAAAAGGGATATATGAGGATAGGGGAGACAAGCCAACCTATGGAAGTATCATTTGTCCCCATAAGAATCCATAGGAAAAGGGAATTATCAATATGTTTGAAGTAGTCTTGGTAGCTTCTCACCATAATCTGAAGTCACTTCCCTTGACTTCATATCAGATTTGTATATCATGGCCTAGATTCCTCTCAACATGGAATAACTTACCTCTGGCATCAAGGCTCTTCTATCTGAATATGGTTCATGAACTTTTTCAACCCATGGAAGTGTGTATGTTGTCCACTCTGAGTTGTGAGGCTGGGATTTATTATTTTTATTTATTTATTTATTACTTAGATTTCTATGCCGCCCTATTTCAAGAACTCAGGGTGGCTCACAACATAAATACTACATGTAGAAATCTAATATATAAAAACATTTATAAATCCGTCAATTAAAAGACCAATCATCCAAAACAAACATACAAACATACATACACTGGCTAGGGGCAAGATGTTAACTACCCCAGGCCTGTCGGCAAAGATGAGTCTTAAGTAATTTGCGAAAGGCGGAGAGGGTGGGGGCAATACGGATCTCCGGGGGGAGTTGATTCCAGAGGGCCGGGGCCGCAACAGAGAAGGCTCTTCCCCTAGGCCCCGCCAGGCAACACTGTCTGGCTGACGGGACCTGGAGAAGGCCAACTCTGTGGGCCCTAACCGGTCGCTGGGTTTCATGGGGCAGCAGACAGTCCCGTAAGTAACCTGGTCCGATGCCATGTAGGGCTTTATAGGTCATAACCAACACTTTGAATTGCGTTCGGAGACCAATTGGCAGCCAATGCAGCTCGCGGAGTGATGCCGAGATATGGGCATTTCTAGGCAAGCCCAATACTGCTCGCACGGCTGCATTTTGCATTACCTGAAGTCTCCGAGCTTTCAAAGGTAGCCCCATGTAGAGAGCATTGCAGTAGTCGAGCCTCGAGGTGATGAGGGCATGAGCGACTGTGAGAAGAGACTCCCGGTCCAAATAGGGCCGCAGCTGATGCACCAGGCGAACCTGGGCAAATGTCCTCCTTGCCACAGCCGAAAGATGATGTTTCAGATTTAGCTGTGGATCGAGGAGGACACCCAAGTTGTGGACCCTCTCTGAGCGGGTCAGAAACTTCCCCCCAGGGTAATGGACGGACAGATTGCATTGTGTTTGGGAGGCAAAACCCACAGCCACTCCGTCTTGTCGGGGTTGAGTTTGAGCTTGTTAGCACCCATCCAAACCCTAACAGCCTCCAGACACCGGCACATCATCTCCGCTGCTTCACTGAAATGACACGGGGTGGAGATGTAATGCTGAGTATCATCAGCATACTGATGATAACTCACCCCGTGTCGTCGGATGATCTCACCCAGCGGTTTCATGTAAATATTAAACAGCAGAGGGGAGAGGACCGAACCCTGAGGGACCCCACAAGGGAGGAACCTAGGGGTCGACCTCTGACCCCCTGCCAACACCGACTGTGACCGAACAGTGAGGTAGGAGGTGAACCACTGCAAAACAGTGCCACCAACTCCCAACCCCTCCAGCTGGCGCGAAGGATACCATGGTCAATGGTATCGAAAGCCGCTGAGAGGTCAAGTAGCACCAGGATAGTGGAATGTCCCCTATCCCGGGCCCGCCAGAGATCATCCGTCAGTGCGACCCAAGCAGTTTCTGTGGAGTAGCCGGGCCTGAATCCTGACTGCTGAGGGCCCAGATAATCAGCCTCATCCAAGGACCGTTGGAGCTGGAATGACACCACCTTCTCAACAACCTTCCCTATGAAGGGAAGGTTGGAGACAGGACGATAGTTGTTTAACACAGCTGGGTCCAGGGAAGGCTTCTTGAGGAGGGGGCGCACAATTGCCTCCTTGCAGGGAGCCAGGAAGGACCCCTCCCTCAGAGAAGCGTTGACAATCTCCTGAACCCAGCCCTGCGTCACCTCCCTGCTGGCCGAAACCAGCCAGGAGGGGCACGGGTCCAATAAACAGGTGGCAGAACTCACAGCTCCCATGGCCTTGTCCACTTCATCAGGTGCTACCAGGTCAAACTCCTCCCACACAACAGGATCAAGACGAGTCCCTGTCATCTCAACTGACACATCGTCAGCCGACACTGCATTCCAATTGGAGTCAAGGTCCATCCGAATCTGGGCGATTTTATCCACGAAAAACTTATTAAAATCCTCAGCGCTACCCTGCAGGGGTTCATCAACCCTCCCCCCCGATTAAGGAGGGAGCGAGTCACCCTAAACAGGGCGGCTGGGCGAGATTCTGCGGATGCAATCAAGGTGGAATGATACGCGCATCTTGCCACCTTGAGCGCCACCTGATAAGTCTTAATATAAGATCTTAATAGTGTTCGGTCAGATTCAGATTTACTTTTCCTCCATCGCTTCTCTAGGCGTCTCTTCTGGCGTTTCATCCCCCTGAGTTCCTCAGTAAACCAAGGAGATCTCCTGGGTCTGCTACCACAGAGAGGTCGCAACGGTGCAAAATGCAGCTGCGCAAGCAGTTGTGGGCCTTCCGCGTTGTGCCCACATTTCACCAACACTCCGCATGCTGCATTGGTTGCCTATTGGTCTCCGAGCCCAATTCAAGGTGTTGGTTATCACCTATAAAGCCCTTCATGGCATGGGACCAGGATACTTACGGGACCGCCTTCTGCCACATACTTCTCTACGACCGGTGAGAGCGCACAGGGTTGGCCTCCTCTGGGTCCCGTCAGCGAAACAATGTTGTTTGGTGGGCCCTAGGGGGAGGGCCTTCTCTGTTGTGGCGCCCGCCCTCTGAAACCAACTGCCTTCTGAAGTCTGCGTTTCTCCGACTCTCCCGGCCTTCCTGAAAAATCTAAAAACTCATCTTTGCCAGCAGGCCTGGGGATGACTGTGGTTGATTGTTGAATTGAATGTGTGCTTTTTTTATTGATTTTTTTTAGATATATTTGTTTGGGTTTTTTATGGTACTTCACTGTTATATATATGTTGTTAGCCGCTCCGAGTCCCTTGGAGAGGAGCGGCATACAAACCCAAATAAAATAAATAAATAAAAAAATCCGGTCTGGTCAAGAGCCCCCTTCGCAGCCATATTCCAGGCCGTAACCAGGGACTCTGCCGAACTGTGAATGAGAGAATCCGGTATTTCCCCAAGCGTCCTCTGAAAACTCTCTGGGTCCATCAGACATCTGGGGCGGAACTACCTAATCGGTTCCGCCTCCCTGCAGGGGAGGATTGGAGCCTTAAAAACAAGCCCTAGCAGAAAATGGTCTGACCATGACACAGGCAAGATATCTAAGCCCCTTAAATTCAGATCATTGCTCAACTGTTCTGAGAGGAATACCATGTCGGGAGTGTGTCCCCTCTCGTGAGTCGGACCCTGAACTACTTGAGTCAGGTTCATGGTGGCCATGGTGGCCATGAACTCCTGCGCCAACCCAGAGGATTCGCCGAGTGACGGTACATTTAAGTTCCCCAAGATAATAAGCCTGGGGAACTCAACCGCCAACCCAGCAACCTCCTCAAGTAGCGCAGGCAGGGTTGTTGACACGCAGCTGGGAGGCAGGTACGTGAGCAACAAGCCCACCTGAACCCCTAGGTCCAACTTCACAAAGAGCGACTCACAACCCGCAATCTCAGAAACAGCGAGCTTGCGTAGGCTAAAGGTCTTCTTGGCTATAATAGCCACTCCTCCCCCCCTTCCCTGGGGTCGTGGCTGATGCCATACCTGAAACCCGGCTGGGCACATTTCAGAGAGAGGAACTCCTCCCTCCGGGCCCAGCCAGGTCTCGGTCACACATGCGAGGTCGGCCTCCTCTTCCAGGACAAGATCATGGATGAGGGGGGCTTTATTTACAACCGACCTGGCATTGAGTAGCAACAGCCTGAGCCCAGGGTCCAGATTTCGCCCATCACCAGTACTTCGGGCTGAACTCACAGGGTCGGAGCAAGGGATTGTTTTTAGACAGCGAGCCCTTGTTCCCCGGGAATGGCCTACCCTGTGGCTCCCGCCATATCTGCCTCTCCCCAGCAAGACCGGTATACTTTGGCCCTCTACCACCCCGGGGCCAGCGTCCCCCTCCCCCTCCGCCTCTGCCGTGCCAGGCAGGCTAGCCAGTTCATCCCATTCATTCCACCCAATTACAACTCCATCCATACTATCAATTTATCCCTCCCACAAAAACCACCCTTTAAAACTAAGTACATTAAAACAATAAATTAAGAATATAATCATTAAAAACATAGTAATAAAAATAAAAACAGGCGTGCCAGATGTTAATCCTGCTGCAATAATTGTAGCTATGCCTGTATTAGTCCCTCCTAAGATAAAACCTATATAGAGTCCAAAACAAAAACCCACAGGAGGAATAGTTATACAACAATGATTGTAAAATTGGAGAGATTTGCTCAGATGGCTGTGAATCATCTATGTTTGATACTGTTTGATAAGTTCACCTGGACTGCTTACCTCCTGAACATCTTGCTTGCCTCTCTAAGTCATATTCTCTACATTCCTATTCTTTCTGTTCGTTTGTATTCACTCCCCTTTTCTACCCTATCTTATCTAAGACGTTCTCACTTTCTCTGGTGTATTGCAGTATAGAAACTCTTTCCTCAAGTCCTTTCATTCTTTCCTCCAGTAAGAACACCAGTAGGCGTTACCTTCTTTATTAAAAGTATCCTTTATTAAAACTGAGTAAACAAAGGAGAGGTTTCTTTTTTCTAGGCTACAGTTGTGTATATACTTGTGTTATAAATTTAATTGAAGTCAGAAGATCTTACTTTGAAGGAGATATTCATGGAATTGTGTTCAAATTATTCAGTAAGTCTTCCTAAGCAAATACAAAAATATTGTAAAGCTGCAAGCATTCTCTACGGTTCCTGCTTTTGCAGTATTAATATAACGATGTGCTTTATAAATTGTACAGTGCTCATGTATTATTATTAATCATAATCATTAAAGTTAATGAAATGCATAACGTTGAAAATTGCTATTTAGAACAGACAAAGAATAGTTGGTTTACTGAGAAGATTAATACATAGTAATTTTTATAGCTAAAGAAAAAACAAATTTGAGCACAGGTCTTTTTGTTGAATTTTCCAGAAGTGGCTGCCTCAATACTTTGAGAAGAGAGGTGCTACATTTTTATCAATGCACGTTATAAAGTGCCTTTCTTGAATGCTTTGTACAACCCTACTAAAAATTATCATTATGGATTTAATTAGGTTTATTTTTTCCAAAGGCTACTTGAAACTTCCCAAAATTCTCCAAATACAGTAGTCAAAATGTAGACTCAGCTATAACTGATATGAATATTAAGTCTATTTTAGTGAATAACTGTGAGTTGTTGTTTAATATATGTTACTTGTACTAGCTATTATTATCCACTTAGATAATTGTACTAACAAGTAGTTGAAACGCTGAAGAAAAAATAATAACCTGAGTACAGAGTCACATTGTTAGCAATAGCTTTGAGAGAAATCCTCTGGTTCACTCTAAGCATCAGTTAAACAAGCTTCAAATAAAGCCACTATCAAGGAAAAAGCAATATTACTTGGTGGAAACATGGAGACTTTCTGAATTCTTGATTCACTACACAGCAGGATATCAGGGGGGAGCTATGGAAGTATCCCATATGGTGAAGTACAGTAGGAAAAGCTTTAAGCCTTCACTCATGAAAGAGTTGAGGAAATCTGCTTCTGTGCAAATGGATCCAGCATCCCGTTCCAGGAGCAAAAATAAGTTTGCACCAAAAGACAGCAACTTTCCCTTGGGCTATGGGGTGCACTTGCCTCTCTGATGGGGCCAGGTGAGCAAGTCACAGTATTTCTCATATTACCTTGACTTGACAGGCATTTCCTATAGAGTAAATTCACTTTAGCGAATCCCTGCATGTTATACAAACTGTTCCATTATTTTCAGTGGGCTGTGTCTAGTGCCAAATCGATTTCCAAAGAACAGTGGTACCAACTGCTTTCCAAGAATCTTGACAAACAAAGAAATTATTAGGTCCAACAAGGATTGCTCTGCTACTCTCCAATTTTAGACCACATCTATCGCCAGGTACAAAAGGAGTGGTTGAGTGAGCGATACTTGTAGATGACCTCATTTAAGAAGCAAAGCTTCAGATAGCTACCTCCAGGACCTTCTACTCTTGAGCAATGGTGCTCACAGAACACACTGACCGAGAATTTAGAAGAGGTTGTCCAGAGACAAGCAAACTTTTGGAGGCAAGTGCCAGACTGAGTTATCAAGGGCGCCTTGGCCTTGACTCTCTCTAACCTGCTCTTTTGAGATCACAGGGAGTCTAGGCTGTGCACAGGTGAACCTGTGGAGATTTCTTCTTGATTTTCAACCTTCTTGCAAAATATGATCTTATGCTGATAAAGTTGTTAAGAATAAGGATGAAACAATATAGCTCCTGAGTCCCAGAGTCTAAGTCTTGCAGGAAGGGTATCAAAAAAGAAACAACTTTCCATTTTCCTCTATGATTATGAACGCAGTGCCCAATATTGAAAGATGAGCTCACCCAGGTGATTGACTGCACATTAATTCAGAGTTGTGTTTCATGGACTGAACACGTCAAACTTCTTCAGAGTTGTTAGAACATCATTACCATTCTTTGCACATAGTATCAATAGAATTTACTCTTCTTGCGTAGGCTGTGTACGCTTTCAAAATTATGCTGGGTGGCATGTAAAAGCATGGTCAGCATGCCACGAGGCTCTCAGACCCATCTGTTTCCACTTCAGAGATATCCTGAGGTGCAGAGATGATTCTCTTGGGGAATATGGATAAGGACAACAACGTGCAAGGTATTTGCATGTGGGATGTACTTCAGGAATTTCAAAACTGACGTGTGCCATTATTGAAGTATACTGACTTTTGTGAGTTCAAATACCAACTCCAGAGGTCCAACTCAAAGTGAACATGTTTTTACAACATTAAGACATAATAGTTTCTCAGATAAAACGTACAATTGCAGGCTGAATAAAGTAATTTCTATATTTTATGCCTGCAGTCATCAATCCCGCAACAAATGAGGAGCAGTATGCAGCTAGTTAAGAAATATGATATTGACTTGTCAGATGCAATTCCTGCGCACTTGATCTCATTCAGATTGTTAATGAAATTGGATACTAAATAAAGTCGCAGAACTTTGTTGTGATAGAAAATCATGCTGTGCTTCAAGTCCCACGGAAGTTGAGGGCTAGCTTTTAGTGGCCTTAACTGTGACAGTGGCAGGTGCAGAGACGTCTTTTCTCTAAATTTAAAAACTCAAAAGTCACACAGGAGCAAAAAAATAAATAAATCACAAAATGATTTCCTAGCTTCTTTTGCCAATGCAAATGAATTTCTGTCAATCACTGCTTTGGAGCCAACCCATTGTTAGAAAAATTGTGTTACAACAAGAATGTTCCTGGAGCTGACTGCTTTGTCAACAGAAGAAACCAGCCCTTTAGGTTAGTGATTGATTATCCATATATCTTTTTTTGTGAGGACTGGGGAATTTTATTTTATTTTTTGTTTTTTTTTGTTTGTTTTTCTTTGCTTTGCCTTTTTCGTACACGTATCTGTTCAAACTTGACATGGCATCTCAGTAGAGCACTACATTGTTTTCCTACATATTTTGTTTTAAGTGCCATGTTTTGAACTGCAGTACTGTAGCAATTCTCTACAGGCACTTGTGTTAGCAGTTGTTTTTCTGGCTGCTGAAACTCAGGATTTTTTTGATGGGTCTGCAATGTGACAGAAAAAAATAACACATTCAAAGATATTCTGCAGCCCATTGAAGGAGCTGGTTCCAATGAGAAGACTGGCCTGCTGCAGAGGTATGAAGTAAAAGCCCTGGATATGTGGTGTATTCCTCTAAAGCAGGGGTAGGCAATTCTGGGAGTTGAAGTCCTCGAGTCATAAAAGAGCCAAAGTTGCCTACCCCTGCTCTAAAGTTTCAGATTCCTAACTAGCAACTGTGGTGGTGCAGTGGTTCGAATGCAGTACTGCAGGCCAATTCTGCATTCCACAGCCAGGAGTTTGATTCTGACCGGCTCAAGGTTGACTCAGCCTTCCATCCTTCTGAGGTCAGTAAAATGAGGACCCAGAATGTTTTGGGGCAATATGCTGACATTTCTAAACCGCTGTTGTAAAGCACTGTGGAGCAGTATATAACTCTAAGGGCTATTGCGATTGCTAACTAGTTGCGGTTGTTTGTTTTATCAGTGAAGAAGAATATTTGTTGCTCAGGGTTGAAATGAGGGGTCCTTGATGCTCTCTGAGCTTGCTTGTTTTCTTGCAGACGTTTCATTACCCTAACTAGGTAACATCATCAGTGCTAGTAAGGAGTGCGGTTTGCTGTCGGTTTATATTCTGGTGTCTTGCCTGTCTGGGTGGGTGGGGCAGTCTTAGGGATTTGTTTTATTCTCTCTACTTTTTTATGATGGGGAAGATTTCCTCTGCTCAGCTGAGCTCAGCCTTTATGACCTTTCTTGACAAATGTTTCCAAGTAGCTTGGTTGTTTTCTTTCATTTCTCTCCCTTTTTTATTGCTTCCAATAACGGATCTACACACAACACCACTTAGACTAGCACAACAAATTCAGTAGCTACTGAACCCAATGAATGCTTATAGTTAAATCTTGATATATGGAGTGAAGAATGTTTACAAACTTAAACTGATTGTATTAGGTTGAATAGCATTTAACTTGAATTTTTTCTTGGTTTACATGTACAAATATATATCTAACAATAACATGTTAAAAAAAAGAAAAAAAAGAAAATGAATCACCACTTGCTTGCAGAATGTAATCTTTCTCCCCTGCCTATCTCTCTCTCCCGCCCCCCATCACCTCTCTCTGTGTCTGTCTCTTACAACAGCCAGGAGGGCTTTTTAAAAGATTCGGTATTGTTTGTCTATTTATACATTCTGTTTATACATTTGTTTGTCTGTTTATATATACTTTCATACGGCTGCCCATCTCTCTGAAGAGCTCAGAAAACAAAACTCAAATTAAAAAAAGAAATTACAACAATCGTCAATGTACCATATGCCAACGGGTCCAAACAGATCATTCTATCTTACAATCAATATAACAAAAAAAATCAAGCCACGGAGCTGCCCAGAGTCACCCTATCAGGGAGATGGGCGGTATGTAAATTTAATAAACAAACAAACAGGGCACACCGAAGACCCTAGCATTAATGCTTGATTGAACAAGCAGTTTTTTAGGGCCCTATGAAAGACCAACACAGTTGGGCCAGCCAAATCTCCAGGGAGATGCCCTTTAACATCACAACAGAGACATCACAACCAAAAAGACACATCTCCTGGATTCTACAAAATGGTTTTGTTTAATGTAAAAAAATGCAGGGCATGTTCATCCTGTCATTTGGTGGGAGTCAACAGAAACAATAGGAAGCAGGTGGTCCTACAAATAACTTGATTCTGTGCCATGTGCAGCATTATTATCAATTAGCACCTTGAATTGCACCCAGAAGCCAGTATAGTTCACAGAATATAATGAATCATTATGAAAAGTAGAGAACTGCCCACACTGCCACATTCTGGACCAGTTACCCTTCCAAATGTTGTCCAAGGACAGCCACAGACAGTATACATTACAAGCAAGAGCTACTATAATTCTCTCAATCCAGAAATGGATGCAATTGGGGCAAAAGATTAATCCCTCCTAGCCACAGCTGCCAGCTGTTCCTGGAGCAGGAGCCATAAGTCTATGAGAACCTCGAAATTGCTCATCAAGTTTGTCTTGGGGAATGCAACCTGATTCAGAGTTAAGGACAGAAATCCGATCCAGGGGATCTCAAAATCCATAGCCATTCAGTCTTGCCAAGGCAGATAGACAGACAGACAGAAAGATGTTACCAGTGAACTGATGATACCTCACCTAATGGCTTCATATAGAGATTACGTTGGGGCAGGGGATACAGTAAAGCACTGAGGCATTCTTCAGAGCAGAGTCCTTAAACCTAGGCTGAATCTTGTCCGTCCCCAAACACACCCCCAGCCCTGAAAAAGGACAAGAAACACCATAAAATATGCCTCCCATTCCTAACCCACTAAGCTGGTGGAGAAGAATATCATAATGAAAGTTATTGAAAGCTACCAGAGATCAAGGAGGGCCAGAATAGATGCACCACCCTCATCCTAGTTCCACTCTAGAACATGAGTGGAAAAAGCTGTAGATAAAAAAGGAGAAGATTGAAGTAAATTGCCTGTGGCCTAAAACTTCTCTATCTCAGTTGAAATCACCAAATCAGTGAACAAGTATCTCTTTCAAAGCAAGCAAAACCTGCAAAGAAGTGTTAACCACAAGCCACCTTCCAGGAGGCCTCGACTAACCAGGAGAACATGGATTTAAAAGAAAGTAGCTGAACTTATAGCTTCAAGGACTCTGCCTGCTTCATTAGCACTAACAGTTGCCTTACAAAAATCTCATGGCGCTATTTCCACTTCTTCTTCTTTTTTGCTCTGCCTGGGTTCTTTGCAGTTCTTCCTTCTGCCCATTGTCCAAATCCAGACTGACTGCTTGTAGGTTCCTTGGCTCTGCCAGTCCCAATCTATTCCC
Source organism: Bothrops alternatus (assembly GCA_034064705.1). Taxonomy (NCBI): domain Eukaryota; kingdom Metazoa; phylum Chordata; class Lepidosauria; order Squamata; family Viperidae; genus Bothrops; species Bothrops alternatus. The sequence continues at coordinate 4,551,152 of JARGCV010000033.1, forward strand.
AACTGAATCTGATGGGGTGCTGTTTGTCCTCACTCTGGTTGAGACGTGATTCTGTTCACAGGTTGAACTGTCCCACCAATCCAACTCCCTTTCACCCAAGTTGCGGGCAAACATCCAGGAGTGGCCCAATGCTGGCAGGGGGCAGGGTGGGGCTTGTCAGGTTGTCTCTTCACACTGCAAAGTAATTATTCTGTTTCTGCCGCCCTCCTAATTGGAATCTCTTATTTCTTTTGTGTCTTATTAAACTGCCTGACTCATGAGTATTCTGTTTCTCATTTTAAATTTCTCTCCCATTGTTCCCACAGGCTTTGTAGCTTTTTCCCAAACCCTAACTTCATTTCTTCCTCTCAATTCTTTGGCCTTCCTCTCCACAAATCTGATTTCCTTGTTAGATCCATTCTATTTGATAAGAATATCTTTATTGCATTCCATGATCTCTTACCCTTATTTCCGCCTATTTACTTTTGTCTACTTTCCTATCTCCTGCTAAACTCTGGGGTCTCAGATTCCTAACATTCAAGTTATTTCCTTGCTTCTAATTCTCTTCCCCCCTCCCCCGATTGGTTCTTTTATCCAACTTTATTACAAACCCTGGTTATATGTAGCACCAGAGCAGAGAAGGCTGTAGAAGTTAACATGAAACAATATTGTGTTCCCTCTTTCATTTTACATTTCCAGCATACAGATGTTGACATCCTAACCTTCTAAAATCTTCTTCAAAGTCTTAAATACACATGAAAAAATGCTAAATTAATCAAATGTTTAGATCTTAAGAAACATAATTAACAGTTGTTAAGACCCCTAATCATAGATTTATTAATTTGTAATATAAACAATAATAATGTGTAAGCTGTGTCCTTTTAATATTACAACAGTAAAATAATACAAAAATAACTATGTGTTATTATGAAACGAAAGTCAAGGTGATAAGCATTTGTCTTCACAATTATCGAATTCAAACTTGGCTCAATGACACCAGTATAACTAACTAAGAACAAATTATAATATAGTATATTGTTATTTCTTTAATTTCTTTCTGAAATCCTTTAAATTATTTTAGACAAGAATGAACAGAGAATAATATTTAATTGTACAGGCAGAATAAATAAGTATTTAAGGGTTTGTGAGAATATCCAGTCTCTTTTCTAGTGAATATCATAGCTTGAACATGAGCTTGACCATGAAACATCATGCCTCTAGGCTTAGTAATATGGTTTTAGGAAATGTCATATGGTTCAAAGGCATACGTGGATTTTGAATTATGCACCTTTGAATCTTTTCATGATGTCAGTCAACTTCCTTCAGGCACAGAAGTGACATCCTTGATCAAAAGCTGGAGAGTTAATGCTTATGTGCAGGTAGGCCATGGAGATATCTTCAATCTCTACTTTTTCTGGCGTACAAAAGAGTGTTGTGTTTTAATCCAAGCCTCTGAAAGCTGTAAGACTAAAACAAAGAGCAGAAGCATCTGAAGAAAAAGGTTAGAAACCCTCTGGGAGTTTCACAGAAGAAAAATGGGTCATTTGCTTTAAGAACTCTCTTGCCTCTAAAGAATAGGTAAACATTTTGGCTAGAAATCTGTGTTCAGTGTTGTGCATTGATATAGCTGTGAATGCTCAGTCTGCTTTATCAACTTGGATACTTCCATTGCCCTATGATATTTTTGTTACCTGTGCAAATCCAGTGCTTAGAGGAATTTTCTATCCTTGACAGAGCTTTCCCTAATATCTCATATTTTGCTCTTTATTCTTAATTTAATCTCCCCTGTCTGTTTTTATGGAGTGGGGACTAGATTCTCTGTTGATTATACTTAAACACCTCTATAATTCTATGCCTTATATCTCTTTTTGATTCCTCAGAACAGTTTGTTTATCCCTTGTATGATTGATTTTATTCCAAGACAGAAAGAGGGACGGGGAGAGGGGGGGACGGGGAGGGAGGGAGGGAGAGAGAGGCCTTATCTTCCTAAGTGCCAGAACTTAGAATTATCACCATTACTATCATCATTGTTATCATTATTATTTCCCTGTCTTATCCCAGTAGGGTACTAAACTGTGGGTTCCCTATGCTGGCTTGGAGGCAGGATGCCAGTTAAAAACAAAGAAATGGTGGCATCCTTAACTACCAACTAGATGCAACACAACAGGAAGGCAAGGTGGAATGGTAGACAGTTTTCAGAGGACATCTGAGAGCTCCAACTTTTCATCCTATGGGCTTAGCTCCATGCCCCTACAATCACTGCTTGAAGAACTATGAATTTATTGAGTATGGCATATGGAACAAGTGATTATTCTTTTACAATGAAAAGATGGCGCAACTCTGCATTTATGTTCTTAGACTTATGCTATATGCTTGCTTTTTACTTATGATCTGGCTCTTTATCAGATTGATAAGCATTGCTCAGTATAGTCAATATTAAATGCTCTTTGAAAGCTAAACTATAGCAAAAATTAAGCTAATGTGTATTATACAGGTTTGTTTCATGTTTTTTTAAATTCCTTTTATAGTCCATCATCTACTGAAATCAGATACCCATATGAGTTTGTAATTGCTAATCATAATCTCAACAGAATTGTCAGACTTTGATTGTGGATTGAATGATATTGTTTTTTTTTGATAGTGTATTGTACTCAGAGCAACCATATCTAAAGATGCCTGTATTTTTTTTTCCTCTAGCCTTTTCTCATTGTCCAGCTTTCACAGTCAGACATTCCCACTGGAAAGCTTTAAGTGTTCTGATCTTCCAGTGAAATACATTTATCATTCATGATAGTGTCTAAATTTGTAAACAATTTCTCTTTTTTTATCTTTTGTACATTGTTCGTGTATATCTCTTATTTAACCCAAGAAAACAAGATTATTTTTCATTTTCTTTCCCATCAAATGGACTTTTCCTAATAAAAGAATGGCAATACTATTGACTGTTTTAAAATGTATTAACATTTATAGCCTCTCCTCAGGAGGTGGCAAGAAAGAAACGGAGAAGGCTTTAAAGCCAAGGAAGACTAGCAATTCTAATATAAAACCTAATTGTGCCTTTTCTGTTTTGTAATGACTTCAGTTTATTTTTTTATATAAAGGTTTTTATTGAGTTTTTTTTTTTTTTTTTGTTTCAGATGGGATTTTAATGGGCTTCGTAAAGCCAAAACCTCAGTACAGGAAATTCCTTATCCACTTCAAATACAATTAATTGAAATTATGCATATTTCTTCCAGTAAAAAAATGGACAATATAAACAAACATTTTCAAGAACCTCTCAAAGCATTCAAGTTATAGGTTTACTTTACATTAAAATAGCTTTTACTATGATCAATGTAGTAATACCAATATCTTTAATAATATCAAGATTCTTTTGCCTTGCCACCCTTGCTTGTTATGCCAAGAGATGAACATCAAATGATTGTACTTTTTCAAGAGTCTGGTCAGCTTCCAACAGGTTTACTTTGTAGGGCCCCATGTGTCAAGTTAAAAAAACTTAGATTGCAAAGGCAAGACAAATAAAACTGGATTTTAAAACTGCTTAAAAACCACTTAAAAAAACCCCTTGAGTAAAGTCTAACAGGCTATCTTGTAGAGGAAGCTTTCAGGCTACATGTGATAAAAGCTATATAAGGGGAAGATCATGTAGGTAATTAAACAAGATTCAGCGAAGCTCCAAAAATCTTTATAAATACAGCCATTGGAAGGACGATCTCGAGTCAGGAAGGATTTTTACTCGGTGTGAGCTCAGTTGTCATAGCTGTCTCTATAAGAACCTCCTGAGGAGTATCGATCATTGTAGCTTCCTTGACTGCTGTAGTCACGTGAACTACTGTAGCCCCCACTGCGGCTATCGTAACGTCCACCATAGCTTCTGTCTCCACCATAGCTTCTGTCTCCACCATAGCTTCTGTCTCCACCCCGGGAATAGCCACGACCTCGTCCCCTGCCTCCAAAGTAGCCACCTCTGGATCCACGGGAAGATTTCCCAGCATGATCAACTCTGATCTGGCGCCCATCTATAGACTCTCCATTCATTGATCTCATGGCATCTGATGCATGATCAGGATTGGAAAAGGTGATAAAACCAAAGCCTCTTGATCGCTGTGTTTCTTTGTCTTTGATCACAACAACTTCAGAAATAGGACCAAAAGAGCTGAAATGCTGTTCGAGGCCTTGTTCATCAGTATCAAAGTTCAGTCCCCCAACAAATAGTTTTCCTTCTTCAGAAGACATAATGGTGACAGTGAGAAGTCGCCTGGGCTGGACGTACTCAAAATGAGGCCTTTTATTGAGTTTTATAAGGTTGGGGAAGGGGTAGGACGAGGATAGGGATTAAGGTTCGGGGAAGGGTTAGGATCAGGATTGGGGTTGGGACAGGATTGAGAACAACATTGGGATTGCCCCCCAGTAACATTTTTAAGCTTTAGCAAACAGACTATTGTCCGGGTACATATGTTCAGTTAATACTAATTAATATAATAGTAAATAGCTGTGGTGAATATGATAAACAATAATCATAAACATAAGGTGACCAACCGTCCTCCTTTAGGGAGGACAGTCCTCCTTTTGTAAGTTCTGTCCTCCCTCGAAAAGTGTCCTCCTTCATGTCCTCCTTTTCGATATTTGAAGACTAATCTGCAGGGCTTTTTTTTTTTTTTCCTCATAGAAAGCTCAGAATGGCGTTCCGGCACCTTTTTTTGATGGCTTTTTTTTTCAACTTTTGCCTGAGCTGTGCTACTCCCACTATTGGCTTTCGAAAGCCAATAGGAATTGCTGCTGAGCGCGCCAAAACACCCGGCTGGCAAACTTTGCACGTGCAAGTTGTCTGTATTACTGTTGCAATGAATAAAATGTTTCTTTTATTTATGATATTTTTTTTTCAATTTATTTGTGTCCTCCTTTTCATTGTAAAAAAGTTGGTCACCTTAATAAACAGTATCAGTTGGTCAACACATATCATTCTTCTTACTAATATATATTCAAAGTAACATATCACAATCAATTCTCACTGGTTTGTTTTCCTAACCATTGGTAAAAATTATCCCATTTATTAACATTTATAGCCTGTCCTCAGGAGATGGCAAGAAAGAAACGGAGAAGGCTTTAAAGCCAAGGAAGACTAGCAATTCTAATATAAAACCTAATTGTGCCTTTTCTGTTTTGTAATGACTTCAGTATAAAAACTATAGTAGGCAGCCGTGTTCCTCTTTCTGACATAATTTAAATAAAAACATTGAAGCCATTTTCTTTAGGCTGGAAAAAATAAGCTTATTTCTCTGAAGCCGAATGGTGTTGTCTTTAGAAATGAATAAGGAAATAATATGATATAGGCAAAGTTATTAAAGAATTTCTTTTCTTAAATGATCATCCATTTCTATAACTTTTGAACAATTGGCTAATGACTGGGTTCTTGATATGCAAATTTGAGTGGGTGGAAGAAGTTTGCTAGCAAAGATCCATGGATGCTAAGGTATTCCTCTTTACTAGCATTTATCCATTGCACAAACATAAGCTGTGCTTTGTGCCTTATGTTCACATATTCCCCGAGGCTCCAGTGTATATTTGGCAGTGATTTATCTATCCCCCTCCATACCCACGCAAAAACCCAAACCAGATTGTAACTATACTACATTTTCTCTGCCTACTTCCTCAGGGAAAGAAGCATCTTTTCTGTCAAAGCCCCGTGGCCTTATTATTCTAACAGTAACAGTTTAGAAGTGGAATCACTGAATTACTCTTCCCAGCATCCTTCACCAAAGTTATACAGCTCAGCAGCACATGAAAAGCTATAGGTTTCTCACTCCCACAAATACTAGCTTAGTATTTGATATCTACTATACATTCCATGAAGCAGGGGAAGATAATTTGGTACCCTTCTAGGCTTTAGATTACATTTGCTGTTATCTCTTGTTGTGGTCAGCAAGGCTTTTAACATCAATGCATTTGGAAAGCATCAAATTGCCTACGCTTTACTTTAGGAACACATGTCACTGCTAGGGCCCGAGTTGTATTATTCACCTAGCACAATAAGAAAAAAGGACATGCCACGATAAAGGAAAATTACCAATATGTTTATTTTAATCTCAGGTAACATAAAAGACAAAGCTTAATTAATATGAATTTAGCTTGAATTTTGAGGCCTACTGAGGAAGAATCTCAGCCTCACGCTGTTTGATAGAGATGGTGACAGGTGGATGACAAGTCTTATGAGTTTTGCTACAAAAAGCTGCAAACAGTAGAAAGCACCCATGTTTCTCAAATGCGTAAATAAACTTGTAAATCAATTGTAAATAAAAATTGCCTTTGATCAACAACTGGAGGCTAGTCTACTCCACTATTATTTTCTCTACCAAATAACTATAAAAAAAAACTTTAAGGCAACCAACCCATGACTGCCTGCCCTTCATCCAATTTGAAACACTAAGAACAGTTAGAAATATCACAAACCAATCCGTCCCTCCAACTGCCACATACAAAGCTTCATAAAAGAACATTCAATACATGTCTTGACCTCTGACTGCCACAGATCTGGAAGTATCACCCCTCATTCCAACTCCATATCAAAAAGAAATAGCATGCAACTTTTTATCACTGTCACTTAATCTTCCCCTCTGCTTGACCATTCTGGTGACCAAAGCATTTATGGGTGAAAAGGAGATTTCATCCAAAATCCAGCTCTCCACATTGGGGGACGATTTATTTTTAGAGCGCTAAAATTGTATGCCTGTGATGGGGAAAAAAGCTTTAAAGTTACTACTTCCTGTCAGTCAACATATATATAAACTAGCTATAACCAAAAGTTGGGGGAAGGTTAGACACAGTTCATGACAGTATAAGGTTCTATCTGGGCACAGATTCAGGATAGCAAATTTTGCTAACAAACAAAAGAAACTGTACCAAATCGATCAAATACATAATTTAGTGGTGCTGTATTTCTGCTATTCCTAGAAGTCTTTGCACCTCAAGGAAGCAATTCTGTTTTGACAACTGACTACCTGACATTTACTGAATACAATGCTATCATATGTTGCATCTAGGAAGGAAGGAAGGAAGGAAGGAAGGAAGGAAGGAAGGAAGGAAGGAAGGAAGGAAGGAAGGAAGGAAGGAAGGAAGGAAGGAAGGAAGGAAGGAAGGAAGGAGGAAAAAGTTATTCAGTACAAATTTTAAAATCTGAAAAAGATATCTGTATAGCTTCCAGGATGCAAGTACTGTTTCTATTCATCTGAAGGAAGTTGTTGCTATTTTCTACATAGTAGTTCAGCATAGAAGAGCACATTTACTCCAGCTGTATGTTACTTTGAAAGAATTCTATTAATGGAGACTGATGCATTGCTGTAATGTTGAACAAAGAAGCCAGCAATGGCAGTCACCCCATGTGGAGAAAACTATTTTCCAAATATTTGTTGAATCCAATTTATTAAACGAGGCTTAATCAACACCAGTATCCACTCATTTAAATCTGGCAGAATGATATTCACCACCATCAACAGATAAACCTATGTATTCCATAAAATATTTTAATGGATACCTGGCAAACAAATGTAATTGTGTGGCAGAGTTTTGATGATATAATATATTGTACAACATATTCCTAACAATATGACAAACCTATAGCTCAGAAAGCTGGTTGGGGCTTACCACTACCATTTTCTAAAATAGGGCTCCTATAGTTTCAACTTTTGAGTTGAGTATTGCTGAATTCATAACCATCTAATGAATCATATGTGTTGCCAAGCTTAAAAATGTTTTAGGGAGCTCAACTCCTCCTGACACCTGGTTTCTTTTTGGTATGTATCATTTAGAGCACATATGTCAGGATTAAATTGAATCGTGTTTGGCATTAAACTAAAGCAATTATACCTACTTAGCATTTATGTCTGATACAATTTAACTTGTATTTTTCCTGGTGACAGCAAAGAAATTCTGACAATGATCAGTGGCCAGATTTGATCGCATGGGATGTGGTTTGTAATTTATTTTCTGTGACAGAAGTGAAAGATGCTGCATTATCTGAAACGCAGTGCTGATTTAGAAGGAAATTAAAAGTAAGAATATTTAAAGAAAGGATGGCAGAGGGAGGGAGGGAGGAAGAAAGGAAGGAAGGACTTGACAAAAAGACAAGAGAAACAAGATGGAGCTAAGCAGAAGATGGATTTCGTATTTTTTTAAGGTTAGGAGAGACTGAAAGCCATGGAGAACAATGGAAGGATGTAGGAATGCAGGATGAGTGATCAAGAGGCAAACTAGCTAAAGGAAGTGGTTGTGGCAGCCTCCTGCTATTCTGCAGGCGGGTGCTATTCTCGCGATCCATTTTTAAAGAGGTTCTGTTTTTAAGGAAAGGAAACGGAGGAGCCCCCGATAGGATCAAGAGAATAGAACCTGCTTGGTGAATAACAGGAGGCTGCCTTGAAGCGGTCTCTGTAGGAAAGCTGAGCCTTGTATCACATTGCATCACATCTGCTGAACGCCTCTCTCAGAAGCTGCAAGAAACAGAAAGATACTACTGGGCTCTGGAGCTGGTGAGGAATAGACCGAGTCTTGCAAGTCCCTTAGGTGGCTGAGTGGCTGGATCGGAAGCGGCCCAAGGATTGCAAGCTGTGCCAGTAGCCTCTGCAACTACCTTAAGTCTCCCTTGGGTGGCTAGGTGGGAAGCAGGCCCAAGGCCTATGGTGGGATGGCGCTGGGGAGGAGATGGGGCAGAAATGCTACAGCATTCTTTGGTCAGTCAGAAGGGCTAATGACAAGAGGGTTGGTGCAGTGGCCATAACTTTGAAACTGAGTCATAAGTAGCTTTTGCAGGGAGTGGTCTGTCGTAATTTTGAACCGTTGCTAACCAACCAGTCATAAGTTGGGGGACTACCTGTATAATGTAGTCCCTTATAAACAATTCTCTGCTTTTGGTGGTGCCTCAGAAGATTCTCCCATAGCCCAATTTCACTGAGTGCTTAAGACTCACTTCTTCATTCATCTTACTGAATTTTTTATTATGGTTATTACATTTTTATTAAGCATTTTAAGAAAAGAGAAAGGTAAACTAAAAAAAGATACAAAAAGAATGATGGAGAAAAGAGAGGGGAGAGAATGGAAAAAATAAAACACAAAGTGAATAAACAGCTCAGTATAAATTATATAATGAGATTAAGAATGACAGTATTTTCTGTCCAGTGGGAAAAAAATCAAATTCTGAATGTGATTCAACCCCATATATGGAATTATAATATAATCCAAAAATGGCTTCCTAGTTGAATTACGTTCTGTATCTGGTTTATTTTTGAAATACAGATAAATTTTGGATGTTAATGCAAACTCCCAAGATCTTCATAGTCATTTCTTTTGCAGAAGAAATATAGATGCTTTCCAGAAGGAAGCTTTGGAAATCTTTATGACAGAATCTTTTTGAAATCACTTGAAATGGTTTGAAGAGCTCTTTGAGTCTTCTGTTCCACTGAAGAATTTGTGATGTTTATATCACGTCATATGATTGAATGATTGTTTGGAATTTGGACTATTTGGGGTATTTGAATTAAAAACTTTATTAAATACACAGATAGCCCAATCCCAATGGCTCAAGGCTTCTTACAAATATTTTTAAATTTTTTTTAAGCATTTAAAACATTTTTTAAAGATACATTAATGTATAAGGCAGGGATCTTCAAACTTGGCCCTTTTATGACTTATGGACTTCAACTCCCAGAATTCCCCAGCCAGGCATGCTGGCTGAGGAATTCTGGGACTTGAAGTCCACACATCATAAAAGACCCCTGGTATAAGGCCTCTCCCCTGTGAATGGCATTCCCCAAAGAATTCCATTTCTAAGAATGGAGACAGAATCCCTGAGGGAATGCACATAAACATACATCCCCCACCTATGCGTGCATATATTGACCCAGCCCCAAAGCAGAAAAACATATATTCTGCAATGTCTGTTTTTTCTCTCAGTGCCATATGGACTTCATACACTGAATCTGAGCCTTCTAAGATGGATCCTTTTGTACAAAATCAGCTACATCGTGCCAAATCACACATAGAATTAAAAACAAAATTCACACCTGAAACAATGTTGTTTTCTTTCTTACGAAACTCCTCCTGATGTCAAACTGTCACTGAGAATGTTCCCCCCCCAGGTAATAAGGGGAAACAAAGAGGAGAAATTGCACTAAAGATTTAAATAACAGAGATCCAGTGATTTGACTTACCAAAGAACAAATTTTCTCTTACTATTTATTTCTAAATATTATTTTTCTTAAAGTGCAGAAATATCCCTCCCTCCCTCCCTCCCTCCCTCCCTCTCTCTCTCTCTCTCTCTCTCTCTCTCTCTCTCTCTCTCTCTCTCTCTCTCTCTCTCTCTCTCTCTCTCTCTCTTGTTTGTATCCAACTAGCTATATGCTACAATATTTATAATGTATTTTTTTTCCTTTCATTGCACGGTAGGAAGCCATATTACAAAAAGTTCTAGCTTGATTACATTGCAGCGAGGGGCATACTTCAAGCTGGTTTATTTAATGCAAAATGAATTAAAGAGCAAAAACAAACAAGGATTAATTTTAAATTCAAAACCCTGAAGGGGAATGTGGGCATCATTATATTTGTAAACTTCTACATTAATACTTTCTATCTTACTTCATTTCTTCTCTTGGCTATTATTTACTTATATAAATCATTTTTATTTTAGTCCTTAAGAGGTTTTCTCATTCTGGTAATTAATATCAGAGATAGGAAATTTTTTTGCTATTAATTGGGCTTAGTTACCGTTGCTCAAATCACTTTTCTGCTCTTACATTGTACCTTGTTTTCTATATAGGAGAGTGCAATAGTTTGCAAAAATGTCCTGGGCACCGCTGCCATGAAGCAAAGCGACATGCATTCCCCCCCCAAAGATCTGAAGAAAATGCATGCTGTGCATGGTGCATGCAATCTTCTTACTGCAACTTCGTTCTGCAACAACTGATTTTATGATCTCCAACCTTTCCTCTGGTAATGCTTGGGAATATTCCTTTGATCGACTAATAAATATTAAAATGAATATTGCTAATTTGCTAATAGTTGGCTGCTGCTATTAATGGGAGCATTTCCCTGTATTGAGAGAAAACTAATTTGACATTTGGAACTCAGACATTGACAAAAACCATGCTGGGACCTGGTCATGCCAAGTGAGTCCATTGATCAGTATTTTTTCCAGGTTGACTGACAGCCACTTTCCAAGATTTCAGACATGGATTTTCCCCACCCTTGAAATTCCAAAAGCTTGGAATTGAATTAGGATCCAGAATCATTTCTTAATCTTCTTTTTTTGAACTATAGCTCCCCACTGCCTAGTGTGTTAACAAGTAGCCGCCAGTAAAAATGGAACCTACTTGTAAAAAATGTTTGAGATTCATTCAACCTTGTCTCTCTTACTATCCCCTATATTACAAAAACGCTATAAGAATAGTGGTTAGGCCAGTGGTTCTCAACCTTCCTAATGCTGCGACCCTTTAGTACAGTTCCTCATGTTGTGGTGACCCCCAACCCTAAGGGCTTTCCAAGCTCACATAGACGACGCCCATTCACCCGCCGCATCCGGGGCTCAGTGCGCCTCGCCTGTCCTCATCTCACTTCTGAAGGTCGCTGGCCGGGGAGGGGAGGCAGGAAGGCCGCTCCGCTGGCTTCACCCAGCCTGGTTGGAGAAGCAACCAGGCGGGGAGAGGGAGAGAGAGGGAGAGAGAGCCAAGAGGGCGACAGCGCCGGCAGAGCTTAGTTCAGCCCCCTCCACGGAAAGGGCCGTGAAGCAGCGCAGCTTCCCTTAGATGCTCGACGGAAACGAATCTGGCGCTGCAACGGCCCCCAGCTCGAAGCCATGCGGAGATGGATAGAGGAGCAGTGTCTCGGTTCCTAAGACCATCGGAAATATGTGTTTTTCGATGGTCTTAGGCGACCCCTGTGAAAGGGTCATTCGACCCCCAAAGGGGTCGCGACCCACAGGTTGAGAACCGCTGGGTTAGGCAATTGACCACTAAAAGCCACTAAGTATTTAATGCTCAGAGAGTAAAAGATGTAGGTGTTTGATTGATTTTTGGATGTGTTTTCTTTTTTACCATGAACATAACATTAAAAAATATCCCATGCAAACGAACAATATGCAATAAACTAGATACAGCAGATAGACCATATATAAGAGAAACACCAAACAAACAAAAGGTACTCGGAGTATACTTGAAGAGGGAAGGGAGGAGGGAAAAACGTTTACTAAAACAGATGTTTACAAAGATTAATACCTAATGTTGTATGCTATGTTCTAAGATGATTGTTTAGCAATAGGATCTTTGGTTTAATGTTGACCACATTAATATGGAACCAGATAAGAGAAACACCAATCAAACAAAGTGTAACAGGAGTAGAGTTGAGGCTAGACGCGAGGGGTGGAACAAGGCTTACTAACTCAGACGTTTTCAATGACTAATACTTAGTATTGTATATCAGGTGCCATGATGATTGCTGCACAATATGTTTTTATGTTCAATGCTGATTGTTTGAATAAAAGAATTTTATATATTAAAAAAAAATATCCCATGCTGATCCTAATCTGCTACAATTAAGCAAATAGAAGGACCGTATAGCTTTTCACAATAATGGCAGCCTTTGTCTTATGAAGAAAATAAGTAAAGGAACATGCATCAATATTGCTGTTGATTGCAAAAAAAAATGTCAGCACCCAGTGTCTGACTTACTTAATAAAATGGCCAATTCATGTTGATATTCCTCTAAATTCTGTTAGAGGAATATCATCGTAATGGGGCTGGCTTTTGTTTTTGTGGAAAGGGACCTGCAACCCAATCTAGGGCTCTACCATACTCCCTCAGTATTAACATTTATAGCAAGTTCAAGTCATCCTGAGTGGTGACAGGAGGATATTTACTGTGACCCAGTAAACCAAGTTGTTTCTTTTAATGATTGTTTCTCAGATATAGTATAACCGATACTCTGACCTAATAGGAAAGGGTAAATTATGAGAAAGTCACTTGGGTGGCTTTATCAAAAACACCCCGATGTCATGCTGTAACTTATATTGTGTTGATCTTTCCTTTTGTCTTGTCCTTGAAATGTAGTAGGGCAAAGGTTTTTAAACTGTGATTCTGCTTTTGCTCAGAGCTGTTCAGCAAGCTGCCAGTGCTTTGCTGTGAGCTCAGTGTACACTGTATTGATGCCTGTTTAATCAATTTAGGTTGGATCCTCAAAGTGATTTGATTGCTTTAGGTAAGCCACAGTTTGGAAACAATGCCCCACACTATGTACAATGGCCCCAGCGGGGCAACACATATATTTTATACAATGCTAGTTGCATTCTTGGAGCATCTGCTGGTATATCTGTTGGAACCGTGTGCCCAAGAAATTGGTTACATAAATTAACCTGCCTTGTCACCCCTAGTTCATTTCTTTGGATTCTTCCCATCTATAGGAAAAATGTTTGCTGCTATCTCTAGGTCAGTGGTTCTCAGCCTTGGGGTCGCGACCCCATTTGGGGTCGCGAGACCATTTCGCGGGGGTCGCCGGGCACCGCCAGCCGCCATTTTGTTTTTTTATTTTTATTTTTTTAATTTTTTAAATTTTTTTTAATTTTTTTTATTTTTTTGGCGCGCGCGTGCCGCGCACGCTCAGATCCGCCCGTCGCGCCGAAATTTTTTTTTAAAAAAAATTAAAAAAATAAAATAAAATAAAATAAAATAAAATAAATGGCGGACCGCAACGGGCGGATCCGCGCATGCGCGGCACGTGCGACGGGCCGATCCGCACAGGCGCAGATCCGCCCGTCGTGGCCGCCATTTTGATTTTTTGGATTTTTTTGTTTTTTTTATTTTTTTTAAATAAAAAATTAAAAAAAACAAAATGGCGGCCCGCGACGGGCGGATGTGCGCATGCGTGGCGCGTGTGATGGGCCGATCCACGCATGCGCAGATCCGCCCATCGCGGCCGCCATTTTGTGTTTTTTTTTGTTTTTTTTTTAATTTTTTTTTTTAAAATTAAAAAAAACAAAATGGCGGCCCGCGACGGGCGGATGCGCGCATGCGCGGATCAGCCCAAAGCACGCACCACGCATGCGCACATCCGTCCGTCGCGGGCCGCCATTTTGTGGTTTTTTTTTTGCATTTTTTTGCATTTTTTTTTTTTTTAATTTAAATTTTTTTTTTGCGCGTGTGCACACGCGCGTGCCCCCGGGTCGGGGTCGCGGCACGCATGGGCGGGGCAAGTGGGGTCTCAACGTCAGAAAGGTTGAGAACCACTGCTCTAGGTCAATGTATGAAGCAGATGTGCAGATATTCAGATGGTCTTGTGCGTTGTGCCCACTATTGAATCATAAAGCAATAAACAAAGAGAAACAAAGGAGAAAAAAACTAGGCAATAGCTACCAAAAGCAGATCATTTGTTTGATTGATATCTGGTCAAATCTCCTGACTCTTGGATGCTCATCTAGTGCTTTTTTGCTCTGCTCTGCTTTGTTCCGCTCCGCTCTGCTCTGCTCCCCTTTCTTCCCAAAAGGTTTTTTTTCCCCTTACCTTCACATTATTTTCATTATAATTCCTTGTCATTGACATGTGCCTCTCTCATTACTAGAAAAAGAAAAAGAAAAAATTCCAGATAAATATATTCTTCATGAGAGATATTTTGTGAAGAAAGAATAAACAAGCAAGTATATAAATTCATTATCTGCCGGCAGTCAATTTGCTAGAGAGCCCTTTCAGGAATTAACCTAGACCAATTTCGCTGAATTCAATAGGGTTTAGTGTTACTATGCCTTCCCACCAGTCTTTGAATCTACCCAGCTTTGCAGGAAAGTTGCCATGTCCTGCTTCTGCAGCAACCAAGGTCTTCTTTCCAAACATGGCCACAACTGCTTAAGGTCACCCTGGATGAAGGCATTGCTAAGACAGATTTTCTTCCTTTTTTCTCTTGCCCAAAGTGTAAGACAAGAGTTGACTGTAAGTCTGTATTCCAACAGCATAATCAGATTGCTGTGCAGATTGCCTCCCACAAATGTCAGATCAAGAATGTAATTTGAACTATGACAGACTTTTTGCCCTCTGGTTTCATATCTTGGTTCTTCTTTTCCAAAATGTTAATGGCCTGCCAAGGAAATCTAGCATCTTACAGAACATCTAAATGCTGTCAGCTATTAACAAAGCACTCATTTTCTGACCATTTTTGCAGTGATAACACAATAGACAAATATTAAACAATATTCCTAATTGTCCAAGACAATCAAAGATCATGAGTTGCTGAGTTAACCTCTCGTTCAAAAGGCCATTAGCTCAGATGATGGGTTTAGCATGTAAATTGCTTGTTCAATAGCTAAACATACATTTCAGTCAATCTATATTGCTCTCCTGTGGATATAGCCTTTTATGTGCATCTGCTTTTACTTGGATTTTAAAAGGATATTCCTTAGGGATCTCTAGCTTTTAAAAGGCAGTGTTATATTCAGCAGACGCTTGTAAAGTGCTTGAAGTCTGAGTCTCATGGTTCCTTCATTTGCCAAATTTGGGGTGTATCAAAATGTGGAAGGATGCAGAGAAAGATATTGGCCTAAAAGTTTCAGCCTCTGGGCTGGGGATTTACGATTTCAAGACTTTATTACTGTTTTAGAAAGAAAACATGGCTAGGAATTAAGATTCTCTTTTCTTTTCTTTTCTTTTCTTTTTTTTTGCAAATAAACTATAATAAACTAAATAAAAATAAATTACTGATAGTATGCTGATATGATTGTCCACTGGCTGATCTATTTTATCTTAGAATATGCCTTCACTTAAATATATTTGTAAAATTGGGTATAACTACTCCTTCCTATCTTATATGATGTCCATAAACCCCAGATTTAGTTAAACATGAGCCAGCAGTGTGCGGCGGCAGCCAAAAAAATACAATCCTTGGTTGTATAAATAGAGGGTAGAATCAATATCACATGAAGTATTAGTACTGCTTTATAAAGCCTTAGTAAGACCACACCTGGAATACTGCATCCAGTTTTGGTCACCACATTACAAAAAAGATGTTGAGACTTTGGGAAAAGTGCAAAGAAGAGCAACTAAGATGATTAAAGGCCTGGAGACTAAAACATATGTGGAACGGTTGCAGGAATTGGGTATGGCTAGTCCAGAGAAAAGAAGGACTAAGGGAGACATGATAGTAGTATTCCAGTATTTGAGTGGCTGCCACAAGGAGGAGGGGGTCAACTTATTTACCAAAGCATCTATAGGCAGGACAAGAAACAATGGATGAAAACTAATTAAGGAGAGAAGCAACCTGGAACTAAGAAGAAACTTCCCAACAATGAGGACAATTAACCAGTGGATCAGCTTGCCATAGGTGCTTCATCACTGGAGGCTTTTAAGAAGAGAATGGACAGTCACTTGTCTGAAATGGTATAGGTTGCCTGCTTGAGCAGGGGGTTGGACTAGAAGACCTCCAAGGTCCCTTCAAGCTCTATTCTGATTGATTGATGAACATATTAACAGTAACATCCAATCATTTATTTTATATCAAAAGTGAGTAATGAAGTAAAAGTCACATAAATCTACATTGTCAGAAAAAAATGGTGCTTTTTTGGCAGAGGTACAAACATTTGTATTTTAACATAATCACTGAACAGAATGTTTGCATTTAAGAAATTTTGCATTTAATTTATGAGGACCTCTTTTCATAGTTTATTATTTTTTAATACTTATTATTAGCTGGGCTCAAGGGCGAAAGAAACAACAAAGTGTGGGGGGAGCAAAGAGAGGGAGATAATATTAGTCTTTGTTTTTAAGAATATAAATAGATCTGAGCCAAAAAGAAGAACTAATTTTCAAAACAAATCAGTAAATTTATTTGTTTTGCTTTTTTTAAAAAAAAACTGCTTCCCAAAAGTTTGGAATAATTGTGAACATTCAGAAAAAGTTTTTATTTGGTGTCTTTGGTTGACTAAGGTTGTCAATAAGACCACCGCTGAAGCATTGCTCTTACTCCCAATTGGCTTATAAATAAACATGGCTGCATGTTTATGTACAGTATCTATCTACCTACCTATCTGAGGGGAACTTATGTGACAATAAAAAAATAAGTAAATATTTTTAAAATAGGGATATTCAGAAGAAGTTCATTTCTCCTAGTTAACCACTTGAAACTAAACACTGATTCACAACAGCAAACATTTACTCAAACTATTTTTCAGTATTTTAATTTCTGTTATAATAATGCAACCAGCATTATAATTAAATAGTAACTTGGACAGTCAAGAGAAATAAATAATACATTTTGTCCACACTTGCTAAAGTATTCCTTTTATTTATGAGGTGCAAGTTGCTTTTTAAAAACAACAACCATTGTGGTATTTTATTATGTTGCATATAAAACTAAACTGTTTATCTCCCCTCATAAAAATATAATGACATGACACTTTCTAAATATTCTATTTCTTACAGAAGAATTTATTTCTGGATGCAGTACATAAGATGGTATATAAATTCAATATTTAGGATGTGAGGCATGCAAGCTGCATTTTTGTACACATTAGTTCAGCACTTTGTGTGTGGGGGAGGGGATTGTTTTCATTTTAAAAGCCAGGAGAAAATATCAGCTCTCAAGGTCTTTTAAACAAATGAGTTTGCATTCTGTGGTGCTCTGTGAATGGTTTCCTTAGTAAAGATCAGTTTAACCTTTTCTAGTCTATACCCTCCAAAAATTTGGGATTTCAGCTTTCAATAACCATAAGACCACTAACAGTGGCCAGGAATACTAAGAATGATAATGTTACATATCTGGTGGCAACCAAATTGGAAAAACTGGGAAGAGAACGTTGCCATTTCAATGTAATGCTGCTAGGCAAATAACACATTTCCAAACATTAACATGAGTCTTGTTTACTTATCCAGTTGGCCCAAAAAGGATCCATAGCTTAGCCAGATATGAGCATTATGGCATTGCATGGAAGTATCTTTAAAATTGTTTTGTATACTGTACCTGTACTCACTGAGAGAACAAAAAAAAAACCACAGGGTTTCAGTTTATTCTGTGGTCAAGAGCAATAGCAATACCACTTAGACTTATATTCTGCTTCATACTGTTTTAGAGCCCTCTCTAAGTGGTTTACAGAGGTGGTATATTGCCCCCAACAATCTGGGTCCTCATTTTACCAACCTCAGAAGGATGGAGCCAGTCAGGATCGAATTCCTGGCTGTGCAATACTGCATTTTAAGCATT
Organism: Bothrops alternatus; assembly: GCA_034064705.1. Classification (NCBI taxonomy): domain Eukaryota; kingdom Metazoa; phylum Chordata; class Lepidosauria; order Squamata; family Viperidae; genus Bothrops; species Bothrops alternatus. The sequence goes on from JARGCV010000033.1 coordinate 4,569,347, forward strand.
GTGCCACCAATGGCAGTAGAGAGCAATAAGATGATAATTTGTCAAGTCAAAAGGAAGGAAATTAAATTTAAAATGGAGGATCAAGTGGGATATACCTTAGAGCTTCTCAACCCCTTAAATGTATTGATAATAAGGAGGAATTAGGAGAATCAGCCCATGGGATTAAAGGCTTCCTTCTGTATGCTAAATATGTAAGGAAGTTTCAATGAGCAATGCAGTATGATTCATGCTGTGGAATCTACCAAGTTGGAGTACTGCAGACTTTTCCTATTGTTTGATTGATTGAGGTTTATGTGCCTCTAAGTTTACTTTTGATTCTAAATTGCTTGCTCTGAAATATTCAGGAACCCAAACTAAAAACAATTAACAAAATGTGACATAAAGTATAGTCAAACAATAATCAAATAAACATTTTCATTTTAAAAAAGGATTCTGTACTCATATCATCTCCCATAGGCACTTTAGAAAAGCCAAGTCTTAACAACTTTCTAAAATCTTAGTAAGGTTGTTCCAGAGGAGAGAGCACTAATGAAAGTTCATCCCCATTAACTCTGATAACAAAAGTCCCTAGGAGTTGGGGCCCAGGCCTTTATTAAATAGACAGCTGCCTTTTTCAGTAGAAAGCTGCATAAATATAGGAGATCAGCTACTTTGAATTATACCTGGACCACTAATTGGAAACCAGGAAACCAATGCAGGAGAGATCTCAAACTGGATAATGTCCCTAAATGTTTAAGCCTTGGTATTTTGGACTAACTATAGTTTCTGAGTAGCCTACAAAGGTAGCCCCATGGGGAACTCATTATTATTGCTGTTCGTACCATTGTCCAGATGTTTAGACGATTTGGCATTTTTATCTACCTAGTGAGTCCTTCCCAAGGACCTGGGAGAGGAAGATGTTGTTTGATAGTGTTAAAGGTATCATTGCAGGATGTAAGATGTTCCAAGTAAAACTGCCTTTTGTATTTGACTGATGATGATTTTGTTAGTGCCAATGGTGTTCCAGGGGTGCTCCAGATGTTTCGGGATTTTATGCAAGGTGCCTATTATTATTGGTACTAGCTTTGCTTTCTTTTGTTCTACTTCTCCTTGCAGGACTTTGTACTTTGTACTGCCACATCCACTATCCAAACTTTTTTGTCTTTCATACAAAATAGTGTTAAATCTCAGGTGCTATATGGCAGGTGCTTATCAATTATTATTATTATCCAACTAAAAGATGACCAGGTTCCTCCCTATTCATGTGGAAAGTTGGAATGGAAAAGAGAGACTGGCTATCATACTTCTCCTAAGATTCTCCCACCCATCTAATGCCAGAGGATGTGTGTATGTGCGTGTATATGTATGTATTCATATAAAGATATAGTTATAGCTATATCTCAGTTGAAGAGTTCGGTTCTATGGGCTTATGATTCTAGATCTCTTGAAATTAAAATGAAACTAGAACAGCGTTTCTCAACCTGTGGGTCGCAACCCCATTTGGGGTCGAACGACCATTTCACGGGGGTCGCCAAACACCGCAGTCCGCCATTTTTTTTTGGCTGGCCATTTTTTTTGTCCGCCATTTTTTCCCCTTTGCGATGCGGGCCGTCGCAATGCACCCGTCGCACCACGCATGCACGATGCGGGCCGGGGTCGAGCCCCGGAAAAGGTTGAGAACCGCTGAACTAGAATGAATAAGGCTTGACTAAAATGCATTGTTTTCCTTCTTAGCTATCCAATAAGCAAAATTCTCTATAAATCTTGGTTATTTTTTCTGTCATCCACATGTAAGCATATTATGTTAAGACTCGGTGTGGTGCAGAACTTATTTTTAATTACTAAATTTTATTACATGTTCCAAGTAATTCCCCCTCTTCTCTCTTTGGATCCTGAAACTCATTTAAAAATAAAGCATGTTCCATTAGACACATCAGTCTTAATTTTCTTCAACTGAACTCTATGACAGTAGTAAATTAGCATGCGCGGCCATTTTCTGTGAATAGTATAGGAATTTTTAAAAGCTCTTTCTCTACAAACTTCAAAAATCCCACTAGATTTTGTTTTTAAAAAAATACACCCATAATCACTCTGAAATGTTTATCTTTGTATTTTAAAATGAGAGAAAAATACTTGAGCGACAATGGCTGTCCCTCTCTTCCTTTTTGTATTTGGGGTAGAAACAATACAGTACCTGGGGAAAATCGCAAGAAAATATATGAAAACTCAATAGCTATTTGGAGGATTGTTAACAGTTGCTTTACAAACTGCATTCAAAAGTTATTTGTATCATCCTCTTCCCAGCTTTTTTGGTAAACAATGCTCTCTCTAGCTCTCCAAAAGAGAAAATCCCTAATTGCAGCTAAACTTCTAAAACTGTTTTCTGAGAATTGTCTTGATGAAATAGGAGTACAACTTCCATTTGGGGCTGGGGGGAGAGGGAAGGCATCCTGTTGAAATATTAATTGTACTACAATCCTTGCTGATTACCTTGAATGCTGTGGAAAAGAAGGAGTCCCAGGAACATTTGCAGTACAATTGAGAAATCTTTGTCCTTAATAAAAAGGTGACTCAACAGCTCCTTTGTACAATCCATATTGGGGAAACAGAGTGTTAAGCCCCCAACCTATGAGTCAGCCAGATGCACACAAAACTCATTTTGAAATTTTCTCACTAGCATTTTCCCTCCTTGCAAGTTTTTGCTTGTTTTAGGGAAGCTCTTTGAACCACTTAAGATCAATCCCCCTTAACAGACTGGACTTGAGCTCAGGTGTCTTGACTGCAAGGCTGGTGCAGACTGTTGGGATTCTCCACTGAATTGCACTTACACTTTTAGCCCTCAGGATCCTTACGATCATAAACTTTCTAGGTCTTAGGAGCAGCCCCAACAGAGTTAAATTTCATAGCTTGCTAGAACCAATTGGCTTCATTGATCAACTGGGTCCAGGTTAAACAACTTATCAGTGATAATCTTTTGTATTAGTCTGAATCATCAGCTCCAGGATGACCATGGGCTCAGGAAGTCAAGCCTAAGCTGACCAGCCAAAAAGCAAGCATTAGCATAGCAAGCAGCTATTGATACTCCTTCCTTCCTTCCTTCCTTCCTTCCTTCCTTCCTTCCTTCCTTCCTTCCTTCCTTCCTTCCTTCCTTCCTTCCTCCCTCTCTCCCTCCCTCCCTCCCTCCTCCCTCCCTCCCTAGAAGCATTGTTACACAGTAGCTTTTCAATTCCTTTTTTCCTTTTTCTTCTTTTCTTCTTCCCATATTTAAATTTGTTAACTATAGGCTGGCTTCTTAGTCCCTTCTTTTTCATAGGAATGTCTCTTTTCCCCTGATACTGATCACATTTTCTTCCCCTCCTTCTGACTCTAGCAAAAACACTTTATGCTGCCCATACCCTCGATTTGCTGTCTATCCCAAAAGCTATATTATACATGTCATTCAATCATTGGCCCCCGGGGATTATTTTTTTTTTTTTGCTGCCTATCAGTACTCCTCGTTGTTATAAATGCTTTTTCCCCAATGATTGATACTTTTAATTGTCATTTCTCATCGACATACTTCCTCCATTGAGAGCTTCATGAACATGGTTCGTGTTTTCATTGTTGCTGTCAGTGCACCCATTCTCGCATTCCTCTAATTATAGTATGAAGATGCCCTGCAAACCATTTTAAAGGACATATCATTATAATATAGTCTTGATGTCATTCTTAGCCTAAGAATGACTGCTTAAAAGCTCATTTCTCTAGTCCAATAGAAATATATTCCATTTCTCCTGGTACAATTTTTTCCTATTGCCTTGATCTACAAAGCTGCCCTAACAAGAAAGCTATTTTGTGCCCTTCATGGGCTAGTTCTGCATGCTCCTGCCACCAAACCATAACTGAACTCCTTGGTTACTCATTGCCAGCCCCACTACTCAGTTGTAGGAAACCATGCAGGACAGTGAGTAGAGATGTTCCATTAAGCATTTAATTTTACATATACATCTGTCAATGCAGATAATGACTGATTTCCACCCAGATATGTCTGTGCCCAGTTTGATTGACAGCTCCCAGTCACATTGCAGAGAGGTCCTGTGAGGTTGTATTTTTTTCAGGGCTTGATTAATTGATTGATTGATTGTGTGTCATTAATGACCACATGACCACATAGACCAGAGGTCTTCAAACCTGGCCCTTTTATGACTTGTGGACTGCAACTCCCAGAATTCCTCAGAATTCTCCAGAATTCCTCAGCCAGGTATACCCCTAACATAGATCTTCTCCAAGATGATTCTATCCCCAAATCTTCCAACACTGCATCCATTACTGCTGTATTTGAGTCCATCCATCTTGCTGCTGCTTGTCCTTTTCTTCTCTTTCCTTCAACTTTTCCCAGCACTATAGACCTCTGAGAGCTTTCTTTTATTTATATCCCACCTTTATTATTTTTTATAAATAACTTGTGACAATCATGTCTAATATGTTCTTCCACTTCCTATTTTTCACAGAACAACCCTGTAAGATGGGTTGGACTGAGAGAATATGACTGACCCAAAGCCACCCAGCTGGCTTTCATGTCTAAGGCAGGACTAGAATTCAGTCTCCTAGCTTCTAGTCTGGTGCTTTAACCATTAGACCAAATTGGCTCTATCTCACGAGAGGCCAACAGAGGAAAGACATAGCAAAGGGACACTGGATGAAGGTTACTTTGTGTACCCTTTCAATAAAATTCAACTCCTTTCTCCAAGGCATGTGTGATCACCAGTGATCACTCTAGGAATCTGGGTTTTTAAATACTCTTTAACAATGGTGGGATTCAAATATGTGAACAACCAGTTCTCTATGTGGATGCCGCATCCGGAAGTCCATTCTGGGCCTGGGCAACGAAAAATTAGCTAATGGTTCTGCCAAAGTGGTGCAAACCAGCTGAATCCCACCACTGTTCTTTAATGTGAAATGGATCTTCCCAGTGAATAGTTCTTGCATAACAATTGTTTATCAGGCTCAAGCTGCCAATGGAGTGAAGGAATTAAATAAATCTTCCACTCATTTATAATAATGTGTGTCCATGCGGTAACACAGTTTTTTGCTTTTGTTAAAAAAATGAGTAAAAATACAAGCCCTTTGTTGAAAGGCTGTAGACCTTTAACATAGGCAGAACATTGACTAATTTTTTCTATGCAGTCTTCTTCAATTGTATACATTTGTTGGGTGGGTAGTTGTCTATTCAGATCCAGTAGAATTCACTGATTGCCAGATGTAAGAACTTCTTAGAATGAGAGAGAATAATAACTAGAGCATCTCACAACAGACTGTTTTCTTCCCTCAAACACTAATGCTTTTTCATTACCAGCACTCTATAAATCAAAGGATACATGGCGCTAAAAAGAAACCAAAAACTAATTCTAAAATTAAGCTGAGATGATCAGTTCACACATAAAAGAAAAAAGCGATTTTAAAAGTGTGTAGATTTCATATTTTTTTCATTGTTGCATGATTTCAGCCTTTCCCAGTCTGTTGCCCCGTATACAGGTGGTCCCCTACTTACAGCCACAGTTGAGCCCCAGATTTCCATTGCTAAGTAAGACTGTTATTAAATGAACTTTGCCCCATTTTACAAACGTTCTTGCCACAATTGTTACGAATCACTGCAGTTGTTAATTAGTGACACGGCTGTTAAGTGAATCTGGCTTCCCCATTGACTTTGCTTGTTGGGTCACAAAAAGGGCTCTGCAGCCATCATGAATACATGCCGAGTGCCGAGCATCCAAATTTTGTGACTACGGGGTGGCTGCAAACAGTTCATAAGTGTGAAAAAGTAAGTCATGTTTTTCCAGTGCTGTTGTAATTTCAAATGGTCAGTAAATGAATGGTTGTAAATCGAGAACTATCTATACTGTTGGAGATTACAGGAGTTGAATCCCACAATATTTAGAAGGATGTCAAGTTGGGGAAAGTTGAAGTAATTGTTTATTTATTTAGAGCTGTGGTGGTGCAGTGGTTAGAATGCAGTAATGCAGGTTTAGCTCTGCCCACAGCCCGAAGTTCAATCCTGAACACTCAAGGTTGACTCAGCCTTCCATCCTTCCGAGGTCGGTAAAATGAGAAAATGGGGGGCAATAGGCGGACTCTGTAAACTGCTTAGAGAAGGCTATAAAGCACTGTAAAGTGGTATATAAGTCTAATTGCTATTGCTATGCAAGCCCATCTAAATGACTGTGATTTCTCATATCTCTGATGATATGTAAAAATATCAGATATTGAAGTGAAAGCATATGCATCATTTCTTAAATCTTCGGTTGCTTATCTGAGTGTTCTCCTGGTCCCTTCAATGTGAGGCCTGATTTTAATAGGAAGCAGCAACACTTTTCAAACCCTCTTAATTAAAAGAGGGAGTCTCTAGTATTCTAGCCGTCTCTCAAAAGAATGTTTCTTTGTCTTTGATCTCTGATCTCCTGTGTACCACTGGCTGCCACCTATTGTTTTGACTACCCAGCTTTCTTTCTTTCATACAAATAATTGTCTTTTGCCCTGGGCCTCATCACTGTACAACTGATGTTCTGTGAGCTGTCCAGAAGCCATTACAAGGAGTCCCTAGAATCTCATTTTAACTCAGAGCCCATATTGGCTGGATGTACTATGAATAAATTTAAGCCAATTCAGATTGGCTTTAAGAGAGCTGCAAATATTCATGGCCGTGTTAAATAATAGAAACTTTTTTTTTCTGGGCCACCTATATTGGGCACAGGGACATACAAGCTTTGACGTTTGGCAAACTTAGGCAGTGTGAAAGGACCCGATTAAATAAATTGTATAACCACATTTAGGAGTAAAGTTATTTTTTTAGTTAAAGAGTAGAAGAAGCCTGAATATGTGTGCCAATATTTTAATGACTTCAGATAGTGACTCGGGGCATTTCCATACTTCCATTTATTTTTATTTATTTAAAACATTTATACAGCCACCCATCTTCTAACCAACTCTGGGCAGCTTCCATCAAAAGTTAAAACAATATATTCCTTTCTGCCTCACCATCCAAGCATACAGGGTTCTTGCCCTTCCATGTTATGTCCATACAAGTTGCTTACTTGAGCCTTCCAACCAGCCAAAGCTGGACAGGAAAGGGAAACAGAGAACCAAAACAGAGGCCAGTTGATGCTCTGCCCCAAGTCAACAATGAGATTCTGACTAAATCTGTGTAGGATTTCTCAGTAAATTTATGAACAAATTTGACTCATCATGTAGAAGAGTAATTGCTACCTTATATAGTTTTTCACGAATGAGTGCTGCACATGGACTATTCAGTATCTGAAGCAGATCCAAGCAATCTTGCAAGGGATATAAGCAAAACACTGGCATGGGGCAGGCTCACAGCAAAGCAGTCTTATGACCAGGTGCTGAATGTAGTATGACCATGTACAATCGGGTCCTGAATTGGAGTGTGGGCATTAGCTCTAATGATAGGGGAGAGTAAATGGGCATATGCCTATTGGAAGTGATGCTTTTCTCAGGCATAAGTCTATCAAAGGTTTTAGCCAAAAAAAAACATCCAGATCCTCTTGTCTTAAACTTTGTCTTGTCATTTTTGTCAGCAGCTTGTCTAGCTAACTGCCCTATATAGGCATGTTTCACAACTGCTGTCAACTTCATATCACTACAAGACATCCTGCTGACATGATTCATTTCATTTTGGTTCCTGACCTTCCAGTTATGAAGTGAACTGAGTTCAGATGAAGGGCCTGGTACCTATCATCTGTCTGGCAAATGGAAGGTCTTTTCTCTTCTGTTTGCCTGTTTGAGGTAATTGAACAGATTTGTTTTTACACAAAAAGCCCAGCTATGGCTGAGAATGGAAGTATGAGCTAAAATAGCCCACATGAAGCTGCATGCTCATAGACTCTCTGAGGGTAGCTCTCCAAATTTTCTGTTGATGCCTAGCACTGAAACACGGACTTTTTCCATGGTGGGATCTTGGTGTTTACTAAGGTTTGGGGGGGGGGGTTGCAAATACTTCAAAGTTCTTTCAAATGTTTTTTTTTTTTAAAAAAACAGCAAATCCCAAGCACTTGTGTCAGAGTGCTGGCAAAATGACCTATTTTGATATTGAAACATCTGTAAGAAGAAAACCTAGCTCAATTTCAACCGTGAGGTACACATATTTGCTGCTAATGCTATTTTCTCCATGTGCCCAGCAAAGTTTTGGTTTTGAGAAGAACAATTCGCTGATCTTCTGTAGTATTAATCTATTTCAGCTTCAGGGGGACTGAACTGCTCTTTAAGTCAGCAATTAGAACTTGGTCTCTGCAAAATGGATCCTAATGGACTCTTGAGTAATGCCATTAAATAAAATGCTCTTAACTCTCCACTTCATTGCTTATTCACAAAGGACTGATTTTTTCTTATCATAGAGCAGAAGTATGTCATATTTTGCATCCTGTTCATACTGAAGCAATATGAATATGCTATTTTAAAAGCTGTTCAATGGTGCTCTAATGTTTTAACTTTCCAAAGGGAGGACAGTCTGGACAGGGAGATATCTCTATCAGTATCTACACACATTATAGTGACATGGTCTGATTAGGCACTGCAAAGCTTTGAATGGATGTTTCACTTTGACACAGATTTGCATGGAGTATCTCTTCAAGTTTGCTTGTGAAACAGTGTATGCATGCACATGCAGAAATGCATATATAACATTTTAATAGCAAGAAACATACCAGTTGCAGGCCTGCATCTGGCCATTTCAATAATCAGGAGACACCCCAGCAAAGGATTTTTTTTTTTCGATTACTAGAATTGTTGATCAAAGTTTGAGATGATTTTAAGCACTTCCAGGAGCAGAGGCACATGGCCCCCTTGACACAACTATCTTTTTTTTTATTAGATATCCATTTGTACATGTAAACAAAGAAAAAATTCAAGTTAAAGCCATTCAACCCAATACAATCATTCCAAATTTGCAGACCTTCTTCACTCCGTATATCAAAGTTTAACTATAAGCCAACTACATTTTAAAAATTTTAAGTTTCACTTCTTTTCAGATCTATCCATTGTACATCAAACAAACAAGTCTTCTTATTAAAATTAATAATTTTCATGTCGATACACCCCTCCCTTCAACGCGTACATTCTTAGTCTATTTAATATATATCTTCCATTAATCACCCTCTCATATCTCTTGCTCTTACACTCAGTCCTTAAATCAGTCCATAATTCTTTGCCTTTAATTCCTTGCATAAAATATTAAGTTTCTCTTCTTTTCAGTCGAATTCTGGGTTTCTTCCTCTGCCAGGTGGATTTCCATAACACAGCTTCCCTTCCAAGTAATAAGTCTCTCTTTATTGGAAACAGTCCCTCCCTTGACTGACCAGCTATCATCCCTCAGTTGCCATGTGGCAGGAAGTAACTATGGCCATATTCACACTGCCACATTGCACTGTAAATCATTGAAAAGGCAAACCTGCCAAGGTGTCAGAATCAAATTTAGCAATACAGTAGCCTCATACTAGCATAAACTCTGTGAATTCAGCAAGCAGGTTCAGCCTGTTGTGAGAACACAAGTTTCAAACATAGTGCATTATGTTTAGCTGATCAGCTGGTGTTTCCTTTCTTTTTATCTAAAAGACAAGTGACAGTTTTCACAGTGAGTGTTTTATATCCACAGAATAAAGCACCATATCACACCAGAATGAGAAAAGCCAAAGTGAGCTTAATCAGTGCAACTTCACTTTCAAATGTTTAGAATTAGAAAGTAAAGTTGCAATTGGACAAAAGGGGGATATTTTTATAGTGCTGCATTCAAAGTTGGGTCATCCTCCTTACGTAACTTTAACATATGTATTCTCTAATGAAGGCTCAATGATTCAGTCATCACATGGCTTTGCAATGAGAGAGAAAGTCAAATATAGGTTTCCACTCAGTTAATGTAAATTTGCCATCATAGGGTTGATATTCTTTTGTGTAAGAATCTGCTTTATGTAGGCGGGGGGGGGGAGAGAATCACTATTATGTGATTTGTGCCAACTTAGTCAATTTATGCCAAAGACTTCTTCCTACCAAAACTACTTGAACATTTTCATACCAAAACCTTTCGGTCTTCATTCCTGCATTTACCATTGTGTTATTACACTGTTCGGGTTGTGCATCCTCTTAAGTACTTCGTTCGCGTGTGAATGATGAATACACATGACGATATTAAACAGCTCTTTATTCTTCTTCTAACAACATCCGAACCAAAACAAAAGGCTCGCAGGCCCCTTTATATGGCCAGAAACCCGTACAATGACAAGCAACAGTAACAGAGCGCTTTCGCGCCTTGCGCATGTGCGCAAGGCCAGCGCCACTCAGTCTGGTCCCGGGCAGCTTTGGAATGCCCGGGACCAATGCAACGTCCCAAGCCTGCTTTTGCAGGCTCAGGACACAACACCCCTCTCCCCTAGATGGAACATACCTTGCGCACACACATGTACGCCATTCATTAGGAAGAGTGTCATACAATTTCAATATTCAAATGCAAGGAGTGTGGAATACTCGAGTCTGCCCTCAGGCAACCCCCTTCAATCTTTAGTAATACAATAATGTATCCAAAATAAAAAAAATACAAATAATCTACCACGAGTTACTCCCTTTATTCAGGGCCCTCATGAACAGAACCCTCATGATTTGACAACAACTTCACAAATTCTTTCAGATGTTTCGGTGGGCACTTGGCCCACTGCGACCTTCTAAGGCCAGGAGAAATTGCCTGGCCCACCTGCTCGCCTACCAGGCTAGGCAGGCCAAGGCGTTGCCGCCCTAGATTTCCAGGTGACCCCAGCGGGGATGCCTGGCCTACCTGCTCGCCCACCAGACTAGGAAGGCCAGGACTTTGCTGCCCTGAATACCCGGTTGACCCGCCCCGCTGCTGGCTGGCTGGACCCTCTAAGTCCAAGCCAGCATACTGTGGAGGGGTGGAAATCCCCGATTCCACAATGGACCCCTCAAGCCCACGGCCAGCAGATGGAGAGGACTGGGCAGCGAAAGTGCCCCAGTACTGTATGGCCCCCAAGCATGTGCCAGAGTTGCTAGAGTCAGGAGTTGCCTCCATGGCAACTCCCTTTGCTGGAGACCTCCTTTTTGGAGCAATTGCAGAATTTGGCAAGCGCCCCTGATGGAATTCCTTTTCTCTTGCTGTTTGTGATTTGTGTGGATACCCCCGGTCAGTCTCCCTGTCTGGAGCACTATCTAACATATATGAATACTGTGGATACCCCCGGTGTGACTCCCTGTCTGGAGTAATTATGGATGTGTGGGATGATCCCCTATCCAGCGAATTCCTGTTAGCATTTGCGGAACCTTGGGATGAATCCCCAACAGCCTCAGTAGCAGCTAATGAGGGCCCGTTAGTCCTGGGAAATTGTGACCCATAATGCATATTATGGTCCTCCTCCCCCCCCAGAGCAGAGCCAGGAGCAGAAGGGTGCGAGTCCAGTCTCCAACGCAGTTGGTCTATGTTTCTGCAAAGAACGTGGCCGTCACCCAAGGCAACTTCATATGACAACGGCCCAGAGACCTTGCAGACCCCAGCTGTGACCCAGAGATGTCCAGGCCCATAGTTTCTTGCCCAGACCGGATCGCCCATCTGGAGTCTCCTAGGTGCCCGTGGTTGTGACACTTGTGAAGCCACCCGGTCAGGGTGCAACCTGTCCAGTTTAGTGATGAGGCAGCGACCCCAGCGGAGTTCAGCAGGGCTCTTCCCTGTGGCAGTGCATGGTGTGGTGCGGTGTGCAAAAAGGAAATCTGCTAACCTGTGATGCCAGTTACCTTAAGTCAGTTTCTTGAGGGCATCTTTGGTGGTGCGCACCATTCTCTCTGCCAGTCCGTTGGAGGAAGGGTGGAAGGGAGCTGATGTTGCATGCCAGATCAGATTGGCCTGAAGAAAAGCCTGGAACTCAGAAGAGGTAAATTGAGGGCCATTATTTGAAACCAGAACATTTGGAAGACCATGCGATGCAAAAATTCCTCTCAACACCTGGATGGTCCTGGCAGTAGTAGTGGAGGAAACAGGAACAACCTCTAGCCACTTGGAATGGCTATCAACAACAACCAGGAAGAATTGCCCCTGAAAGGGCCCAGCATAATCTATATGCACCCTAGACCATGGGTTTTGAGTTTCCTCCCACCTATGTACTGGGGCCTGAGGCATTTCAGGCCGAGACTGTTGGCACACTTGGCACCTGTGCACCTGGGCCTCGATGGCTTTATTGAGTCCAGGCCACCAAAGATGGCTGTGCGCAAGCGCTTTCATCCTGACTATCCCAGGATGTCCCTCATGCAGAGAGATCAAGATTCTAGACCTCAATGAGGCTGGGATCACTACCCTGCTACCCCATAACAGGCAACCCTTGAAAGTGGAAAACTCATGCTTCTTGTCCCAGAAGCTTTGGAACTCAGTATCTAAGCACATGTCAGGCCATCCTGACAACACCCATGTCAACACGGGTGTAAGCATGTGATCAGTGGCAGTTTCTGCAGCCATATCCCTAGCATTGAGGGGAGACTCAGGCAACTCCTGAATTGACAGAATATTAATGGCTGAAGCAGGATCTGGCTCTAATTGGTTCAGTGGTAGTCTGCTCAGGCCATCTGCATGACCCATTTCTTTTTGTGGTTTGTGAACTAAAGTATAGTCATATGCTGACAGGAAAATGGACCATCTCAGCATATGAGGAGAAATGATATGTGCGGTCTGTTTGTTAGTGGTAAACAAACCCAGCAGAGGCTTATGGTCAGTAAAGACCATAATGATGGCCATATAAGAAATCATGAAATTTCTTAATGCCAGCCACTATGGCCAAGGCTTCTCTATCAATTTGAGCGTAATTTCGCTCTGCAGAAGACAGAGTCCTTGAATAATAGGCCACAGGGACCTGTGTCCCATCAGCCTTCAGATGGCTGAGTACAGCTCCCACCCCATAAGGAGATGCATTGCATGCGATGCAAACAGGCAGTTGCTCATTGAAATGCGCTAAAACAGCATTAGACGTGAGCAAGGCCTTAACCTCACTGAAACTCTTGTCATGGACTTTAGTCCACTGCCAAGGAGCCTGCTTGTCTAAGAGCCTGTGTAATGGGTCTACCACTGCAGCTTTATGTGGGAGAAATGCATGGTAAAAATTTAATAGCCCCAAGAAGGGTTGCAGCTCACTCTTAGACTTAGAGCTTGGGGCCTGCTGGATAGCTTGCAATTTAGTTTCAGCAGGGTGAATGCCTTGAGCATCTATCCTGAATCCTAAGAAATCAGTAGAAGTGACTCCAATCTTACATTTATCCTTCTTTAGTTTAAGGCCTGCTTTTCGAAAACAAAGCAAGACAGCCCTTAATCTCTGCTAAATTTTGAGATGACTCCCCAGCAATGAGGACATAATCAAAGTAGGGACAGATCCCAGGAATACCTCGAAGTATGCTCTCCATGACACTTTGGAATATGCCAGGGGCTACATTTACCCCAAATTGCAGTCTCTTGACCTTGAAGGCCCCCCTGTGAGTTACAATAGTCTGGGCCTCTGCAGCTGCCTCATCAACAGGTAGCTATTGATAGGCCTGTGCCAGGTCAAGCTTCGCAAAAATGCACCCCCCCCTTGAGGGAGGCCAGAATGTGACTTACCACAGGCACTGGATAAACGTGCTGTTGCAGCACCTTATTCAGTGTGCACTTGTAGTCTGCATATATACGTATGTCCCCATTAGCCTTTAAAGGTGTTACTATGGGGGTTTCACATGAACTTGAATCCACAGGTTTTAGAATGCCCTGCTGGAGCAATTTGTCCAGCTCAGCATCAATCTTGCCTTTGAGGGCAAAAGGTACCCTCCTAGGCTTAACCCTGACAGGCGTGATGGTTGGGTCTAACCGTAGCGCAATGGGAGGCCCCTTGTAGGATCCTAGCTTAGAACTGAACACATCTGCAAGGCTCAACGTTTGCAAATGGTGCAGCCCAGTTACCTGGATTCCCAGAGCCTTGAACCAATTGAGTCCAATAAGACTTGTACGTTCACCCCCAACAACCACCACATCTAGGGGACCCTCAAAATCCTTATGCTGTTCCCCTTTAACACAATAGAATTCTGAAAATCTGTAAGTATTAGATTGGATGGCCTGAGTTTAACTCAAAGGCCACTGCTGCTGCATATCCTTTTGAATGTGTTAATAGAAATAATGGAGAGAGCAAACCCAGTGTCCAACTCCATTGATAAGGGAACCCCTTGCAACCTTACATTAATGGACAGTTTCTTCTTAAGGGGCTTATGTGTCCCTATTTTCAAAATACTGCTGCGCAATGCGCAGAAACCCACCCTATGTTGGCTGGGGACCCTGGTACCTTTCAGATGCAATTCTTCACGAGGTTGGACCTTCTGGCGACCCAAACATACGGATGCGATGTGGCCTTGCCTGCCACACGCTCTGCAAATGGTGGAGCGGAACCTGCAGTCAGCTCGCTTTTGGCGTCCTCCGCACCCGAAGCATTGAAGAGATGCTGGGGCCTTGTCCGGACGTTCCTTCTGCCTCCTTTCAGCTGGCTGGTGAAGCCTATCCACCTCTTCTTCAGGCTCTGCTTCCGATCCTTCTCGAGCGTCCTCTTGATGGACGGTGGCTGTGTCTGGAGGGTTCTTGGTGAGCCGTAAGGCCTTCACAACCCTGCCTGCTGCTTCCTCAGCTGTCACCTCTCGTAGCGTATCTTGGAAAGAGACATCTTCTTCTGCAAAAATCTTCTGTTGTAAATCTCTGTTTCTTAAACCGCATACGAAGCGATCTCACAGCCTCTCTTCCAGATCCTTGAACTCACAAGGCCTGGCTGCTTGCCTTAAGGCTGCAATAAAATCCGCAGCATATTCACCCGGCCTCTGGTCTCTGCTCGAACGCGTGCCTCCAAGCAATAACAGATAACTTTGGCTGGAAGTGTTCCTTTAACATTTTCTTCAAGTCAGTATATGTTACTGACTCCAGAGGTGCAGGGGCCACCAGATTCTCTGTGATTTCAAAAGCTTCCTGTCCACAAACACACAAAAGAGTTGTAGCCTTCAAGCCGTCTTCTCTAATTTGATTTACTCTGAAGTAATTCACCACCCTTGCAACGTAGGAATTCCATCTCTCTGGGTGTGAGACATCAAAATCAGACAAACTGCCAATTTTCACCATCATACTATTACGACCTTCACCACTTGCTCCTCTGCAAACTGCTATTGGGGAAAGGATCCTTTAGCCGAGCTCACCCTCCAGCGACGGTATACTGGCAGGCTGGGACGCTGATTCAGATGCCGTCTTCCCCTCTTCAGGACTTCCTGGGTAAGTCCTTAAAGCTTTTTCTTCAGCTTGCAAAGGATCCCATCTTCATCGCCAGTGTTAAGTACTTCACGTGCGAATGATGAATACACATGGCGATGTTAACAGCTCTTTATTCTTCTTCTAACAACACCCGAACGAAAACAAAAGGCTCGCAGGCCCCTTTATACGGCCAGAAACCCATACAATGGCAAACAACAGTAACAGCGCTTTCGCGCCTTTCGCATGCGCACAAGGCCGCCGCTGCTCAGTCTGGTCCTGGGCAACTTTGGAATGCCCGGGACCAATGCAACGTCCCGAGCCTGCTTTTGCAGGCTCAGGACACAACACATCCCATCTCCCATTTATTTTGTAATTGCAATAGCTATAACTATTACCAACCCCCTTTCCCAGAAGGAAAAGGAAAAAGACTTCTCTGACACCAGGAACAAAGTTAGACAAATTGCAGTGCATTGAAGCTGACAAAGGATCCTCAGTCTTTGGACAAGTTTTTAACCTGGGAAAATCTGCTGTTCACAACACAATGAAGAATGGTAATACAACTCATAATGCTGGGATGTTTTCTGCCCCGTTGCCTGCCATGATAACCATATCCATTAAACATCCAGAAAAGATAGGAAAAATGTTTCCACTGCACATAAAATGTGACACGAGGAAGCAAATGTGTTTGAATAATGTAGTGCTTAAGAATAAGGCTCCAAAAATTATGAGAAAATTGTCACAATGCGTTTGCAATCAAAATTGAACATATTGTATCTTGTAACTTCCATTTTTGCACTAGTTCAGTATCTAGCTTTATGCAAATTTATTATAGTATATGTGAGATTTTCCAGGAACACTGAGCATAAGTGTGGAAATATATGCAATACACGTGCAGTTTTGCTCTGCATTATTGACCCTGGATGAATACAGTAGAGCAGTGATAACACAACAGAAAAAAAGTAAAAAGGATGCAGTAGTGCTTAGACAAGGTACAAACAAAGAGTGAATGCAATGGGGTGAATGAATCCACCGAAAGGAAATGGTGCGCGCAGCTAAGAGGAGGAAGGACATTTCCTTAGTATTGTGTATAACACTGCTAGTATGGAGATGGAGCCAGTGAGGGAAAAAAAACTGCAGAAGGGAACTCCCTATAGAAAATATCTTCTTTCTGGTGCCCAGTGGTTTCACCAGATGCCACTTCCCATAGGCTCTATCCCCCACACAGCTGTTTCTGCTAACTACAGGAATAGCTGGGAAGGGAGGTTTTAAGAGTGGCTCACATAAGAAAGGAACAATCAGGGGAAAATGCAGCATAGAAGAAAAATAAACAAAACAGAAATGAAGGCAAATTCATGCTCACTTTTAGATATTTTTTTAAAAAACCTCATCCAGTCTAAGACTTATGGAGCAAAAAGACAAACATATCTAGGAAAAAACAAATTGTCTTGATGGAAGTTGAAATTAATCACACAAGGAAAACTACTAAGAATGGTGTGATGAAAACAACATAATCATGCAGGAATAACTGTAATAAATACTTGGTAAACTGACAGAAGGAAAGAATTTGGCTTTTCCCAGTCCCTCTGTTTCCATATATAGCAGAATACCGGCCATGAAGCTCTTTTGCCGTGAAGAGGATATAATTTACGGATAACATAAATTATGTTGTTGGCCTGATTCAGCATGGCTCTTCTTATGTTCTTATGTTAAATTATGAATCACATGAATGAAGAACGAGAATACGTATATGAATTTCTATACACTACCATAGCAAAACGTTTCTCATAGATGGGATATGGGAAGGGAAATTTTCAGATGTGCAAATATTGATAGAAAACTAGGGGTGACATAGAAATTAGATCTAAATATTTTATATTTTATTGCATGCCTTACTCTTTCTTACTCAGTTTCTACACATTATGCAACATTGATTAGCACAAAAGAGAATAGCAACGTGGGTATGTATTTGTGCAAAATGGATCACAATTATTTGACAGCAGCACCAACTTCCAGGATAAGAAAAGGCAATGGATTGGGGAACAGTGAAGCTGAAAATTTCACAATTTTATTTATTTTATTTTACGATTTTTATACCGCCCCCCTCCCGAAGGACTCGGGGCGGTGTACAGCCCAATTAAAAACGTCAACATACAAGAAGTAAAATTATTAAAAATAAATTAAATAATTTGGCCCAATCATTTAAAAACCCAATACATAATCTAAAAACTCAATCCCCTAAAAACAATTATGGCCTTGTTGGAACCGGAGCTACTATCCCAGGCCGGCTTGTTGGAATAAATATGTTTTTAATTCTTGACGGAAAGAACGCAATTCCGTCATCGTACGGAGTTCGGGGGGAGCTCGTTCCAAAGCATTGGAGCTCCCACAGAGAAGGCCCTCCCCCTGGGGGTCGCCAGCCGACATTGTCTGGCCGACAGCACCCTGAGGAGACCCACTCTGTGGGAGCGTACCGGACGGTGGGAGGTATTTGCTGGCAGAAGGCGGTCCTGTAAATATCCGGGTCCGATGCCATGGAGCGTTTTAAAGATGGTCACTAACACCTTGAAACGCACCCGGAAGGCCACCGGCAACCAGTGCAGCTCGCGCAGGAGCGATGTTACATGGGAGCGCCATGACGCTCCGGTCACTACCCGCACGGCCGCATTCTGGGCCAGCTGAAGCCTGGCCTAGAGAACATTACAGTAGTCCAGCCTGGAAGTGACGAAGGCATGAGTAACTGTGCATAGCGAGTCCCGGTCTAGGAAGGGACGCAACTGGCGTACCAGGCGAACCTGATAGAACATCCTCCCGGCCACAGCCGTCAAATGGTCCTCTAAAGACAGCCGTGAATCCAGGAGGACTCCCAAATTGCGAACCCTTTCCACGGGGGCCACTGTTTCGCCCCCAACGGACAACGAAGGAATCAATTGACTAAACCGGGACGACGGTAGCCACAGCCACTCGGTCTTGGAAGGGTTGAGCTTGAGTTCGTTCTTCCCCATCCAGACCCGCATGGCCTCCAGGCACTGGGTCAGCACGGCAAGAGCATCGTTGGGTGGTTCGGCGTGGAAATGTACAGCTGAGTATCATCAGCGTACAGATGGTACTCCACAACAAAACCACGGATGATCTCACCCAGCGGTTTTACATAAATGTTGAACAGTAGGGGCGAGAGGACTGATCCCTGAGGTACCCCACATACGAGGGGTCTCGGGGTTGACCTCTGGCCCCCTGTCAACACAGACTGCATCCGGCCGGAGAGGACGGAGGAGAACCACCGCAAAACAGTGCCCCCTATACCTAACCCCTCCAACCGTTGCAGCATGATACCATGATCGATGGTATCAAAAACCACCGAGAGGTCCAATAGCACCAGAGCAGAGGAACAACCTCTGTCCCGGGCCCGCCAGAGGTCATCCACCAACGCGACCAATGCTGTTTCTGTGCTGTAACCAGGCCTGAAGCCCAACTGGTGTGGATCCAGGTATAACGATTCCTCCAGGTGTCGCGGGAACTGTCGGGCAACCACGCTCTCGACAACCTTCGCAAGAAAGCGAAGGTTGGAGACAGGACGATAATTTGATAAAACAGCTGGATCCAGGGTAGGCTTCTTAAGGAGGGGCCTTACTACCGCCTCTTTCAAGGCGGCAGGGAAGACACCCTCACTTAAAGAAGCATTAATAATTGCCTGGAACCAGCCTCGTACCACCTCCCGGGATGCCAACACCAGCCAGGAGGGGCACGGGTCCAATGAACAAGTGGTCGCCCTAAGTCCCCTGAGCAACCTGTCCACGTCCTCGGGAGTCATGGGGTCAAACTCAGCCCAGATAGCAGTCTCAAAACCAGACTCCGTCTCTCCCACCGGACATATCCAGTTGAAATCAAAGCCTTCCCGTATCTGAGCGATTTTATCATGCAGATATTTTCCACAATCCTCAGCTCTACCCACTAAGGGGTCTCCTCTCACCTCCTGATGAAGGAGGGAGCGGGTCACCCTAAACAAGGAGGCTGGGCGGTTATCTGATGACGCGATAAGAGCAGTGAGGTAAGAACACTTCTCTGCTTTTATCGCCGCTAGGTAGGACCTAATATGGTCTCTTACTAGTGTTCGGTCAGATTCAACACGGCTCGATCTCCAACTGCTCTCTAGGCGTCTTGATGGATTGAGTAGGTGAAATCCTCAAAAAAACACTATAGCTCAGGGATCTCTTGTAGACTTCAATTTCAAGAACTCCCCAGCCAGGTTGAAGACCCCTGCTATAGCTTAGTGGCAGATGAGATTAACTGTTTATTTACATTTTCTCATTTTATATCCCACATTCCTGTTCAAACTCAACATTCAGTATAGCCGATCTCATAGAATGGACAAACATGCAAAAGGTTAAAGTTAAACAGTGAAAAATAATAGTGAATAACATTGTCCTTGTGGAGCAGGGGTATCAAATTGGTGGCCTGTGGACTGGATGTGTCACATGTAGACCACACCTACTCCAGCTCTGCAAATACAAAAAAATGTCACGATATGTCACGATACATCACGTGACGTAATTGAGTTTGACACCCATGTTGTAGAGTGTCCCACCTTTGATCTTTGGCTTTTGCAGTTGCAAGGGATCAAGTAGTTCTCAATGAAGCACAGGTCTTTGAACTCTTGAAGTACTATTGGGCTCATGAACAAACCGTGGCACATTGAAAAGTTAGACCTTGATCTAGAAACTGTTAACTCAAGGCAACTAACAAAATTTTAAAACAAAAATAAAATCCCCCCCCTCAACAGGTCACCTGAAAAATAGCAATAAAAGAAATCATAAATAAAATAGCAGTTAAAAATGCTGGCAAAGAAAATGTGTTTTTGTAAATTTCATAAGAAATTTGGGTTAATCCCAACTCCAAAGGGAGTGCTTTCTATAGCCTGGGAGCACAGCAGAAAGACCAGCTTCTCCCGGTGCCTGTGCCAGAAAGACAAGCTTTGGACAGCATGGGCATCTTCAATTGTCCAGTAAGTAACACTGGCATCAGTGGGTTTTTCCAGTCCCTGCTGTCTTAGGCTGAAAAATACTCAGTGACTCAAACTTCTTCCTCCTCTTCAAGAAAAAAAAAGTATTCATATTCATTCAATTTCTGCTTTTAAATCTTAAAAGAAAAAAATGAGTTGGGAAGCGATGCACCAAACTAATTCCATGCAATTTATTCTCGAGAGCGTATCCACTAGCTCATGGCCTCTACTCCCTGTCTTCCATCATTTATTCTGCTTCATGCAGGAGTTAGGTTTTGGTAGAAATCACTTGAATTTATAATACCGAAAAGAAGAAGAAAAAAAAACCCCCCACTTCCTGCAGGATATGCAAATGACTGGATGCTATGGGAAGGGAAGTTTTTTGCCTAGAGCCAAAAACAATTTGTCTTATGTGAACAATATCTTCTTCCCAATGTTGAGAACTTTTATTGTCAACAGAGTTTTAGATAAAGCTAATTAGTAGACTTGGCCTGAGCTATTTGGCAGGGAAGTGCAGAATTTCTGCTTGGAAAAGGAACAGCAATGAAAATATTTCAAGAATGCCAGGGGGAAAGGATAAGGTATGAGAAAGCAATTTTACTTAAGGCAATGAGATCTCTCTGACAGCCAGCTCCAAGAATTGTTTTCTTAGGTTTCCCGGTGTTAATGCTTATCTCTTTCATGCATTTTAAGCATGTCCTATAGAGTGCTTCTGTGCAAATACATTTCTCCTTGCATTTTAATTTACACGGGGCAGGCATCTGTGGAGGCAAAGCAGTGCTGCTTTATTTCTAAACAGTTCTTCAACTTTCCAGCATCTACTGAGCTTGCAAAACATTTGCATTTGATATATAGAAAGATGAATTTAGAAATACCATTGAGAGAAGCCAATATATCCTAACAGAATTGAGGGATGGGTTGTTATAGTGGTAAAATGTTGTTACTTGAAGCCCTAGATATTTCAAAACAACGACAACCTTGAAAACATTATATTCTGACTGTTGTATACTTGCTCAGAAGAGGAATGTAAAAATTGTTATGCTATCATGTGGAGATATGAATTAGTGCTTTTGGAATTGCCCTAGAATTTAATAATAATAATAAAGTTGGAAGGGACCTTGGAGGTCTTCTAGTCCAACCCCCTGCTCAGGCAGGAAACCTTACACCATTTCGGACAAATGGCTGTCCAGTCTCTTCTTAAAAACTTCCAGTGTTGGAGCATTCACAGATTTTGGAGGCAGGTTATTCCACTGATTAATTGTTCTAACTGTCAGGAAGTTTCTCCTTAGTTCTAGGTTGTTTCTCTCCTTGATTAGTTTTCATCCGTTGCTTCTTGTCCTGCCTTCAGGACAAGAATAGTGTTTCTCAATCTTTTCTTCACCATAGACCCCCTTTAAATATCTTTTGTGGCCACAGAACATGACCATAGACCCCCAAGGCTTAAGTCAAGATTTAAATCATAAATTTTTTTCAAACCTGTGACAACATTGTGGCCCTCCTGGGGTCTGTGGACCTTAGGTTGAAAACCACTGCCCTAGAATATCACATTAAACAAGGAAGGCTGGATTTATACGGACAATGGAGATTTCAAGTGTGTGAGGTTTACTCTGAAAAAACATGCATAGGATCAGATTTCATATCCCAATGCACTATATTTGAACTTAGAATATCTGTCATCACCTACACAACCTTCTGTATAATACATTACATCAGCCTTTTCCAACTTGATGTCTCCAGAGTCAGCCATACCAAAATTGTACTTCCCAAATATCTGAAGGATATTGTTTACTGGATAAGGCTGGATTTAGACTGGAGAGGGCTAGAATATTTTAAAATGGCTCTATTATGTATGTTAATAATCAAACATAGCAAATCTGCATTTTGGAGGCCTATTTGTCAAACTGTCTTTCCTCTTATTAACTACTTATTAAAATTATAATTAAAAAGATAAAAACTAATATAAACTAAAGAAAAATAGGAAGTGCAGAAAAGAAAAATAGAAAGAAAGAAAAAAGAAAAAGAAATTTATCACCTTCTCCTAAAATTCAAGAAATGATCTCTTCTTCCCATATCCCATCTCTTATCTATAAATAAATCCTTCAAACTTTGTCCATTCAGCCCTGGTCAGCAAAAGTCCATTACAGGTCACCAGAGATAACAACATATCTATTTTAACTTTATAAGCCAACTTTATATTTCTTCTTTTTACTTTTAACAATCTTGATCTTTAATCCCTTCAGATAATGTCCTAGAACTTGATTTCTTTTCTATTTTTTTCTTTGTCCCTTCTCACAAATTCTTCAAAACTTTAAGAAGTCTCTTGTTTGAAATCCAATATATTCTTTTGATTTGTTCTGGTATTTTAATTATTATGACATTATGACAGTTTAATCTTTATATCCAGTGTTGCATTTTTTCATATCATTTTTGTAGACTTTTTATTTTTAAATCCATTTTTAGATTAGTCTCAGTTTTGTCCAATAAAACTTGCTCCTCTTCCATAACATCTTTTAAACATATAATGGCAGACACTCTTAAAACTAACCTAAGTCCACTGCTCACAAAGATTCCCCAATAATAATAATAATAATAATAATAATAATAATAATAATAATAATAATAATAATAATAATAATAATAATAATAATAATAAAGTTGGAAGGGACATCATCTAGTCCAATCCCCTGCTTAGGTAGGAAACCCTATACCATTTCTTACAGGACCGCCTTCTGCCACATACTTCTCTATGACCGGTGAGAGCGCACAGGGTTGGCCTCCTCCGGGTCCCGTCAGCGAAACAATGTCGTCTGGCAGGCCCTAGGGGGAGGGCTTTCTCTGTTGTGGCGCCCGCCCTCTGGAACCAACTGCCTCCTGAAGTCCGCGTTTCTCCGACTCTCCCGGCCTTCCGGAAAAATCTAAAAACACATCTTTGCCGGCAGGCCTGGGGATGATTGTGGTTGATTGTTGAATTGAATGTGTGTTTTATTGTTTTTTTTTTAGATATCGTTGTTTGGGTTTTTTATTGTAATTTATTGTTATATATATGTTGTTAGTCGCTCCGAGTCCCCGGAGAGGAGCGGCATACAAACCCAAATAAATAAATAAATAAATTTTGGACAAATGGCTGTCCAGTCTCTTTTTAAAAACTTCCAGTGTTGGGGCATTCACCGCTTCTGGAGGCAAGTTGTTCCACTGATTAATTGTTCTGACTGTCAGGAAATTTCCCCGTATTTCTGGGTTGGATGTCTCCTTGATTAGTTTCCATTCATTGCTTCTTGTCTTGCCTTCAGGCACTTTGGAGAATAGCTTGACTCCCTGTTCTTTGGAGCAGCCCCTCAGATATTGGAACACTGCTATCATGTCTAATGTTAAAATATTTTGCTCCATTCTGTATTAGTAAGTCAAATTTAGGTATTCTTGTCTTTTAATTGTAATCTTTAGTTTCTTCTGGTTCCCTCTAGTACTTCAAAGTCTCATCCTATAATTTTTCTGAAAATAATTCAAAACAATAGCATTTTCCCACAGTAAGGGCTCACATAATTCATTTCAAAATCGTATGTCAAATCCATCCAAACCTTTAGTCCATTTGTACCTTTCTAAAATTAAATTTTTAAACACCTTTTTGTATTTATTTTAAAAAAAGTTTTTTTAAAAAAAAAATTCCTTAGACTCTGTATTTAAAATGTCTTTTGTAAAGGATCAAAGGAGACTCAGCTGGTGTTGTATAACTTGTTGGTCCAAATGTTGCTCATAGCTGAGAAGTAGTTGACAATTTCCAAAAGTGATTAGAAAAGGAACTAAACTCAGTAAACTATTATTTGAGCAAAAAGAGTGGGAGCCCTTTTTTTTCAAATAATTTCATTAAGAATTATAAATGAAGAGAACAAAAGTTATTACAAATGATAAAAAAAATACAAAGAGAAAAATATAAAAGAAAAAGGGGGTATGCGAAACCAAAAAAAATCAAAAGGGAAGGAGAAAGAATAAAGAATAAACTTTCTCCTTCATCCCAGCAGGTAAAAATAATTTTACTAGCTTATCACATTGCTAAACAAAGAATAATCTTTCTTGTCTCCTTAGTTTATTTCTTAAATAAGCAAAGTCCAAATAGTATGCCAATCAGCAAAAGTCCAACAACATCAACCAGATATAACTATTTTCTTCTTTTAACCTAGTCAAACAAACCAATCTTCCTTCCTGAATGGGATCTCAGAGATCTGACCCCCAGCCTCCCAGTCTCAGAGATCCACCCTTCATCTTCTCTCATTCAATTATATCTGATCTTTGCATAATCTGACTAAAACAGCTACTCAAACTGGCGCTTTCTTGAGGAGCTGATTGACGACTTCTGGGAGGTACAATCCCAGCTGAGGACACAGAGTTGCATGAGGAAATCATAGAACTGGGGTCCCCAACCCTCGGTCCATGGACCAGCCCCAGTCCGTGGCATGCCAAAAACCAGTCTGCTCAAACAAGCAAAGCCCCATCCGTGGGATTCAGGCAACATGCAAAACCATGACCTCTCCGGTCTATGGAAAAACGTCTCTCCACGGAACTGGTTCCTGGTTCCCAAATGGTTGGGGACCACTGTCATAGAGCATGTTTGGTAGCAGGCCAGTGTAGAGAGAGAGGGAGGAGACATAAAAAAGAAAGAATTGCTTGAGTCCAAATGATGGGGGATTATAAAATGTCTTAAACAGACCCCAGGAATATAAAAGAGGGAAGACAGGAAACATAATCAGACTTACAAGATTATGTTACTATAGCCAACCTAAATAAAAGCAGCTTTTAGTCTTCCATAGAGTCTATTGATGTGGTCTACCTCAGATGAGAGATAACAATATGACCTTCAATTTATTCAATTGCTTCAACTGCCAATTTTCCATAATAAGAAAGAAAACACAGCAAAATTCTGTTAAGAATGGAATAGCATGTACACTCAAAATCAAATATAATTAGGAATTGTATTATACAGAAAGCATGTCTGTTTACAGAGCTATTGGAGGACAATCCTTTACTTCAGGGGTCTTCAAACTTGGCCTTTTTATGACTTGTGGACTTCCACAAGTCATAAAAGGGCCAAGTTTGAAGACTCCTGGTTTATTTGAAGGTGTTTTAATTCTGATTTGTTTAAGAAGATGATATCAACCAGCCAATCAGTCATGGCTCTAGAGCTAAACAGGGTCTGGCCTGTTTTGTAGCTGGATGCAGAGTACTAGGAAACTCCAGGACAGTGGACTAGACTAAGAAATCAAAATAGCCCCAAGAGACCATAATAAACATTCTATATTATCGTAAACAGAAAAAGGTTCATGCTTATGTCTGAGCAGTCACAAGAATTTTAGCATGACTCAAACTTAACTTTAATCTGATTTTTTTTAAAAAATTAAAAAGCAAAATGGAAAAAAAATTAGGAACCTTTGTTACCCGCTAACAGTGAATAGCATATAGGTTATTTTTTGCCACCCTTCACACTATTGAACTGTGTTATATTTCTATTTTAATTATAGCAATTAGTTCTACATTTACATTAGTACTTATAAATTAGCACAAATAATTTATAATTATTATGTATAATTATACTAATCATATCTTTGTTTGCATCTGTACATATCAATTAGAACATGTAAATTCCAAGCAAATCTTTATCGTCTTTTGGGGTGATGGGCAAATAGCCACCCCAGATTGAGCTAAAATATTTATTAAGCCCTTATAATTACAGAGGTTGACTCAACAGCCAGCCTGAGTTCAGTGGGATTTCTGTTTTGTATCAATATGAGACAGTTGTAGGCCCTTCATTAAGCTCACGAAACTTTGCTCATTTGCATTCAATAAACCCCCAACAGAAAATTCATCATGTGTTATTCATAATCCATAAAATGTTGGCCATTATTTACCACTGGAACCATCTACTTGGTTTCAGATTGTAAACTGCTTGGACAAAATTGGTTTGGTTTTCTTCTTTCAAGACAGACAAATGCAACTAAAGGATTGTTACAAGTGTTTGCATAATTTGTGGTTTATTGCCTCACTTTGCTTAATGTAGAATCAGTTATGGGCCTCTTGGGCATACTTACTGCTACAGGTCACATTAATTTTCTTTCACTCACATTATTTAAGTTGAATGCCTTAATTGGAGCTTCTCACATTTAGACGCTTCTCACATTTAGACGTGAATAGCATAGGGATTCCTGGTCTGCCACAAGTGTTTTGTATTTGAAGAGCTTAGCAAGCAAGTTTACTAATTCCAGGGGAGATAATTAAGAAGCCAGGTAAGCAATCAGAAAGGAAGTTCACAGGAGTTGCGTGATGTATTTGTACTGTCTTAAGACAGAGGACAACAATTAGTGTAATGGTGACTGTTGAAATATAAAGACAACTTTTGGATAAACCTATGCAAAAAAAAAGCTTGCAATAAGTTGGACCCAATTCAGTATATTTCCACAAAATTCAAACCATTCTACAGTCACTATTACAGGTTTTTTTTTCTTCTTCCTGGAAGTACAACTTTAGAGAGGGGTTTTTTTTTTATTTGAGAAGTTACAGTTAAACTATTTCTAAGTAAAGAACTTCAAAAATAGGAGGAAGAGACCTTTGCCATACCATCTAATGACCTTCCAAAACCAGAGCCCAAAGCATTTTGCAACATTTCTCCCAGAATTATTATTGTATTATTCCTTCTGCTTCCAGTTTCCCAGAATAACACTGACACCACCATGTATTAGCATGCTTGGGGAAAACCTTACAGTCTGCTAAAGTTTTTTAAAGGAAGAAGAGTAAGCCTCAGAATACAGTTATCCACTGCTGATTATATTTCTCATTAGCATGACACGTTGGGTTGAGAGAGAAAATCAAGAAGGCTGGAGACTGGAATTGAATCTGAAAAGAAGATACTCCACTCCTTCCTTGTTGGCAAATAGATGTAAGTGTATTAAATATAATCCACCATTTTGGAGAGAAAGTCCAGAAGAGTATGCCTTTCAAGTTCTCACTTAATTTCTTTGGAATATCCAAAGTGGCTCTGAATTCTGATCTTTATCCAGTTTGGTCCACTACTATACTGGTAAATGTTAACCTGGTATCCATTTAGCCACTGTCAAAGATTTAAACCTAGCCCAACGGTGCAGAATTTAAAAGTAAATTCAGCCTTGAAACTGCAATTTCAATGCGGAGCTGAGTTCCCAATTGTGTTGGCAAGACCTACACAGGAGTGTAACTTTCCATTAACAAGACACAGCCAAATAACAGTTTAATGCTGGCCACATCAGAAGTTGAAAGCTGTTCAAGTGAATGAAGCCCAGAGCAGTGTTAGCCTTGCCATCTCAGAAGAGTTCTGCCTGACTGCTCCTGATGGGCAAAAATCTCATACCACTCAAGACTGCCACCCTCGCTCTCTATGCTGCCCATTTATAGAACTGAAGTAGCGATTGGTATATTGTCTGTAAAAATTCCCAAACAGCCTAACATTCATTTAAGTGCTTTGGATTCAGCCAATTCAGTACGAGGCTTTCAAGCCAGCTTCATTTTGATCATAAATCTGCTCTGATAATGTGATTCAACAGAAGATTCGAATAGTCCAAGAGATTGGATGCAGGACTTTTTTGTAGCTTCCAATAATTGTTCTGACAACCTCAGAGAGAAGGGTGATGTCAGAACACTCTCATCTAACCCGATTTAACAGAAGAAGGAACAAGATTGAAAGGCACCAACTCTCCTTTGTGACAAGAGGCTGAAAGAATTCTCACTTATTCGGGGAACATAAATTATGGATAGTTTTCCTTAAGTGGATAAGATTTCCCAAAGCCCTACCCTTCAGGGACTTCTAAAATGTTTGTAAAAACAGATAAACAAGTGCAGGCAATTGAAAGTCCAATTCATCTTGTCACCCATTTGATTTTTTGTTGTTGTTGTTATTTTCTTGAACTCTTTTCTGTCTGATCTGGAAAAAGTCAGAAAGCGTATCTGCTTCTATTGATGGAGGAACTAGGCAGCTTATCCCTAGCACAGTGGTGGCGAACCTATGGCACGGGTGCCAGAGGCGGCACTCAGAGCCCTCTCTGTGGGCACGCACGCTGTCGCCCCAGCCCCGCCATTCCCCATGGCCCTCTCCTCACCAGCAGCCCCCCCAGAGGAAAGTTGCCCCGGGCGCAGCCTGCGCAGAGCAGCACAGCCAAGGACATGGCAGCCGGGCAGCAGGGACAGACTCCACCCTTGTGCCCCATCATGTACAGATGATGCTGCAGGGCACGGACAGAAGGCATGGCCGCCATGAAGCTGCTGGGCCGCCTGGGCGATCTGCTGTGGCAGCCCATGGAGGTGATGAGTGGCCCTGCGGGCAGGAGAGACGGGGTCGGGGCAGGGGCGAAGTGGTTTTTGGGCACTCGGTCTCTAAAAGGTTCGCCATCACTGCCCTAGCAGGTTCCATGGGACTCCCAGTAAACCAGGAGCTATGCTTACTCCCTTAATTCTTCCTCCTCCTCCCTCTTTCTCCAGTTCTAGATCAGTTTAAATCCAGGATTTTTCCACCCTTGAAGTAAAATTCAGCTTAAGTGTAGAACATGTGGATAAGTAATACTTCTGCCACCCAGTCTCACTGGCAGGAAGGCAATTAAGTTGCTACAGGGACTCCCAGCACCTTTTGACACATAGGTCTTCATTTATGGAATTCTCTGTCCTGGAAAATTTTATTTCTAGATGTCTTTGATGCTGAAACATGTTTGTGCTTTTAATATAACATTAATTTTTTTATTGTTAGCTGTTTGACCAGTCAATATATACACTAAGCAACAAAATGTGAATAAATGATGCCTTCTTTTTTTCCCCCTCGTTCCTTGCAAAAATTACTACTTCAATAGCAATGCAAGACCAGCAGACCAAAAAGCTTAAGATCTGCAGCTAAATATCACAATGATACAGGTTGTGATTTCTGATGGATTTTGTTCATTAGGACCTTTAATTCGAGTTTTGGCAAAGTCACACAGGAAAAAACAAACAAACAGAAGATGTTGATGAAATAAAGCATGCCTGTCAGTAGAAGGAATGGTGGTACATTTGCTTCATTTTAGACTTTGGCCGTCATGATACACTCATATTAGGGAGAGATGTGTAGCATTTGTCCCAGCTGTGTTGGAGATCTTCCTGCCCATACTTCTCAGAAGGACAGCTGTGGATCTGGCTTTGGGTCCCATACTAGAAGAACTATTACATGGAATCCCTTTGCATAGAAGGCAAAATGAGCAGAAATTGGAAAGAAGCTCATTAGTTTTCAGTGCATTAGAAACTGGATTAATCATCATCTAAAAAGACTTGGATTTGTAGCAAGCAAATGAACAGAGCCATTCTTCTCTCTGCAGAGTTGGACTGAACCCAAAAAGTCATTTGCAATTCAGTGTCAGGTATTCAGCAATTGTGTTGGTCCCATATTACAGAGTGCTTTCCCTTGGGAGTTTGGCTCACTATCCCTGGCATTAAAAAAAAAAAACTCTCTGAAGATTGGCAGAGTTTGCAAGAGCTTAAGTAGCTCTTAAATAAGTTAAATAGGATTTAGTAGAGGTTAGGGCATAGTTAATTGTTAATTTTAATCTGTAACTTTAGCTTTTTGTCTGTTTTTTTGTTCTTTTCATTTTGTCAGCTACCTTGAATATTCGCCAGAGTGGAAAAGTAATACATTCAGTGAATTACAGAAATGAATATGACATATCGCTCAAACAACTTTTGGTAGAATATGTTTTATTGTTTCAAATAGCCAATAGTCTTGGTCATTCCTGCACAATCTATGGCTTGTACACCATATGCAATTCTGAAAAGTCCAGGTGTGTGTTCTAATATTTTCTCCGTGTCTCTCCACCACCCTGATCTCTTCACCTATAGTTTCCTCAGCCTTCCCCCATAGCCTTCACAAACTCTTGAGGCCATTCTCATCAAATTTTGGCGGAGAAATAGCAGACAGAGATGCCACAAGGTATAAGGAAGGAGCTATCTGTTCTTTATAAAAATGCTTCCTGGAGATGGATGTATACTGCACAGTGAAAAATCTAATGTGATTTCCACTGTCAGCTTTGGAGAGACTTTGAATATAAATCTGTCTCCTTTCATTCACAAAGCAGTTCCACTGTGTGATCTGAATTGCACAACTCAAAGCCATATCCTTGTTTGGCTCACTTAATTGCTTGTGCCTCGGCTCCCTTGGAGAGACAGCAAAGCCTTGTACAATTGGATTATTAGACAACCAGCTAGTGTCCCCCGTAAATATTCATTTGGCAGGAGTATAACTGCTCGTTCATGAGCATTCATTAGAATGAAGCTGGAAAGAAGGTTTAAAAAGCAGTTGCAAATCCATCAAAAACAGGTTGTTATGCACAAGTGACATCTTGTAGAACTTGTCTCAGTTTCTTGAGCCATACTGTGAAGGATTAGCTCACCAGAAAATGAGTGAATGAGAGAAACTTGATGTCTATTTAATAAATGCTGTAATGCTGTAATATTCAAATATACCATATTAACACTTCAAAGATATTTCAGATTCTACATCTTGCATGCACGATCTGAGCAAGCTAAAATGTCCTGTTTGCATGGTCATTCTAAACAGCAAAATCCTCGATATTAGTTTGCGCTATATTTGTAATTTCTGCTATAAGAGTCAAAAATAAAAAAAGTAATTGAATATTCAATATTTTTCAGGGGGGGACCCTGAAAAATAAAATAAAATAGTAGTTAAACAAAACATAAAAAGAAATAAATAAAAGGGAGGGCAGGAAAAAGAAAAGATCTATGTATTTACATCTATGTATGTAAGTACCTAGAGCAAATTTAATTATTTAAATTATTGCATTTATCATTAACTCCTGATTTCCACTTGAAAAGGTTTCTTGGATATCAGATCTTAAAAATTTTAGCTAGATATGATGAATCTGTTCTCTGATATTATCAGGCTTTAAGGAAAAAGAGGTTTCAGTGTGCTAACTGTGTGCTATTTTGTCTAACTAGGCCAACTCCAAGCTCTCCAACCATTGACATGTAGGCACCCAACAAATTATTCTCACGTTGTAAAGGTTTTATCAAAATAAATAAAAGAAAAGATTTCCTTAGCTGGAAATGGGCAAGTTTGGGGACCGTTAATTGGGTTATTGAAAGCCTCAGCATGTTGTTCAAACCTAGACTCTGTGTAATCTGGTATAACTGCCTGAAAATATCCTAGTCAGGGAAGGGAAAACCCCATGTAGTGAAAATAATAAGTTAACATTTCAGGCTATTCTAAATGTTTTGCAGGATAAAGAGCTTTGTAGTCTATCTTGTTCAGGAAAAGGGCATATTGTATAGTCAAAGATTAATACTAAAACAATCAAATCACATTTTCCCCTTATCTCTGTCTTTTAATAAATAATTCCTAGAGCTGTGGTGAAATCCCTACTAAGTTCCTGTATAAGGGGACCATGGGCCAATAGGTTATGAAATCTATCATAGAATTCTTTCAGGGTGAGACTGACCTCAATACCTCTAAGATTCCTTACTTCCTGGTGCTAAAGTTTGAGAAAGCAGAAGAGACAGGAAGCAGTTTATATCACTTTGCCTTTTCATACTGTGTTTCTCTATGTGTTTAGATTGACCCTTACCATTGCATTGCATTCTGCAATGAGAAGAACTTTATTTAGCCTCAAACCAGACAGATGTCCTACTCAGTGGTGGGATTCAGCCAGCTCGCACCACTTCGGCAGAACCAGTAGCTAATATTTTGTACCCCAGGCCCAGAATGGGCTTCCAGAAGAGACATCCACACAGAGAACTGGTTGTTCACATATTTGAATCCCACCACTGGTTCTACTGGTGTATCTGTTTGTGTGAAATACCAGGAACTAGCCTTAGGAGTCTTCAGATCTACAGCCTTCACCAGCATTCACCAGACCCACCATCCTGTGCTCCTCTTTCAGGTTAAATCAATTTTTTGAGATCAGAAAGAAAAATGATTAAGATGGTTGAAGGAAATGATGGGAACGTATCGCTGAATTTCTCTCTGCAAGGAAAACACTCGTTCTATGATTATGAAGGAGAAAATTCAACTAATTCTTCGATTCTTAGGATATTGCCCAAAATCTGTAAGATCATAATTTGAAATAACTAGCTGTCCTACTCTATTTAACCTAATGCATATTTTAAAATGAGTATTGAAAAACAGAAATTATGAAAATGATTTAGGATGGTCATAGTAGATAGTTTCAAAATAATTTGTATTATACTGCTTTGTTTATTGATCAACTTTTGAAGTGTTGATAAATATAAACATTTCAACGGTATTAAAGGGTTTGATTGAAAGGTATGTAGTCATGAAGCCAGTCCCTTGACAAAAGCTATAAATGTTTTAAAAGAAACTCCGCTAGTTCCATTTTTGTTTTATTGATATAATTAACAGGAGGACATTTACATCAATAACATTATACCGCCTAACAGTTTTGGATTATTCTATTTATATTCTACTCCTCATATGAGTGTTGTTATTTGCATTCTCAAACCATAATATGAGAAAGGGGAAAATTATCATTCTAATGGACTTCTTCTCTAAGATTGTTTTTTTCCCCTATTTTTAAGAATATACCATGCAATGTATTTGTGGTTTTCTCATTTTGTTAATTTGGGCTTGGAACATGACAATGAGTGAAGTTGACTTTTTTAATTCAATTTTATTTATAATACAATTAAAAGAAACATTGGATATAACGTGACATTCCAGTATATACATTCTTATCAAATTATTTCACATTTTACAATCGGTTTTTCATCTCTGAATATACATCTAAATTTTATATACAATACTTAATCTATTTCTCTATTTGCTAACCTAAAATTACATATATTTCTATCTTAACACTAGCCTATAATCCCAACCATCCTCCTCGAATCCCTCCAGCAGTAAAATTTATCCCAGGTTTTGAAATAAACTGATCTACATTTGTCTTTCAATACCATTGTGAGCCTGTCCATTTCCGCACATTGTAATATTTTATTTAGTGTCTCTTCCTCTGTGGGAATTTCTTTGCTCTTCCATTTTTGCGCGAACGCTAGCCTTTATGTTTAATCAATTGGAGTACATGGATTTTGGGGAGAATTTCATAAACATGTTCAAAGTGAAGTTGATTTTTAATGATCTAGAATAGGTAAAGACACCTGAAAGCACTAGTCTTTGGTTAAATGGTAGGAAACATCAAACAAGGTTATTTGGTTAAATCAGGGGTCTTCAAACATGGCCCTTTTATGACTAGTGGACTTCAACTCCCAGAATTCCTCAGTCAGGCATGCTGATTGAGGAATTCTGGGAGTTGAAGTCCACAAATTATAAAAGGGCCATGTTTGAAGACCCCTTGGTTAAATGTTAGAAAACACCAATAAGATTGAGAACAGGGAAGTGAATTCCCCTGACTCTGCCCCTTTGTTTCCAATTTCAGTGCACCCCAGTGGAAGCTCTTCTTGTATTTGCTTGAAAGTGCCTTTGGTTTTCCATGCATCCAGGAACCTTGCTTTTATAGATTAAACATATTTCCCTTCAAACCAATACAAATAAACCTCCTCTTTAGATCTCCATCTGAACATATGGATGTTGGAAAAATCAGAGAAAGTCTGCATCAATAAGCCCTTTCTCGACAAACTTTGAAAGTTGCCATATTTTCAGCCGAATGCCTTCTTTAGAATAGTAAGCTGCCCAGAGTCATTGGTTGAGGTGAGTGGCTATAGAAATTGAATGTATGTGAGCATGCATGCATGCATGTATGTATGTATGTATGTATGTATGTATGTATGTATGTATGTATATATGTTAAGAAAGCAAACATGTCGGTGTTTAATTCATTTCCCAACACTCTTTTTAGTAAAAGAAAACAACTTTTCTAATATCAAATTGTTTAAGACCAGTAAATTCAACCAGGCATTTCTCTCTCAGATCGTTTTAGATATTATCCAACAAGTATGGTTTTCAAAGATCAGGAGGTCAGGTACAATCTTCATAGATACAAAGATATGATGCACTTTTGTCACATCCATGCTTCAACATATTTAAATTCAAACATTAGATGTCATTTGTGAAGTGGCTCAGTAAAATCCAACAGAATGTTTAACCAGTGATATTTAATCTGTGATATTTATGGCATCATGATTTAGGTAGATTATCTAATTGTAATAAATAAATAGCCAATTATACCCAAGATTTGTTTGGATAGTCTTATTGCCACCAGTCTGCTTATTAGATTCCCCATGCTTCATTAAAAACAACTTTCATCCTAATAAATCATGCCACAGTAAATAGGTTTGAGAATAAGATACTATGAATGAATTAGCAAGGAAAAGACCTCTAAATACATAGCATAAGATTCAATAAATACATAAGAAGTGAAGAGGGAATATAGTGGCTTTTGCTAACCAGTTTTGTTTTGTTTTTTGCTAAGATGATGTTTTAAATCTTTTGTTATAAATATATGCCTATTATTTATATTTTGGTGCAGATTAGTTGCCTTGTTGACCATACCTGTATCTGTCAGAACTTATTCAAATATTTTAAAACCCCAAATAACAATAAATTTGCGGTACTTAACTATTCCAAAAAACAGTATATGTCTGTTACTCTTCAATCCATCCGCAACAGTATGATGGATGTCTCCCTAATTATCTCCCAGAGACATCAACTTATATTTGACATTTTTCTTAAAAACTTTTATGTAGTTCTTAACTTTAAACAAACAGCAAAGACAAAACGCTTTCAACCACCACCAGAAAAATAATCCCACTTAGCATTATAAAGTTTGATTGTGTATAGGAAATTATGCAGACCATCATATTTTAGGCTCCTTCAGAAATTTCAGACTAGATTGCAGTGGGTTGACCTCAGGGCCAGGCCGAATGCTCAGTTTGGAATCTGGGCACCAAAAGATGTGATTGAACATTTCTGAGCTTCCATCCATGAGGAAGAGAAGAGGCAAGCCTTACCGGCCAGCTCCTGCCTTTTCTCCTTTTAAGGAATGTCATCTCCTCACAACTCCTTGTGACTTTTTTTTTTTGCTTTCTTTTCCAGATGTTTGCATGCATGGAGGCTTCACCCCCACACACCCCCATACATTACTGTATCTCCTTTGACATTCATGCAGACCCTTGTTTCCCCTTATAGTATCATATAGCTCTGATGAGCTTCTAAGCTTGAAAAGCAGTCCGTTAATTAATAGGCCATTGTTGGATGGATCACAATATTATTACTATTATTACTATTATTATTATTATTATTATTATTTTTAAAAAGCAACTACCAACCAGCAAAGAACATCACAAAACACATAGGAGCCGAGAGGCCCAAGATAAAATAAATTAATAAATAAAACTAGGAAAAGCCTTCTGTGTCTTCCCCAAAACTGTATCTCTTCCCCCATTTCCAAGCATTTTATTTCCTGCATCCTTACTAATATGCTTAACTTTAACCTTTCCTGCCTTGCACCAACTTCTCGGCAATTTCTTTGTGAAAACTTATCCATAATCGGTCTTATTTTTATCAAGTTTAACTCCTCTGATTAAATGCCAATGACTTTGTATGAATAGTTCCCAAGCAATCATCAATCTTTATTACAAACCTACAAGAAAACTCTTTACCTATAATAAGGAACAATCAAAAGTCTCTCAGTCATCTTATGATTGATGAAAGAATGAAATCTGGACTATTTTTAAACACAATTATTCTACTTACAGCCAAGATGATGTTGTTTGCAAGTTCATAACAGGATATAGATTGAAAGAGAATTATTTCTCATTTCCAATACAGTGAGAAGAAGAATCCCATGTCAGGAAATCTGTATCCGCACATTTGAGCACATGTAAAGCTCCGGATCAAGACAAACAATAAAATGTACCCTAATTCCTAGGGAACATTGAAGCATGTCAATATACATGGATTATATGAATGCTAGAGAGAGAGAGAGAGAGAGAGAGAGAGAGAGAGAGAGAGAGAGAGAGAGAGAGAGAGAGAGAGAGAGAGAGAGAGAGAGAGAGAGAGAGAGAGAGAGAGAGAGAGAGAGAGAGAAGTCAGAAAAACCATATTGAAACCAATACCATTGAAACCAATACATACTACCTACACTAGGGGTAGGCAACCCTTGGCTCTTTTATGACTCGTGGACTTCAATTCCCAGAATTCCTGAGCATGGCTGGCTCAGGAATTCTGGGAGTTGAAGTCCACGAGTCATAAAAGAGCCAAGGGTTGCCTACCCCTGACCTACACCATTTAGTTTCATGCTACAAACCTATGCTTGCTTCCCTGTGAGAATTAGTCCTATGAAATATAGTTGAATTTATTTTTCCCCAAAATATGCAGAGTTATACTGTCAAACGGTTTTCTTATTCTTAGCTATTTCAGAAACCTGGCTGAAGGGTAGCCTAAAACTCTTTTAAACAGGAATAAACTGATCCCCCAAATGCTTTTTCACGAAGCAACAGGACTTTCTAACCCGATTTTTTCTCTGGATGTAAATAAGGTCCTCCAATTGAAGATACATCTTAACTATATTAATTAAAACACACTGTGGTATAGTATCATTGTTTTCCCTCTTAACTCCTGTCTTGAAAAAAGAGAGAAGATCAGGAGGGTTACAAGTAAAAGTTATCAGCCACAGCCTTGTAGAATTTACCGAATTCTGGAAAAAGGCTAATGAGAGAGAATGTTTGACAGAAATTGTAGTATTGGAACATCCATAGATTGTATCTGGCAGGAAATTCCAGTGCAATTGAATGTGTTTCTTCAGATGTATACCTTCTCTGGACTTGCTTCAGGAATGTATGCATAGGATTTGAATTTCAAACTGCAATTCTAGCTCTCATCATAACTGATTTTCTAAGTGCATGTGTATAATATGCACAAAGAGGGAGCATTTAGGAGAGTTGAACATTTCTTCTGACCTGTGGTATCTTAGGAATATTGTTTACAAGGCAGGCAGAGAAATCAGATGTCTCCACAGAAAATACAGTAGAAATATCTACAGTAGAAAGAACCATTTAAGCAATGAATGGATAAAGCTATCTTGGAAATGCAACACCCTTCTTGACACACTAAGAGTGTAACAAGTTTGGAAACCTGCTAGCAAAAACCACAGTAGTATACTGTCTTAGTAAGTGTACTACTGGTAATAATTACATTTGCTAAACATGCTATCCATTCAATCATGTCTGATTCTCAACAGTTCTTTGGACCAGCTCACTCCACTTTTTCCGATCTTGTATGGCTTCTTTCATTTGTTTTATGCTCTGGCTGGTGTTGACTTTGTTGATGCCTAGCTCCATGTTTTTTGGTGACTTTGTTTTCTTATAACTGTCTCTTCCAGTGACTTTGAACACATGCTATGGTTGAAATAAGTAAGGTGGAATTTTGTGACTTTTACCTTCCAGCAATATACTAGGTCTTAGATGCTTCAATACTTAATCATTGATCATCTTTGCCATCCAAGGAATGCACAGTTCTTCAATACCAGAACTTGAATGAGTCAGTTTTTCTGTGTGTTTTTTTTAAAGATCCAGCTTCTGCAACTAAAAGTAGTTATAGAAAACATGATAATGCAGACTAATCTGCATTTCATTGCCAGGATGGTGTCCTTGCTTTTCCATATGTGATTCATGCTCATCATTGCTGTGAGTGCAATTTGTTGCTTTATTTCTGGACTGCATTCACTGCTTTGATCAATCTGTGATCCTAAGAAAATGAATTCTTGCATGCATTTGATCTCTTTACTGTCAATTGTTATTTTGTCATTTCCATTCCTCACAGTGGTCATGATTTTGGTCTTTTTGATGTTCAGGAAGAGGCCAGATTTCTTGCTTTCTTCTTTTATCCTTTTGATCAGATGTTTCAGGTGTTCTTTGGTTTCTGAAAGAAGAGTTGTGTTGTCAGCATATCAAAGATTATGTTCCTTCCTCCAATCTTTACTTTGATTTCTGATTCTTCAAGTTCTGGCTTCATCATGATCACTTCAGCATACTGTATAGGCTAATAAGAAAGATGAACCTTGCTGCACTCATTTCTCTACCTTGAACAAATTAATGTCTGCATATTGTATTTGCACAGTGGCTTCCTGATTTGTGTTCAGCAATTGCACCAACTTGTGTTGACATTCCCAGGTCTTCTAGGGCTCTTCAAAGCTTGTCATAATTGACACAATCAAAAGCTCTTGTAATCAATAAAACAGAAGAAATGTTCTATTGATATTCTTGAGATTTTTCCATGATCCAGGGTAGATTCGCAATATGGTCACAAGTGCCATGACCCCTTTCTGAAGCTCACTTGAGCATCCGGTAATTCCCTTTCAATGATTGGTGCCAGAAATTGTTGTATGATCTTAAGAAGAATCTTGCTAGTGGGAGGGATGAGAGCAATTGTGTGGTAACTGGAGCCAACCTTGGAGTTGCCCTTTTCTTGGCATAGGAATGAACACTGAATAAACAGTGGGTAATTTCATGGCATGTCTATGCACAGATGATAGCCTTCTAAGATAACCAGAATTACTATGCCTTCTGAAGCACTGTATCAAGTAAGTTGATTTCAATGCTGAGAAGCCGGTTATCATCCTTGTGAAGTAGCCCAGACAACAAGCACACTCAGGAGTACTACCACTATCTTTATTGTAAAGTTACTGAATCTTAGATGACTGAAAGTACATCTCTTCCTTCCCTCACTTTTACAGGCCAAAAGAGTAGGGAAGATCCTTTCTAAGACATTTGCAATGCCCCCATTCCTTCTGCAGGCTTGGCCTCTTATGTGACTGGTGCCTATTTTACTGCATGTCCTTAAGAAAAAAAATAATATTTTAAATTCACGTCTATATCCACGGCATCATATATGTTTCACTAGGCTAGGCGAATTAAATCAGCCTTTTCAAAGTGGCTGGCTTTCATTTATCTTCCACATTGCATACAACTGAAGATAATGCTCAGAAATAATAAAAAAAAATGGATGTGATTAGGCAGGCTTTCCTTTTTTTTTTTTAATTCTGAGCATTATGTTCAGTTGCATGCAATGTGGAAGATAAGTGAAAACCAGCCACTTTGAAAAGGCTGGTTTAATTTGCCTAGTGAAACATGTATGATGCCTCTGTCTCCAACCATTCTCTCCGACTGACTCTGAACATGAGTTGAAAACCTTTACAGAAGATAATATGCAACGCAGTGTTTCTCAACCTTGACAATTTTAAGGCATGTGGACTTCAACTCCCAGAATTCCCCAGCCAGCATTGATTAACGAGTTTAAGCTACAAGTTATTTGCGGGTGGTTTCTTTTCTTTTTCTTTTTCCCCCTTCCCTTGTTTTTCCTGTATTTTCAATTCCTAATTCCCAGCACCCCAGTTTTTTTTGAGGGATGGGGACTGAATTGAAAGACAACTTATTTCAATGATATTTACTGGACGTCCCTTGAGAGAATCTGTCAGTGAAATTTTAATTATCACCGCATCTTAATAGCTTCTTTGTGGTTCTTAGGGAAACAATCTCTTCGCCCTCTTGGCAATACATTGTGAGGTCCTTTGTGCAGCCTGAGTGGGTTGGGGCTTTTTCCAGAGGCTACCCATTCAAGACTGATTAGCAAAAAAGCTTGATCAGAACAAAAGGGCTATCGGGTATAGTGCATCAGGGAGAGGGAGAGGGATATCAATAAGACCTATTACCCTTTTTAATTAAGCCAACCCGATGATAGTTCTCAAAATAAAATGTCAGCAATTGCTCTTGTCTTTCGATGGAAATGCTATGTGGGAGAAGAAAAATAAAACAGTTCAATACTTCTGGAGGGAGGGGGGGGACAGCAGACCAGTCTCTTGTAAAACCATTCCATTATTGCAAAGAAATGATCTAGTAAACCACCGATTGATGGGATATGGCTTCAGAAGATAGCCATGTAAGCAAAATCCATTTCATTCCCTTATACAATGCACCACTTTTGTTTTCGACTGGAATAACAATGATTTCCTGCCAAGCATTAATGTTTTAATTACTGATAAGATTACTCTGCTCTTCAGGCTAATGATGACTGCGGCCAATTAAGCAGTAGATGGGCCGAACGAGTGGATGGGAACACAGGCTATCAATGAATCCAGTCGATTTTTAAGAAGCAGAAACCCTGAATCAGGGAAGTTAATACTGTACTCTATTTAAGAATTCTAAACCATTATTTTAGTTATATCATATGTAGGTTGCAAAAGGTATTATGGCTATGGAAGGTATGTTTTTAGGACTGTGAGTTTAGCCAATATGTAATTTCTGATTTGCTGGCTAGATGCAGAATGCCATAGATGGAACTTACATAGGTCTCATTTTCATCTTATATACTGTAAAGTTTGTTTGTTTGTTTGTTTGTTTATCTGCCCATCTTACCACAGGATAATTCTGGGCTGCTTACAATAATAAAAGATATACACACGTACAAACACACACACACACACACACAAATTAATACCAATAAACACTACAATCCAATTACAGATGGGCAGAGTGGGAGCAGAGTGGGGAGGAGGTGGGATCTGTTGTTAACCGATGTACCACTTTCCCTGTGATGCTCCCCCATTGGTTCCCCAAGCTAACTGGAAGAGCCAGGTCTTTAGGCTTTTATGAAAGGTCAAGAGTGTTGGGGCCGACCTCACATCGGGAGGGGGGCAAGATGTTTCAGAGGGCAGGCACAATGGCACAGAAAGCCCTTTTCCTGGACTCCACTAGCCAGAATAATCAGGCCAATGGAGCCCACAGCATATTTCTGTCAGCACAGGTGGAATGGGCCAATCCTAGTGGGATAAGACAGTCCGTCAAGTAGCCTGGACCCATGCCATGAAGAGCTTTAAAAGTGATTATCAACACCTTGTATTGCACCCAGAAGCAGACTGGCACCAAGTGGAATCATTCTTTAGGTCCTAAGAACTGTCCATGCCACCGTACTCTGCATCAGGTGTAGTTTCCAAATGCTTTTCAAAAGTAGCCCCAGGTAGAGCACATTGCAATAGTCCGACCTTCAGATGGCTAGGACTTGAAGGGCTGAGCAATTGAAATTAGGAGAGAATATTCAGAAAACCGAAGAAGTGATGGTGGGGAGAACATGAAAGTCCTGCTATGAATATCCAAGCAGAAGGCCCAAGAGATCTGTCTTCGGTCGTTTTCTTTGCACTGAACATGTTCAAAGTGAAGAGCTTATTAAAGCAGTAATAAGTAATTTGTTTAGCTTGGCTGACTGTATTGATTTATTTGGAGGTCTGTGGGTGTGTAATTTTGCCTTCTCTTGTTTTCTCTGAATTTTTCTTTTCTCAATAATACCCTTTTTATATCTAGGGATTAGGCTGCATTTGGCTTTATAAAGGAATTTCTCATTCAAACATATCTTGTATTCAGGACTGCATTACATTGCTACCCTTTGTGTTCCAGCATTGGCACAAGTTTATTAAATTCTTAATTTCTGGAGAATATTCCTTGAGCTGGGATTCAAGGAAAAGTCCTGGGCAGGGGGTATAAAAGGTCCCCAACTGGAATGGGCAATTGGAAAGCCAGGAGATACAGGGGGAGTAGGAGCAGTCCCTCTCTTATGGAGGGACCTTGGAGGTTTTAAACTACTCCCTCCCTTTCCCAGATCTAACAATGACTCAAAAATCTCATTCAGGATCAATTGAATATTCTCATAAATTCATAATTCCAAATCAGAGATGCATATTAAATAAGACAAATTTGCTTTATTCCCGTGAAGCTTTTTTAGACTAACTAGTTTTTCTTTTTGTGCTATCCCCATACCCACATCTTTGAAAAACTTGATGTTCCTAGTTAAGAAGGCTGTCTTACAGTACATCTTCAAACTCTCTCTCTTTTCTCTCTCTCTCTCTCTCTCTCTCTCTCTCTCTCTCTCTCTCTCTCTCTCTCTCTCTCTCTCTCTCACACACACACACACACACACACACACACACACTCATAAACACACAAACATCTGGAAAAAGACTGGACATAATTGAAAAATGAAAACAAGAGAACTACGTGTGAGTATTTTAAATATTTTTCAATATTAAATATCCTACAATCTGTTTATCCTGCCTAAGGCATGAATTGAGAAATATGTTCATAAGCAACATAGCAATGGAAAAGCTGAGCAAAGGAGAGAGGCAGATCCTTTCCAAGTCATAATCCAGACTACCCTTTAACTGTTCTGCCTTAGTAAAAGTTCAGACAAGGTCATAGCTACTCATATACAAGGACATCCAGTATCCAGAAGGAGAGAACCTGCACAAAGCACATATAATTTCGGCTACAGCAGGACTCAGCTCTGTGCTGAAGCGCTATACGTTGCAAACCTATTCACTGGTGAGAAACAGCCCCTGGTGCAAAGATGGATAGATTCTAG
This sequence comes from Bothrops alternatus, assembly GCA_034064705.1. Classification (NCBI taxonomy): domain Eukaryota; kingdom Metazoa; phylum Chordata; class Lepidosauria; order Squamata; family Viperidae; genus Bothrops; species Bothrops alternatus. Next base: position 4,611,971 of record JARGCV010000033.1, read on the forward strand.
GTATCGCCCTGGGGACAAGGTCAAAAATTAAGAATTACTTTGGACTAAACTGAACAACTGCAGGAGTATACAAGGCATCCTCAGCTAATGACCATGATGGAGCCTACCCATTATGGTTGTAAGTCACGATGGTCCTAAAACAGGTCATCCACACAACTGACCCAATTCTATGATCTTTTTTGCGGTGGTCATTAAATGAATGTTATAAATCAATTGTTTGCTATGGGTCAGTTTTGCTGAAAATCGAAGTAAGTGCCGATGTTCAGCAAAAGGGCCTTAAAACATGGCCATGTGATTGTGGGGTACGGCAAACAGCTGTAAATGTGGGCCAGTTGCAAAGGACCTGACATGCAGTAACTTTGGAGCCAGATTATAAGTACTCCAGAAAGATCTGTCATAGCTTCAAGGAATTGTAAGTCAAGCACTGCCTGTAGGACACGGTGTGAAAGGACCAGAAAGGAAGGATTATTAAAATAGTTGAACGTATTGCAAGGCTGGTCGTGAAACAGAAGTAAAACACAGAGGAAATATAGGCTTCTTATAAGGAATTGAAGTAGCTGTTTCAAAGATCTGATAGGCAAGCAGATTAATAATTGGATGGAAAGCCACCCACAAATCCCAGGGCTACGGCTACATTGAGAAGACACAAATACATCTCCAAGGGATGCCCACAGCATGTGATCAAAAAAGTCAAGATGGCAGTCGTGACAGTGTAATTGAAGGGTTGCCTGTTTTTTTTTTTTAATGTGCATCACTTACATTATCTTGAGGTTTTTGGTCACACTTGGGAATAAACCTGCATGTCTGAGAAACAAAACTGATGAAGATGGCTGTAAGGACCCATCTCATCTAACCACCCAAGAAAGCAGAACTCTTGAAACAGGTATCGTCTCAAAAGAATACTTTTATTAGGGGTTAGTGACCGTAGGGAAGTCAAGGTGAGATCTGGGGAAAATCCTGTGCAACCGGTATAGTTAAGCTAGCAATAGCCCTCCTCCCACCAAAGTCATAATGTCCATCCAACCAATCCACAGGTGGTATGATGTGTGGGTAACTGGCACAGTTGGCACGCATCTCAAGGTCTTCTCCAGCTATCTTTCTCTGTCACCATCTTCCTGATAAGGGAGACGCATTCCTTTCTCAAGGGGATAGAGGCAGGAGAGGGGAAGTAGAAAGCGAAGGTTATCCCAAGCTCCCCGCCCAGCAGAATGGCAGGCCCCTAAAGTTGAATATATATGCAAGGGAAAATGCTGAGGGTTTGGGGACCTGACAATGGCCCCTTAAGCTGAGCTTGCCTTCTGGCTATTACCTCCATATAGAAGATCTTCCATACTGTTAGAAAGGAGACAAACTTGTCAAGGGAGACGAGGACATCCCATCAAGGAAAACTTTGTATAAATATTATGGAACCCTGGAATGAAATAGACTAGGAACTGTTTTTAATACTTTAAAAATCACTTTTAATCTGCAACTGTAGCACCACTTTGAAGGCCACCCTTAAAACCCTTCATTCAGCTACTTTCTGGAGAAGTATTACGGTGTGCAATTTATTTCTTGATAAATTCAGCTGGACATTGAGGCACCTCATACTTCAAAACTTAATATTTTCCACCATGCAGTGTCTTTCCCTATTTTGCAGCACATTTTTTTACACTAAATGCAAGAATAAAATCTCAATCCCGACAAGACGGAGTGGCTATGGGCTCTGCCTCCCAAGGACGAGTCTAACTGTCCGTCCATTACCCTGGGGGGAAAAGTTTTGTCCCCCTCGGAGAGGGTTCACAACTTGGGTGTCCTCCTCGATCCTCACTGTGGCGAGGGGAGCATTCGCCCAGGTTCGCCTGTTGCGCCAGTTGCGGCCCTATTTGGATCGGGAGTCACTCCTCGTACTCACTCATGCCCTTGTCACCTCGAGATTCGACTACTGTAATGCTCTCTACATGGGACAACCTTTGAAGAATGTCCGGAGACTGCAGGTTGTCCAGAATGCGGCCGCGCGAGCTGTCTTCGGTCTCCCAAGACATGCTCATATCACTCCAGCTCTCCATGAGCTGCACTGGCTACCAATTGGTCTCCGAACACAATTCAAAGTGTTGGTTATGACCTACAAAGCCCTTTATGGCAATGTACCAGGTTACTTGCGGGACTGTCTTCTGCCTCATGAATCCCAGAGACCGGTTAGGGCACATAGGGTTGGCCTCCTACGAGTCCCGTCTATTAGGCAATGTCATCTGATGGGTCCTAGGGCAAGGGCCTTCTCCGTCGCTGCCCCAGCCCTCTGGAACCAACTTCCCACAGAGGTCCACACTGCTTCCTCCCTCCTAGCTTTCCGGAAATTATTGAAGACCTATTTATGCCGACAGGCTTGGGGCGTATGAACAGTGCTCTGCCCCCGGGCTAGGAATGTGCCTCCATCGTTGATTGTATGTTTGATTGTGATTGTATGTTGTATGTATGTGTTTTAGATTAATGAATGTGTTTTTGGATTGGATGGTTGATTATTATTATTAAATTCCTCACATGTAATTGTATTGTTGTAAGCCATCCTGGGTCCTAGGAGAAGGGCGGCATAGAAATTTCAGTAAATAAATAAATAAATAAATAAAATCAAATTTGTTTAAAAAGAGTTCTAAAAAAGAGCAATATGAATAGGATAAAAAGAATCAGTAAGAAAGCTTTTCTGTAAAGTAAATGACTAAATACTTCGGGAGGCAGGTTATTTAATGTCTCGTGAAAAGGCTCTGTCTTGATTTCAAAAAACAGAAAATATAATGCAAAATATCTATGGGAGGCAAATAATCCTTCATGTGTATAGGATAGAATTAATATAATACTGGCACTCTTGGTATTATTGCTTTACAATTGATCGACCCAGGACATACCGTTAACACAATAAAAGATAACGCAATTAGGTAAGCTGGTAAAAAAGCACCGTAAAAGATCATCAGTAATTTGTTCAGATTCTGCCATGTTTCATCTAATGATGTAGTTGTTTACTGACATAAAATACTGCGGTGGTAGCTGATGAGCCATGTTTTCTTTAGGGAAATGGCTTGTTAATAGTCCTTAATGGAGGTCTCTTTGTGGGAGCCGATTGTTGAGAGACTTATTAATACAGATGTGTTGGCAATTAGTGAACAATAAGAGCTTTGAGAATTGTGATCCTCCCTATCCAGCAAAGCCAAGGCTATGAAACAGATTAGATGCGCATGGAGAATGTGAAGAAGAAATATTTACAAGAGAAAACAGAAAGAAGATGTAAAAGCAAAACTCTGCCCTTTTATCTCCATTCCTGGTGATTTACCTGGGGATATACTTTCAGGTTTGGGGGCAAAAACAATCAGATTTTCACTTGTAAAATAAAGAAACAAACAAACAAAAAAGCAGTAAGTCTCCCTAGATGTTCCATGTATCTATTACTGGATGCTGCCGACAATATTTTACACAGCTAGGACAGCTGCTTTTTGTATCCATCAAGCTTTGCTCTATAGGCTTTTGAAGTTTCAAACAGATCTGACTCAGACCCCTGAAAATAAGTCCATACATATGGAAAGAGAGAAACTACTAGCTGCAAAGTTTGTCTCAGCTACATGCATGTACAAACAAGGACACACACACACACATTTCTTCTGCCTTCAGGGAAGATGTGACCAGAACCAGACTAATGGGTACAGCCAAAGAGCAACAGAGCAAGGCCCAAGAAATGGGGTGTGAACAGCTTTGACCAGAAGGAATCAGCTTGATCTAATTTGACACAATTTTTAAAGGTGAAGACTAAGTCATAGGATTTCTTGAGAAGGAGCTATGCAGAACTTAGTCTTCACCTTTAGTTTTGAACTTAATTACAGCAGCAAGATTGTTGGTGGGACAATACTGGAAGAATCCGGAAATACCGCCTATTGAAGAATGGACTGTGAAAGTAACAAATTTGGCGAAAATGGCGAAAATATCAGCATACTTGAAAAATCGCACCAATGAACAATTTTTGACGGACTGGAAACAGTGGATAGACTATATCCAAGAGAGACACCAATCAAACAGAATGCAGCTGGCATTTAGCTGAGGCTCGATGGGAGGAGGGAAGAAGGGTTAACAAATCAAATGTTTACAAAAACTAACACCCAATGTTGAATGTATATGTTCTATAACTAATGCCTCTTAACATAACCTTATGACTAATGTTGTTTGCTTTAATACTGTTAAAGCGGACTGAATCTCTACCTCAGGATATGAAACTTTTACCTCAGGATCTCTGGTTAGGGACTATAAAAGATTGCACTAGTAATGGGATGAAGTCAATTCAGAAGCGCAAACGAACAATATGCAATAGACTAGATACAGTAGATAGACCATATATAAGAGACACACCAACCAAACAAAAGGTACTCGGAGTATACTTGAAGAGGGAAGGGAGGAGGGAAGAACGTTTACTAAAACAGATGTTTACAAAGATTAATACCTAATGTTGTATGCTATGTTCTAGGATGATTGTTTAGCAATAGGATCTTTGGTTTAATATTGATCACATTAATATGGAACCAGATAAGAGAAACACCAATCAAACAAAGTGTAACAGGAGTATAGTTGAGGCTAGACGCGAGGGGTGGAAAAAGGCTTACTAATTCAGACGTTTTCAATGACTAATACTTAGTATTGTATATCAGGTGCCATGATGATTGCTGCACAATATGTTTTTATGTTCAATGTTGATTGTTTTAATAAAAGAATTTTATATATTAAAAAAAAACTGTGTCAAATTAGATCCCTTTCTCCTGGTTTTATGACACAAAGGCAACAAAAGCCTGGCACGAAGTGACTGAACTTTGCATGTTGAGTAGGTTGAGTATAATTGAACAGCCCAGTTCTTCTGATGGAAGGGTCTTGTACTTAGACCTTGCATTTAGTGAAGCCAAGGAGGTCAGCGTTATTTGAGATTGCTTCCTACAGAGAGACAATTGAAGGAAAGCAAGCAAGATTTTATTCAGACTAAGCTAGGGACCGTAAGCTCCTTAAGAAAGGGATTCTAAATAAATAGCTGTGTTTGAGTGAAACAATGGAAGAGAGATCTAAACCACTCAAGTACAAAATATGTACCTATTGATTTTTTTTCTTTTAAATGATCAGCTTAAGAAGCACATTTATCGCATAAAAATTCAAATAACCATTTTCTCCTTTTAAAAAGTTCATTATCAACCTTATATGTAGAACATCTTAAATAACCCAGCTGAATTGTGTGTGGCTTAAAGTTTTTAGAACATTAATGAAGGGATGTAAAATCCCAGTTTCTTTATTAAAGATAAATCAGTTGCTAAGAAATGGCAATGTGAATAATGCACAACTGAGCTCATTTAAATTAATTTTCTCATCAAATTTTACTTAGCTGAAGTACCAGCCAATGAGGTCATCTTCAGTTTAGGAATGGAGAGAAGCATTCGGGCTATATTTTTAATGGAACCAATTAGCATTTCCTCAAGATTTACATGTCATTTATCATTCCAGAGAGAATGTAGCATGATATTGCAGTGACCTTTGTTCTCCTAAAGGGTGGCTATTGTTTCTCTCCGAGAACTCAGAAGTGATGGAGGCACATACAAGAAATCTGATTGTCTGTCACATTTTAAGTTCCCTCTTTATACGTAAGAGGAGAAGTTACTGAAAAAATATGGACAGAAGTTCATTCAGCGGGAAAATGATGGCCATGCTCTGCTTTCAAAATCTTCTTAAAGAAGGTCAACAAATTCTCAACTAAATCCCTCTTTGCCTGATCCTGCTTGATGATAAGTCAAAGATGCTTCTCATCTGTACTCAACTGTCTCCCCAAAACACAGATTGTTTCCCCCTTTCCTGGTGTACTGAAATCCCATTTACTTTGTCCCTGCTTGTAACGTATTTAAGGGAAAATTCAGCAAGTAAGTCATATAGCCCTGTAAGTTGACTTAGTGGCATTATAATTTCTATGATAGCTTTCCCGAGACCCTTCAAACCTGGAATGATCTTCATGCAATGAGCAGTTGTGCTGCATAGACCACCTTTTTTGAATCTTCCCTGGTGTGGTAGTAAATAGCCAGCATTGCAAAGTCAAGGTCCCCTTGTAAACATGCCATGTCTAATGTTTCTCATGCTGGTAAATTGCTTGGTAAGGTCCAGCTGCTGCTGAGAAAAACACATTTGGCCACTGTGATTTTGTCCTGTGAGGTTTGACTTTCTGAGAAGAAGGCAGCATTCACAATAGGAGAGACTATTCATTGAATTAATAATCCCAATTCAGTTCCAAATCAGCTATGCTCAGGGTAGTTTCCAACAACTTGGCAGGGTGGAGAAGCTCTTCTATTCTCCTCTTCTTTTTTCAATAAGCCTGGTAGAAAAGATGTAGACCTTCTTCCCTGTGATGCAGGAATGACCAACTAGGGCTGCATATTGTAATGTTTTGAGTTACTATTGATACTAGTTGCTAATCATCTTATGTTGTTATTCCACTACCTTGGCTCACCTGGGAATGTTGACATTTCTGCAGACTGACCAGAGTGTTAAGGAAATTTCAGTAAAAGAAGCAGCAGGAAAACCTACTGTAGTGTCTTCATTTGATTCATTAAAAAGACGCAACCACTGCCATTTTCTGAAAGATTTGGAAAGTGCAGAAATACGTAGCAAAAGTTACCGGCAAATTTGTAATTGATAAAGGGACGGAGGGGGTAGGTGGGTGGCAAAATCCATAGAGAACGAACTAATGTTTTATTTATTCGGTTCATTCGGTTTAATGATATTTTAATTTAAAAAATGAAATCAAATTTAGTTTTAATCCCAACGCTTTCCTTTTTGGCGTGCAGCTCCTTCACATGCTAGTCAAAGGTTAAGTGGGGTCATTGGCCAAAACTCATTGTGTGCAACTCTGCTAATGTTCCTTGATCTTGGTCAGGCTCTTCCAGCTTTACATTTTATAGCTGCAAACTGGGATTTAGCTGGATTGATTTTTTTTATTTTTTATTTTTTTTTTGTAGTCAGGGCTACAAAGTGTTCTTGCTTTCTTACTCTTTACTTAGGTTGCCTTCTGGCAACCCAATTCCGATGATCAATAGCTCCTCTTTCACATAGATCAGGGGGAGGGAGGGGAAATGAGAAGCAGAAGATGCCAATAATTGCCTGGGGCATCTCTGCAGGTGACAGAACTGGAGTAACAGTTCAGCAGCCCTGGAAAAGAGGTAGTGCACAAGCAGTTTTGTGGGGATCCTGGAAATTTTAAAGAGAGATTATTGCCAGCAAGGCTGCTATGATATCACCTTTTATGGTTTCTAGAGAAGAGCGTATGGAACGGAAGGGGATAGGCAGAAGGGAGCATATGTTTGTTGTAGGAGTTAGGCAGCAAAGTGAATGGCCTTAAAAAGTAAACCTAGAGCAGGTGTTCCCAACCAGGGATGTGAGACGATATTCCAGGGGGTGCGAAAACTTGGGTTTTCAAAATTATAGTATACGTGCATAATTCATTGCTGTTATTTCGAAACTTTGTAAGGGGTACGAGAATATATCAGAAGCGTTCTAGGGGTGCAGCGGGGTATAGAAATGGTTGGGAACTGCTGGTCTAGAGGCTGCTGAATGACATGAGTAGGGATGTAAATTTTTGCTTTATATTTTTGAAGTAATGATTTGCCTGAATAGAGCTATAGATGGGTAGTAAATCTGGGAAGACAAGTGAATACTTAAGAATATTTGGTGGGGAAATGAGTGGGGCAAAGCAAGTCTGATATCTTCCTATTATAGGTATATTATATTAATTATATTATTGTAGATAGATAAGAAGGCTCCTGGTTAGGGACATAGAGTTCTTCCTTTGTTACATCTAATCATGGTATAACATGTACTGGCAACCTCTTTTATTTTCCGCCACATTCCTGTAAGATTGCATCCATTTTATCCCCAGCCTATGAGGGAAACAACTTTAGCCCATTTTTAACCCACCAGGGTTAAAAAGGCATTTCCTTCTTGGTCGCTCATGGAGGGTTGTCTCAAGGTCCTAAACTTGGCTAAGCTTTCATCCACATTGTACTGGATGGAAGTCGGGACTGCATTGACTGGGAACCAGCACAATAGAAGTTTGCTAGTGATAAATACTGGGAACAAGAAATTTCAGGCCAATGGAGATTTCTGCCAGGTAGCCCTATTATTGAGCTGTGAGAAAAGCTTCATGGATTATATGCCTGCAACTTTCATGTAACCTTCAGTAACAAAGAAGTGGACTGGCCTCCACAATGCTTTAAGGCCTGTGACGCTATCAGAGTCTTTCCATTTGAAGCAATTTTCTTGTTTCTTAGGAACTCATTTGGGCTTAAAACAGGAAGAGGGGGCAGAAGGGCACTGCAGCTGGCTGGCGTGCCAATCTCTCTGTGCAGCAGGTCATCAAGTGAAAGCCTCTCTCTGATGTTTCTCATAAGATGTTTAATAACCTTGTGGCCTAGTTCAAATCCCAGTCTTCTATCTATCTTTTGATTTCATTATCTTTCTGCAAGCTGGCCAATCTGCAACAGTAATGTTCCTGGCATCTGACACTGTGAGCAGAATGCTTAGTGTATTTTGAATCTGGGATACTTATAGATATTTCTATCTGCCACAAAAAAAGCTCTCACTTTAGCTACTCTGAACCAGCATTTCTGAACCTTGGCCATTTTAAGATGGGTGGACTTCAACTCCCAGAATTCCCCAGCCAGCATGCTGGGATTTGAAGTCCACCCAACTTAAAATGGCCAAGATTAAGAAACTCTGCTCCGAATACTACAACTGTAGTTCTGATTGTTTAAAAAAGGAAGAGGATGAATTAATCATTAGGCAAAGTATATTGAGACCATTTAATTTATGCCAAACATTAACCCAATACTTAATACACTAAATGGCACTGAAAGGAATAGCCAAGTGAGAAAAACAAAACTGTAGTCATTAAAAGTTCAGAGAATGGCTCCAGGAATAACTATTCCAAAACTTAGAGCTGAGTAATTATTTTGTGGGACTCTGATTTCAGAATGTGGTGAGAATTCTTGAGATTTTCTTCCCAGTATCATCTTTCACAGGTCATGCTCCTTGGATCATTTTCTCTTTCTGTAAAGAGCTAGGCAGAGACCTTGAGGGGATGATTATCATGTGAACAACTCATCAGTTGGTGCTCAGTTGCATGTACATTGCAAATGATTTGGCCCTTGGATTTGACCTTAGTCCAGCCATTGCATCTAAATGAAGAATTTAGATTTTAAATTATTTTCACAAAGCACCAGATGTGTGGTTGGTGACTGGCTTAAAGTATGAGAATGACCCTGAGGAAAGAGTATGTCCCACTCTGAGAGAAAAAAGATCTGCCATATGGACATGTCCTACATCTTTCTCTGTGATGACACACAACTCAAAAGGAACGTTCTGATCACCCTCACCCCCATCCACCCCTGGAGAATCATATGGCTCCCCCACAAATGATATACTGAAGGTCCTTGCCAGTTTAATATGAATGTTGACCTCCTGCCAGTTGTCTTTTGGTGTTCTTTCTTTCTTTCTTTCTTTCTTTCTTTCTTTCTTTCTTTCTTCCTTCCTTCCTTCCTTCCTTCCTTCCTTCCTTCCTTTCTTTCTTTCTTTCATCCAACTCAAACAATGTGACTCTAGGTGGTACATAAAAGGGAAAAAAATGGGATCTTTCTTTCATATTATCATCATTCAGCTCAAACAATGTGACTCTAGGTGGTACATAAAAGGGAAAAGTGGGGTTTTTCTTTCATATTATCATAATTCAGCTCAAACAATGTGACTCTAGGTGGTACATAAAAGGGAAAAGTGGGATCTTTCTTTCATATTATTATAATTCAGCTCAAACAATGTGACTCTAGGTGGTACATAAAAGGGAAAGGTGGGATCTTTCTTTCATATTATCATCCAACTCAAACAATGTGACTCTAGGTGGTACATAAAAGGGAAAAGTGGGAAACTCAAAATAACAGTACAGTGCGAAACAAATATATCATAAAGAGTGAATACAACTGAATTTATTATAAGGTAGTCCTTGCTTATGACCAGTAGCTTAGTACCTTGGTGATCAGTCAAATTTACAATGGTTTTCGCATTCACCTAATGATTGCAGCAGCCGCTTTATAACCATTGCATTCATTTAATGATTGCTGAAAAAACGTTGTAAAATTGGGTTGGTAATGTGCCTGATATGTATGACCGTCACAACTTATGACTGTAATGGGCAGGCCCCATTAAGTCAAGGACTACAGTGGTGGGATTCAGCCGGGTCGCACCGGTTCTGTAGAACCAGTAGCTAATTTTTTGTTGACTTCGGTGAACCGGCTGATGAACTAACCCTTTTTCGTAAGGCCCAGAACGGACCATTGGAAGTGGGTGGACACCACTTCCAGAAGTGTGTTCTGAGCCAGGGAGGCCTCCCCCAGGCCCCCGAGGCTCAGAACGGACTTCGGGAAGTGGCGTCCAAGCAGAGAACTGGTTGGTCAGGTATTTAAATCCCACCACTGAAGAACTACCTTCAATTCCTAAGAATCGAGACTCTGCTTCTATTTTTTTTTGTCCCAGTTTTATTACTATGGATTCTCAATTTAATGGAATAATAATAATAACTCACCTGTTATTGAAAAACTATTAGAGAGCAAGCTTATGAAAAAAAAAAAGGGATGCTTCTTCCATCGGCCAGCTGGCTCTTCTGAACAAATTTTTCCATTGCAACTTCCTAAGAAATGTAGAAGCCTGGCAGGAAAGAAAAGAGAACAAGAATTTGGTGAACTCTGTTTATATAAGCAGGAAAATCAAGTCAAGCAAGAGTTTTTAATGTGATCAAAAGGATTAAAATTAGATTTGGTGGTAAGTGGCTTATAGAAGTGGAGAGAATCAGGCCTATTGTAAATAAAACTTACTAGAAAATGACTGCAGGGATAAAGATCACCTTGCCTGCATTATTTCTCTGCATAGATAAATTCTGTAAATAAAAAGTGCAGCTTCCCACTTAGATGGCTTCTAAGCATAGTAGATAAAGAAATTATAGATGTTGGCTGCTCTCTAACTATGGAAAAGGTGAACTTTCTTGGAAGCTCTTGGTTGCCAAAATCTGTCTTTCTAGTCTTAGATATAATACTAAAGAGTCATTTTACAATGGTTAGAATGCAGTTTTGCAGGCAAACTCTAACCACTGCCAGGAGTTCGATCCTGACAGGCTCAAGGTTTGACTCAGCCTTTTGAGGTCAGTAAAATGATAGTTGGGGGCAATATGCTGACCTTTGTAAACTGCTCAGAAAGTGCTGTAAACCACTGTGGAGCGGTGTATAAGTCTAAGTGTTGTTGCTGTTGCTATTGCTATAGCTCCCAAACTGTACTCCTTGGGTTGATGAGGTCTCCCAAATGTTTACTATAGTCTCTTTTCATTCTCCAATCAAGAGATAATGTTGTATCTGTATTACATTACTGTACTGTACAATACTACTACCGTATTACTAATCTTCATCTTGAGAAAATTACTGGCTATAGCTAGGCCATACATGTTATTTATTACATCACTTTTCTCTCAACAAGAACAAACTTCTAGGCTGGCTGAGTGGTTAGGACTGCCTCAAATTCACCCAGTGACCTCATGGCTATGATTGAAATGGAACCTGGGTCTTCACTATTTAATTCAATACTTTAACCACTCTTACACACTGCCACTCAGGATGGAAGTATTTACTAGACCAATTTAGTAGGTACAAAAAGAAATGTGCAGCAAGCTTTCAAGATCTCCAGATTTCTTCATCAGCAAGAAGCAGATAGTGTTGGGTTTTCCAAACTGTGAGATCTACCTCCCTTGGGGAAGAGACCACGGAGGTGTGAAGGACCTTTTAGTTCCATTGTTGCAATACATCTTCCTTTCCCAAAGTTTCATTGTGTTGTTTTCATTGTTCATTTATAGAATAGAATAGAGCTGGAAGGGACCTTGGAGGTCTTCTAGTCCAGCCCCCCGCTCAAGCAGGAAAGCCTATACCAGTGATGGCAAACCTTTTAGAGACCGAGTGCCCCAAAACTAACCCCGCCCTGCTCCCCCACCCGCCCCTGCTGTGCCCTTGTTCTGCCTGCTCTGACCCCGCCCCCACCCACCCATCCGCAGGGCTACTGACCACCTCCATGGCTTGCTGCAGATCGCCCAGGCGGCCCATGGCGGTCATGCCCTCTGTCCATGCCCCGCAGCATCAACTGCACATGATGGGGCACGAGGGCAGAGTCTTGTCCCTGCTGCCCGGCTGCCATGTCCTTGGCTGCGCTGTTCCACGTGGGCTGCACTTTGGGATGACTCTCCTCCAGGGGGCTGCTGGTGAGGAAGGGGCCCCAGGGGGAGGCAGGGCTGAGGCAACGGCACGTGTGCCCACAGAGAGGGCTCTGAGTGCTGCCTCTAGCACGCGTGCCATAGGTTCGCCACCACTGACCTATACCATCTCAGACAATGTTCATTCCAGTATTTGGATTTTAGGCATGTTGTGTATACTAAGATAATATAAATGGAGGTGTGATGGCAAAATGTTTAGAAATCCCTGCTGTGGTGGCTAAGAGGATAAAGAGTTGATGGGAAAGGCTGATTTGATTCCGAAGTTATGGGATCTGTATGGTGGCAGGATACCAAGCAAATATTCAAGCTACTTAGCACTATGATAGTTTCAGATCATACCCTGGATAACTCCCTGTTGGATGTTCTTTTATGTATAGCCTAGGTTTAATCTACCTTGCCAATATCTTTTCTTCTTCTATATCCCCATGATGTTACTTTCGTTTCACATCCAGCTCATGAATGAGGCCGGCTTAAGTCATCCTTATCCATGTTAATATGTGTTTTTCCCATTCAGCTGATCACATCCAGCAACAACTACAAAGTGAATAAAAATCTGTCATGCTTCACCGCATTGCAGGCAAAACTAGATGACCAATGGCTAGGGGAATGAGAGGAACACATCCTGATTTTTACGATTGACATGAGCATAATAACCCTAGCCAGCAATGGAATCCATTGCTATTCTACTGCAGCCCCAATGTACTGTACATTCTTGCAACAATTTAAAAAAAGACTCTTGGCAGCTTACATAAAATAAATAATACAGGTAGAACACCTGGGATAACAATCTAAAGCCCAGCTGTCACAAATAAAAGACAATAAGGCTAAAGAGCTGGAGACAAGAGCCATACAGTACTTTGGATCTTGAACCAGAAATGTTTGGAGACGGCAGAGGGATGCAGGTAATACCCATCAGCCAATTTTTAAACTCTTTTCCCTGAATGGCAGCTCCCAGCAAGAGGGGAGGGAGCAGATCATGGGAGAAGAAGAGCTGTCAACTGGCAGCAGGGGAGTGCCCTGCACACTCTAAAACATCTTTTCTCCCAGGGCTGGCAGTTTGTCCAAATTGTTCAATAGCGATACAGCACTCAGCCTACAAGATCCTCAGTGCTTTAATTCCATGGCTTGCTTGCTCTCTGAAAAAAAAATGCTCAATGAAATGATGCAGTGTCAAGAGCAAGCCATCTCTGAAGAACTAAAAGTCAGACTTGGTTGCCTATAAAGAAAGAAAGGAGAGGTTCTTGACAAAGTAGCATTCCCAGAAGCCACATCCCAAAAAATAATCAAGACCACGACATAGAGATACCGAAGAAACAAGTACTAGTTCAGTGATGGTGAACCTTTTAGAGACCAAGTGCCCAAAACCTGGCCCCGCCCCTGCTCCACCTCCCTGCTCTGCCCCTGCTCTGCCCTCCCATCCCTCACCCCGCCTGCCCACAGGACCACTCACTGCCTCCAGGGCCCACCGCAGATCGCCCAGGCAGCCCAGCAGCACTATGGCGGCCACACCCTCTGCCCTCGTCCTGCAGCATCAACTGCATGATGGGGTGTGAGGGCAGAGTCTTGTCTACACTGCCTGGCTGTCATATCCTTGGCTGCGCTGCTCTGTGTGGGCCACACTCGGGGGCGACTCTCCTTCAGGGGGGCTGCTGGAGGGGAGGGGGTCACGGGGGGAGGCAAGGCTGGGGCAATGGCACGTGTGCCCACAGAGAGGGCTCCGAGTGCCGCCTCTGGCACCTGTGCCATAGGTTCTCCACCACTGTACTAATTAAAGTTTATTATCTGACTCCATGTACAAAGTTAATTGACTCCCGTATGCTTTTGCCACTTTTTCTCTCTCACCCAAACAATTCATCCAAGTACTCGTACAATTTGCTGTCCCTTCTTCCAGAGGAGGTGATGGAGGAGGAGACAGCTAAAGGACAGCTGCATTAATATGCTTCTCTGCATCAAAACCATCTGATGCAATATTCTATTAGTCTGAGCCTCTTTTCCAGAAGATTGGCTTCTATTTTACTGTAATTAAATCATTTTTCTTCTCGTGAACCTTTGAGTTCTGGTTAGGTTGTGTATCTTGAGCAAAGGCTATTAGCACCCTGCAGCGCTTAGTTTATGCACGAGAGTTTATGATAAACAGAGGAATGTGCTCATATTTCCTGTGAATGAAGTATCCAGGTATGCATTATTTAAATTGTTCTGGAATATCTTCTCCCCATCAAAGTTTCATTTGTGTTTATATAGAGAGGAGTGGAAAGCAATGATCTATCATATGTCCATATTCCCAAAGAAAAAAAATGAACTTAACAATATAAGTGGAAGTGCCTTGGGCAAAATTATCCTCTGTCCAAAAGTATTACTCCGAGCTCTACCAGTCTTGATTCTGCCTATGCGTTTGGATGTCATTCAGTCTCTAGCAGAAGTAATAGCAAGACAATCTAGGTTGCACTGATTAATTAAGCAAGATCCAAGTCTAAGGTCAAAATGCACAGTGCTAAAAATAGATTTCAAAATATGCAAACATGCCCCACAAAATAGGCTGGCACCCACCCATTTTTTTTTCACAGACCCCCACCTAAGCCTCATAGAAGATTCCCAGGAGTTGTTTTGCTCACTGATAGAGATCTTTACTCAAAGGTTATACGAGTAAATTTTTGGTCCTGATTTTGGCTCCTGATAAGACAACTAGTGGAGCAGCCTATATAACCTCTAGAAAGGCATGGGGAGAGTTTTGCCATGAAGCAGCAGAGAAAGAAAGCTACAACTGTTTTGCTTTCTCTCCTGCTTCAGAGTGCAGCTCCTTATGGTCCCTGCTGCTCAAGGTTGACAGCAAAGTTTGCTATCTAAACTGGGAATCAACTTGGAGACCTAATGTGTAGAGCACGAGAATGCAGTTTCAAAGAGCTTGAGTCACCTCTCATCCAAAGGAGATTAGTGCTAGAAGATTGAGCCCAGAACCAGAGGGATAAATGACCACATCAGCCTTATGTAACCAGAAGGTGCCAAGCTGATCTCTCCTCTAGGGAACACATGACTGTGACATTCACAAAACAGTTAGTCAAGCAAGTGAGCTTGTACCCAAGGCAAAATTGCTACAGTTTGTTGGATCCTTGTGGAGAAAAAAATGGGTTTTTTTTTTACTTCTGGAACAACTAATGCCAACTTGAAGGGATAGACTGAGGATGAGATGAAGACACCTTCGTGAGGGCATGCCAGAAAAGGGGGGAAAAAAGAGGTCATGCACATTTGTGCTGTGAGTAGTGCAAATGGGGAATGGGCCAAAGACAAGAAGAAGATCTGACATGGTGAGATTATGCCCATTTGCCCTCTTCTGATCACTTGCTTATTCTCGCCACAGGGTTTTCTTGATACAGTAGATAGACCATATATAAGAGAAACACCAATCAAACAAAATGTATTCGGAGTATACTTGAAGATGGAAGGGAGGAGGGAAGAACGTTTACTAAAACAGATGTTTACAAAGATTAATACCTAATGTTGTATGCTATGTTCTAGGATGATTGCTTAGCAATAGGATCTTATGTCTAATGTTGATCACATTAATATTGAACCAGATAAGAGAAACACCAATCAAACAAAGTGTAACAGGAGTATAGTTGAAGACCCTGGGGCTGAGGCAAAGTTAACCCCTGATTTTACTCTAGCAAATGCATTTGGACTGCACTCCTTGTCTTTTGCTGGCATGGCAAATCAGATAAGAGCTGAGCTTGCATTCTGATGATCATCAATACGCAAACTGTATTCAGCTTCCTGCTTTCCATTGGAGCATGCCCCTCCCTTCCTGCTTTTCTCTGCCAGACTATCAGTAAAACGCCATTCAGATCTATGGTCTCAGACCTCAGGGCAATAATTAGAGAGGATTAATTTAAAAAGAAAGGAGGAGCACTTAACCTTGAGGGAAGTAACTAACTTTGTCACCTCTCACACTGTGCCAGTGTGACAAACAACTGGTTTGGGGCAAGGCCGTATCCTTATTCAGTCAATGGGAAATTGATTTCTTTTTAATGGTTATGACTTGCACGCTTTTATGTATTACTGTTATTTGTCCTTTTTTTTCTGTTGCTAGTCATATAACTACAGCACTCAGGAGCCCGTCTGACACAAAAATCTATTATAGCCTTAACACTGCCGCGGTATATGTAATGCTTCCTTCTTGAAACTTCAATAAAATTGAGATGCTGAAACCAGAATGACCCAAGTGACACAACTATCTGAGGCAACGGATGGGATTGCTCATCTTGAATTACCATAATGTTCAGCGTCCTAGGAATACCAGGCCCATATAGCATTCAATCTAGATATGTTTTCTGGCGTTGTATTCTTAGCATGCTACACTTTTTCTGTAAATAATACCGAATAGGCAAATTTAATCTTGTGGAAAAAAACAAATAAAAGCGGGTCCCGCTTCTAGACTCGGTCTCCATTGGAGTGGGGAATCAATGGCCCTGAAAATTAAATGGCCCTGAAAATTAAAAATCCCAGCATTTCTCATTACTAAGCCATACTGAGTCAAATACATCTTAAAGGCTGAACTTTTTCCATCTCTGTTTTATACTGAGCATTGGTGTGGCAACTGGGGCCACACCTCTCCTGCTTGACTTCATCAATAAGCAAGAAGTGATCACCTAGGACTATGTTCAACTGAAACACCTGTTGGTTATCTTGATCACAATTAATAGAACAGCCCCAATTTCCTGAATGTACATAACACACTCAGCCAGAAATTAACCGCTATGTGCTAAGTTTTTATGACACACGGGTTTAAGCATAGTTGACTAGCATGCAATGAACACCACCTCTGAATTAAGTAGCGTTAATGAACAAGTTTGACTTTTCAAATGTAAAATGCCGCTGAAATGTTTATTTATGTTTCTGGCGAATCCCCAATGCTGCTGCACAGAATCTAGCCACCTGTGCCGTGATCGCTGCCTGCTCGTCCTTAAGCAGCCCCTGGAGATAAATACTTTCCGAATGACCATGATACCTATCAATTATGGGGAGGATATGGTTTTTTCGAATAGCTCTATAGAAGGAATATCGAAGGAGTATGTGTCCAATGGTCTCCACCTCTCTTGAGCCACAGCCAATGGTGTCTTTTTATACTTGCCGTACAGGATGGCCGATGGAAACGCATGGCACCGTGCAAGCGAGAATGCTTTCCGGTGGTTTACTGACTCCAACTGACTAAGATACCTGGCAGGTGTAACCACGTATCTAATAGAGTCTGGAGCCAGAAACAGCGGAGCTATACCTAAGTCTGCTTGCCTCTCGATGTCCTCTACCCTTTGACGCAAGGTTTGTTTTGCTTGGTCATAGTCCAATTTGAGAATTGAGGCTGATGAAAAGCCTAAATGCCACTGAAAAAAGTGACTTACATCCAGTAGTTGCACTTATGGCAGTTGAAGCATCCCAGCCATCTCATGATCAGAATTCAGCCAGAATGGCAACCAGAATGTATTTACGACCCTTGCAGCACCCTGAAGTTACCATGTGTGATCACCATGTGTGACTGTCCCAGCTGGCTTCTAACAAGCTAAGTCAATGGGGGAAGCTGGATTCACTTAATAACCACATGATCCACTTAACAACTGTGTGTGTGGGAAGGTCATAAAATCAGACGTGACTCACTTAGTAACTGCCATACTTAGCAGTTGTGATCCCAATTGTGGTTGTAAGTTGAGGACCACTGGTATGCTTTCATTATCTTGACTTTTGTATTATGATTTTATTCTCCCTGCTGAAAGAGAAAAAAAAAGGCACAGACACGTATCGATAAAATGGCAGAGAAGTCCATTTTTAATTAATTTGTGAAGTCCTTGATGTTCTCTGATTCAACTCTGAGCTACATATATTCTCTTCTATTGGGATAAATAGTTTGTGGTCAGTACAGAGACAAATATCAAAAAATCCAGATAAAATCTTCTTATGGTAATTAAAGTTGAAGGTAAGCTTTTCCGGGAGAATAAACAGAATTAGCTGAAGCACTTGGAAAAATCAAAAGACTCTGCACTGAATCTTAAGACTAATATTACTCAAATGACAGAAAAGTGACAAAGAAGAGCCAGATGAAACATATTGAGAAACAAAGCCAATCATTTTATTTTTCTCGGAGACTCTGAGAGGAGAGTTGGGAAATGCATTTGAAGGAATATATCTTCTGTCCATAATATTCTGTACAGGCATTTACAATCATAATTGTGCACAAAACTTCTGTTGCTAAGCAAGACACTGTAGCTGATTAAAATTATCTGGCTCCTTCCTCTGTTCAGATGTGGAATTGCTGGGTCCAGTTGTGAAATAAAATTTCTCCAGCACTGGAGATGGAGAATCCACCAATGGGTTTAGACTGTATTCCTGCCCAATCAGATCAAGTCAGCCAAAGTTGCCATGCCCGTCCTGGACCATAGAGTTCCAAGTCTTGACTTGATCTTGCCCAGGACAGACGTGCAAGTTTGGCTCTTAGGCAGGTATAGTCTTCATTGGTGGATTTTCCTTTCCAGTAGCTTTGCTGTGCTTAGTTAGCAAAATATGGCCTAACATCATCAAAAATTTTAGTCCTTTCCCATTCAGGAACTTGGAAATCGTTTCCAATCTCCTGCATTGGGGGGGGAAATACAACTAGCTAATTTGGAAAAAGGGGTTCCTTCCTCCTTCTCCTTCCTTATTACAAATTCCCTCTTACCTCAACACCCACTCAGGCAGGGTTTAAGCCCTCATTCAGCGTGGGGGGGGAGGACTTTGAATTTCTATCGGAGCTTGCTGCTGCAGCTCCGGTGGCTGTCTCCAGGGAGGAGGCTTACAGGCCTAAGATCCCCAGGTCTCTCAGATCACCTTCTGGATCGTGCCAGAGGCTCCTTTGAGCCTGTTTCCAGTAGAGCTAGGTCCTGGTTCTTTGCTTAGCTCACAGTTGCTCCGGAGGAGGTGCGCGCGCACACGAAGGCAGCGCTGATCAGCTGCAGGTGGCCACTCGGAAAGGTAAAGGGAACCCTTTTTTTTCCTTTTCGCTCCGGTTGCGTTCTTCTTTTTCAAACGGAGTTTTTTTTGGTTGGGCTTGCTCCTTTGAGTCTCCCCTCACACGCGGCCGCCATTTTGACCGTGTGGCCCAGTAGGCCCTCCCAAAGAACAACAGGCCCTGTCATCTCGGAGATTCAGGGGAAAGGGGATCCTTCCCTCTTATTGATGGGGCTTTTCCCCGTGGGCAGGTGTTCACGTCAAGCGGCCACAGTCAGAGTAGGTCTGAGTTAATTAGCCAGGCCGTGCTTCTGCAAATGGCCGCCATTTTGTAACAGGCTCAGTCAGACCGCCATCTTGTAGACGGACACCATTTTGGGGCCAGAACCGGACCTGTCTTCGATGTCAGGAAAATACACACCCTGCAGGCATCTCTAAAATTCATCCCCCACTCCAGTCTGAGTTCTGACTGGTGGGTTTTGTCCATCCAGTTTCACCTTTCAAGGTTTGGTGTCTCCTGGTTACTGCTTGTCATTATCTCTCCATTTGGCTCCACTCGGATTCCAGGCACCCCCAGTAGTGTGTCTGTCCTTATCCGGGTAACATCTATACTTGGATTCAAGGCACCCCCACTAGTGTGCCTGTCCTTATCCACAGTACTTAAGGCTGGATTCCAGGCACCCCCAGTAGTCTGTCTGTCCTTATCCATACACAGCCATAGTTGGATTCCAGGTGTCCCCAGTAGTGCGCCTGTCCTTATCCACGCAAGGGTTGTACCTGGGTTCCAGACGTCCCCTGTAGTACACCTGTCCTTACCCAGCGTGAAATACTCTCCAGATACCAGGAGCCCCCTGTCGTGTTGCAGCGTTATCGGATAATGGAGGAGGCTACTCTTGCCTCAAAAGGAGCCTTGCCATCCTCATCAGGTCAACCTGGTCTGGAGGGAATTGATAAGATGGCAGCCAGATCTAAGGTCAGATCTACCACCAAAATTTCCAAAAGGACGGACAAGCAGGCCAACCAGAGACACCAGGCCTTAGAAAAGGAGTTCTCCAAGGAGCAGAAAAGAGCCAGGTTGGAGACAACTCAAACCGAAGGATTAGCCCTTGACTTGCCCCTGGGGGCTCCAACCTCCCATCTGGGGATCTGGTCAATGGGGGGAATCCTTACATTCTCCTGCGCAGGGCGGGACAGGTGAGTTTTCTTCCGTTCCCCAATTTTCTACTGCACGGGTTCCCCAGGGGGCTCCCGAGGCCACATTCACCCCTACTGCTGCAGGACTCCGATCTACCGAGCCGGCCTCCTTCCCTACGGAGGACTTCCTAGCATTACTAATCGCACAAGCAGTAGACCGAGCCCTTGATGCCAGGGCTCAGGCTTCCAGGCCAGTAACTACCATTCCCCGTACTATCCAACAACCGGGGACTGGGGTCTATTATAATACTTCCTCTCCATCTGGGTCATCAGTGTCTGAAGATTCTTACCTCCACCATCCCGCCACAGAACAGGAGATCCCAATGTCTGAAGAGGAGGAAGCTCTTTAATCCGTCTTTCTTTATCACCTTGTTACGTAAGGCCACATCCACCACCCATCTTGGTTCGGAGCCTTCATCGGCAACAACCCCCGCTCCCCCTGACTCGGAGGCAGACCCGAACTTCGTCGAACCGGTCGCAGCTCAGCACCGCATCCCTTGCCCTTCCTTGTTTCTAAATGCAATCCGGAAACAGTGGGCTTCTCCAGCTTCTCTTCCCCTCCCAGGTAACACTGACAAAAAGTTGTATAATGTTGCCAAGGATCTGGAGGAGGCCCTGGAAGTACCGACCATGGACGAGCCCTTAGGCCCCCTAGTATCAGCCACCGCCATCTCCGGGGATTTTGCGGAGGCTCTTAAAGCTGACGATCGCAAGTGCGAATCCACTTATCGCAGAACGCACCAAGCAGCTGCTTGGGCGATCAGGGCCGCAACCTCCGCATCATTTTTCAACAGGGCCACCCTCTGCTGGCTCCAGCAGCTTCAAGCCCAGATTCCAGTGGAGGACATCTGCACACACCAGGACCTCAGCAAGATGGTGGCGGCCACTGAGTATGCGTCAGACGCAACCCTCCAGGCCACCAGGTTTTCATCCAGGGCTATGGCGTCCAGTATTACTGGTCGCCGTCTGCTTTGGTTGAAACACTGGCAAGCCGATGCTAAGTCTAAGTGGAAGCTGGCGGCTGCTCCATATCAGGGAGGTAAATTATTTGGGGACGCCCTAAATCCCTGAAAATAAGGACAAACTGAAGGTCCTTAATCATCTCCTCAAAAAGCCGGACAAGCGCTCTGGTTACTATCCACGAAGACAGTCCTTTCATGCAGGAGCTAGATACAGTTACTCCCAGCCCTTCCACTCCTTTCCGGCCAGACAAGATAGACAGGAGAGACAGTCTGATAGGCAAACTCCCAGGCCCAGACAACAACCTCAGGGTAAGCGGTCCTTTCGAGGAAACAACAGGCCATTCCGCCACTCCTGGTGACTCTCCATCAGTACCTCCCATAGGGGGCAGACTCTTTTTGTTTGCCCACCAGTGTGAGGCCACCACCACGGACGCATGGGTGCTCAACACCGTTCATCACGGTCTTTCCCTAGAATTTATCTCCAAACCCCCCAAATCGGTTCCTCTCTTGTCCATACCCCGGAACCGAACAATGAAAAGGTTGATGAACAAGGCCGTTCATCATTTACTTCACATACAGGCCATAGAACCGGTACCGCTGGGCCAGAGGGGTCAAGGATTTTACTCCATCCTCTTCGTCGTTCCAAAAGCGTCAGGGGGATGGAGAGCCATTTTAGATCTCAAGAGCTTGAATTTTCATCTTGCATACCGCAAATTCAAGATGCAAACGCTCCGCTCCATCCTGGGAAGCACACGAAAAGGGGACCTCCTGATGTCTATCGATCTCACGGAGGCATACCTCCATATCCCTATCTCTCTGGCCCACCAATGGTTTCTACGGTTCGCATACAAGGGGTGCCACTTTCAGTACAGGGTGCTCTCATTTGGCCTGTCATCGGCTCCCAGGGTGTTTACCAAGATCCTGGTGGTTCTAGCAGCACACTTAAGAATGGTACAAGTCAGGGTCCAATGCTATTTGGATGACATATTAATCCAGTCATCGTCCACCCAGTTCGCCATGTCGGACCTCGATCTGGTGGTAAAGCTGCTTCAGAATCATGGGTTCTCAGTAAACTTTCTCAAGAGCCATTTGGTCCCCACAACAAGGCTGCTACACCTCGGCGCTATCATGGATACCATGGAGTGCCGGGTGTACTTATCTCAAGAACGCCGGGACAATATAAGGGAATCAGTCCTCCAGATACACAGGAGTCGGTCTGTAACGTTGGCCAGTCTCTCCCAATTGTTACGGAAGATGATCTCGGCCATAGCAATCGTGCTGTGGTCCAGGCTCCACACCAGGGAGTTGCAATGGTTCATGTTGCCCTTCCAGAGGCAGAACCTCAGTGCTTCCCAACAAAGAGTAAGACTCCCACAACAGGTATTACACTCCCTCAGGTGGTGGCTATCACCAGCTACACGCAGAGGGTCATGTTTCAAGGAGCCGGACCAGATAGTGCTCACAACAGATGCCAGCTTGTTCGGCTGGGGAGCGCACCTTCGATCGCAGTGGGCACAGGGCCGATGGTCCAATTCGGACCTCCGACACAACATAAATTGGCTCGAGCTACGGGCCATCCACTTAGCCCTTTGTCATTTTCACAGCCGGGTGGCACGCTGCCACGTTCTGGTCCTCACGGACAATGTGGCAGCCAAGGCTCACATAAACCACCAGGGAGGCACCTGTTCTCAGAACCTTTTGTCCGAGTCTCTCTTACTGGGAACCTGGGCAGAACACAATCTGGCCTTCATCAAGGCCGATCATATTTCAGGGGAAGCGAACATCCAGGCCGACTTCCTGAGCAGGACAATGGTAGATCACTCGGAGTGGCGCCTCCACCCAAGGATCTTCAGAGAAATTTGTCACTGCTTCGGTCTCCTGCTTATGGACCTCTTCGCGTCCCCGTTCAACACTCAACTGCCTCGGTTCTTCTCCCGGTTCCCATCTACAGGAGCGGAACAGACGGACGCGCTTCGGAACCCATGGCCCCAAGGTTTGCTTTATGCCTTTCCCCCTCTACCTCTTCTCCCGGCGGTAATATGCAAGCTCCTCCGGGAATGGGCGAAGGTTCTCCTGGTGGCCCCTTATTGGCCAAGGAGACCTTGGTTCGCTGACCTGATGAGCCTTTCCCTTGCAGACCCTTGGAGGATTCCTCCGAATCAGATCTCGCTCAGCCAGGGTGCCATTCTCCATCCAGACCCCCAGTGGCTCCAGTTAGCCATTTGGCACTTGAGCACTCAATCTTAACAAGAGAGCTTTGTTCCCCAGGGGTCATCACAATAATCCAGGCCTCCCACCGCCCTTCCACCAACCACATTTACGAGGCTACGTGGAAAAACATCCGATTATGGTGCTCCGGCCGACATTTGTTGCTCTCGGGAATCACAATTCCCCATATCTTGGAATACTTGTTAGACAGTCTGGAGAGGGGCTTGGCCATGAACACATTACGCAGACAGGTCGCAGCCCTTTCCACGGTCCTCACATGCTAATCAGCAGAGACTTTGAGTCATCACCCCTTAATCTGATCATTCCTTAAGGGAGCTTCTAACACCAGACCCCCTACCGTATACAGGTACCCTTCGTGGGAATTACCACGGGTCCTTTGGGTCCTTACTAAGCCGCCCTTCGAGCCCCTAAGGACATGCGATGTTCACTACCTGTCCCACAAGGTGGCATTCCTGGTGGCAATCACGTCTGCACGATGCATCTCCAAATTGGCAGCACTCTCTGTCAGGGATGACTTGTGCGTATTCCATCGGGATCGAGTGATCCTACGGCTCGACCCTACCTTCGTCCCAAAAGTCAAATCTCTGTTCCATAGGTCACAGGAGATAGTGCTACCAGATTTTTGTCCTAACCCATCACACGCTCTGGAATGACAATGGCATAGCTTGGGTGTCCGTAGAGCACTTCGGTACTATATTTCACGGACAGCGGAATTCCACAAATCCGAAGCCCTCTTTATATCCTTCCATTCTTCCTCCAGGGGTCGGAAGGTTTCCTCTTCCACAATTGGCAGGTGGATTAGGGCGTGCATCGCCGGGGCATATCAAGCCGAAGCATTGCCGGTTCCACGACGGGTTACTGCCCATTTCACCTGGAGTGCAGCTACTTCCGCGGCCTGGGCTACCCAGGCGTCAATTGAGGAAGTATGCAGGGCAGCCACATGGGCTTCACGATCTCCTTTCATTCGGCACTACAAAATTGATAAGTTTGTCTCCGCCGAGGCTTCTTTTGGTAGAAGGGTTCTCCAGCAGGTTATACATCAAAGTGCCACACCGGACCAGTCTACTTCCCACCCTCAGGGACAGTAGGCTTTGGTATGTCCCATTGATGGAATCTCCATCTCCAGTGCTGGAGAAGGGGCGTTGTCTTACCTGAACGCGTTTTCTCAGCACAGAGATGGAGAATCCACTTCCACCCTTGTAGGTCGCTTAGGCCTAGGGTTAGTTTTAGTTTGATGAGCCACTACGTCTTGCTGTCAGTCAATGGCTACACTCGCGTCAAGACTGTGATCTCTATGGTCCAGGTCGGGCGTGGCAACTTTGGCTGACTAGATCTGATTGGGCAGGAATACAGTCTAAACCCATTGGTGGATTCTCCATCTCCGTGCTGAGAAAAGGCGTTCAGGTAAGACAACGCCCCTTCTCATCTTGCTAGTCAGACGCCTGACATCAGAAATAAGTTCGCCATTCAATCAGATGTAAGAACAATTAGTCTAACTAAGGAACCTGGTTTTCAGTCTTAGATCCCTTTAAAACAACAAGTCTTTTGTTTTCAGGTAAGAAGAATTAGCCTATAAAAGCCCATCAGGAAATCAAGATGCTCTCTGCCAGACTATTCAGTGCAATGATCTCTATATATGGTCTGACACTTACAGTCCTATTCAAGCAAGTAATACAGAAATAATAAAACTGTTCTCACATGCATGTTTTTCTCCTCTTTCTCCTCCTTTCCCTTTTCCAAACAAGTCTTTTCTATTTGGATACGTGGCTGCAGTCACTGAAAAAAAAAAGACTTCTTCCCCCAAAAGTTCTCATTTCCAGGTCTTTGTACGCTAAGCATTGTGCTTTGGGGACTTCTACAAAATTGTAAGAATGCTCTAAATATCTTTCCCAAGCACTGACAGGGACCTTTGAAAGGATATTTTAAGCCCTTTTCTCCCCCCCCCAAACCTGCTCTTAAATGAGAAATCCCTAGCAAAACACCCTCAAACTCGTCACTGCACTGATTAGAGCTTGTAAAATTAACCTGATATTCAAAACATAAAAGAGATTGGGAACTTGACTTGAAATGCTGTTCCCTCAATCCTGCCTATTTTGCTTCCTTCTCCTGATGATGCCATTGGCCCAACCAATGACAGCCTACTGTAACTTTTTCTAAAAATAACTGAATACGTCTTGGAAAGAAGGAGTTGGTCTCTGGAGAAACAATACTCTTAACTCCCTGGATCCATAGTATTCCTAATATGAAAAGCTGAAAGAACACCAGTATCACTTCCTCCAAAGATTTGTGAAGGTATACAAGGTAGCATGTAAATGAAGTGATCCTTGTGATTGAGTCCCACTCCATGGAAAATGTGAAGGCATGCCTTTTACCCTTCTTTGTTGGCATTCTTAGTAATGGAGATACTTATGAATCCCCTTTTGTGCAAATTTTCTTCTTGGATCTTAAGATTCTAGAAACATTTCCAACAGTTGAATTCACAATGTCAGCATTTGTGAAATAAAGTTTATAATGTACAACTCAAATGGTGTTTTTTTCAAGACTCTATGCAGTTAAGCTCTGAAGTATACCCATGTGTTTCCTGCAGGCAATAATTTTTAATACAATCCCAATGAAGATCTGAAGCCCTCTAAATGTGATTTTTTCCCCCACTCCTCCCCAGTAATGTATTAATAAAACAGCCCCAAGAATGATGCAAAATGGATATTCCTAGCTCGATGGAATTATATTACCTAACCAAGTAGAGGTTTTTTTTGCTCACATCAGTTAGGTGCCATTGGTAAAAATTGATTGGAAGAAGTTGCATAAAATGAATAAATCTCACTCCATGATTATTTGAATTATCTGTACACAAACTTATTCTAGTTAGGTCTATGCCCAATTATATCAGGAAATCATGGTGGTGCAGTGGTTAGATATGTAGTATTACAGGCTGACTCTGCCGAGTGCCAGTAGCTCAAGGTTGACTCAGCCTTCCATCCTTCCAAGGACAGTAAAATGAGGAGCCAGATTGTTGGGGACAATATGCTGCCTCTGTAAAATCACTCAGAAAGGGCTGTAAAGCACTATAAAATGGCATATAAGTCTAAGCGCTCTTGCTATTGCTAAGTTTAAGATACTGTATTGAAAATCAGCCACTGAGAAGCTCGGATTATAGGCGAGTGATTAATATTGAAGGTTAAAATAAAAATATTCACCTGAGGGAACAAAGAGTGAGCATGGCTTCTTTAAAGTTTAGACTTTCAGGAATATGAAACAGAACTAAGAATAAAAGTAGTTTATTTCCAATCACTACATTTTCTCAATGTTAATCTATTTTCACACTGTTTGTCTTAGCAAAGTATGTTCAGAGGAATGGACAATTTGCAGTCAGTTTTGAAAATGTCTTGGTTCTTTTGATTTTTTTTAAAGAATTGCTCTGCAGTGGGAGACTTCACAATGTACAAAACAGGGGCTAAAAATCTGCATTTAGATGGAAATATCAAAGCAGCAATAAACACAAACTGATTTGCACCATTTCTTCCAGAAAGAAGTCCTGTCATTTCACTTCCTCTTGAAACAGTGATGTGCAAATATCTCTCTCCAATTTGTGATTCAAGGATAGTTGATATATTTGCCTGCTTCAGACATTCTTGGGATTTGAAGGTTCTGTAGGATACATGTTTATCTCTTGGTTAGGTAGATTTATTTACTGAGTTATTTTATTCATTTTATACGGCCACCCACTCACTAGCAACTCTGTGTGGCTAACCACATTAAAAACAGCCAAACAAATGCCAGGAAATGAAAAGGTTCACTCTCAATTTTTGCCTTACTACAAAGGATGGATGCAAAAAGGAGGGGGGGGGAGACATAGTAGTTGTGTACCTCAGTTTGTTAATAGCCTACACATCTGCACAACAGTTAATGCTTTCAAAATTGTTTCACACATACTTCTAATGGCTATAGCTCATGTTCAGTCAATCATCTATAATATCAGGCAATGGAACAGATTTTTGGTGGCTGAGCTCAAAAAAGTGCTCTAAGACCTTTTGTAGCTTTTTACAGGCTAATTCTTGTTTTGCTTATGCCCCATCACATAGCAATATGTGAGCTTCAGCCTGCTAATTAAAAGCAGATTTGTGCTCCCTCCATCTAAATTAGCTTTAAAAATTGTAGGTGTAGGTCCTATTTGCCAAGCAAAAAAGAGCAGCTGTGGAAATGCATTCTCACCTAGTACAGCTTAAATGAGGAATCAGATGTTTATGCTTAAACCAGCACTACAAATGGCATTCTGTGGCATACGTACAAATCTCAGAGTATTCTTGTAAGGAGAAGGAGATATTTCAGTCATGTGCATGTTCCCACAGGGTGTGCATGTATGTGATACCAGCACTCTGCTATTCCCAGTTAGAAAAGGAAGTTAGATCAGTACTCCAGTCATTCCCAAGTTGGAAGGTTGCAGGAACTGATGGAATATGGCAAGCAACAGAAGAAGAAACAGTCAAGGGTTTAACCAAGCTGTGCTGTGCCAAAAATTGGAAAAAGTCAATATGGAATTCCAAAAAATGAGTGTTGACAGAGTGTCCTTACCTCTATAACAGATTCAGGCATTCAAGTCACAGGCATTGCTTTGCTTTACCTTCCACAGAGTTCTCATTTCAACATGGTAGGCAGAAAGATTTGATTCTGGACTTCCTGCTAACTTTCTGGTCTTTTGTGACCAAGAAGCATATTTTTTGAGAGCAGGGGAAATGTTCAAATTTGGTAGTCTGCAACAGTGCAGTCTATAGATATGTGCATCTTCTGATCCTGCTTTAATTACAAAACTGTGTTCAGTTATACTAGACTTTTTATGGTTTTGTTCTGAAAATTTAAGGAGGGGGAGCAACATATGACAAGTGAATTCATACATTTATTCACTTTAGGGAATAAAAAAAAGGCAACATAGCACATCTTCCTTAATGGCATATTTTAGGTGTTTTATGTGGTTGGTTAAACAAGCCAAACAGAATTTAAATGTTAAAAAAATAATGCCTCTCTTCTCCTGGGATTAGGAATAAGTGCCTAAACAGTTAGCTTTGACTAAGGGCCTTTCTCATTTGCTTCTAACCTGGTTGCAAATATGCTTTGGTAACTTCCTTATTTTTCCATGTGCTCCTTACTTCATTCCCAGCACACAAGTAAGACAACCTTAAGTCATCTTTAACTATTCTAGTATTAAATGAATGTTTTTTCCTATAAAATGACAGCAACCCATGGGAGTTGCAAGGTCTGGAAAGCCTCATATGCATTGCACGCTATTATCTGAGTGGTGCAGTTAGATGACCAGTAGGGAATGGAGCCAGTGTGGTGTCAGGGTGATCTGGGCAGGATCCCTCCCCTGTGATCTAAGCCAGACTCCACTGTGTGCGGTGCTTTCTTGTTTCCCATAGTGAGGAAAAAATATTGCAGCTTGATGCAGCTCACCAAACAACAGATTGTGTGTGGGAGGGAGAGGCAAGCATGCTAACGCCAGGGGCCCAGCTCTCTCAAAATCTGGTTCTTGAGAGAGCTGGTTCTTCTACTTAATACAGTATTATTGCTCCTCCAACATCCAATGAGCTATCTCACGGACTGGTTAAGACAGCAGAATTACAAAACAGAAGATTTTTGTGCTCCAACCTCACAAAATTTCTAATAACAACTGAAGAAGGAGAGCAATGGGAATGGGGAAGAGGGAAGAAAAGCTCTTTTCAGATGTTCCTGCTTCTGCAAGTGCAACATTTTGATAGATGAATGTACAACAAATCAGCATGGCAGATGTCTAACCCTATCCATCCCTATATAATGCAAGGTCAGGAGGTTAGAAGAGATTGGCAGTGTGGGCAACAAATGTTAGGCTGGGCTGGGTGGACAACACTTGAAGTTGGCAGTGGGGAAAGACCTTAACTTTAAAGTGATGATGGGCTTTGCTTTCAATAGGAATTGCCAAGAAGTGTCCACATGTTTATTAGGACATTCCAATTGTCTATAGCTGGGTTTACAGTCAACAAAACACTTACTTTAGTATTATTTAGGTTGAGTTTTCTCCATTATTCAGTGTGTATCAGCAATAATGTCTCTGTCCCTTGGCCTTTTTTAAAACCCACTTGAACATCTGACATCTCTTTTTCCATGTAGGGCTCTAATATGCATTGGATCATCCCAAGCATTAGTGTCCTAGCACGTGAAATTAAGGATATTGTATGTTTACACAATCTGTTAAGACTCTCTCTTTTGGGTATTCCATATTTATCTTTTCCAATCTGTTGGCATAGCATAGCTTGTTGAAGACCTTGATTGATTCCTCTTCTGTTGCTTGCCATAGTTCAGTGGGTATTTCATCAATTCCCATAAGTTTTCAACTTGATAATGCCTGGAGTGCTGATCTCACTTTATCTTCTATTGGGAATAATAGAGTGCTGATATTATGAGGCAAATTGCTTGTTCAGTTGCAAAAAGGAGCAGGCATAAATAGTATGTGTAATTTTCATTGCGACCCAAAGTAAGCATTTTTATCATGCATTTTAAAATATAAATTCTACACAGAACATTTAGGGATACACTTACCACTGGCATGTATTATATAAAAAAATGGATGTTCCTTGTTGGCTGCTTCCTCTTGCTGATGACTAATCAACATTGGTAGGAAACAGAATATTAATAGCAGTAACTAATAAGGGCAAGCAACAGAAACAAAAAAAAATCCTTCCCATTGTGGGAGATGAAAATATAGCCCCCTCCTCATATAATAAAGTGAGGCTGGAGCAAACCTGAAACAGGCCCCACAATGGTGATTTAAAACAAAGCTTTAACTTAAACTCTATATTGTTTCACAATGTGGACGTATTGTTTGTAATCTGCTGAGCTTTGTGCAATATGAAATTGCAAAGTAGATAGTTTTGTGTATATTTGGAACAGGAGTATTGTAACCGTGGGAAAAGAGGAACTGAAAGTAACAGATGGATAGAGGTTTCAGATGTACACAGGTGTATATGGAAACTACTGGTCAGCACGAAAGAACAAGGAACTGGTTTTGCAAGATAATGACTATCTGTGGGTCGGTCGTTAGAAGAAAGGTATAAAAATGTTGGCTCAAGACTAGCTCAGGGCCATTGGTCTGTAGCTGTCCTTTGGAATTTGCTATGCCATATGGTCCTCATTGCAATGGGTTATTGATGTAAGTGATGTTGTGTTATTATGCTTGCTATGTTCCAAATTATTAGCAAAATAAACTCTGAATCTTAAAGTAAGAATTATTGTTTTGTGTTGCTGTCTCTTGTCTTTTTCATTGGGTTTTTCCATGGCACATTATACCGCATAAAGTTTATGAAAAGCCCCAAATACCTTGGAGGGAAATAAGAAAGAGAAGGAAAAGAGGAAACAAAGGGAAATGAAAGACAAAATAAATGAAGAGCCAGATTGGAGGGAAAATCAAGGAAGATGGTGGAGCTTAAGGGAAATTGTGGAAAGAGGAGAGGAGAAAGAGAATATGTTTCCAAGAAACAGTTAAATAAATTTTGGAAACAAACGATTCTTAAATACTTTGAACAAATCATGTGAAGACGTAGCCCTTTGAAGAAGGACCTAATGGTGGAATGAAAGAGAAGAAGAGATGATCAGCAGCAAGAGGGATGGAGTCAATCATATTGGTGATGAATGCACCATTGGAAGACCTGATGGTCAGGCCCTGGGACACATCCTATTGAGAAAGTCTATCTATGTGGTCTTTAAGAGTCATCACTACCTTAACGGCACCTAATCAATTTTTGCACAGAAATATAGCCTACCTTTTCTAACAAAATTGAGGTATCAACAATATTGTATAACTCTATATTTAGTCTCTTGTCCCAAAGGCTCTAGTTCAGTGATGGCAAACCTTTTTGAGACCAAGTGCCCCAAAATCGCCACTGCCCTGCCCGCCCACAGGGCCACCCATTGCCTCCACGGCCCACCACAGCAGATCACCTAGGCGGCCCAGCAGCGTCATGGCAGCCACGCCCTCCACTCGCGCACCACAGCATCATCTTGTCCCCACTGCCCAGCTGCTATGTCCTTGGCTATGCTGCTCCTTGTGGGCCGCACCTAGGGGCAACTGTCCTCTGGGGGGACTGCTGGTGAGGAGAGAGCCATAGGGGGAAAGCAGGGCTGGGGCGATGGCACATGTGCCCACAGAGAGGGCTCTGAGTGCCCCCTCTGGCACACGTGCCATAGGTTTGCCACCACTGCTCTAGCTCTTTAATATAAAAAAAATAAGAGCAGAGGAGGAAAGGAATATATTTCCATTTATGTTTGTATTCTCTCTTGAGTTCTTGTTTCTTCTCTGAAGTATTATAAACTAATATAATAAAGTCTTCAAGAACCAAGCTTTAGAATTCTCACTGACTGTCTTCATTTATTAGCAAAGATACTCCCCCTCCTGTAACTGTCTGGCTCTAAAATCCTCAAAAAGATACTTACAGTTGAAATTGTTTGTACTGGTAGACTGAAATATGGAATAAGAGACAAATTGGCCCTTGCCCCTGCTTGATTTTCTGCAGGATATGGATGAAAGATCGGCTCTACGTGCTTGTTTCTAGTTGCTCTAAGAAGTACAGTATCTTAATATTTAAGGTTAAGTTTAAGTTCAGGAAGATGGAAGAGCATGAAAAAGGAAGGTTGATCCTGCTGTCAGTATCAAGACTACTTCATGAAGTTTTCAGAAGTTTTGAACTCGCAGGAAATCCCCTTTCAGAACCATTGGGAAACAATGAAGTATATGCAGTGCTTATCATTTAGTATGTTTTGTAAGTATAAATATACTACCGGTGTATGTACAACTTGGATATAAAATAGGTTTGGTGTATTAAACTGAAGAGTTTTGTTTATTCAAGTAGTAATTACATTTTTTCCCTTAGTAATAATTATAAATTTAATACGGTAGTAATTATCAATGAATAAAGTTCCTTTAAAATGATTTTAATTTTCGTGGAATATAGACCAGTAGTTATAATACGGCTAAGGGATGTAGTAGCTTCTCATTTCTTTCCTGGATGAAATTTAATGCTTGAAAGCAGAGGAAGCTACTACCACTTCAGGAAAGCAAAGTCAGGTCTTTATTTTGGCTTTTGTCCTCTACCACATCAAAGATACACGAGCGCTAGAAAAAGCTGGGGTGAAGAACAAGCTCCAGGATTCGTCTGCACAGCCTGCTTACTGTCCTGCTGCAGTGCAAGGAAGCCCCACTAACTACTTGCCAAGGGCAGGAATTCATAATGTCATCCTCTACTCATCCCTGGCCCAACACAATGGCAGCTTCCGCCCATCTTTCCTGCTCCGTTGCAAAAATGCAGAGAGTTGCCTAACTTCCGCAGGACCCTTCATAGCAGCCAATCTGCAGGAAATCATTCTTGGCTACATTTAAGAGCAAAGGTCTGTCCCTGTTACTTGGGTCCCCTTTCTGGCCCTCGGCTACTGATTTCCAGGGCCATTTGCCTTTTCACAGCAGGAGGGCTGGGTCAGAAATGGGGAGAGCAGGGGAAACGGGTCTTCTGGATGTCTGTACTCTGGGCACTAAGAGGACCCACTTCCTCTCACAGGGTGGCTGTGGAGCCATTTCCCATGCTTCCCTTCCAGAAGGGAAGTGTGTGGGGGGGGGAAAGTGACACGAAAGCAGCTCTTCTATCTGCACCCCCACACTAAGACTGCAGCAGTGTGGAATTCTGATTGCAAAACCTTGAGGTTCAGAATGCCCCCCCACGCACACTGCCAACCCAAAATCACGGGAGAGGAGGGTTTAAAAATGTGCCCCAGGGTCTTTCAAAAGACTTCTGGACATAGAACATCTGGATGCATGTCCTCCCAATCTCACTGCAGACTGTTGGACACATGTTTAAAGTGGCCCTCCCATAATTTTGGTGCTGCAGTGATAAAGCTTGTCGGGGAAATAGCTGTCGAATGAAGTGCAACCGCCCTTCCTGTAGTACAACCATTTCATTTAGTGACTATTCAAATTTATAACAGCACAGTTACTTGCGACCATTGCAACATCCCCGTGATCACATGATCAGAATTCGGATGCTTGGCAACTGGCATGTATTTATGACAGTTGCAGTGTCCTGGGATCATGTAA
The DNA here is from genome assembly GCA_034064705.1 of Bothrops alternatus. Classification (NCBI taxonomy): domain Eukaryota; kingdom Metazoa; phylum Chordata; class Lepidosauria; order Squamata; family Viperidae; genus Bothrops; species Bothrops alternatus. The sequence continues at coordinate 4,645,770 of JARGCV010000033.1, forward strand.
TCCCCTTTTGCGAACTTCTAACAAACAAAGGCAATGAGGGAGTCAGATTCGTTGACCAGTTGTGTTACTAACTTAACAACTGCAGTGATTCACTTAACAATCTGTATCGAGAATGGTCATAAAATGGGCAAAACCCATTTGCTTAGCAAGAGAAAGGTTGGGTTCAGTGGTGGTCGTAATCAAAGACTTCCTGTATATAGTACTCTTATTCAGTCCTCTTGCTGAGGCAGAATAGGGGTTGTATGTGAAGTCAACTTTATTTTAAACATGGCATGATGTTCGGTGGCTACCCACTGGATAATGGCATTTTTAGTGCTGCCATACAGAAGAGCCCTCAAAAGACCCATTTGATCACATAAAACCTGTATCTAGCCTCACTTCTAAATCAGATGCCCTGTCAACATTTTCCAATCCTTTTAAGCCTTTACTTTCAGTATTTCTTCCTATGTCTGAAATTTGAAGGTTTCCCTTGACTGGGACAAGTTTCTCTATCCTTGCACGACTTTGTTTATTTCTTGATTTGGCAAGGCTGTTTCCAAACTACAGAATATTTTCCTCTCAATCTGAATTATTGTAGATATAATTTCAAAAGAAGATAGAGGGAAATATTTCATAACTCTTTTTTTCTCTCTCCATTTTCCCAATTTTTTCCTACAAAAAAATGTTGTCATTTTTTTTCTAACCAGGCCTTCATATCTCTAGTTTCAAGCAATTACCATAATCAAAAGAACAAGATGCACAGAACTCAGAAAACTCATCCTTTTAGCTGTTTCAAAAAAAAAATGAAAGGTTCAGCAACTGAGTAGCGATGATTCTAGGACAAATACAGGTGGCTTCATAGCCTGGAGAATAAAAGCAAACCTACCTTTTGGGTTCTGCTTTGTAAGGCTGAAAAGGTTCTCTTTTGTACAAAGAATTAAACTGCTACCGGTATTATATTACAAATGAACAACTAGGGTTTTTAAAAAAAAATAATTTAAAGCCAAATAAAATTATTTTAAAAAGAAACTGAACTGCCACAAACCCCTAACCTACAGAACAAATAACATCAGAGCAAAAGAAAGCAAATTAAAAGTTTTTCTCTTGTGTTTTATATTCACACTGCACACAGATTATTTTGATGTGACATCTAATTTGTGAATGATAAAAGCTGCAATGGGACCTGGTGGGAAAATGGAATATTGGTCAAATAATGCTGGGTTGTGTGTGTGTGTGTGTGTGTGGTTTTTTTGATGATTTCATAGAAGGGTTTCGGATTTTTTTCATAAGTAAATCAATGTCTATTAGGCAGTTTGACAATTTTAACTCTTTTTTAAAAGAGAAAATGTTATTTTGCTATATTAAATTGGACTTACTGTTGATATAATAACAGTAATATTAATCATACCATACATATTAATTGTTTTAAAAAATATGACCTTGTGCCCAGCCTTTGTCTCATCAACAACCCTCTGTGGAGGCAATATACTTTCATCCTTAGCTGTTCCAGTTTTAAAGTAGAATTTATGACAGAGAAAATCTTGATCTTCCATATCTCACTCACAATCTTGGTGATGACATCTGCTAAACCAGAGGTAGGCAACCTCAGCTCTTTTATGACTCGTGGACTTCAACTCCCAGAATTCCTGAGGCAGTCATGTTGAGGGAAAAGGGAGAGGTTTCCAAGCTGAGCCATGCTGGCTCAAGAATACTGGGAGTAGAGAGTGCGCACGCGCAAGGCACGGAAGCAGCCGGCTTCTGTGAGGCTCCGAACTCTGGGACTTAAAAAGCAGCGAAAACAGCCCAAAACAGCTGTTTTTCGTGGCAGAAAAAACCCCTCCCCGGTGGGAGAAGGGGTCTAGAGTGGGGAGAGGGGGTCGAGAGAGCCTCTAAAAATTCCCTGGAAGAGAGTTCGGGAAGGAAAAAAAAAAGAGGACTCCCCCCCCGGACGCTCACGATAGCTCCAGCCAGGAGCTGACAGACTTACAGACTTACAAGCTAAGGACAACCTCCGTGTGAGGCAAACTGCGCTAAAAAGGCAAGGAGACGGATGGACTGAAAGCAAGAGCCCAAGAAAAGCAAGTATTTCTTATACTATACAGCTGAATAACTACGTTCACAATACACAAAAAGTAGCCAAGATGGCGACTTTTACTTTAAAACTAAAGTAACCGGAAACAAAAGGAGCCTCAGAAAGAAAAGGGTGGAATTCCCCCCCCCATGGATTAGCAGCGATAGAAAAGCTGGGGCAAAGGAGGCTTTTACCTTAACTAGCTGGACTTCGTGGGCTGAAAAGGATAAAAGCGAAGAGTAGCCCCTCTTCTCTCTCGTGAGAAGCAAGTAAGAACTCAGAACAAAAACTGAGCAACACAAAAATAATTGGCCACGCTACTACCTGCCATGCTTGTGAGTTCATCAAAGCCAAAAGCAATTCCATCAACAGACACATCGACCTCCCAATGACCCTGACCTGATGTAACCTACCCATCACAAGACTCACTGATGACTCACACCTGACACATCACAAGACCTATCACAGGACCCTCACTTGACACACCCACACCTGAAACCCTTATAAACAGAAGAACACTGACACTGACGCCCCTTAAACTCTGCTGAAGATGTTACCTAGCCTGATAATGAAACACTCAGAAACCAACCCACAAGCTCGGAGAGCGAAACTTCACCCTCAATTAAAAACATTTTAACCCACTTTTCCTCTAAACTGTCAATTAAATAACAGAAGTATTAAATCGATCAAGAAAAACTACCAAGTATTGCTATAGCACTTATAAAAAGATTTAAAATGTTAAAGCAGCAACAAGATGATGCTTTGAAGATCTATAATTGGAGGGTCTGTATTAACTTCCAGGAGGTTGTTAATAAGGAAGATGTTAAAACTCTGGAATTATTTATTCTTTGCTTGTTTCATCCTGTTGACTACTATGTGCATTTGGAGTAAAGAGGGCAAGCCATGGACTCTCTTTGTCTTTGTTCTGCTTTCTCCTGATTTGGATGGCTTGTGTTCCTAATTGTTGATTGTGGTGTGATTGATGAGTATGTATGGGGTTTGTATTTTTAATGTTGTTCGGATTTGTTCAATTGTTTATATATATATATGTTGTAAGCCGCTCCGAGTCTTCGGAGAGGAGCGGCATACAAATCCGAATAAAATAAAATAAATAAAATAAATATCCCCTCCACTATGTTTCTGCGGAAATCAATATGTCCTTTACTTCCCATGATGATCAAAAGATCAAGCATTCTGTCACAGCACTTATTATAATCAATATTCCTTTTCATTTGGGCCGTATGCATATGTCTCCAGCTACTCTCAAGGGACTTGTTTCTACTTACACATTTGTGTTCTGCTGGGGAATGAACCACAGAATTCCAATCAGGGTTACTTCAACCCTAGAGAAATGAGACAGGCCACCTTCAAAATAGGAATTGTATTTTAGTTCAGCAGGAATTTTGCTTAGACTACGGCCCACACTGACCCACACCCTATTTCATTGATTGACTATGTGCCATCAAGTTGTTGTTGACTCATAGCAACCATATAGAGTTTCTTCATGATGATCTGTCCCTAGCCTCACCTTCAAGTCTTCCAGTCACTAGAATTGAATCCATCCATCTTGCTGTCCTCTTCTTCTCTTTCTTCTCCTTTTTTCATATTTCCCAATATTAGAGCCTTCCCCAGACAGCTAGATCTTCACATGATGTGTCTGAACAATAATTTGAACCTGATAAACCTGTTACAACCCATTAAGATGGCCTTACAAGTGATGGTGGAAGACTTCAGTTTTTATTCAAGTATATTTTACATAAAATGAAGGTAATATTTAGCTTGCGGGAGGAAAGGAGAAAATGCTGTATGGAAGTGAAGAAATTTTTGTAATACAATTACTGAAATAATCTATGTCTCAATAACACATACAATAACTTCCTGGACAGAGGGCAAATTGAACACAGTGAGCAGCATGAATTTTAAAAAGCCTTTAATTTGTTTCCTGGTTGTTTAATAGTCAAAACAGTTTTTTAGTTTAGAGGGTTAACTTGTCCACATTATAAACTGTGAAGACAGCTGCCCAATAGGAAAAAAAAAACCACAAGGAGTGTTTGCTTCTAAATTGGAGGCTTGCATGATCCCCCTCCAGCCATCCTCTCCATAAAGATCTCCAAACTTGGTGTCCAAAAAATGCTAGATAGCAGATATGGCATCACAACTGCCCATGCTGCTGGAGAAGCTGGTATAATACTGCTATAAACAGAATGTAAAGTTTGTGTCCAAAAACAAATACTTATTGCCAAACAAAGCAGAGCATATAAAGATAGTAAATAATTTACAATAAAAAACTGCTAAAAAGAACAATATACCTCCATATTGGTATACTGTATAGGGACTGAGGTTATCTTGAGAAAGGTTTATGTTGTGGAAGATGATATATTTATTATATATACAGAAATTGCAACCTTCTGCATCTTTTCTCAAAAGAATGTTTCAGTGAATGTCCTATTTGTATAGGATTGCAATATCGGATAGTTTTTGATGATATGGTAATTCTTGTTTACAAGCAAATTGCCCTCTCCAGTGCAAACAAAGAAACAGGCGAACAGATGTTATCTTTCATTAACTGAAAAACTAATTTCCACTTAACAATTTTGTGAATCGTAACATTTTACCTGACTTTGCATGGCTTATTGCAGTGTTTCTTTATGTGATATGGGTCATCCTTCTTTCATGTTTTGTTTTATTTTGGTTTTGGCAAAAATAAGTTACTATCTTTTTTATGAAACATCCGTGAGACTGCAAGAGCCAAAGAACCCACTTTCCTAAAGTAAATTCAAATATGACGGCAAGTGTATTTATAGACATTAGCGTTTGTCACACTGTGACCTTGGGCCTACTCCAAATAAATCCAATCTCCAGGCCACTTACTAAATACATAATCCATTCATTACCCCAAAATTAGTAGCAAAGTAACAGTCAGGACTTCATTGCTACTATAAAATAGCACACTTAGCATACTTTAAATACCATACTCAACAAAGTAAAATGCAATTCCCCCAAAGAATGAGTACATGTCTTACTCATGTCTACTTGAAAACTTTTCAATATGTATTGTTATTTTGGGGGTACTGAGAATGAGACAGCTTTAAATTTCAGCTCAAAGATTTTCAAGGAAATAATATTTTGATGATTTGATCATAATCATTGTCCATGTTTCCTAAAGCTAAACCTTTTTGATCGATTAAAATGTGAGTTTCGTTTCTGAGATTATCAACATTTCCCAATGAATTGTTTTGAAATACTTTTAAATTCTCTTTATGCCTCCTAAATGAAGATAGCAGAACAGTAAAACATTCTGAATTCAACAAATACTTAGGCAAAATTGAAAAATTATAAGCAGCTAGAGATTCTGTACACACCCACCATGCAAAATGTTTATTATATTTCAAATTTTATTTAATGGACCACCTATTTCTAATGAGATTGGGCAGAGAGGGTGTGCTTCAGGTTCATTTGACAAAACAGTATCATGTATCAGGACCCAGGAAGCACGTCTTCTTTGGACGATGCTGCCCAGGAACAGCATCCCCCAGAGATTTGTATGGCTCTAACTCTTAATGACTTTCAGAAAGTCACTGAAAACCTGGCTCTTTTCACAGGTCTTGGGGCAGAGCAGTGGCTGAGTCTCTATAGATTGTTTTACTGTTATTGAGAGTCTTTCTTCTGACTACTTACAATCTGTTTCTGTTTTAGGTGTTCCTGCTTCTTAAATGTAAGCCACCCAGAGTCACCCAGGGTCAGTGACCTTTAAACTGGATGGATGGATGGGATGGGACAGTGTTTAGATGACTTTGCATCTTTTCTGTTCTGTTTTTTGAAACCACCAGAGAAATCAGCACTTGATGAATTAAAAACTTATTTCAGGGATTGAGGCACTGAGAAAATGCTCTGATTTGAGTTCTGTTAAGCAGCTGAAAGGAACAATGATTGTGCTCCCAGCGTTTTGAGGTTGGTGGCAGTAAAGGCAATTGCTGCTTGTCATAAAGCTGTTTTTAAAGAAATGCAGAGCAGAAATGGTGTCTGGTTTTGGAATTGCCTGTTGTTATCATAAATATAGAAGAAATGTGTAGAGAGAAACTTTGTATTTTGTATGTTTTGTTTTGACAAGCAATCGTAAAATATATATTTGTTTTGGCTACTAACAAATGTAAATGCTAAAATATATTGGCATTATTTTAAGGAACACACACCAAAACTGAACATTGAGTGAACATCTCCAGCCTGAATTATTCTGAATATCCAGCCAGCATGGATTATTGGCCATGACAGCTGAGAATTCTGGAAGAGACATTCCTAACAACGTGGTCCCATGGTCTTCTGAAATTTTATTTTTAGATGATAAATTCAATTCAGTACCAAAATTATACAAATAGGCATATATTAATGCTGTGCTACAAATAATGGGGAAATGTAGCAGAATCTCTCTCTCTCTCTCTCTCTCTCTCTCTCTCTCTCTCTCTCTCCCTCCCTCCCTCCCTCCCTCCCTCCCCCCTCTGTGTGTGTGTGTGTGTGTGTGTTTGTGTGCAGACCATATTCCTGTTTCTTAAACAGAAAAAATAAATAGATAGATAGATAGATAGATAGATAGAGATAGATAGATAGATAAATTAATAATAATAATAATAATAATAATAATAATAATAATAAAGTTGGAAGGGATCTTGGAGGTCATCTAGTCCAACCCCCTGCTCAGGCAGGAAACCCTATACCATTTCAGACAAATGGCTGTCCAGTCTCTTCTTAAAAACTTCCAATGTTGGAGCATTCACCACTTCTGGAGGCAGGTTGTTCCACTGATTAATTGTTCTAACTGTCAGGAAGTTTCTCCTTAGTTCTAGGTTGCTTCTCTCCTTGATTAGTTTCCATCTGTTGCTTCTTATCCTGCCTTCAGGTGCTTTGGAGAATAGCTTGACTCCCTTTTCCTTGTGGCAGCCTCTGAGATATTGGAACACTGCTATCATGTAAATACTGCTTTTATGGATAAGCTTGTACACAGGTGAACTTTAAGAAATTGCTCATATTGCTATAGGCGCTTCTGGTTTCATTATCTGTGGACTTCATTTGCCATGTAGTCATTTATATTATATGTGATGATAAAGGCATTTAGGATTCAAATGAGCTAATTGAAGCTCATTTACCTTCTATCTAAAAATGCTTATAGGATATAGAACCTAGGTGGTTTTTTTAATTAAGCTTGTACATAAATATCTCAGTTATGAACATCAGCCCATATCTTTTCCTTCCTCCCATAATCTCTACAGGCTCCTTCCATAATAAACTGGTATCTCTGGTCTTTATAATTAGGGTGAAGCAGAAAAAAAGGCAGCTTTTAAAGCTTTATCTGCTGATTGCTTGTTAAATATCTTTTATTTGGAAGAATTTGTGAGACAAAAGATTATTTTAGCCATAGACTACAGGTAAGCTTAGTATAAAGTTAAACCCTGCACTCCAGGCCACTTCACTAAAAAAGTGAATCAAGCTGAACAGGAAAGGAAGCAGCCAAATTACGAGTATAGGCTGCACATTTGAGAATTGGATCCTAATTCAGTTACATACGATGCAGCCTGAAACAGTACTGCATTGACAGGAGCATGAAAAAAGAAAAGAAAATGTTGCATACTTGCCAAATATGTGGCTGTCTGGGATTACAGTACTGTATAGCAGTCCTTCTCATACCCACATCAGTCCAGTCTTTCTCAATCATGGCAACTTTAAGACGTGTGGACTTCAACTCCCAGAATTCCCCATGAAGTGGACCATGAAGTCCGCTGCTCATGGAAGGCCTTTTTAAATGGGAATGAAATTGGAGATGTGAACATTTGCAACAATCACACACCATAAAACAGCAAACGTGCCTTCTCCACTATTTTATGAGCATAAAAATGTTTGCACAGTGAGTGTTTAAACGTGCTATTCATTTGGCTTAGAGGGGAGGAAAAGCACATACAGACATCTTTCCCACTCTCTTGTGTCTATAATTCTGGGTAATATCTGATTTTCTTATCTCTCAATGATACAGCTGGTCAAAACTCAATATATGAGGCACATCCTGCTGATGAAATAAGCTGCCATTTAGGACTTTGGGGAAAGTTCTAAATCACTCTTATTGCAGACTGGCTGAACCAAGTGCCGCCAGTTTACTAATAAAATCCAACGACTGTAGTATATAACAGACCTTACAGCCCACACATTAAAAATGCCAGCTCATTTGCTGCTTGTCTAAGCGTATTACTAAGCATACTACTAAGAGAGGGGCTTTAAAAAAAAAATCTAGTACGTGATGGATACGTACCAGCAAAGAAAACCATCGTTTGTAATCTGAAGCTTTACAAAAAGCTGAGGTGTTTCTCTTTCATATACACACACTTTCCTGGGTTTTTGAGAAGTGGTAAGATTCAGAATATGGATATGGAGGGTGGGCAATAGGGGAGCCATTCAAGGTATTGTCTATGTGGTTTTTCTTGTTAACAGAGTTCAAAGAATTTGCTGGAACCCGAAACTCCTTTATTTGGCTGGGCTCCCAGTTCTATAACTAATATCTCTGGCATTTCATTGCATATGTTATGTCCCAAAGGTAGTTTTTCCAAAAGGCAATTGGACTTTTTTGGTTTTTTCCTTTGGAAAAATGTCTGTGGAGATTCTCAGTCATCCAGGTCATAGTTGTCTCCAACTGGACTGTTTTTTTCCTTGAGGAAGTAGAAGATGGTGGTGGGGAGGGGCAGGAATGGAAGAATAGGTATTGACAGTTGAGACTGGATGGGAGGAGGTGGAAGGATAGTTTCTGACTGGAATTTTTTTTTTGCAGGGGGGGGGAATGGAAGGATTTTAAAAGGACTGCAAAGAAATACAATCCTTCCACCCCACCACCATCATCCGGTCAGAACCTATCCTTCCACACCCCCACCACCCAGTCTCAACTGTCAATACTTATCCTTCCCTCCATCCACCCTCTCCACTATCACAACTGATCAAGTTTCTTGGATGAGAAATGAAAGGTTTTATTCTTCCCTCTCAAGGGAAAAAAAAAAACAGTCCAGTTGCCTTTTGGAAAAAAACTTTGGAAATGCTTTGCTTCTCATCCAGAACTGAAGAAGCTCCCTAGATGAGAAGCGAACCATTTTTAAAGGGAAAAAAAACCCAGAAAGTTCAGTTGCTTTTTGGGGAAAAAAGCACGATCTGGATGGTTGAGAATCTCCATAGACTTCTAGATGTTATGGAAAGTTGCAGGCATTCTACATCAGGTTGAATATACCCTCCTCAATTGGATACTATCCATGGGGTCCAATGGGTCGGACATGATTTCGCAACTAGCAACAACAACAACAAAAAGAGGTGGAGAGGAGGGGAACACTGAGTCTAGAAGACTAGATGGAAGCCATCTCAATGCATAAATATATTCACTCTTCATTTGAACCTCTGTAAATATTTTTTTAAAACTAACATACAAAAATCAATGTGGGTGTGATGCACACATTCATAACGTAACTGAGTATTTCAGAGTCAGATGCAAGTCACAGCCTTTCAATATTCTTAAAGGGATTAAGAAAGCGCAAGATTGCTACAACTGAATTTAATGAAACAATATGGCATGGAAACAGGACAATTTAGTTTGGAGGAAATTGTTAATTTCCTCCAAATCATTCTTCTTTTTCAGGTCTAGAGTTCCCTATATGTTTTACTTTTGTTAAAGTTAAATTTAAAATGTTAGGAATTTCATCTGTTAGCTCTCTACACATGCAGTTTCTCTCACAAATGTTAGGCTCAGCAGAAAATTCCTGCCAATTCTTGTTCTCTGGCAAAACAGCCTATGTATTTATTTAAAACATTTCTCTACTTGCCCCATTGAGTTTAAAAAGAAAAAATAAATGTTCCTTATTAGCTCAAAACAGTAACATTATACAAAATGAGAGCCAATGCTTTTAGGAAATATGATTATACACACAGACGTGCTAAAATGTACAAAATGAATACAGGTAGTTGTCAACAGTTGACAGAACATACAAAGATCCAGGTCTATAGAGCCTGCGTCTTAAGCACACTCTTGTATTGCAATGAGTCTTGGACCCTTTATGTATGGCAGGAGAGAAAGCTGAACACCTTTCATATGCGCTGTCTCCAACATATTCTCAGCAACACCTGGCATGACAAAGTCCCAAATAGCGCAGTCCTGGAATGTGCTGGAATTTCTAGCATGTACACATTATTGAAACAGTGACGTCTATGCTGGCTTGGGCATGTCGCGAGAATGGCTGATAGTCGGATTCCGAAAGATCTCCTATATGGAGAACTAGTGCAGGGAAAGCTGCGATATAAGGATATCTGCAAGAGGGATCTGAAGGCCTTGGGAATGGACATTAACAGCTGGGAATCCTTGACCTCTTATTGTTCAGCCTGGAGGCTAAAGACGCAACAAGGCCTTCTCCAATTCGAAGAGACACTTGTGTGGCAGGTTGAGGCAAAGAGGCAGTCCCAGAACCAGCGAAATCTGGGGGCTGGACAGGGGACAGATTGTATCTGCCCTCAGTGTGGAAGGGACTGCCATTCTCGAATTGGCCTTTTTAGCCACACCAGATGCTGCCTTAGGACCTCTTTTCAGAGAACGATACCATAGTTTCTCGAGACTGAAGGATGCCAATGATGAGTCGTCAACTTATGACTACAATGGAGCCTGGAATTTTGATCATAATCATTGCAGTTGTAAGTTGAGGCACCACGTGATGACTCAATTTTATGACCCTTTTTACCATGGGTGCAAAGTGAGTCACAGCAGTTGTTAAGCAAATCATGCGGTTATTAAGTGAATCCAGCATATGCAATGGGTGCTGGCAAAAAACACCACTGACCAAAAAAAAACACCAGGTGTGGGGGAGAGGGATGAGTGTCCAACAGTTGTAACTTTAAGGATGGATCTTGAATAGCTTTTTTAAAGTCCATCATAACTTCAAATGGTTGTTAAGTGATCTGTCATAAGTCAAGGGCTATCTTTATATATTGTTTTTTTAAAAAATGAGGAATGTAGCTACTATAGTTGAAATAACACAGCAACTGTAACTGAAATAATTCTATAACATGACAATATGTAAATTCTGGTAATTTGGAGCACTGGGAGGTCTCGTATGGTAGAATAAATTAGTTTGGCCTACGGCAGCACAGATGAATACTAATAAATGTTATACATTTTTTAAAATACATGATTAAGCATTGCAGAAGTCTATCCTTGGGAAAACCCCTCTTTCCCCCCCCACTTCCTGCCAACTTCTTTACTTGTTAGCTAGCAGTTTGAATTCTACATGAAAAGAAATGTGTGCAATAAAGATGTATATTTAATCCCAAAGGTGATAACATCTCATTTAATAGGAGCACAAAATCCCCAAAGAATGCTTTTAAGAAATTAACATAAATCGTGTCTTCAATATTTGGGGTTCCGTGGACCCCTTCTTATTGGGGAAAACATACAAAAGGACACAGCTGCATTGAATGATTGATTTCACATGAATTATTTGTGTGCTCAGCAAGACCCGTGTGAGCTAAGCAAAAACGAGCTCAATAACAGCTTGAATAAAATGCATGGAGAAGGAGGCTGGTATTGATGTGGAAACCGTTTGGGGCTCACTCCCAGGCTTCAAAGGCACTCAGCGAAAGAGAGTTGCATGTCTTTCATTTTACTGAGATTGAAGAATGACACGGATAATTACCATTTGTTTGGCATTAAGAACAGTTTGGAAGAAAACCTTCTCCATTACATGTCTAGACTAAATAATATTACCAATGCTGACAGCTAATTTTATCCATGGCCTGAAACTTAGGACGGAAAGATTCTTTTAAGTTATTGATCTCGCTTCCTGTCTCCAGCCTCCTTTGGAGAAGTTAGGAGAAAAGCTGGTCAGCAGGAGGACTGGGTGGAGGTCAGTGGTCTAGAGTCCCTGCACTCTCGGAGTCTCACAGCAGGAGAAAGCAGCCTTGATATGAGGCAGGCTTCCTAAGCTTGACTGCAACCCTGCAGATGACCATTGTTGTTGTTGTTAGTTGTGAAGTCGTGTCTGACCCATCGCGACCCTATGGACAACGTTCCTCCAGGCCTTCCTGTCCTCTACCATCTTCTGGAGTCCATTTAAGCTCACGCCTACTGCTTCAGTGACTCCATCCAGCCACCTCATTCTCTGTCGTCCCATTCTTCTATTGCCCTCAATCTTTCCCAGCATTATATAATATAATATTAGGCTCTTCTCCAGTGAGTCCTTCCTTCTCATTAGGTGGCCAAAGTACTTGAGTTTCAACTTCAGGATCTGGCCTTCTAAAGAGCAGTCGGGGTTGATCTCTTCTAGGACTGACCGGTTTGAACGCCTTGCAGTCCAAGGGACTCGCAGGAGTATTCTCCAACACCATAGTTCAAAGGCCTCAATTCTTTTGCGCTCAGCCTTTCGTATGGTCCAACTTTCACAGCCATACATTGCAACTGGGAAAACCATGGACCATAGAAGGCAGTATTTCTTTGCTGCCATCCAGCACTGGTCTGGATTTTGGCAGCAGGAGCCTATGAAAAAGTTGTATCAAATCAAGCTGCTATGTTTCTCACATCCTTTGACCCTAGGTGATGTGCACAGGGGCCTGTCTAAGACTATGTCATACCCGAGGCATTGCTTCCTTCCATTCTTCCCTATTTGGAAGTGGACAGCGTGCCTTCTGTTCATGGGTGGCTGTGCCAGCCTTCCTTTGATTGAAGATAACAGGCTTATCTTGGGGCAAAATTAGCCAATCATCTTGGGTGCCAGAATACTGTACTGGGAAACAATTGCAAGGTTGGCAGGTAGAACATTACATGCAAATAAGGTTTTCTCCTCCTCCTCCTCCTCCTTCTTCCTTCTTCCTTTCTTCCTTCTCCTCTTCCTCTTCCTCCTCCTCCTCCTCCTCCACCAACACCATCATCACCATCACCATGCCACCACTGACAACAGATTCATCATCAATAACCCGGGTTTATGGCACTCTGCAAATCACTATCCTTCTTTGATTTTGTCTCCCACATCCATTATGTCTTTAGTGATATGAATTGTGTCATATTGTGTTCATTGTTTATTGCTCTGTTGTGGGTTAAGGTTGTATTGTAAAACTCCTCCTCCTTCACTGGATTCACATTCTGGACAAATATTACATATTCTGAATGCTTTTATTAATTAGTCCCTGGTTATTAGTTAGGGTAATCTGCTTCCTGCCAATTCATGAGCCACTGTGGCTGAATTATGTATAATTAAGTTATTAAATAGCCTTGGCTTTGCAAGTGTTTTAAAGTGGATGATTTTGTATTATAGGAATAGTTATAACTCGGTTACTTTATAATAACATAATTAAGATGTTTGCTGACAAGTCAGTTCAGGGAATGTTAAAGAAAAACAGTCAGAAATGTAACTACCTGCTATGATTAGGGACAAATTGCTCTATGTGATATTTGGGTAGGAAGCACAATAAAGGTGATATTTACAGAAATTTGTGCCTGCACACTCGCTTACAAATAGAATTCTATATTTAGGGTTTAAAATACATGATCGGTTCAGCCAGGACTGACAGCTTGAACTGTCTGTCGTAAAAAATACATCTAGATCTGATCTAGCAGAGTTTATTAAAAAAAACAGTTCCATATTACAGGTGGTCCTTGTGCTCAGGATTATGGCCGTGAGTCATGACCGTGGTTAAACAAGTCACCCTGTGACCGCATCCAAGTTTACAACTTTTTGGTTTTTTATGGTGGTGATTAAGTGAATTCATTGTCCTCAATGGACTTTTTTACCAGAAACCAGAATTACTGTATATGCTGGTTTCCAGCAAAAAAAAACATTGTCACATTACCACAGGAAGCTGCAAACGGCAATAAATGCATCCAGTTACTGAGTGCCCGATACATGATCACATGACTGGATTTTGTGGGGGGTGGCAGGCTATCAGAACTTCAAATCTGGGTTGTAAGGAACCCTGGGAAGTCTGTTGTAACTTCAAAAGATCACTAGACAGGTGATCATAATCCGAGGACTATCTGTATTTTCTTTTTGCCTGTATGGATAAGCCATACCCTGTGAAACAATCTTGCTGGGGAATCCTTTGCTGTATCTACTTTATTGTGATATATAAAGAAAACTTACTAAATTATAATTTAATGGTAGACATGGACCATTCTCATAGAAGTGGCAAATTAAGAGAATTTGTAATTGATATAGAACTTTAGGAAATCTGTTTCATCCGTTTCAAAGCAACCAGCGTAAATCCTGCACGATGCATAAAATGCTAGTCACAAATCTGCAGTCCTGTATATAATGGATTATGCCTCTTACTTCTAATCATGAAATCTAGATCAGAATTAGCATATTTTAGTGCAATTTCTTTCAGCCATTGGCAATCATTCCTGCTTGGGTAAAAAGCTAATGAAGATGCAGATGGTTCCAAGATATGCTGCAGAACTGAATTACAAACCCAAACTAATATGAAAATTAAATGAACGTCTCAGACTAACAAAGACAAATATCTCCTCACTGGAACAAATTATAGTCATAAAGGCATGATGTACAAGCATCCAAGTAAACACATTTGATTATTAGGAGTCAAAGTACAATAATAAAAAGTGAAGGATAAACTCCCAAAGGAAACTTAATTGAGGGTTAGTAATAAATCTGAGTTAACTGAAAACAAAATGCTTGGTTGTAAGTAAACTTGTGTCCTTTTTAACAGAGTCGATGCAATGTGTTACAACAGCGAGACAACTGAAATGTTGCAAGAGACGTAGTCCTGTCACTGCCAACTAAACTAATGAGAGGAAAATTTTGCATCTTGCCAAGACAGATCTGTGCATTGTCAATGCACCATCAGCAAAATGCCCATGGAATAGGTTGGAAGTGATGGACCTTCTAGGAAGCAATCAGGGACCTATTGCAATTTAATCAGCCTCAGAAGTGTAAATCTGCAAAGAGAAAGGCTATCTCTGGTACCTTTGGGAAATGACTAATGCTCGTGGGTCGCCCTATGAAATTCTTGGCTTGTCTTTAAAGTAATGAATGAAAGTATACTTTCGAAGATTCATGCAAACTCAGAATAATAGGAGGCAGCAAAGGCAAGGTAAAAAATAGCATACTGGCTCAAAAAAAATAATCTTTACAAATAACTTATAGTTACTTGTGTGCTTTCTGTTGGCTCCAGGAAGAAGGAAATAGCAAACCACTTTGGAAATCTTGAAAAGAAAATTGCAGGGATCTATTTAGGTAGCTTCTAGGAATCAACAAGGACTCAAGGACACAAACACACACACACACACACACAAACACAGAGAGAGAGAGAGAGAGAGAGAGAGAGAGAGAGAGAGAGAGAGAGAGAGAGAGAGAGAGAGAGAGAGAGAGAGAGAGAGAGAGAGAGAGAGAGAGAGAGAGAATGCACCATACCATGCTTTTTAAAACATTTAAAGTATTTTAGCAACTTTAGGAAGCTAACCATCTGACTGTTTCTGGTGTGGCTGCAGTGAGATCATTCCAGGTACCTTGAAATTTCCTGAGAGGACATTCTGATCTATATGTGTTATAATTTGTTCTGGTGCACCATTCATCACTTAAAAGAGCTTTGCCTGAGTTCTGACATGGCTTGTCCTGATTCTATTCAGGTGGCTCCATATTTTTCGGGGCAACTGCATTCCTGGAAGTGGTTTTGTTGGATCTTTTTTAACAAAAAAGATGCTAAAATACAATTGAAAACAAAAAAATAAAGTCAGAGAAAAAGAAAAGGCAAATGAATAACATAAATTATATGTAGACTTTAGACTATATTGGAGGGTAGGGAAAATAGAGATGCACAAATTGTTCTTCTCTCGTTTATAGTGATATTTAATATTGTGGTGATTTTTGGCAGATATAGACATATTTATATAAAAGCTTGAGCTTAACAAACAGTGCTCTATGCAGGCAATTCCAAGCAGTGTTATTTGGACGATGTCTTATCTGTTTCATTCCATCTCTCCCTGAGTTATGCAACTTTGACATTTGGGCTCACTTTCTAGGGAGGTGAATGGAAAGGCAAAAATCATCTTTTTTTGAGCTTCTTGGAGGCCAGTGCTTTTGTTCTCAGTGATCTCTGGCGTGTTCTCCAAAAACTGTGGTTCTTTCCATTGGTTGGTTGGTTCAGCAGATGTCTGTCGAGCATATGGCTGCAGGTTTGTCCTCTTGAAAACAGTCTCTCCAGACCAGGCCATTCAGGTACAACTCCAGCCATGTCCCATTACTACCTGGCCTCCATTGATAAGCTCTTCTCAACTTTTAGATCTTTTCACTTACAGGGCAGTTGTGCCTGCATCCAGGTGATTTAATTAGGCCTGAGAGCTTCTCTGTGTCTACAAGAACACTGAGCTCAGTTTTCTACACAGGAGACAAAAACATTTTAACTTAGAGACCATCACCCTACACCATCCAGGCAAATCATCCCGACAAGATGCATAAAAACGACATATAAAAAGGGGTGGGGCGGGGGAGAAATGGCTCAAACACTAGATCAGTGATGGTGAACCTTTTAGAGACTGAGTGGCCAAAAACTGCCCCACCCCCTGACCCACCCCTGCTCTGCCCCACCCCCACCTGCCCGAAGGGCCACCCACCACCTCCACGGCCTGCCGAAGGAGATCCCCCAGGTGGCCCTGCAGCGTCATGGCCGCACCCTCCACCCATGCCCTGCAGTACCATCTGCACGTAATGGGGCGCGAGGGTGGAATCTTGTCCCTGCTGCCCAGCTGCCATGATCTTGGCTGTGCTGCTCTGTGCGGGCCGCACCTGGGGGGACTCTCCTCCAGGGCGGCTGCTGGTGAGCCCTGCCTCCACGGGGGAGGCAGGGCTGGAGGATGGCGCGTGTGCTCACAGAGACGGCTCTGAATGCCGCCTCTGGCATGCATGCCATAGGTTCGCCACCACTGCACTAGATTAAACCTTGACAACGCAGAAGGATATTGTTTGGTCTTTCCTCCATGCTGCTATCATATCAATTTGTGCTGGCAAATAGACAGATGTAATCAATCCATAATTTAACATAACGGCGTCACAGCATCTTTACAGAAAAGTAAAACCACCCTTTCGGTTATAGCTATGCATAATATATCTAGAGTTCTTCATACATTACTAAATTCCAAATTTTGGGTATATATTTCAAAGTTACTGTAGCATCTTGAAATGACATTTCTTTTCCCACTACCATATTAACAACTTACCAAAATTGAACCAAAACAATACAATCACAGACTGCCCCAAAGTGTATATATCATAAATCTATGTTTCTAATCGTAATAATTATGAAATGTATGTCATGATGACACAATGCGAGCTCTATCCTTTTGTGCTTACAGTATTTTGTATCACAGAAAAGTACATAAACAGAATGGTTTCCATCAAAACACAGATTGTGTCACTTATTTCTTTCTTTGACTTTTATGGCTATGAAAGTCACAATGGCTCCAGGCAAATTAAATCAATCATTAAAAAAAAGTACAAATCAAAGCAATACATTTCACTTGTTCCCTTTTACCTCCCCCAAGGCATCTATGATATATTTCAAAGTTCTACTAGTTTATACTTCCAACATATTGAAGTTTAATGACTTCATCAGAGAGAACTGCTTCTGGGGGTTGTTAAGGGAGGCAATCTTGCTTAATGACCATCACAACATGTGAACCATAATGGGCAGGCTCCATACAATTATAGGTCAATGACTACCTGTACAAGAGAGCTGGGATCAGATCCTCAGCTGGGTGTAACTTCCTGTAGGACAAAAATCAGCTTTCAAAGCAAGAGAGCATTTCGAACTGGCAAGATTTGTTTCCTCTTATCCCAAGTTATCCCTCTTTCCCTACAGCGAGTCACAGATTCCTGTTTCTGCATTTAGCCGCCATCTTCATACTCCTCCTTGGTGCTTTGAAAAAACAACCAGAAGTCAGTTTTTGGTACATTTCCAAACGCTTAGCTACATCAGTACATGAAGAAGGAAGAGAGAAGGAGAACCTAAGAAATAGCAGTATTCCTGCTCAGAGTCATGGTTCGCTTTGCTTGAGCAATCTACGGCAGGAGTAAGTAAGCTGTAATCTCAACTTCGCCAGTCATTCCCATATCCTCCTTTTCTGTCCCTTGAATCTCTTTCAATCTTGACTGCTAAAAACGGAGAGCCTAATTCTAAACCATTTTGAATTGAGGGAAGAGATACGAAATGCAATGTAGATCCTAAAGCAGGCATAGCCCGATTCATGAGCTCCCTCAAAGCAGCCCTGTTGCGTATTTAATATGAATGCAGCCTTCCCACCCCCAAAATGGCCTTAGGTCCCCAAAGGTTGCCTATGGTCAGCCCCACAACACCAGGAAACAAACTCCATGGGAATCTAAAACTACTCTTATCAAGATGGACTACTTTTATCAATATTATAACTCTGAAAATGCTTTATTATACTCATATGATTTAGGAAGTGTTTGACTAAGATGTTTACATCTAACCTTCTTAGTTTGGATTCAAAATGTGGCTTGAGTCCAAAACAAGAAGATATGTGTTGTTGTGTTCTTGCTGTCGTGTTGTGTTAATGGATCTATCTTCTGTCTGTCAAGGTCATCCTCTTTGCTTTCTATATCTATCCTTAGCCAAGGTATTCTTTTTCTGCTCATGATCTTAAATAATACTTTGTGAGGGGAAAAAAGAGGTGCATAAATTACTAGTTCATTTGTTTTGAAGTGGTTCTTGTGGTTTAAAAAGCAACTGGTTATTCCCTGTTCAAGGACAATGCCACAGTACAAGACAGGCACTGCAGCTCACGATTCACCTATACTCTTCCATTAACTCTCTCCCCTAAGTCAGAGATTCTAGCCTTTGTATCTAAAAAGGTGAATTCTGGCTTCAGGGCAACTAACCGATGGGACTAATTAGCTCAGTGTTTTTTTTAGGTAGCAACAGATTTATTGAGCTGAATTGGCCAATTGCATGCTTGCTTTTTAGTTAGAGGTAAAGACTTGGTTCCTTTTCAAGAGAAGAAATTGAGCGCAACCTGAGATACCGAAAGCCTTCAAAACAAAAGTTCCTGCCAGGCTGCATTTTTTAGATAGAAGGGAAAATGACTAACTACTGACTTGGCTCCCTATTCACATTCTTAAACTGGAAAATGAAATGAAGTCCATGTTTGTTTTTATCCTAGCTCCTCCCACAAGTTTTTGGAGAACAAATAGCTTGGGAAAAGGTATCAGCCATCAGGTCTAGATCCCATCAGTATTTACCATCAGGGACCCCTCAAATGATATTTTTCCAGGGATCTGTGAAAGTGGTTAAAAAAAAAAGTGAATATGACCACTGTGATGGAAGGCATGCACACACACAAGCAAGGAATCCATTGAAGGTTGTGTCCATCCTCTCAACTGCCCAAGTTGCCTTCTCCAACACAATTAACCACCAGACTGAGGAATTCTGGACTTCTTCCTTAGCATATCTGGGATAACCCGGTTGAAGATAACTAAAGTAACACACATCTGTTCACCCAGGTTTTAAGTTAAAATTGTGTTGTTGTGAGTTCTGTTTTGCTATTGATGTTTCACATACAGTATTTGGGCCCTGTCCTATGTAATTGGATTTGGGGCTGATTTATGGTTTACATTTTTTTTAAAGATATGGGTATTTTCAAAAGGTTTTTATTGGAAATGGGTTTTTTTATGTGTTCCTTTTTTGATGATGATGAATCTTTGCTTTGACACTTTTATTAATGAAAAGCGAATTAGGTTTTTTTTAATAAAAGACGTGAGCATTTTTGTACAATAAAAAATAGTTATTGCTGAAGAATCAGTAGCAGACAAAACAATGGCAACATCCAGAAACAATGAAGGGGCACAGTGGTGGGATTCAGCTGGTTAGCACCACTTTGGCAGAACCGGTAGCTAATTTTTTGTTGCTTGGGCCCAGAATGGACTCCCGGAAGCAGCATCCACACAGAGAACCAGTTGTTCACATATTTGAATCCCCACCACTGGAGGGGCATCTCTGTCTGCTAGAAAGTTTCGCTGTTCTTCATCCCTTTTATCTAGGCTTCCAACGTTTCCAACTCCAGAGATTCACGCAGGTTTAATCTGAACTCTACAACTTAGGGATCGGATGGTTATTGTTGATAAGAAACGTAATCTGCTAACAAATTTGTTTCTCATCATCCCAGTTTGGTTAATCTTTACAATCTACCTAGACAGCATTAAGAGTTGTCTTGTCTGGTCATTGAAACAGTTGAGTGCTGACTCAGGAGAAACGTGTGCTTCCATTCCTAAGACTAGGTATATAAATCATAACAGATACTACAGCCTTCATTTGTTTTTGATGTATGGGATAAATTCCCCAATTGTTTTAGGGCACTGATGCAGAAGCTTTCTCTATTATGTGCTGTCAAGGGAGGCTGAGCTATAGTTTTAAAATAATGCGCCTGGGGACTCATAAAAGGTAAAGTCTCCTCTGAGTTAAGCCTGGAAATCATTCACAGACAGGGCTCTGGCGTTTTCTAAGCAACTGTTTACAAAAATAGTTTTCCACTTCAACTTTCCAGTTCAGCTTCCAGTCCTGGCATTCCCAAATGAGGGTCTATTGCATATAATGCCCTTTCAGATAAACCAGGCAGAAAACATGATTAGATGAATTAATTCTACTTTGTGTAAGGCTATATTAACAGAATCTTGCAAATCTGAAGATACACACCTCTCATTCACCACTTTTAAATTCTTGATCCATTAAGACAGGTCCTTCCTAAGTTTCTTTCTCTGACCGTTAAGTCGTTGGGGGCTCCTGCATCTCTTGTCCAATGATTTCTTAGGCATCATCTCCTCCCCTTGTTCTCCAAAGTCATCCACACATTCCATTACATGCAGTCATCCAGTGTGTGAGCTGGCACAAAACTATTCCAACTTAAAAGATGTACCAATATGCCGATGGCATTTTGGCTCCAGATTCTGCATTGGTTTCTGCCTGCCCTGACATCTTGGGGAAGAGAGAGAGCAGAGTAGGGAATCTACTAGTTTTTTGACTTCAGTTCTTAGATCACATCTCATTTCTCCTTCTGCCTTTGGCAAAAAAAGAGAGGAGGAAAGAGGGTCTTCCCACCCTTCCCAAAAGAATTCCACCCTTCCCAAAAGAATCATTTCTCTTCCCTAAAATTTTGGTACCATTTTGGTACATTTAAAGCTGTAAGACACCCAGAGCCGTTGGATAAAAGATGGGTGGCAAATAAATTTCGTAAAGAAATAAGTAAAAATAAAGCATATGTCTGGCAATGTGCTGGTACACGCCTAGAACATCAAGATGCCATGGGTCCAGCAGCTTTCTGAAAGGCCACTGGACATCTATTTAAAATGGCTCCCTGCCCTCAATAGCCTTGATACAATAACATATAACAGCAGGGTCGGGCAACTGTTGCAGGGGAAATCAGTTCTCTTCAGGCAACACCTTTATAGTAAAGCAAATCTTGCAAGGTGAAAGCAAATCTTTTGGGATGCCATGAGAGCAGGTTACAAATGGCCAAGTTCTTCTTTTCTCTTTCTCTGTTGCTCCAGCCAATTGGGGTCAGCAACAGAAGCGAGAGAGATGTCTCTGGGGCAGTGAAAGGACTGAAAAAGCTGGATGGCATGGAAACTCAATGGCCAAGGATCCGGTCCTGTTCCAGGGCAAGCACACACAAACACACAATTGTTCTCTTCATTAAATGAAGCTTGCGAACCCAGGCACTTGAAGTCTAGAGACAAAGTTCCATCCAAAGTTCAGCCAGTTTGGCTTATGAGAGTTCCAGATCAAAGCGGTATGCAGGAGTGTATTCAGGCAGAGTCTGAGGATCAGAGTTTATAGCAGAGTCGCCAGGCAGTCCAGGTTCAAAGTCAGGGATGCGAGGTTCAGAAGTCAAAGCACAAAGAGTGGGACTTAACAAGTGCCTGTCATCAATGGACTGTTTGTGCTTCTGGCCCCGCTTTAATAGAAGCAGCATGGTGTAGCTCATTTAGTGGGGTGGGATGCCCTCCATATGAGTGATCTCCCAGAGTGGCTTTGCTCTAATTTCTTTGCAGCCTGCCAAATTCTTGTTTGTGTTGGGGTGTGTGTGATAATTCCACACCCTCATCTTCAGCTGTGTCTGCTGGATGCTGGTTTGCCCCACCTCCTCTGGCTGCTCAGGTAGCGATCCTTCTGATGGTGCTGGAATTGGCTGCTCGCCATCTCTCGACACTTCTGGAGCTGTCTCTAGAGCTGGTTGCTCATTGTTGGTCCCCTCCTCTGACTCTAAATCTGAGCCCACCATGGCAGCCATGGGATGATGGGTGCCTACAGTAACTCAGAAGGTCAACAACACAAGGCAACCCCCCCTTAAAATTACCATGGAACAATTTGCAGTAGCTTGACCATATGGCCTGGTTTGAGCTGGCAGTATTTCTGAAGCAGAGCATTTTAAAAAATGACCATTTATTGCACACACACACACACACACACACACACACACACACACACACAAAGTGAGGCTGATGAAAAGAAGCAAACAAAAATCTATAAAATTCTGCTTTACAATGTTATAGTGTCTGGATTGCATCCTTCTGGAATTTTAATGCTCTAAAATCAATGACTAAGCAACTATGTATCTATTCCATTCAATTTGCGGTATGTTCATATTATCATTTCCATTAATAATTTCATAATTAGGTTTTTTCCATTCCAGCATGGCAAAATTTAAATTGATCTCCATTTTTAAAATATTAAGTACTGCAAATTTCTTTTCCTGGAAATTTGGAGAGCTAAAGTGCATATTATATTAGAAGCACAGTGTGCACATGCTTCCAGAGACATCTGCAATGGGGATAGGGGGAGCCTCAATGTTTCCTTTCCCACCTACCAGCTGGGAAGGGAAGGGAAAGAAAAAGAAGAGGAGAGGAGGGGAGGGGAGGGAAAGAGAGGGGAAGGAAGGAAGGAAGGAAGGAAGGAAGGAAGGAAGGAAGGAAGGAAGGAAGGAAGGAAGGAAGGAAGGAAGGAAGGAAGGAAGGAAGGAAGGATATTGGATATTTAGGCATTGTGTCATATGTAGTTTAGCCTTAAAATTCAAGTTTCTAATCAATAGATTAAAAGAAATAGTGACATGAATTATATACGTGCTATAGAAAATACGCTTTTCTATTAGCTATTCTGCTATCCATTTTGCAATTTCCCGCATTAGGTGGAGGCCCCAATCTGGATCTCAGAGGCAATGCCAAGGAGAGAATGGTGGAACCAATTTCTCTCTCATGCCTCTGTTGTTTCTCCACAGCCAGCCAACATGTACAAAGGGAAAATGTCTCCCACAATGGATCCATTGAGAAGCAAGGAGACTCACAGCTGCAGGAGTGAGAAATGGAAGCTCAACTGAGGAACTTCTTGGCATTGTTGAAGAATTCCTCTGTATTTCCAAAACATAAAATAAATGAAGGGTGACCGTTTCTCAGCTACCACTCCCTGTGTAATTTGTGGGCTCTCCCTTGTATTGTACGTTTCTCAGATACAGAGGAAAACCAATTGGCTAAGATGATCTTCTGTGATGCTTCAAGGACTTTCTCCAGATGGACACTGTTCAATAAAAGCTGTGATGATTTTTAATTGAGACTAGTATAAACAAGAAATGGCAAATAATGACCTGCCACCATAATCATTAGACACCTTTGCCTATGTGGAATTCTCCATCCCAGATTTTCTCCATCATCTATTGCTTATTCTTGCAACAAATTGCTCATTGTGCAACAATTACTTATGGTTTAACAGAAGGTTTTTGCACTTTTTGCACTTTCTACTATAAAAATCACCTGATGTTTGAGATAAGGAACTGTATTTCCTTTTGCAAAAAATAATAGGCCTTTTTTTTAAAGGAAATACAGTCTTATAACAGGCATCAAAGTATTTCTGTATTGCAACTACAATTCAGCACTAGCACATCAAATAAAAGACACTGGTTTGAAATTTTACTTCTTGTTTTCTCCTACAAATTTGATAACAAGCATCCAAGCTTTCTTTGGATGCCATTATTTCTGACAAAATGCTTCATTTATCTCAGTTACTCAGGACCTCTGGCCTTCCTTTTATAATTTGGGAATTAAGTTCAAATTGAACAGGGGTCCAAATTTTAATATACTACAGTGTCTCGAGTTGGAAGCTTGCTTTTATCTTTTCTGTATCGTTGATTGGAAAAAATAAAATCGCATAGAAAAGTAAAACTACAGACAAAGCAGACGGTAACCCAAACTGAAGGCAACTCACCCAATCAGGCACACAGAAATGATAAAGGCATTCAGAAATCCTGAAGACAAGAAGACCATACAATACCTTCAGAAACTAGCGTAGAGAGAAGACTGAAACTTGTTTGCATTACAAAAATGGAATCAACAGATTGGATTGTGGTCCTTGACTTATGACCGTTTGTTTAACAACCCTTCAAAGTTACGATAGCACTGAAAAAGGTGACTTAACGACCTGGTCTTTGCACTTGCAAGTTGGCGAGCAGCCAGCTCCAGCACCACCAGACGGATTGCTATCTGAGCAGCCAGAGGAGGTGGGGCAAACCAGCACCCAGCAGACACGGTGAAGATGGTGAGGGTGTGGAAGTATTCCCCCCTCCCAACATGTGTCACAGTATCCCCACAGTCACATCATCAAATTTTGGGCACTTGGCAACTGCAGAAATTTTCTGAAGGCTTAATAAGCTAAGCATCATAACCGGAGGCCAGCATTAGAATCATAACAGAAACTCTTGGCAAGAAAACTGCCTCCTTACTTCTCAGGTAATGTAAATATTTCATTACTGTGTATCCTATAAGGAATCACCGCCAGCATATTGTTCAGTAACATGGACCACTTTGTTCATGATCTAATGAACACTAAAATCCATATGCTTGACCCTACATCTCCTGGTAACATTGAGTAAAATACTCAAGGAACATCTAATTCAATATTTTTGCTATAGGAATAAGTAGCATTAACATTCTTGTGCCCTGAAAAATGAATGGATAAGTTAGTTTGAACAAGCTGCAGTGAACAAGCTATCTCATCTTTTTTTATAGCTGACTACTTGCATGCCATTCGGTCTTCTTAATCAAGCCACCCAGATGTATATAACACTGATACCACCGCTAAAAATTGCTAAGAACCCTAAGAAAGAAGAGATGAAATATGATCTTTTCTACAAAATGGGAAATGAAATGCTATCAGCTCAGAAATAATCCCTAATGAGTTCATCGGACTTATTTTCAAGTAAGTATGACAGCCTTGGAACATATTTATTTAGAAGTTGGGGGTGAATTAGATGAATAATTGCATGCCTGACTTAACATGCAGCCAATGGTTCCTCCTTCTGGGGAGGGACTTTTTACTACATGCAGGTGCCTAATTCAGAATCTCAGATTCTTGGGACTCCATGTCACATAAAAACTTCCTATACAGTACTGTAAGTTTTTCTGTAAATCATGGAAGTGGCAGACAAAAGATCAGTTTGATATGCCAACCCTGCTTATATATTCAACTCATTATAAATAAAGGGACCACATAGGGCTACCGTCAAACAATATTCCATATTCCCACCACCACTACCCAGGGCATCACACATTTTAAGTCAATTGCTTCTAAAAAAAACAACAACTTTGAAACAGTTTGTGAAACAGAAGAGGTTTGCTGCTTAAAACATGCCCATTAATGTCCAAGAACACTTGGTCCTTAATATAGAAGTTCATTCATTCAAATGTTAGATATACAGTCTGGGGTATGCACTCTGAATGAGATGCATGCCAGAAGGCCTAAACTACATGTTTCCTCTGCTTGAGTTAGTCGATAATTTGTTTGGGTTTTCAGCCAGACCTCAGGTCTCAGCTGATAAATAAATCATACTGTATTGTTTAAAGCAGACAGTAGGAGATAGTGTAATAATCATACTAGACTCCAAAAGCACCATAGAGACATCCCTGGCTTTTCCCCTTCCAGATTCCTATGGGATGATATATTGCTGACAGGAGAGGCATGGAAATGTAAAGGAGAGCACTAATAAATTACAAACAAGCTTTCAGCTATCAGATCTTATCTAAAACTGTCCCACTGGCTATCTGTATCTAAGATTAAGTACCACAAGTGGAACCTGAAAATAATAATAGTAGTAGTAGTAGTAGTAGTAGTAAAGTTGGAAGGGACCTTAGAGGTCATCTAGTCTAACCCCCTGCTCAGGCAGGAAACTCTATACCATTTCAGACAAATGGCTATCCAGTCTCTTCTTAAAAACTTCCAGTGTTGGAGCATTCACCACTTCTGGAGGCAGATTGTTCCACTGATTAATTATTCTAATTGTCAGGAAGTTTCTCTTAGTTCTAGGTTGCTTCTCTCCTTGATTAGTTTCCATCCTTTGCTTTTTTTTTAAATTATTTTTTATTTTTCCAAACTCTCCCCATACATATACCGTGATATTTATCAGATGTTAGCATACATTCTTTTTACATTCATATATAAGATACTTTTAATAAAATGAAATAAATACATACACATGACTTTTGGTGTTGCTCGCCCATTTCCCCTTTCACTGTATCCACACTCCTTCTTCTCTACCTTCTTTCTCCCTTTCTTCTCTTCCCTACTTCCCTCTTCTTCCTCTCCTCTTCTCTTTCCTCCATCCATTGCTTCTTGTCCTGCCTTCAGGCACTTTGGAGAATAGTCTGACTCCCTCTTCTTTGTGGCAGCCCCTGAGATATTGGAACACTGCTATCATGTCCCCCCTCGTCCTTCTCTACATTAAACTAGACATACCCAATTCCAGCAACTGTTCCTTATATGTTTTAGGCAGCTGCAGCACACTGCTGGCTCATATTTAAGTGATTGTCCACTAGGACTCCAAGATCCCTCTCACAGTTACTACTATTGAGCAAGGTACCACCTATACTATACCTGTACATTTGGTTTTTCTTGCCTAAATGTAGAACCTTACTTTTTTCACCATTGAATTTCATTTTGTTAGATAGTGCCTAGTGTTCAAGTCTGTCCAGATCCTCCTGTATCTTAAGCTTGGTGTTGTCAGCAAATTTGATGAGTTCCCCATCTATCCCCTCGTTCAAATCGTTGATGAAGATGTTGAAGAGCACTGGGCCCAGAACAGAGCCCTGGGGCACCCCACTACACACTTCCCTCCATGTAGATGCAGTTCCATTGAGGACTACACACTGAGTACGGCTGGTCAGCCAGCTACGAATCCATCTGATGGTGATGCTGTCTAACCCACATTTTTCTATCTTATCAAGTAGTAGGTTGTGATTTACTTTATCAAATGCCTTACTGAAGTTCAAGTAAATTATATCCACAGCATTCCTCTGTTCCACTAATTTTGTCACTTGGTCAAAGAATGCAATAAGATTTGTCTGGCATGATATTTTTGACAAACCCATGTTGGCTTTTAGTAATGACTTTGTTTGCCTCTAGGTGTACACTGATTCGTTGTTTGATTATTTTTTCCAGAATCTTCCCAGGTATTGAGGTCAAGATGATAGGTCTGTAGTTTCCTGGATCTATTTTTTCCCTTTTTTGAAGATGGGAACTACATCAGCTCTTTTCCAGTCCTCTGGATCTTTGAAAAATATAGTTCAGTGGTTCTGATATCACATCTGCCAGTTCCTTGAGAACCTTGGAGTGTAATCCATCTGGTCCTGGTGATTCAAACTCATCTAGGCTGGACAGGTGCTCACTTACCATCTTAACTTGTGTTTCTAATCTCTTTTTTA
The DNA here is from genome assembly GCA_034064705.1 of Bothrops alternatus. Lineage (NCBI taxonomy): Eukaryota > Metazoa > Chordata > Lepidosauria > Squamata > Viperidae > Bothrops > Bothrops alternatus. The sequence goes on from JARGCV010000033.1 coordinate 4,673,580, forward strand.
TGGTACTGTTTTTCATAGGTTGGGCTGTTTTTTCCCTTTGTGTAAAGACAGATGCAAAAAATGAGTTAAATAGTTCTGCTTTCTCCCTGTTGCGTGTCCCCTTCTTGCTACTTTCCCCCACTAATGGACCAATCATTTCCTTAACTTTTTTCTTGTTTTTTACATGTTCAAAGAAGCTTTTTTTGTTATTTTAGACTTTGGTTGCAAGCCTTACTTCATTTTGAGCCTTAGCTTTCCTCACTTCATCTTTGCAGGCACAGGCTATTTGCTGATATTCTGCCTTAGTTATGTGCACTCTTTCCACTTTTTATACTTGTCTTTTTATCTTTCAATTTATCAGAGAGTTCTTTATGCAGCCATGCTGGTTTCTTTTGAGAGATGTTATTTTTCTTCTTTGCTGGTATTGTGCTAGGCTGGGCTTTTATAATCTCATTTTTCAAAATTTCCCAAGCTTCTTGAGTTGTTTTCCCCTTAAGAATTCTCATCCATTGAATCCTTCCCAAGCCCTCTCTAAGTTTATTGAAATTAGCTCTCTTAAAGTCCAAGACTCTAGTTTGACTGTGTTCTATTGCTTGTGCTTGCAGAATATTGAATTCCAATATTGCATAATTACTTCCCCTCAAGGTTCCTGTGGCTTCAACACCTTCTATCATTTCATCTCTGTTAGTGAGGATTAGATCCAATATGGCTAATCCCCTAGTTCCCTTCTCTACTTTTTGGGAGAGAAAGTTGTCTGCTAGGTTTGTTAGGAATCTGTTTGATCTTCCACTTGGTGCAGAGTTGGGTTGCTGAATCCAGTCTACTCCCAAAAGTTCTTCTTTCTTTTAAAGGCAGCAGTGGGTCAACAATTCCAACCAGCTATCATAATAAGTTCCATCTCTGTCTCAAGAACAACCCATGGAGCTATCTCCAGGAGCAGGTTGAACATGTAGAGCATCGTCTCCAGGAGCAGATTGTACAGGGCTGGAACATGCCCGCCTTTTTGAGTGACTTCCTCATTCAAACTACTTCCATCCTCCCTCCACTTAAGTCCTCACTTTCAGGTCTTTGTTCTTTCACTAAGGCCATAAGATCTGGGTTCCAAAAATCTACAACTATATCTTTGCTGTCTTCTGGTGGACATCCAGACTTTTATCATTTTCGGGGTAAAAACTAGATTTTTTTGCAAAATGATTCAGGTTGGGAAGGGAGGAATGTTGTTGGCAAGATGAAGAAGTGAAGAAGATGGGAAGAACAGAATAAGTTGTCCAAGGTGCTGGAAAGATTTTGAGGTGTGGGATGGTAGAATTAAAAAATCCAAATGATAGCAATGCCTTCAAAAGCTGATGGCTCTTTCTAGAGGCTGTTTTCATCCAAGTACCTTGTGTTGCCAGAGGCCAAGGGGATGGAGCAACTCTGCCTGAAATCTCAGGATATCATTGCTGACTAATAGAAAATCCTGCTGCTTGGCATTTTACAGTGCAAGCAGGAAAGAAGATCAATGAACCAGGCCAGGATACATAAATTCTTTTACACTCCATTCCTAATTTATAGAATCTATCAACTAACCAGGAGTTATAGATACTTTGTACTTGAGCACCAACTGAAGAAATGTTGAAGCGACTTGAGAAAGATAAATTCACATATCTTTATGTACTGCAGGGGACTGTTTAGATGTGTTCTTTTTTGGCTTTTAAACGTGTTCTCTTTTTGTTCAAAGAGCAGGGAAGCAATATGAAAGCTACAGAGAAACCGTTTTTTTATGGAGACATATTACCATAAATTTTCTTTTTCTATTTTTTTTTTAAAAAACGACATTAAAGAAACTTTTCATATTGATACTTTGCTTTTGTTAATTTAAGTCATATATATACAGTATACATATACATACATATTTGTATATTTGTATTTGTGTGCAAATATATGCATATTTGTATATATCTATTTGTGTGCAAATAATTCTATGTAATCCTCCAGGTTAATCCTGTGCTGAAATCAACTTTCCAATTTCCTGAAAGTCTTCTTCCTGGCAAAAAAACAAAACAAAACACCAGTCCTCTATCTCACTATTTGTTCTCAAGATGGTTTTAGAATTCCTTTCATATTTGAAAACTATTATGAATTGGGAGATGGAGTAGTATGCTGGGATTGTTAATTTCCTCTTCCTTATCCCACCCTTATTTTCCAGGTTTTCTGGGCCATCTATATGCTTCATTGAAAAAACTCTTGGGAGGTGATGCCTTAAGTCAGTGTTTCTCAACCTTGACAATTTTAAGGCATGTGGACTTCAACTCCCAGAATTCCACAGCCAGCAACGCTGGCTGTGGAATTCTGGGAGTTGAAGTCCACATGCCTTAAAATTGTCAAGGTTGAGAAACACTGCATAAGTTAACAGATATCTCTTCTTGGGCTTTAATTGTTTTTTTGTAGAACATCCAGCCAATTAATTCAAACACATTCCAGAAGTTTCCTTGAAAAAAGGAACATGTTTTGTAAAACAAATCAAGCCAGATAGAAGCATTTTATTGGCACTAGAGAGTTCTCTCTCTCTCTCTCTCTCTCTCTCTCTCCCTTGTTTAATGTTAAAATTCTTAGGAGGCTGTCTGCGAATTAAGTTGCTCAGGAAGGTCATGGTCATTGTCCATCCTGCCTCATTATTTTACATTTTATGACAGATATTTCAAGAATGCCTCCCTGGAGCCACGAATGGGGAGAAAGGAGTTATTTCAAGGCCTTATCCAGAGTTATCAACAAACTGTTAAGACATGAAGGTTAATCTCAGAAGAGATACTACAGGCCATTTTATTCCTCCTAAGCTCCCCTCTGGAATTTCCATTTTAGCTGTGACAAATAACTTTGAACGTTTATGCATGCAGTGTGGGCACAAAATGTTTTCAAAGGGAGAATGAAAACATGGATCCGATTAAACAGGTTTACCGAGTCAAGAGAGGACATTACTTCTCTGAAAAGCCAAGCAAAAGGAATTCCGCCACCAAGAGAAAATTTATGTACGAATGAATAAGTTAATACAGGTGAGTCCTCAACTTATGACCACAGTTGAGCCCAAACTTTCTGTTGCTAAGTGAGACATTTGTTAAGTGAGTTTTTTCCCATTTTACCACCTTTTTTTGCCAAATTTGTTAAATGAATCACTGCAGTTGTTAAGTTAGTAACACAGTTGTTAAGTGAATCTGGCTTCCCCATTGACTTTGCTTGTCAAAAGGTCACAAAAGGTGATCACATGACTCCGGGACACTGCAACCGTCATAAGTATGAGTCAATTGCCAGGTGTCTGAATTTTGATCACATGACCATGGGGATGCCACAATGGTTGTCAGTGTGAAAAACGGTCATAAATCACTTTTTTTGAGTGCTGTTGTAGCTTCGAACGGTCACTAAACAAACTGTTGTAAGTCGAGGACTACCTATAGACAACAGAAATAAAAGATGTGATATAAATACAAGTAGTCCTCGACTTACAACTGTTTGTTTAAGGACTGTTCAAAGTTACAACAGTACTGAAAAGTGTAACTTAAGACCATTTTTCACAGTTACGACCTTTGTAGCATCCCCATGATCATGTAATCAAAATTCAAATATTTAGCAACTGATTCATATGTTGTGGCCTTCTGACAAGCAAAGTCAATGGGGAAGCCAGATTCACTTAACAACTGGGTTACTAACTTATCAATTGCAGGTAATTCACTTAACAACCATGGCAGGAAATGTTGTAAAATAGAGCAAAAATCACTTAACAAGTGTCTCACCTAACACCAGAAATTTTGGGATCAATTGTGGTCATACGTTGAGGACTTACCTGTACAGTATATGGTAACATGAAGTGCTGCTAAAGTGTACTTTTCCCTGTTGCAACGCTCGTTCACCATTCTTACAAAAATATGCTTAGTATATTCTCAAAAGACGAAAGAAAAGTCTCCTAATTTCAACTGAAGTTTCTTGCTCTTCTGTAAAATATATATATAACAAACAGACATTGTTTAAACAGTACATCAGGTAAATGGAACCTCAGGATCTGGGAGCTTAATATCTGTAGTTCTGTGTGGCCCCACTCACTCTGACAGAAGAGGCATGCTGAGGACCCTGTGGATCAAGAAACTTTGGCTGGTGGGATCCAGGAGAAGAGCCTTTGGAACATCATGCCACTCGAGGTGAGGTCTGCCCCCCTCCTAACCTCTTGGTCTTCTGAAAAGGCCTGAAAATGTGGCTTTGCTAATTGGCCTGAGGTCCTGATAAGGGTGTCACACTCTGGAGGTAGTCAGCAAACCAGGAAGAACATCTCACCCATTTGTGTAGTGGTTCCTATCTCATGTAATTTTTTTGTCAACTTTTAATGTTCAGTGTTTTTAAATTTTTAATGTTTTTTAATATATGTAGGAAGCATACCATAGTAATAATGATATCAGCTGGGAGACAAACTCTGCAGTGAGCAGATCAAACAGATTCCTAACCAGCCTGATAGCTGATAACTTTGTCATCCAAAAGATAGAGGAGGGAACTAGAAGTAAAGCTATACTGGACCTAATTTTTACTAATAGAGAAGAAGTGATAGAGGGAGTTGAAGTTGCCATAACCTTGGGGGAAATTGACCACATCATATTGGAATTGAATATAATGCAAACACAAGCAATAGAAAATAATTCAACCAGTGCCTTAAACTTCAAAAGAGCTGATTTTAACAAACTCAGAGAGAACAAAGAAAAGATTCCATGGATGAAAATGCTAAAGGGGAAACAACTCAAGAAGTGTGGGAAACTCTGAAAAATGCTATCATAAAAGCCCAGTCCAGCATAATACCACTGAAAAAGAAAAACAATAAAGTCAAGAAAAAACAAGCATGGCTGCACAAAGATCTCTCAGGCAAACTGAAAGACAAAAAGGACAAGTACAAAAAATGGAAAGAGGGACACATAACTAAGGCTGATTATCAGCAGACAGCCAGAATATTCAAAGACAAAGTCAGGAAAGCAAAGGCTCAGAATGAACAAAGACTTGCAACAGAAATCAAAGAAAATAAAAAAAAGTTTCTTTCAAAATATTAATAACAAGAAAAAAGTCAAGAAACCTGTAGGTCCGCTAAAGAGAGAAGATGGCAAGGATGTAAGAGGCAATAAGGAGAAAGCAGAGCTGCTTAACTCGTTATTTGCATCAAAGAAATTATAGCCCAATGTACCAAAAAAACTACTGCAAAAGACAAACTAGAAACAAAAATTAAAATAAGCAAGAAAATGGTAAGAGAACACCTATCTGACCTTGATGAATATAAATCACCAGGACCTGACAGACTACATCCCAGCTTTCTGAAGGAGCTGGCAAATGTTATCTCAGAGCCATTGTGCCACATCTTTCAAAAATCCTGGAGCACTGGGAAGTACCTGAAGATTGGAAAAGAGCTGATGTGGTTCCTATCTTTAAAAAAGGGGGGGAAAAACAGACCCAGGAAACTACAGACCAATCATTCTAACATCAATAACTGGGAAGATCCTGGAAAAGATAATCAAAAAACAGATCTGCGAACAACCAGAAGCAAACAAAGTTATAACTGATAGCAAGCACAGATTTGTTAAAAATGGATCATGCCAAACCAATCTTATTTCATTCTTTGATAAAGTGACTAAATCAGTAGACAAGCAAAACACTGTGGACATAGTATACTTAGATTTCAGTAAGGCATTAGACAAAGTAGACCACAATCTACTGCTTAGTAAGCTAGAAAAAGGTGGAATAGACAACATTACCAACAGATGGATTTGTACCTGGCTGACAAACTGAACTGAACGAGTAGTCCTCAATGGTACTACATCCACATGGAGAGAAGTAAGCAGTGGGTACCACAAGGCTCCATCTTGGGCCCAGTACTCTTCAATATCTTCATTAATGATTTAGATGAGGGAATAAAAGGGGAACCCATCAAATTTGCAGATGACACTAAACTGGCAGGAATAGTCAACAACCCAGAAGACAAACTCAGGATCCAAAAAGATCTTGACAAACTTGAACAATGGGCCTTATCCAACAAAATGAGTTTTAATGTGGAGAAAAGCAAAGTTTTACATTTAGGTAGGAAAAATCAAAAATATAAGTACAGATTAAGCAGGACCTGGCTCAAAAACAGTAACTGTGAGAGGGACCTCGGAGTCCTAGTGGACGATCACTTGACTATGAGCCAGCAGTGTGCAGCAGCAGTAAAAAAAAGCTAATACAATCCTGGGTTGTATAAACAGAGGCACAGAATCAAGATCACGCGAAATATTAGTACCGCTATATAAAACCCTAGTGAGACCACACCTGGAATACTGCAACCACTTGTGGTCACCATATCACAAAAAAAAATGTTGAGACCTTGGAAAAAGTTCAGGGAAGACCAACTAAGATGATCAAAGGGCTGGAGAGTAAAATATATGAAGAACGGCTGCAGGATTTGGGTTTTGCTAGTCTAAAGAAAAGAAGAAATAGGGGTGACATGATAGCAGTATTCCAGTATTTGAGGGGCTGCCACAAAGAAGAGGGGGTCATATTATTCTCCAAAGCACCAGAGGGCAGGACAAGAAACAATGAGAGAAGCAATGAGACAAGACCAAAGAGAGAAGCAACCTGGAATTAAGGAGAAAGTTCCTAACAGGGGGACAATTAACCAGTGGAACAGCTTGCCTCCAGAAATCGTGGGCACTCCATTACTGGAGATTTTTAAAAAGAGGTTAGACAACCACCTGTCTGAGATGGTATAGGTTCACCTGCTTGAGCAGGGGGCTGGACTAGAAGACCTCAAAGGTCCCTTCCAGCTTTTTTCTATTCTTTTATTGCTGCTTTAATAACATTGTAAGCCAACCAGAGTCGCTTGACAATGAGATGGGTTGCGTATAAATTTGATAAATGAATAAGTGCCTCCTATCATTCACTAATGCTCGTATTCTGCATTCATGTTATGAACTTTTTTTAAGGAAACATTCTGCTTCTTCATTACTTAACTCATTGTTTCTCAACCTTGACAATTTTAAGGCATGTGGACTTCAACTCCCAGAATTCCACAGCCAGCAATGCTGGCTGTGGAATTCTGGGAGTTGAAGTCCACATGCCTTAAAATTGTCAAGGTTGAGAAACACTGAACTGAAGACTCCATCAATGACACGAAGGAGCCACCTAGTGTGCTGGAATAGGTAAATCACTAGTTATTTCATCTGGCCCTTCACAAACTCTTTCAGATTAGATTATTATTTGCTTAATAAATGTCAATGGAAATTACATCATTGGGAGAAAGCAAATCACTCTTTTCTGTCTTCCTGTGAAGGCAGAGATACGATTTCAACCATCACCAGTTTCCAGGATAGTTTTTCCTTTGGGGGGGAAATCCAACTGCTGGAAAGTGCTATTTTAGATTTCTTGTCTATCTACCTGTACCTTACTTTTCTATTTTTCGGAGGAGGAGGAGGATGATAATCCAACTGTAGATTTCAAGCTTTGGTTATAAAAGTAGCTTGACATTGTGACTGGACTATATTTACCAGTATCTCTTCTTGATAAATTCTGCTCTTCTTTCTCCCCTTCCAAACTAATAAAAATAGAAAAGGAAACCACAACTATCTTAACCTTTTCCCACTTGTTTGGGTTAGAAAGGGAAAACGGCAGAAGGCTATTCAAATTTCACTGTTTAAAAAAAAAATTAAAAGAACAGGAACAATGAAAAGATGCACCTATCAATTACAATGTTGTTTTTGTTTTTAACAACAAAAAAAGGCTTTCCCTTGTTTTTTTTAATTTCATCCATGAACATGTTATCAAATGCCCAGCTTTTTACTGTTTCACTGGTGAACTTGTAAAAAAAAATGGTCATGGAAAGCAGCAACCGATGAAAAGGCTGACCTGCCACAGCACAAATGAGCCAGGAGGAGAACCATAGAGGCATCTGCCTACAAGGAATGAAGGGGCAGCCAGCAAACCGGCAAGCACTGCTTGAATCAATAAAGCTACTTTGCTGTGAGACAGCCAAAGATGGATGGGGGCTGCCTTCTTAGAGGATTGGGGACAAGCAGAGGAAGATGTGTGTTCTTGCCCTTGAGAAATGGTCCATGGGCCAGACCTGTGTGGCATAGTCCTGTCTGTCATGCTTTATCAGCCATATTATTATATCATCTGTCACATACCATATCTATATTAACCACAGCAAACTCTTTGCCTTCTTGTCTTCAGGTCATCACTTAAGACCAATTTCTTTCTTTGGGGTAATAATTTCTGGAATCTGAACTTTTCTGAAAACAACAAGAGATGTCCCTGTATCATCTGTTTTCATGTAAGCTTTGTGTGTGTGTGTGTGTGTGTGTGTGTTAATTGTGAGGTATTCTTGATCATCAGTGTCTTTAATCTGAGCGTTAGCTTCTTTGAATTTTAAATTATAGAAAAGTGGGCCATAATTGGATTTAAATATTTGTGTCATTGCCTGGAGGGAAAAGGAGAAATAAAATATTTTTGCATAATTGCTTTTTGCATCACTGGTAGCACACTGATATTTAACAAGCAATAAGCTCTTGGGTATAGTAAAAATTCTGGGGGGGGAAAAAGGATAATTCATTTGCAGAATTTTACAAATACCTAAGATTAAATCTTGAAAGTATACAGCTTTAAAGTATGAAGGAATATTAGCTATCAGTGGGTGGGACCCATGGCTATGTAGGTACAGTAGAAACCCACCCGTGCAATGGGATGGATTTCTCTTCCTCTACATCCACATCCTCCACATGTGCCATACCTGCTTAGAAAAGTCCCTCAAATTCCTGAGTGTTTTACAAAACACACCAGGGTCTGCAGGAGAAAAGGTACATTCCTCCAGTCAAAATTTCCATTTTATGGCTGCCCCCAAAGCCATGGTTTTCACTTATGAGAGCTCATCCCATCTTGAATAAGAGAGGCTGCTTATTCAACCACCTGAGACATTTGTAGCAAATTATGTTGTTAGGAAGGCAGCAACATTAATTACATAAACAGACAAGCAAGGTCAGAGCTGCCTGGATCTCCCTCATTAACTGCTAATTGCCAAAAGGAAGAGCAGTATCATTCCGTGGTGACTTCAGGCAATCAGATACGTCTCTTTGTGGCAATGTAATTGAAAGCAGAGCAGGAGGGATTTTTTCCCATTTTATAGATAAAAAGCATTCATTCTTTTTTATAAGGTAATTTTTTCCCCGCTTTAGCAAACACACTGAAATCTAGATTTAACCTCAGTTGAAAACTTTCATAGTTCAGTGATAAGTATGGGATCCAATAGAATAAAATTGACAGAGCAACCATTATCCATCACCCTCTGAGTGCTATCATCCCTTGAGATATTTTAATACATGTCCTCCCAAATTTCTTCAGTATAACTTTTTAAGTTATTCTTCTCATCTTTGTTATCAGTAGTTAGAAATCTAAATATGCATCAAGGCTTTGTTCCACGATTACTCTGACTATCTAGAGAATGTCATCCTGTTATAAATTCATCATTGCCATGGAGTTTGCCCTTTACAGGAGTTTGCATTGTTCTGCACAATGAAAGGTTGACTTCTAAAACAGACAGGTTTCCCACACCCAACGACCCAGTCCCTCCTCCCATTGCCAAGTATCAACAATAAAAAAATGGAGCAAATCTAGTCATGAATAACAGCTTATTGTCATGCTTTATTTTATCAATGGGCTTCTCCTTTCAAGCTTTTCTTTGAGCCCATTTCTGCTACTGAGGGAGGGAGGCCTTAATTATGATTTTTGTCATTTACATTGTCTGAGGCAAATGACTAAGTGGCTCATTAAGGCAATTAAATTTGCCTCCACTCTAACTAATCTCTCACCGAGCACAATATCCTATTAGGCAGCCCAAGGGGAGGGGAGACGGAGAGGTTATCTTTGAAACCTTACAATAATAGTGAGAAGCTTGGTAATTAATTATCTGTGATCATTCAGCCAATTTGAAGCACGACTCCTCCTACTCTCCTTCTCTTTGTTCCCAGGTGAGAGGAAACCTTTCCAACAGGCAACACTGACATGAAGGAGAGCAATTAAAAGCACCCCTCCTTGCAACATTGCTCTTGCAAAGCTGCTCTGTACAACCTGTGTAACTATTATAATCATCTGTTAACTATGCCAGGAATTATCCCCAGTCGTTTCCTTTCAGCCACTTTAGTGTAGTGGTTAAGGCACCAGGTTTGGAAACCAGGGGACTCTGAGTTCTAGTTCCCACCTTAGGTGCAAGGAGTATACTTCATAGCAACCTTGGGCCAAATGGCAAACCACTTCTGCAATCTTACCAAGAAAATGGCAGGGATTCCTCCAGGCAGTTGCCAAGAGTCAAGCTTGTCTCGAAAAGGCACACAGGTGCACAAGTCATTCTTTCTTGACTGAACAGCAACACATAGTGGGGCATTCCTTATACGGTAATTATGTGGGAGACTTGTGCGGTTGGAGAACAGTTCCTCATCCTGTCATGTTCTTTTCTGCCTGTCCCTTTCTCTCCACTCTTCCTGCAGCAATCCTCTTCTTACCCCCAGAAATCGTGGGTGCTCCATCACTGGAGATTTTTAAGAAGAGACTAGACATTCACCTGTCTGAAATGGTATAGGTTCTCCTGCTTGAGCAGGGTGCTGGACCAGAAGTCCTCCAAGGCCCCTTCCAGCTATATGCTTAGGAGGTGGATGACCCTGCAGCAGATGGATACTTTGGGTCCTGGATGAGCTCCCTACACATAGGGAAGCACTTTACCTCAGTGACTCTGAAATGCACAGCATATTAAGCACCACACAGATTATCAGTGCTGCTGCATTTCAGTCAACATTTTTAGAACCATCTGGACCTTCCTGTGTCTATGGCATTATGTCCAAAATCATATCTACAGCATGCCAAAGAAAATAATAGTTCCAAATAATCCCATCTGTAGCTTTGGTCAGCTGTGGGATAGGTTCTCTCAGGAGGTGGTAAGCTCTTGTGGTTAGGTTCCCATCTGCCAGGGACATTGTTGTTTCATCTTGCATTGCAGATTTTAAACTGGGTTGGGGATTGAACTGAATGAACTCCATGGTGGGTTTTTTTTTATGCCATTATTACATGTTGCACCAGTAAACCCTAGAAAAAGATGGTTAATTGCCAGCAAAAATAACTCTGGATATGGTAGCATGAAGTTAAAATTTTAAGTGACATTTATTTATTTATTTATGTACTTACTTACTTACCTATTTGTTTATTCAGCATATGACATATCATACATGGACTAGCAATACATATTAACATTTCATCTGGATTAGTAGAACGCAATAACACATAAATGTTGGAAAGATCTATATTCAAATTACTAATGTCTAAAGTGATGTAATATATGTTTTAAATGACATAATATAACCTATTCATAAGTTGTATGAATTAACTAACAATGTGAAAAGCTTTGGGAGTGCACAGTAGCAAGTTCCACTAAATTCTCCAAAAGGATGCATAAATTGGCTAGTAGCCTTCCTTTATTATGTTTTTAGAAATTACTTTGCAACGTTGGAAGGTATGCCTGCAAGATAAAAAAAATGGTCAAAACTTTAGTCTAATTCAAGAAGAATTGATCTTTCAGAGAATAATATTTTCAGAGAAAATAATCCATTTCAAGATCAATGAACAGAATACCACTGTGAAGTGGCTACTGCCTATCTTTCTTGCTTCTTCCGGATTTAATGGCCCCAAATGCACCTTGCTGCTCTATCAGAAGAACATGATCCTTTTAAGTAGGAAATCTATTTACAATTCACAATCAGGAGTGATATTGTGGGGGGGGGAAACCATCAAGACTAGCTAACAATGAAAAGTGGGAATGCAGGAAAAGAAAATCAGATAAACCAGAAGAACAAATGAAATGAAATAAAACTTTCTTGGTTCGGGAAAGCATAAATAGATGAAAGTGGGACTGGGGAAATGTTTTCAAAGAGGAATACCAGAAACATTTTCCAAACTCTTCCCATCTCTTTGTATAAAAGATTGAAACCATGTTGCCCACAAATGAGAAAGACTATTCTCCACTGCCAATATTTCTAATTAGGAAATATTCTATTCCTAAATTTCATTTTCACTTCCCAGGTCTTTGATGCAGTATTAGATACACTGGAGTCCTAAGAGCAGTATTAGCAAGAAAGAAATTTATCATTTCCTGACATTAACATCAGCCGGCTCTAAACATGTGCTTGCTTAAAGAGTAAATACTCTCGATTTATTATTCCTTTGAAAGGAAAGGATAGGCTAAGTGGAAAAGGGATAGTCTGATTTCTAGACGAAATGCAGTTGACCAGGCTTGTGTTTTGCTTTCTTTGCAAGTTGCTAGACACATGGGATTTTGTATTTTCTAGATAATGATGTGGTGATGAAAAATGGATCTTTTTTCTGCTTCCACTCAAAGAGAGACAATGAAGAGGTATTGAAGAAATGTACTGCAGACTTCTACAGAATGGACTTTTTTTTTTTTTTTAAGAATCTCAATGGCTATCGACTTCGTCTGACAAATCTTGCCTGGATAAATAAAGAACCTAGAATCACCAGCTGATATTGGATGCTAACAAGTGTTTAATGAAGTATGGACAGAAACATTCATTCCTTTTACTGGCAAATTATTAGAGCCTGTTTTTCATTTCTGAATTAATAGTAGTACAATGCATCATTAGTGTGCCCTTATTCAGTTAAAAAGAGTACTGGTAGCTATTAGTATGAGAACAGCTATTACAAATAAAAAGATTTGATTTAACACAAGCATTGGGTGTTACATGGTGCAAGCTTAGAAAAGGGGCGGGCAACCTGCAAAATCATGCAGGGAGCCTCCATGGTTAAGAATAGATGAGAACATGAGTCAACCCACTACCAGACCAACCAATGAGCCACACTGGATGTCCTGTCCCAGTCCACACATACACAAAAATAGAGAGAGCTTTAAAGACTTTACTGAGATACCACGTCATCCTGGATGAAGGAATATTATTGTAGCATTCCCCAGATCCCACTCACACCAACTGCAAAGTTCCACTGAGTCCAAGTCTGCTCAGTCTAGGCATAGAGTTGCAAAGTCCACAGGCACAAGTCCACACATACACACAATCTGAATTCCAGGCACGGTTCAGAGTCCACACATGATAAATCCAAGCTAGGGTACAAGTCCAAAATCCAAGAAGCAGATCTGAAATCCAAACATCACAGATCCAAAATCATGAGAACAGGAGTTGTGGACACACAGCAGAGAAAATGGGTACTGTTTCCAACATCACATTGCTCCACATGTTGGGCTGAATAGCCGCGCATTGGTGTAACTCATTAGCAGAGGAGAGGCTGCCCTTCCACTCCTCATTCAGGGGCCTTAGCATCTTCCTAATGCTTGTCCTCACTCCCCTCCGAAGTCCCCAGCTCTGCCTTCCTTGTCATCGGAGCTGCCATTCAGGAAAGCCATCACACTGGATCTCAATTATCAGAATGGATTAATCAAAGTTAGTTTGCCAGACTAATAGTATCTCATTTTTTTTTAAATCAGACAGCTTCCTTAATAGGTTATGGGAATGCCACTACCCTCTCTTGGTTTAATAAAGTACCTATGGCAGCCTGATTAGCAAGCTGGTTAAGTGTAGGCTGGATGTCTTGGCAATTAACAGGCTTAAAAATCACAGTTGAGTACATCAGTGGTTCCTTATGAAACAGGAGTTAATTATTCTAGGTTTTGTACTTTTCATCATTTTTATTCATGTCATGGATGAAGAGGTAGAGGCAATGGTGATCAGATTTGCAGATCACGAATGAAATAGCTAACACCCTAGAAAACAGATGTAAAGTTCCAAAGGGTCTTCATAGGTTACAAAAATGACTGGAAATAATAGGGTGGGATTTATCAGAGACAAATGCAGAGGGGTTTTTTTTCCCGTCCATTACTATCACCGAAGCACTTCCAGGTTGAAGGGATTGAACAGTGACATCACCATTGCCCAGGGGATGCCCAGTTAAGGGCCTCTTTCATATCCCCATTAATTTCCCTATCAAAGTGGTGCCCATTTATCTACTTGCAGTCACCTGCTTTCAAACTGCTGGGTCGGCAGGAGCTGGAGCAAATGATGGGAGCTCACCCCATCCCATGGCAACAACAGGGTCTCAAATGTGAGCCTGCCGATCATCAGCCCAGCATCCTAACCTTGTGAGCCACCCGCACCTCTTTACCCCCATTTAGGAAATAGAAATCAAATATACTGGCATAAGAAGGAAATATCTGATTTGATAATAAGATTTTGTTGACTGGGGAAAAAATATGAATCAGTGCCATAATATGGTTGCAAAAAAGGTAAGTGCAGTTTTATCTGAATGCTTTGTCAAATCACATTAATTAATAGTTTAAAGTGAGTCTGATCATTCAGGCTCCTCTTTAAATATCGCTTTCATTGCCAAGTATCATATTTTAAGAAGAATTCAGAAAAACAAGAAGAGGTTCAGAGAAGAATGATGAAGATTATCAGCAGATTGGAGACTCAGCCTTAGGAGACTGAAAAAAATGCCAATGCCAGTTTTGAGAAAAGGCTGATATGAATATGATATATTCAAATACAGGTAAGAAGTCAAGATATGTTCTCCATTGCTTCTAGGAACATGACACAGAATAATGGATTTACGTTGCATAATTTGGGACTCTTGCATTGAGCAGGAAAGTTGTCTCATAGTTTGAATAGTCCCTTCTTTCCAATGCTATAGATCAAGTGATTAAAAAATAGTGTGCCTTCGGCTAATACATGAAGGGATACAACTTCAAAAATATGGAGAAATTTTATTTGAAAAATCTTTTTGTATTTCATTTATAAAAATTCATGAATCCTTCAGGGAGACAAAAACCGAAGCTAGATTCTTTTTAGCCTAAGCTCTACACTGAAATAAATCAAATAAAAAGTAAGCAAAGTAAGAAAAAAAAATCTCTGTATGTTTGCAATCTGAATATTGAACTATATCCAATTATACTACATATAAGTATCCTCCATAGCTATGTGATCCATTTAAATGAAAATACTTAATAACATCCCTCCTCTAGTCATTTCTTAAGGACTGAGTGTTTGTATCAGACATTTACAGTTGTTCCCCACCTCTGATATACGTTTCCATTTTTTTTTTCATTTTGGGAGATCTCTATCCTTTTACATTACTTTAAATAATTCGAATGGTTGTGTTAAAAATTGGCATATAATTATTAGGAATTTGCTAGGAGTAAATATAAACGTAAAATCTGGTTGCTCCTGAGTAAATTGCTGCATTCTGGACTCTGAGGGCCATTTCATATAAAATACATTGCAGGGGTCCAACCAGTTTCACTGATTCTCTCATTTTTTGCAGCTGTTTGCATCCTATTAAATTCTGCTCTCAGAGACCGAAGGACAATCTTGAGTAGGTTTTCTCAAAGCATGAGCAGCTGGAAGGGAAACTTCCTCTTGCTAAAGCAAGCATTTTTTGTGTCCTGTTTTCTAGCCTATAGAATCAGAAACTGCCTGAAGTAGCAGTTTAGCTGAACAGTCTTCTGCTATGGAGGTCAGGTTGTCTTGTCTTCTTCTCTCCCAATTGTAATAATTATGATATTGTTATCAGTGGTTGTAAGATCAGAATGAGGTTGTAAGATCAGAATGATGATCTCTAAATTTTGTACAATGGATATTCAAAGAAAAGTAAGTCAAACTTCACACAAATTTGTGTGACTCTACTCCAGGGGTCTTCAAACTTGGACCTTTTATGACTTGTGGACTTCAACTCCCAGAATTCCTCAGCCGGTGTGCCTGGCTGAGGAATTCTTGGAATTGAAGTCCACAAGTCATAAAAGGGCCAAGTTTGAAGACCCCCTGTTCTACTAGGATAGCCAAGTGAAATCCTGACAATAGGTAATCTAGTTTTGTAACCTGTAAGTATTCCTAGGGAATTGGATTGAATACACTTCATAATTTGTATTAAGAACATAGAGCAAGGGTGTCAAACTGCCAGCCCACGGGCCGGTTTCATCATACCGGAGCTGCGCCCACCCCATTGCCAGCAATGGCAAAAAAAGCTCTGATACGTCGTGCGACGTCACATGATGTCGCAAGTTTGACATGTCTGACATAGAGTGTGATGATGTTTTCATGCATGGCAATCAACTAGTGCTGTCAAATCTGATCCTGATGATTACATTTGTTTAGGGGTTGAATTTGTTGGATTTTTTAAATTAGCTCTATTAGTGATTCAGCAACAATTGAAGGCTCCTTGGTGCTCTCTGAGCCTAGTTGTTTACTTGCAGACATTTCATTACCCAAACTAGGTAACATCATCAGTTACATCATAGCACTGATAATGTTCCCTAGTTTGGGTAATCAAACGTCTGCAAGAAAACAACCAAGCTCTGAGAGCACCAAGGACCCTTCATTTCAACCCTGAGCTATGAATATTCTCCTTTATTGGTCAACAATAATTATTACCCAGTTTGGTGTGTGGGCTACCATAACAGTTCTACATTGGTGACTGGGAATCCACACTGGTCTTTGCGCAGATTGGATCATTAGATGGTTTATTACTTTATAACTTTAGTAAAAGTTTTGTTTTTACTATACGTGCTACAATAGACTTCATTATGCTCATTTAGTCTGTAAACTTAATTTTCTGCTCTTTTATTATTGCAGTTTCTTGTATTTTATTTCATCATTTGTTTTATGCTAAAGTTGACTGTGACACTTGCATTTTGAATTTATAATGGCCTACAGCTGAAACACATAAAAGCCAAATAAATTGAAATTACTGAAATAAAGCAACGTCTTTGTTTTGGCTACTTCAAGCATAGTGCAGGACCCCTCCTCACTGTCACATTAAAGACGCCATTGAATACTAGTTGTGGTTTCAAATCATAGCATACATTAGCATAATTTTAGAAATAAATATAATTCAAGACTTAAACGTGATGTGAAATTCAATTCCTAAATCTGGAATTTTTAATTTTATGAAGAGTTTTGTTTCTGCCAAGTTTGAGGCTTGGCAAAAATATAATTGTATTTACATAAATGGAAAAAAAACATATTCTGCATTCAGGATATGAGTCTGTTCTCTATTTTTGATAATTATATTCTAAAATTGACGGATGAAGTAATTAAGAACTGTATCAATGTCATATTGATACAAAATGAAAATTATGTGGAATTTTATTAGATATTTCTTTTTTGTTCAGTTTATTTTAAGCACTATCATATTTTTTATTTAACCACTACTGCTTTTTCGAAGGTGGTAATGACTGCAGTGGTTTGTATTTCACTATTAATAAATTAAGACTGGAGCCACATTATTGTTATGGGTCCTTATTTTCTGTTACATGTTTTTCCACTTGTCCATATTTAATATGTCATAATACACGTAGTCCTTGACTTATGACCACAATTGAGTCCAAAATTTCCATTGTTAAGCAAGACAACAGTTTAGTGAGTTGTGCTCCATTTTACGATCTTTTTTCGCTGCAGTTGTTAAGCAATTCACTGCAGTCATTAAGTGAAACATGCAGTTGTTAAGCAAATCTGATTTCCCTCATTAGGTTTGCTTGTCGGAAGCCAGCTGGGAAGGTTACAAAGGGGGAATCACATGACCCAGAGACAGTGCAACTGTCATAAATGCACACCAATGGCCAAGTGCCCAAATTTTGATCACGTGACCATGGGGATGCTACGACAGTTACAAGTGTGAAAACTGGTATAAGTCACTTTTTTCAGTACTGTTGTAAGTTTGAATAGACACTAAAAGAAAGATTGAAAGTTGAGAACTACCTGTAAAGCTTCTTGAGGGAAGCATGTTAGGAACCTCCTAATAATTCCAATAGGGGGAGACTTCCGGTTCCGGTCACGCGAACCGGAGCCAACCTCCGAAAGCTCCGGGGCGGCGCGTTTTTTAAAATTAAATAAACGGGCCGTCGGGGGAGTGAATCACCGGAGGAGAAGAGAAGATCGAAGAGGACCCTCGGCCCGATCCGGCAAGGTGAAAACCGCAGCCGAGGGGTCCGGGAGAGCCGCGGAAGGGGCCGAGGAAGCCGGTGGCGGCTGGCCGGCAGGCCCGAAGATTCCGCGCTGCCGCGCTGCTGGGGAGAACCGGCATGAGCGGGGACAGAAAGAAGGAGGAAGAAGCCGGAGAATACAGCAAGGGCCGCCAGGAGGGTCTGCAGACCCAGAAACGACCCCCGGACGAGCAGAAGGAGGAAAAGAGAGCTGGAAGAAAGGAAGAGGGAGCCAGGTCCGGAGAACAAAGGAGGAGGCAAGTAGAACCGGCGGAGAGCAGTATCGAAAGGAAGGAGGTGACTAAAAAGCAGACAGCGGGGGAAGACTCAAGCAGAGGGACTGGTGAGTGTTACCCCACGTGCTGCGCCCCAGACCCACCAGAAAGGGAGCCCCAGGGAATCAGAAAAGGGCAGAACCTACCAGGGAAGAAGGTGGGAGGAAGAAGAAAGCTGGAAGGCAACCTGGAGCACTACTAAGGAAAGGCAGAAGGGATCTGTAAACGCAGGCTACCAGAAGACAGGAAAAAGTGACCTGGGCAAGACAGCAGAGAAAGAGGGGCAAGACAGAGCCAGAAAAGAACAAAGAGAAGGAACAGGCTGGCAGAGGGGAGTGAAGAGGAAGCCAAGGCAAAGGCACTGAATAGGCTCCCTGAACACAGACAGACCTCCCTGCCTACAGGCCCCTAGACCTGCACTGCCTGAACCCTGAAGCCCCCCCCTCCCACTGAAAGGACAGATTACTGAACCAGCACCAGATCACAGTCTAGTGCCTAACCTGGCCCAAGCTGGAAACCAAAACCAAAACAGTGCCAGGACAAAGGGAGGACAAGCTCAAGATGGCCTCCAAACAGACCACACTGACACAAACGAAGGGAGTTGTATCCTCCCCAGCCCAGCGTACTAAACCATCAGGACATACTCTACCCACCCCCACACCATCCCATCCAAATACAGGCCCCCAGACCCATCCACTCCCACAGGCCAGCTCAACAACACACATGATACAAAAACTACAAGAGGTAATAGAAACGCTGGTTGAAAGGATGGATGGGATGGATAAAAAGCTGGTGGAAATGGACACAAAGATGGAGAGGAGGTGTGTAGAGGCAGAACAAAAGATGGAGAAAAGATGCAACGATATAAAACAAATGCTGAAAGACCATGGTAGAGAGCTAGAGAAGAAATGGGAGGAGCAACGCAGGGCGATGGCCGCAGATCTGGAACAAATGAAGGAGGCGATGCAAGCACACCACAAAGAAATAGGGGAGGAAATGAAGAAAAACTTCCAGGAGATCAGAGAGAAGGTGGACAAGCGGATGGAAAAAGTGGAGAATCAAGTAGAGGTACAGATAGCAGAGATAGCAGAGATGAAAGGAGTGGCCCAAGACCAATCCTCCATGATACAGTACTGGCAACTGGCGTCCGCAATCAGGTTTAGAGGTTTGAAAGAGACATCAAACGAGACCCAAGGGGGCCTGCTCGGAACCTTCATAGAGGCCCTGGCAACATTTCTGGGAAAGCCAATCCCAGAGATCGAGTGGCAATTCGACAGAATTTACAGAGTGGGCACACGGACGGCAACAAACAGGCGCCAACCAAGGGACGTGGTCATCCACTTTGCGACGCAGGGATTCCGGAACCTCATCTAAATCACATCTTACAACAAGAGTTTATACATAGGGGGGCAAGAAGTGAAAGTACTGAAAGAAATCCCCCAGACGATGCTGCGAGACAGGAAGGAATACAAGTTCCTGGTCGACGAACTGAGGGTACGCGCTCTGCGATACAGATGGGAAGCCCCTACGGGGATGACACTTTTCTATAAAAATAAAAAATACTGCCTGAACTCGGTCCAAAAAGCCAGAGAATTCCTTGAAAAGGAACTGACGTCGGATGGACTTCAATACACCACGAGAGAAGACGCAGAAGGGCCACCAGAACGACAGACTGATGCAGGAGCAAGAGAAAGGAAAGGACCAACTCGAGACACGACGACACAGAGAACAGGAAGCAACAACAACAAGGGAACAGGACAGACTGCAGAGGGCAGGATAACAAGATCCACCACCAAACGCACGGAGCAACATGACACGATCCCTCTACGCAACTTGAACACCAACTTGGATACCATGGGAACGAGACCAAGGAAGAACACAAGAGATAGAACAGAAACGGTCTCAGAAGAGTATCCTGAAACCGACAATGACAACTAAATACTTGACATGGAACGTTAATGGACTAAATTCCCCATAGAAAAGGAGAAAGATATTTCATTATCTGTATCAAGGAAGAAATGACATAATTTGCCTACAAGAAACACACATCAGAGCAGCGGACCAGAAATACCTAATCAACAACAGACTAGGTACACAATTTGTCGCAGCGGCGCCACGAAAGAAGAACGGGCTTGTTATATACGTGAAGAAACATGTAATAGCTAAGCTAATAGAGTCGGACTCTCAGGGTAGATACCTAGCAATCGAAGTGACACAGGACGACAAGAAAATTCTAGTGATGGGCATATATGCACCAAATCAACAACAAGGAAAATTCTACAAAAAGATACACAAGAAGTTAACACAACTCAACTACAAATCATGTATTATTCTGGGAGATTGGAATGGGGTCATAGAGACTGCCCTAGACAAGAAGAAAACAAAACCTACCCCACAGAAGCACTCCAAGTTACCTAAATCTTTCTTCGACATGAAGGAAGACCTTGTACTGACAGACGTCTGGAGGGAACGGCACAGCAAAGAGCAAGAATTCACCTTCTTCTCCGACAGGCACCAATTATTTTCCAGAATTGACTTCATCCTGGCATCTAGTGACTTGCTAGTCCGCCTAAACACTGTCTCTATCCTACCCAAAGTACTAACAGACCATAACCCAGTGGGGATGGAATTGAGACAGGATCGGAAATCGCGGAGATCCTGGCGAATTAATGAAAACCTGTTTAGACACGAAAAAGACGTGGCTGAATGCAAAAGTGCCATGGAGGAATTCTTTAGTATAAATATGAACAACGAAACACCCATTGAAATGATTTGGGATGCTAGCAAGGCATTTATGCGCGGGATCCTCATGACCATGAACGCCAGACACCGATGCAAACAAGAACGAAAACGAAAGGAACTAGAGGAGGAGATAAAGAAACAGGAACAGTTATTAATAAAAAGACCGGAGGACAAAGCCACAAAAGAAGGAATTAAGATACTAAGAAAACAATTTGACATGCTGATGGCGGATCAAGTAGCATGGAATATACAATATGCGAAACACAAGACATTCTGTAGCGCCAACAAACCGGGTCGGTGGCTGGCTTACACCATAAGAAAGAAACAGAAAGCCCGCATAATTGAAAAGATAGAGTACAAAGGCAAGGAAAAATTCAAACAGGAAACCATTAAGAAAGCGTTCACCGAGTACTACTCAAAGCTATACGCCGAGGAGAAGATACAGGACAAAGAGATAGAAAAGTTTCTACAAAACGAAAAATTAATGGTACTCACCGATACACAACGAGACGTCCTGAACGCCCCAATCACGATGGAGGAAATACACTCAGCGATCAAACAACTGAAAAAAGGAAAATCACCCGGGACGGATGGGATAACGGCTATCTATTACAAGCATCTCCAAGAGGAAATGATGGAACCCCTCGGAAAGCTATTTGTCAACATACAAGAAGGAGGCCAAATCCCACCCTCCTGGAAAACAGCCTACATTTCTCTAATCCCCAAAGAGGGAAAAGATGATGCACAACCGGCAAACTATAGGCCCATCTCACTATTGAACACAGACTACAAACTCTTCACAAAAGTGCTGGCCAACAGATTAATGACTGTATTACAAAAGATAATTCACCCGGATCAAACGGGGTTTATACAAGGACGTCAGATGAAAACCAACGTGAGACAGCTGCTGAACATAATAGAGTACTTGGAAAGGCACAACCAGGTACCTGCAACCCTCATGTTTGTGGACGCAGAAAAAACCTTTGACAGACTGAATTGGCCATTCCTGACGAACCTGGCCCGGGGGATGAAAATGGGAAAGCAGTTCCTCAACTCCATAACAGCAATCTACCAGAAACAAACGGGCCAGATCATCGTGAACGGCGAACTAACAGACCCATTCAATATAGAAAGAGGCACGAGACAGGGCTGCCCGCTGTCACCACTGCTATTTGTCTTAACGATGGAGATTCTGCTGAACAAGATAAGAGCAGCAGAAGACGTAAAGGGCATACAGATTGGAAAACAGGACTACAGGCTGTGTGCCTTTGCAGACGACCTACTGGTGACAGTATCGCAACCAGTACAATCAACAAGGAGTTTGATGGAGATAATGAAAGACTATGGCAAGGTATCAGGTTTTAAACTTAATATATCAAAAACAAAGATGCTAGTCAAAAATCTAGACAGCAGAGCAAAACAGGACTTGGAAAGAATAACGGGTTGCGAAATAGTTAAGAAAGTTAAATACCTGGGAGTGGAGATAGAAACAACGAATGCGAAATTATACAAAAATAACTACGAGGTGCTGTGGAGCAAGATACAAGCAGATCTGGAAAGGTGGAAAACACTACGACTATCCTTGCTGGGCAGGATAGCAGCAGTAAAGATGAACGTCCTGCCAAGATTTCTATTTCTCTTCCAAATGCTACCCATACTCAAAAAGGATGAGGACTTGGACAATTGGCAGAGGGGCATCACCAGATTTATTTGGGATGACAAGAGACCGAGGGTGAAACTAAAAATTATCCAGGACACAAGGAAGAGAGGGGGACTAAAAATGCCTAATCTAAAGCTATACTACTATGCAGCAACGTTGGTGGCGGTGAGTGACTGGATCAATATGACGAACGATAGAATACTGAATGTTGAAGGGCATGGTCTACTATTCGGCTGGCACGCATACTTAGTATACGACAAAAAGGCAGACAGGAACTTCAAGGAGAACCCACTACGAATCCCATTGTTATGGGTCTGGAAGAAATATAAACACCTCCTACACAACAAGATTCCCATCTGGACAATCCCCGGACACGCAATAGGGGATATAAACACATCCCAAGGGCAAGAAGTGGTGCCCTACAGTAAACTTGTACTGGGAGAAGAAAATGGGTTCTCCTTGAAACCCCAAGCAACGCTAGCAAACAAAGGAATAGGAGGTACCTGGCTATCATATATACAACTGCAATCAAGGTGGCATAAAGATAAGAAGAAGGGATTCTCCCAGACCGACGAGAACCTAATTGAACAGATTAGAGAACATGGGATCATGCACATCAAATGAGTGTACAGCATTCTGATAGAAATGGACTCTGAAACCGAGCTAGTCAAAAACTGTATGATAAAGTGGGGACAAGACTTTGGGCATTCTATCACCATGGACACGTGGGAGAAAATCTGGGTGAGAAATGTAGAATTTACGAAATCGCAACACTTAAGGGAAAACTTCTACAAGATGTTGTATAGGTGGCACCTCGACCCGAAAAAACTATCACTCATCTATCCAGACTCCCAGCCCAAATGCTGGAGGTGTGGTGACGGGGAGGCTACCTACTTTCATGTATGGTGGACATGCAGAAAAATCAAAGCCTTCTGGAGGAAGATATGGTGGACACTCCAAACCATTTTCAAAAAGTGTATTGAATTTCTACCTCAGGTGTTTTTGTTAGGGACCACAAAGGACTGCACTACCTCAGAGATGAGCTTATTTCTGAACTTGATCACAGCAGCCAGATTGTTGGTGGGACAATACTGGAAGAATCCAGAAATACCGCCTATAGAAGAATGGACTGTGAAAGTAACAAATCTGGCGGAGATGGTGAAAATATCGGCATACCTGAAAGATCGCTCAAATGAACAATATTTGGCAGACTGGAAACAGTGGATAGACTATATACAAGAGAAACACCAATCAAACAAAATTCACCTGGCGTTTAGTTGAGACTCGACGTGAGGAGGGAAGAATGTTTACCGAATCAAATGTTTACAAAGACTAACACCTAATGTTGTATGCCTATGCTATATGACGAAAGCATCTTAATATGATCTTATGCTTAATGTTGTTTGCTTTAATATTGATAAAGCGGAATGAATTTCTATCTCAGGTTATGAAACTTCTACCTCAGGATCTTTGGTTAGGGACTATAAAAGATTGCACTATTACTGAGACGAAGTTAATTCAGAAGCGTGAATGAACAATATGTGATAGACTAGATATAGTAGATAAACCATATACAAGATTTGCCTCAGGTTATTAAACTTTTACCTCAGGATTTTTGGTTAGGGACCATAAAAGATTGTACTAATACTGAGATGAATAATATGTGATAGACTAGAAACTGTGGATAGACTATAGAAAAGAAAAACACCAATCAAATAAATTGTAACAGGCGTCTAGTTGAGGCTTGATGTGAGGAGCGAAAAATGTTTACCAAACCAGGTGTCTATAAAGATTAATATTTAGTGATGTATATCAGGTGCTATGATGATTGATGCATACTATGATTTTATGTTCAATGCTGATTGTATGAATGTAGATAGACCATATACAAGAGATGTATTTTTGGGTCTTATGAAGACAGCTTATTAATATGAACCCAGATTTAATGTTGATTGCTTTAATATTGGGAAAGCGTACTGAATTTCTACCTCAGGATACTGAATTTCTACCTCAGGATTATTGGTTAGGGATCATAAAAGATTGTACTAATACTGAGATGAATAATATGTGATGGACTAGGAACTGTGGATAGACTATAGAAAAGAGAAACACCAAGCAAATGAATTGTAACAGGCGTTTAGTTGAGGCTGGATGTGCGGAGTGAAAAATGTTTACCAAACCAGACGATTATAAAGATTAATACTTAGTGATGTATATCAGGTGCTATGATGATTGATGCATACTATGATTTTATGTTCAATGCTGATTGTTTTAATAAAAGAATTTTTTCATTAAAATAATAATAATAATAATTCCAATAGGGCTAAATTATATTCCTATATTAAATTATACTCCTAAACCCATAATACAATCTCTTCTCTACCTTGTATTTGCTCAAATTCCTATGGGAAATCACTTTGTGATCTCATTCCACAAGTTTACTTCTTACAGTTTCACCTTTGACATAAGCTATTTACTCTGATTTTTTGTCTGTTAGATATGGCAGGGGTCCCCAACCCCCAGTCCGTGGAACAACTAGTCCGCACAAACAAGTAAAGCCCCAACTGTAGGATGCAGGCAGCACACAAAACCATGCCCTCTCCAGTCCGTGGAAAAATGGTCCCTGGTACCCAAAAGGTTGGGGACCTCTGAGATATGGGATCTCCTCACCTCTCCCCCATTTGTCCTTTGCATCCAGGGAATCCTCAGAGGATACCTATGAAAGCAGATGATCCATAAGGCATTTGGGTCCCCCATGTTAGGTGAAAGCAATAAGAACCATTTGTGAATAGCCTCAAATAGAAGTTTTATTGCTAGTCAACTATGTTAAGACGAATCTCACCAGATGACTGCATTCCCTTGGAAACGGTTAGATAAGGCTTCAAAGGTTTGGGGGAAGATCAAACCTGTGCCATTTTTCTGCAATGCAAAAACTCTAAATGTGCCCCTCCCCCATCCTTAATACTTCCCTCCAGTCTATCTGGAGATTCCACCACAGCACATGCACACGATCAATTGTTCCCATCATCCACTTCCAACCAGCATTCAGAGCAGAGTTTGCCTTTGTATTTGACCTCTGTATCATTTTTCAGCATCACCTTTTCAGCAAGTATACTCTGCCTTAGTATATGGCTGTCAACAAGATGATGAGCTCTTCATGATTAATTTCCACTTACTGCAGAGCTTACATATCACAATTAATTTTCATGATATGTATAGAACGTTTAAATGAACATTGCGTGGCTTCAAGGCTAATTTATGTCATTCATGTCTTTAGCCCAGAGCGGCTTTCTGAAATCTTAACATTCCACCATGGGATAATCTAGAAACAAATATACATATCGTGCCACCTGCTGATAAGAGAAGTTCTCCATTAATATTCACTAGTTATCAGAGGAAGCATAAATAATGTTTGCTACCAGCTAGTTGCATTGAAATATTCATACGTGACCAATTGTTATCTAGAGGGTTCATCATTATATATAGCTTCAGTGCTCCCACTGCTTTAGCAGCGCTCACTGCTTAGCGAATCAAAAGAAGAAACTGTTGAGAATTTAAATATGGATCCAATCTTTTCACAGGAGGGGCATTCATATAGCATGTGCGATGCTTTGATTAAATCCCTCCATCCATACAGAAGAGGATGGATGTGCTATCACTTTAGACAAAATATATAGAATGCAGAAAGTACAAAATATTAAAGACCCAGTTTGGTGTAGTGGTTAAAGGCGCTGGCCTTAAAAAGCAGGAGACTGTGTGATCTACTCCTGCTTTGGGCATAACTTCCGATTGGGTGTGTCAGATGCCTATCTTCGCTTTCTTTGAAGCTCGCTAGCAACTGCCATAATGGGGGGAGGGGGCATTTGGGAGAGGAAGAGCGCTGGAGGTGTGAAAGAATGCTGTGAGAATTTGGGGGAAGTGGGACACTATGCTTTTTAATATGAACTTATGTTTAATGTTGATGGTTTTAATAAAATAATTTTTTTACAAAAAAAAACAAAAAAAAACCCAGAGGATGCCAAACCAAGCCATCGGTCTGCCCTCAAGGATGCTGGCCCTGGGAAAGGAATTTACAGCGGCGCCTCAGGCCCCAGATTCCCAAAACTTCTGACCAGGACTGGATTGGACTGCCCTGGCCAGGGCGAGGGCTTTGGACATTGGGGGTTGCTTTCAATATACGGATTTTTGCATGTTTTTTCTTCAGAGCTTGCCTCACTCACATTGCACTCAGTATTTCTAGTAAAAGTACCTTTTCTCTAACATCCATGGAGTCAAGGGTCGTTCTTTCCTAGGGAGTAAACTGGATCCAGTCTGACAGGGTGACTTTGCAGTAGACGCTCTCAGCCCTAGGAAGAAATTCTAGCCCGTTTCCAGTAAACTACATGGAGTGAGCCTCCTATTTGTGACTGATTTCCCTGATTTTTTTAAGTAAAGTAATTAAGGGAAAGTTATTTGCAGGTTGTCCTCAACTTACAGCAGTTCATTTAGCGACCGTTCAAAGTTACAATGGCACTGAAAAATGTGACTTATGACCATTTTTCACAATTACGACCATTGCTGCATCCCCATAGTCATAAGATTGTTGGAAGTAAAGTCTTCATCCAGGCTCATCCAAGCCGAGAATAAATAAGCAACATGGCGACTGCTTTGGGAAGATGGTTACAGTTTATTGAAGAGGCAGAAAGATGGTTCTTGCAGGAAAGAGCAGAGGGAAGAAAGGCCTGAGCACCACGGGCAGTAGGTTTTTTATACCCTCTGAAAGCCTTTTGTTTGGAATAGTTTCCTGTTCCTGTGGCATGAACTTTGAGGCTATTTCTGAGTGTTTTTCTAGGCCTTGATATCTGTGGTTTAATCCTATTATCATATCCTGCTTCCCTGGTGATGGGGCTAATGATTCCTAGAGTTTGGGTGGAGTATGCAGATTTTAGGTCTTTGTCTTCTTGAGTTTTCTGGCTCCAACTTTCTGATGTTTTTACATTTGCATTTATATAGGGCTGGCCCCTGCTGGAGACAGAGAGAGTTGGGGGCAGGGTTGGTTTCTGCTTTTAAAAATCCTTTTGAGGAAAAATATATTTTTCTGCCCTTTTAATATTTCCTTCGACTTCCGGTTCCGGTCACACGGACCGGAGGCAACCGATGAAAGCTCCGAGATGGGGCTTTCGTTCCACGGATAAATACCGGACCGCCAGGAGCGCAAACCGCCGGAAAACAGGGCGCAGCTGAAGAGGATCCCCAGCCGGAGCCAGCGAGGCTGAAATCGCCGACAAAGAAGCCGGAGAAGCCACAGACGGGGCCGAGGAAGCCGGTGGTGGCCGGCCGGCCGGCAGGCCGGAAGAGGCCGTGCAGCCGCGCTGCTGGAGAAAACCGGAGCGAGCAGGGAGGAGAAGAAGGAGAAAAAAAAGCCGGTGAGAGCAACAAGGGCTGCCGGGAGGGTCTGCAGACCCAGAAATGACCCCCGGGCGAGCAGAAGGAAGGGGAAAAAAAGCCGGAAGAGCGGAAGAAGAGAGCCAGGTCCGGAGAACAAAGGAGGAGGCAAGTAGAGCTTGCGGAGAGCAGTATTGAAAAGGAGGCGGCAAAGGAACAGACGGCGGGGGAAGATCCAGGCAGAGGGACTGGTGAGTGTTACCCCACACGCTGCGCCCCAGACCCACCAGAAAGGGAGCCCCAGAGACTCAACAGAGGGCAGTATATACCAGGGAAGAAGGTGGGAGGAAGAAGAAAGCTGGAAGGCACCCTGGAGCGCTATAAAGGAAAGGCAGAAGGGATCTGCAAACACAGGCTGCCAGAAGACAGGAGAAGGTGACCTGGGCAAGAAAGCAGAGAAAGAGGGGCAAGAAAGAGCCAGAAAAGAACAGAGAAGGAACAGGCTGGCAGAGGGGAGTGAAGAGGAAGCCAAGGCAAAGGCACTGAATAGGCTCCCTGAACACAGAACTGCCTGTCTATAGGCTCTTACCCCTACACTGCCTAAACCCTGAAGCCACCCCCTGGAAAGGCTAGACTACTGGATCATCACCAGATCACAACCTAGTATCCAGTCTGGTCCAACTTGGAAACCAAAACAGTGCCAAGACAACAGGAAGATAACCTCAGGATGGCCTCCAAACAGACCAAACTGACAGAAACTATGGGAGTTGTATCCTCCCATGCCCAGCCTACTAAACCACCAGGAAGCACCCTACCCACCCCCACACCCTCCCATCCAACGGCAGATCCCCAGACCCACCAATGCACACAAGCCAGCCCAACAGCACACATATTACAAGACTTAAAAGAAGTAATAGGGACGCTGATAGTGAGGATGGATGGGATGGAAAAAAAGATGGAGGAAAATTGCAAAGAATTAAAACAAATGCTGATGGACCAGGGTAGGGAGCTGGAGAGAAAGTGGGAGGAGCAGCACAGGGTGATGACCGCAGACCTGGTCCAAATGAAAGAGGCGATGCAAGCACACTACAAGGGCATAAGGGAGGAAATGGAGAAAAACTTCCAGGAGATCAGAGAGAAGGTGGACAAGCAGATGGAATAAAGGGAGAACCATGTAGAGGGACAGATAGCAGAACTGAAAGGGGTGGCTCAAGACCAGTACACCATGATGCAATACTGGCAGATGGCATCTGCGATCAGGTTTAGAGGCTGGAAAGAGGAGCCAAACGAAGCCCAAGGAGACCTGCTTGGAACCTTTGTAGAGGCCCTAGCAACATTTCTGGGAAAGAACACCACAGAGATCGTTGGGCAATTCGACAGAATATACAGAGTGGGCGCATGGAAGGCAACAGACAGGCGTCGGCCAAGGGACGTGGTTATCCATTTTATGATGCAGGGATTCCGGAACCTCATCTCAGCCACATCCTACAACAAGAGATTATACATAGAGGGGCAGGAAGTGAAAGTACTGAAAGAGATCCCCCCAACGATGCTGCAAGACAGAAAGGACTACCAATTTTTGGTCGACGAACTGAGATCACGCGCCATGAGATTTCGATGGGAAGCCCCAACGGGGATGTCACTTTTCTACAAGAATAGAAGATGCTACCTGACCTCGGTCCAGAAAGCCAGAGAATTTCTTGCAAAGGAATTGAAGGCAGGTGGGCCTCAACACAACATGAGAGAAGAAGAAGAAGGGCCACTGGGACGCGGAAGGGACCGAGAACAACGAGCAAACCACCCAGAAATACAAACCGACGCAGCAGCAAGAGAAAGGAAAGGACCAACTCGAGACACGACGACACAGAGAACAGAAAGCAACAACAACAAGGAAACAGGATAGACGGCAGATAGAAGAATACTAAGATCCACTACCAAACGCATGGAGCAGCAAGGCACGACACCTCTATACAACATGAGCACCAACCTGGATACCATGGGAACGAGACCAAAGAAGACCACAAGAGATGGAACAGAAGCGGTCTTGCAAGAGTATCCTGAAACTGACAATGGCAACTAATTACTTGACATGGAACGTTAACGGACTAAATTCTCCACAGAAAAGGAGAAAGATATTTCATTATCTGTTTCAAGGAAGAAATGACATAATTTGCCTACAAGAAACACACATCAGAGCAGTGGACCAGAAATACTTAATCAACAACAGACTAGGTGCACATTTTGTCGCAGCGGCGCCACGAAAGAAGAATGGGATTGTTATATACGTGAGGAAACATGTAATAGCCAAGCTAATAGAGTCAGACTCCCAGGGTAGATACCTAGCAATCAAAGTGACACAGGATGACAAGAAAATTCTAGTGATGGGCATATATGCACCAAATCAACAACAAGGAAAATTCTACAAAAAGATACACAAGAAGTTAACACAACTCAACTACAAATCATGTATTATTCTGGGAGATTGGAACGGGGTCATAGAGATTGCCCTAGACAAGAAGAAAACAAAACCTAACCCACAGAAGCACTCCAAGTTGCCTAAATCTTTCTTCGACATGAAGGAAGACCTTGTACTGACAGACGTCTGCAGGGAACGGCACGGCAAAGAGCAAGAATTCACCTTTTTCTCCGACAGACATCAGTCATTCTCCAGAATTGACTTTATATTAACATCAAGTGACCTGTTAGTTTGTCTAAACGTGGTGAAAATCCTGCCCAAAGTGCTAACAGATCACAATCCGGTGAAGATGGAACTAAGACACGGCGTGAGACAGAAGAGATCCTGGAGAATTAATGAAAACCTGTTTAGACATGGAGAAAAGGTGGCGGAATGCAAAAATGCTATGAAGGAATTCTTCAGCATAAATATGAACAATGAAACACCGATAGAAATGATCTGGGACGCCAGCAAGGCGTACATGCGTGGGATTCTTATGGACATGAATAAAAGGCACCGCCGCCAACAAGAACGAAAAAGAAAAGAGCTAGAAGAGGAGATAAGCAAGAAAGAGAGGCTATTAATAAAAAGACCAGAAGACAAAATCACCAAAGAAGGAATTAAAATCTTAAGAAAGCAGTTTGACATGTTGATGGCAGACCAAGTTGCGAGGAACATACAATATGCAAAACACAAGACATTCTGCAAGGCCAACAAACCAGGTCGATGGCTGGCCTACATCCTAAGAAAGAAACAGAAATCCCACATAATTGAAAAGATAGAATATAAAGGCAAGGAGGAATTTCGACAAGTAACCATTAAGAAAGCCTTCACAGAGTTCTACTCGAAGCTATATGCCGAGGAGAAGACACAGGACAAAGAGACAGAAACTTTTCTACAAAACGAAAAGAAACAGGCAATCACCGATACACAGAGAGAGGCCCTGAATGCCGCAATCACAAAGGAGGAAATACACTCAGCGATCAAACAGCTGAAACCAGGAAAATCGCCAGGGACGGATGGGATAACAGCGACTTATTACAAGTGTCTCCAGGAAGAGATGTTAGAACCCCTTAGACAGCTATTTGTCAATATACAAGAAGGAGGCCAAGTTCCACCATCCTGGAAAACAGCCTATATTTCATTAATCCCCAAGGAGGGGAAAGATACTACACAACTCGCAAACTACAGACCCATCTCACTACTTAACACGGACTACAAAATATTCACAAAAATTCTGGCCAATAGACTAATGACTGTACTACGAAAAACAATACACCCGGACCAAAGGGGATTTATACAAGGACGCCAGATGAAAACAAATGTGAGACAGCTGTTGAACATAATAGAGTACTTGGACAGGCACAAACAGGTACCAGCCGCCCTTATGTTTGTGGACGCAGAAAAAGCCTTCGACAGACTGAATTGGCCATTCCTGACGAACCTGATCCAGAAGATGAAAATGGGAGCACAGTTTCTCAACTCCATAAGGGCAATTTACCAGAAACAAACAGGCCAGATCATTGTGAACGGAGACCTAACAGACCCATTCAACATAGAGAGAGGCATGAGACAGGGGTGCCCGCTGTCACCCCTACTATTTGTCCTAACACTGGAAGTTTTACTGAACAGGATAAGAGCGGCAGAAGACATACAGGGCATACAGATTAAACAGCAAGACTACAAACTATGTGCCTTTGCGGATGACCTGCTGGTGACAATGTCGCAACCAGCACAGTCAGCAAGGAAATTGATGGAGATAATGGAAGACTATGGTAGGGTGTCATGCTTCAAAGTAAATATATCAAAAACAAAGATGCTAGTCAAAAACCTAGACAACAAAGCAAAACGGAACCTGGAAAGAATAACGGGTTGTGAAATAGTCAAGAAAGTCAAATACTTAGGAGTGGAGATAGAATCAACAAATGCGAAATTATACAAGAATAACTACGAGGTCCTGTGGAATAAGATACAAACAGACCTGGAAAGGTGGAAATCACTACGTCTGTCCCTGCTGGGCAGGATAGCGGCAGTAAAGATGAACGTCTTACCCAGATTTTTATTTCTCTTTCAAATGCTACCCATACTCAAGAAGGATGCAGACTTAGACAACTGGCAGAAGGGCATCATCAGATTTATTTGGGACGGCAAGAGACTGAGGGTGAAACTAAAAATCATCCAAGACGCAAGGGAGAGAGGGGGACTCAAAATGCCTAATCTAAAGCTATACTACTATGCAGCGACGTTGGTGGCGGTGAGTGACTGGATCAACATGACAAATGATAGAATTCTGAATGTTGAGGGGCATGGTCTACTATTCGGCTGGCACGCATACTTAGTATACGACAAAAAGGCAGACAGGAACTTCAAGGAGAACCCACTACGAATCCCATTGTTATGGGTCTGGAAGAAATACAAGCACCTCCTACACGACAAGATTCCCATCTGGACGATCCCCGGACACGCAACAGGGGATATGAACACATCCCAAGGGCAAGAAGTGGTGCCCTACAGTGAACTTGTACTGGGAGAAGAAAATGGGTTCCTCTTGAAACCCCAAGCAACGCTAGCAAACAGAGGAATAGGAGGTACCTGGCTATCATATATACAACTGCAATCAAGGTGGCGTAAAGATAAGAAGAAGGGATTCTCCCAGACCGACGAGAATCTAATTAAACAGATTAGAGAACAGGGGATCAGGCACATCAAACGAGTGTACAGCATTCTGATAGAAATGGACTCTGAAACCGAGCTAGTCAAGAACTGTATGATAAAGTGGGGACAAGACTTTGGGCATTCTATCACCATGGACACGTGGGAGAAAATCTGGGTGAGGAATGTAGAATTCACGAAATCGCAACACTTAAGGGAAAACTTCTACAAGATGTTCTATAGATGGCACCTAGACCCGAAAAAAATATCACTCATCTACCCGGACTCCCAGCCCAAATGCTGGAGGTGTGGGGACGGGGAGGCTACTTACTTTCACATATGGTGGACATGCAGAAAAATCAAAGCATTCTGGAGGAAGATATGGTGGACACTCCAAACCATTTTTAAAAGGCGTATAGAATTTTTACCTCAGGTTTTTCTGTTAGGGATCACAAAGGATTTCACTACCTCAGAGACAACCTTATTTCTGAACTTGATTACAGCAGCAAGATTGTTGGTGGGACAATACTGGAAGAATCCGGAAATACCGCCTATTGAAGAATGGACTGTGAAAGTAACAAATTTGGCGGAAATGGCAAAAATATCAGCATACTTGAAAAATCGCACCAATGAACAATTTTTGACGGACTGGAAACAGTGGATAGACTATATCCAAGAGAGACACCAATCAAACAGAATGCAGCTGGCGTTTAGCTGAGGCTCGATGGGAGGAGGGAGGAAGGGTTAACAAATCAAATGTTTACAAAAACTAACACCCAATGTTGAATGTATATGTTCTATAACTAATGCCTCTTAACATAATCTTCTGACTAATGTTGTTTACTTTAATATTGTTAAAGCGGACTGAATCTCTATCTCCGGGTATGAAACTTCTACCTCAGGATCTTTGGTTAGGGACTATAAAAGACTACACTAGTACTGAGACGAAGTTAATTCAGAAGTGTGAACGAACAATATGTGATGGACTAGATATAGTAGATAAACCATGTACAAGATTTACCTCAGGTTATTAAACTTTTACCTCAGGATTTTTGGTTAAGGACCATAAAAGATTGTACTAATACTGAGATGAATAATGTGCTATAGACTAGAAACTGTGGATAGGCTATAGAAAAGAGAAGCACCAATCAAATAAATTGTAACAGGTGTATAGTTGAGGTTTGATGTGAGGAATGAAAAATGCTTACCAAACCAGACGTTTATAAAGATTAACACTTAGTGATGTATATCAGGTGCTATGAAGATCGATACATATTATGAATTCATGTTCAATGCTGATTGTATGAATGTAGATAGACCATATATAAGAGCTGTATTTTCAGGTCCTATGAGGACAGCTTATTAATATGAACCCAGATTTAATGTTGATTGCTTTAATATTGGAAAAGCGTACTGAATTTCTACCTCAGGATAATGAATTTGTACCTCAGGACCTTTTGCTAGGGATCATAAAAGATTGCACTACTACTGAGACGAATTTACGAGTTGTATTGCAGGATATATGATGGCTGCTTTTTGGTATGAACTCATGTATAATGTTGATGGTTTTAATAAAATAATTTTTGATTAAAAAAAATATTTCCTTCTCTCAATATCAAAATTCAGACGCTTGGCAACCAGCTCACATTTATGACGGTTTCAGTGTCTCATGTGTGATCCCCTTTTGTAACCTTTTGCAAAGTTAGTGGGGAAGTCAGATTCACTTAACAACCGTGTTACTAATTGAACAACTGCAGGGATTCGCTTAACAACTGTGGCAAGAAAAGTCATAAAATGAGGTAAAATTCACTCAATAAATGTTTCACTTAACAACAGAAATTTTGGGCTCCATTGTGGTCATAAGCTGAGGACTACCCGTACTAATTTTGATCAGGGAAACAGCACAGGAGAAGTCCTTAACTGTTTCCTTCTAAATAATTTTCCTGATCAGAATCAACCTCCTTTCACTGCTCTTTGATTTTTAAGGGGAATGGATAAAGCAGCAGTTTAAGAGAACGTAGAACTAGAAAATAGTTACATTCAATACTCTATGGCAGGGGTGTCCAATTGCTGGCCCACGGGCCAGTTGCATCATACGAAGGCCGCGCCCACCCCAGCTCCAGCAATGCAAAAAAAGTCGCAATACATCACGACACATCAGGTGACGGAACGAGTTTGACACCCGTGCTCTATGGCTTCCCCACCAAATTAGCTCCACCATACACATTGAATGATGACTGCAACTCATCATATATTTAAACATCAATGCTATATTTAATAATCAATTACAGATCTCTGAGCAAATGTAGGCATGTTGTTTTTAAAAGTGTTTCAGATTCAAGGTATCTTAATTTCTTTCTTTGTTAATATTAAATAGCTTAGTTCATCTAAGCACTGGTAAAGAAAACTCATTTGTATTTATATTTCAACACAGGTAAGTGATGTATTTTTATGCCACAATAGTGCAGAGACCTTGGTGTGGAATCAAAAGAAAAAAATCAAAAGCGCAGAGAATATATTGATTTTTGCATCAATAAACCCTTGGAAATGCATAGAGTAGCCTCTCTAAATGTGTAGAACAGATTATGTTGACAGTTCTAGGGTCTCCTTTAGTTTTTCACTCATAAGGAATTCATTCACTGAATAATTCTGTTTTCCTTTACCAATTGGTTCATGGCTAATCTTTAAAAGAAATTTAACATTTGAATTTTTTTCTAAATGTGACTTGTGAGAACACACAAATGTTAGTTTTTAGTCTTTTATTCTGGTAGGGCCAACCAGCCAGAATAGCAAACTAACACTTTACTCTGCTACTCCATTAACTGGGCAGACATCCAACTAAGACTGAATTGAGTGATTTATTCTTATTTATTCCTACTTGATTCAGTGC
This sequence comes from Bothrops alternatus, assembly GCA_034064705.1. Classification (NCBI taxonomy): domain Eukaryota; kingdom Metazoa; phylum Chordata; class Lepidosauria; order Squamata; family Viperidae; genus Bothrops; species Bothrops alternatus. The sequence continues at coordinate 4,709,607 of JARGCV010000033.1, forward strand.
AACCTGCTTTCCTATCTTTATTTCCTGCCTTAACGATATGCATGTTCATGCATGCATATAAAGTAAGGCCTTGGGACATAGAGAAAATATATTCTTCAAGCAATATTTTCCTCAACCGGTTAAATATAATGGTATGAATAAAATGTAGGCACACATACATTTTGTTAGATGGCGTTCTTATACAGAGCTAGTTGTAGGCCATACTGACTTTAACATTTTTCTCAAACGTTTGCCTAAGAGAATTTTTTCCAAGAATAAGATAGGTACATCAAATGCTTTGTTTCATAAAAATATTAGAAAGTATTACTAAAATCAATTCTGGGTAGAGCTATAAAGAAGCTATATTTTCCCTCTCTCTTCCACTTTCTTAAGACTTCCAGCTTATGCAATATATATTAGATTGAACCAAGAATAAGGTTAGTTAGAGTATATATAGAAGTTAGTTCTTCTAATGCAGGGGTGTCAAACTCAATTTCATTGAGGGCCACATCAGCATTGTGGTTGCCCTCAGCGGGCCTGGGGGGGCGTGGCCTATGAGGTGGGCATGGCCAGCTCGACATCACTTGCTTCAGGAGTGCCTGGGCAGGACTGGGGCAGATCATCTGGCAGAGGATGGGACTGGGGCGAGCGCTGGGACATGGGGTGGGGCTACCCCGTGGATTTAATGCTGAGCGCATTCTGGCTTTGATGGATGAAACCAGGTTTTGATCAGCACCCGGTCGGCCTGGGCCAAGCCGAGGTGCTGCAGGCCAGTCCTTCGCTCTTTCCAGAGCAGGTCCCTGGGCCAGACAGAACCACATAGCGGGCCGCATCCGGCCTGCAGGCCTTGTGTTTGACATGTCTGTTCTAATGGAATGAAGCGCATCAAAGCATTAGGAAAATTAATGATGCGATAAAAGGTATTCAGAAAGCTCATGACCTTCCTTACTCCTGTCCCTCCGTGTTTAATTCCTCTGCATTTTCATGTCATTGAGATTGGAACGAGAATATGGATACTCCATCCTTTTTCCTAATTAATCAATACAGCCTGCACTCCTGGTCTTGTCAGAAGTGGTCATGTTTAAGCTACCAGGCAGAAACCAGGAGAGTACGAGTTTTAGTTCTGCCACAGGTGTGAAGGCAGCTGGGTGACTTTGAGCCAATCTTTCTCAGTCCTAGGAAGGAGGTAAGGGCAAACTGCTTCCAAAATACCTTGCCAAGAAAACTACAGTGATTAGTCCAGGCAGTTGCCAGGAGTCAACACTGACTCAAAGTGACACACCCACACATACCTACACTCACACTCACTATACACAAGAAAGATGTAATAAAGAGATGAGTCCTTCTAATTATTCTGCTCCAGCCTGGAACAGTTTCATGGCTTTGCACTCTCTAGATCACAGGTGTCAAACTTGATCCTGTCACGTGATGTATCATGACATATTGCGATGTTTTTTGCCTTTGTGGAGCTGGGGTGGGCGTGGTCTGTGTGCGATGCATCTGGCCTGCAGGCCACTAGTTTGATATCCCTGTTCTAGATTGACCAGCCAATGACGAGTTCATTAAAAAAAAATAGCCATGAAAATCACAATTGTTGTCACCCTCACAGCCAAAGAAAGATTGAAGGGCAAGAGAAAAGGTCTTGACACTGGATGAAAGGGGGCAACAACTACACAGAAAATTGGCACAACCAATTGGAGCCACAAGTGTGCTGACCCAGAACAATTTTAGCCACTTCCCCCATTGCATCACCATGTCCTGCATTTTGTCACCGCAATGTTAAAAAGATGCTGAGACTCTAGAAAGAGTACAGAGAAGAGCAACAAAGATGATTAGGGGACTGGAGGCTAAAGCATGTAAGGAACGGTTGCTGGAATTGGGTATGTCTAGTTTAACGAAGAGAAGGACGAGGGGGGACATGATAGCAGTATTCCAATATCTCAGGGGCTGCCACAAAGAAGAGGGAATCAAGCTATTTTCCAAGGCGCTTGAAGGCAGGACAAGAAGCAACGGAGAGAAGCAACCTAGAACTAAGGAGAAACCTCCTGACAGATAGAACAATTAATCAGTGGAACAACCTGCCTCCAGAAGCAGTGAATGCTCCAACACTGGAAGTTTTTAAGAAGAGACTGGACAGCCATTTGTCTAAAATGGTATAGGGTTTCCTGCCTGAGCAGGGGGTTGGACTAGATTACCTCCAAGGTCCCTTCCAACTATTATTATTGTTGTTGTTGTTGTTGTTGTTGTTGTTGTTGTACAGGTAAAAGGAAGAATCTACATCTAAACTGAGCACTTAAACCTCTCCTCAGCTGTGAGTGGATTATGAGACAAAAGCAGCCCATTCACTAAAAAAAGCAAGTGGGCTACTTATGATAGATTATTACGTCATGTCCTGTTCTGTTCAATTCTGTTCAGTCCTGTTTTATTTTATTTTAATGTTTAACTTTCGTTCTGGTCTGTGACTGTAATAAAGATTGACTGAGGCTGATTGAGACTGATTGATTGATTTATTGACTGACTGATTGATTGATTGATTGATTGATTGATTGATTGATTGATTGATTGATTGATTGATTGATTGATTGATTGCAAATGCCCTTGCACCAGGGCAAAGAGGTTGTCCTGGGTCACCTTCCATATTGTCACCTGGCCCAAGGTTGTGAATTTTTGCCAATTTATTCAAGAATCCTCTCTTTTCATTTTCATTTGTTAAATCTGGCTGCATTGTATACTGTGTATGTCTTGTGAAAAAATACTGGGGTTATGAATAAAGCAATATGCAATAATGCATGTTGAAGAAATTAGTTTTAATGAAATAGGCCAGATGTTTTAATTTGGATGCTTTTAACTGAAAAAGCATCATTCTGTGGTTAATTAAAACTAGTATATAACTGAGGCACATGTCCCACACAGAG